>CM026390.1:51386753-51423293 GCA_014843695.1 Archivesica marissinica
CATTAATAATAGATTGGTTGAGTCTTAGATTTGTTCAGAAAGCCGAGATGTACGTTTGTGATTTGAGATAAGTTATTATCAACCTCTGACACTAACCACTCAGAATTAACTTAAAATCTATTTGGCTTTGTAAGAGGACATAATAAGTATCCCCCTTTATTGAACCTATTAGTATACATTTCTTTCACCACGGCTTACGTTACGCTTTAGAATACTACGAACTACAGTTTTCCTTGTTCATAGTGAATAATATTATAAACACAACATTTCTAATAACCACACATAATATATAATAAACAGTTTATAAAACATAATATGTCAGTATATATATCTATATATCTGCAGTTTGTGGGTAAACATTATCGACATTATAGTGGTGCGTCCATGTGGATACAGGACTGCAGTAAGTGCACATCACAATTAGCTCCAAAATAAAGCCTTCTAATCCATGGCACGGCTGGCGGTACGCGGTGAATTGATTAGAAGGTATCGGATTTGGGACCTAATTTAGAGATATAATCTAGCATGCCAACAGAGTTTACTTTCATTTCGTTTTTGAGAAAGCATTCTCTAATCTAATGGCATGTTTCTTTTTATATGTTAGCTAACGACAAATACTAAACAATGAACTACACGCAGATATAGATTTATGTTCCTTCGGTGTCATGTCAGATGGAAAATAATGTGTCACAATATCCTACTAATGTGTGAATATATGTATATTTATATAAGTGTGTGTTTGTGTATATGTATGTATGTATATGCACACGCACACGTATATGTATATGAGTGTATATATATGTACGTGTGCGTGCGTGCGTGCGTGCGTGCGTGCGTGCGTGCGTGCGTGCGTGCGTGCGTGCGTGCGTGTGTGCGTGCGTGCGTGCGTGCGCGTGTGCGTGTGAGTACAGGTGCGTGTAAATAGGTATATGTTAGTAGCTATTAATATTTGTATATATGAGTGCATAGATGTATATTTATGTTTGAACACAATTGTATAATATAGTGCAGCGTATTATACATTGACTCTTGCACAGGACGATATTGCTAAACAAAAGGAAATATGTGCAAAGACCTATATGGTCAACGTGACGTTATACCATGACTTACAATGTTTGTATTTCTCTATTCTCATTTAAAATTGCAGTCAAACTAATGGTCTATATATTGGTCAATATAACTCGGAAAGGAAAACAATAGGTATGCTACCTTTCATACGATATAGTTTAGATCTTTTAAATAACATGCTTAGTGCTTGTGATGTGCTTCAATATCGGTCAACTATTTCCAGTTATATACATTGTATAAACAATATTCCGATGTATGCCATTGTATGTGAGCTTA
The DNA here is from genome assembly GCA_014843695.1 of Archivesica marissinica. Lineage (NCBI taxonomy): Eukaryota > Metazoa > Mollusca > Bivalvia > Venerida > Vesicomyidae > Archivesica > Archivesica marissinica. Next base: position 51,388,098 of record CM026390.1, read on the forward strand.
TAGTGTTCATCTTATTTAAATCATGACATGTAAGATATGTTCTTTTAATGTAAAGGGACTCGGCGATTTTAAGAAAAGAAAGCACGTATTTACATGGTTAAAAGATAGTGAATATAATATATGTTTTTTACAAGAAATACATTGCAAGAAATCCGATATTGATAAATGGGAGAAAGAGTGGGGTGCAAAGATATTTCTAAGCGGAAATAGTTCCAACAGCAAAGGCATAGGCATATTTTTAAATGGATCTTTTGAAACATTAGAATACACTGAAATTATTGAAGGCCGTCTGCAATGCTTGTCTCTTATCATAGATAACAATGCGATCATGCTAATGAATATATATGGGCCAAACACTGATGACGTTCATTTTTTTAATACCATAGAACGATTCGTGGAAGATAATGAAGACACAACATTTATAATTGGGGGGGGGTTTAACATTGTTCTTGATATGAATATAGACAAGAAACATGGAAGGATCGATGCACATAAAAAAAGTAGTACGAAACTTCAAAATATAATAGAAAACAATGACATGTTGGACATATGGCGTATTATGCATCCGGGATTAAAACAATTCACCTGGCATTCTAATCATAAAACTCCAATATTCTGTAGACTGGATTACTTCTTAATATCATCTAACATTTCAAACAAAGTAAAAACATGTAAAATTACTACCGGTATAAAATCAGACCACTCCTTAATTTATCTAACGCTAGATGTTACAAACCAAATCCAAGGCCCGGGTTATTTCAAATTGAACAATTCTGTGATACTTGAGGAAGATTATCAAAAACAAATCAGAACTAGTGTTACTGAAATAGCAGCAAACAATGTAAGTGCAAATCCAAATACTCTTTGGGAATTGATTAAAGGTTGTATCAGAAATGTAACTATCAAATATTGTTCATGGAAAAAGAAGGAAAATAATAAAAATGAAAAACAACTCATAAAAGTAATTGATGAACTAGAGTTAAAATTAATAAATGACTCCACAAACGAGAACATACTTACTTCAATTAAAAATAAAAAGGATGAACTTGACATTATTATAAACAATAAAACTCGTGGATATTTTATTAGAGCAAGATCACAATACATCGAAGGAATGGATAAAAATACACAATACTTTTCAAATCTAGAAAAAAAGAAAAAAGAACAAAAAACTGTTTCACAATTAATTGTAAAAGATAACGTGATTACTGAATCCAAGAAATTACTATATGAAATAAAACAATTTTATGAAAAGCTATATAAAAAGGTTGAATTACCGAATAGTGACATAGAATATTTTCCGTCAAACAATGATATGCTAAATGAAGTCCAAAAAATGTCATGTGAAGGTACATTATTGGAAGCAGAATGCGCAAAGGCCCTCTTAGATATGAAAAGCAATAAAAGCCCTGGATTTGACGGTTTAACTGCAGAATTTTATAAAATATTTTGGAGAGATTTGAAACAATATTATCTTGCATCGATTAACTATTCTTACGAACATGGTACTCTCATGCAACTTCAGAAATAAGGAATCGTTAACCTTATTCCCAAGAAAAATAAAGAACTGACTGACTTGAATAATTGGCGTCCATTGTCACTGTTAAACGTAGATTACAAAATAGCAACAAAAACCATAGCAAATAGAATAAAACATGTACTCCCAACTATAATTCATCATTCTCAATCAGGTTTTATGTCAGGTAGATATATTGGTGAAAATATACGACTAATATACGACTCCATAGACTTCTAAAACGATACCAATGCACCTGGTTTGTTATTTTTCGCAGATTTTGAAAAGGCTTTTGATAGCTTAGACCATGAGTTTATTTTTAAAACATTACATTATTTTAATTTTGGGAATTCATTAATGAAATGGATTAAAGTATTTTACAACAACATACAGAGTTGTGTATGCAACAATGGACATATGTCGGATTTCTTTAATATAGAACGCGGAGTAAGACAAGGGTGTCCGCTTTCGCCTTATCTTTTTATTATTGCCATTGAAATATTATCATTAAAGGTACGGACAAACAAAGACATCAATGGTATAAAATTGCACAATGAAGAAATAAAAAACTCATTATTTGCAGACGACGCAACTTTTTTAACTGACGGATCAGAAAGATCTTTTACAAAACTTGTACAAACTATCGATGATTTCAGTAATATATCAGGATTGAAAATAAATACAAACAAATCTGTGGTATTAAGAGCCGGGTCCCTTAGGAACTCTGATAACATTTACTGTAAAATGAAATCTTTTATATGGACATCGAACGAAGTAAAAGCATTGGGCATACTGTTTACGAATAATAAAAGAGACAGAATCTCAATCAACATAAATAATAAAATACAAGAAATGTACTCGTGTTTAAATAAATGGAGAAAGCACAAACTGACACTAATGGGTAAAATCACAGTCATAAAAACATTTGCATTGCCCAAAATTATCTATCCATTAACTGTACTCGAAAGTCCTAGTGAAAATGTGTTAGCTGAAATTACTAAACATATGTACTCTTTCTTATGGGATGGGAAGCCAGATAAAGTCGCAAGATCGATTATTAAGCGTGACTATCAAGATGGGGGGCTAAAAATGGTTGATATACACGCATATGTTAATTCTATAAAAGCTGCGTGGGTAAAACGATTAATAAACCCCGAAAATGAAGGTCATTGGAAAGACACATATCTAAAACAATTGAATAAATTTGGAGGACAACTTCTATTTGAATCAAATATATCTGCTAAGCACATTGCTTCGAAACTTGAAAATAGCTTTTTGAGAGATGTTGTTACCAGTTGGACAAAAGTCAATTTCAAGACACAAATAGATTGTTATGCAAACGAAATATTATGGAACAACTCGTTTATACGGGTCGGAGAAAATACGTTATTTTATAAGAACTGGTTTCAAAAGGGAATTAAATATGTAGGACATATATATAATCGAATAACAAGAAAATTTCATACTTTTACAGAACTACAAAACATCTATGGAATAGACCGTTCAGATTTTTTAAAATACCACATGCTAGTGTCAAATATTTCTAAAAAATGGAACGAAGAAATAAAAGAGAATAATCAAATGGATAGAAATTCAAATACGTTGCTAGAGGAAATAAAAAATATTAAAAGACCAACTCAATTCCTATACAAAACATTCCTAAAAACGTACAATAAAACTCCACAAAATAAAGCCGAAACAAAATGGAAAGCTATATTTGAATACCTGGAATGGAAGAAAATATACAACATGCCATTTGTATGTACTATCGATACAAAATTACGAACATTCCAATATAAATATGTGACACGAATATTACCAACTAATGAACTACTCTATAAATTAAAAATAACAAACTCAACTCTATGTGAACTTTGCAATATGCATACAGAGACATTAAAACATTTATTCTGGGACTGTTCTCATGTTCAACATTTTTGGTCGCGATTAAAAACATATTTGATAGACAAACAAATAGAGTTTAATATAGATTATAAAACGGTTTCATTTGGTAATCAAAGTATAGAGCATCCCCATATTATGATAGATTTCATAATTCTTTCAGCAAAATATTATATTTTTAAAAGCAAAATAGAAAAATGTGTTCCAAACTGCATTACCATTATCAGATATTTAAAAGAAAGACAACACATTGAAGAACATATAGCCTTTATGAAAAATAAACTAGAAGCTCACAATAGAAAGTGGAACAAATTGATATTGACTGATATAAATATATCACAAGCATGTAACAGCAATCGTATTAGCAACTGATATTGAAAAGATGTTTGTATTCTGGATCGGAATTCTTTCAACTCTTCTCCTGCTATCTTACTTTCAAACATAATGTCTTCTCTCTTTATAACAATTAATAAATGCATTTGTACATATACTATACTAATATATAGTATCGATAGATTATTGTAAAACAACTGTAATTGATATTATATGTTTACATATGTAATTGTTAATTACAACATGAAAAAAATAAACGGGCTACTCCAAACAAAAACAAAAACAAAGCTTTTCTGGCATCGACTCTGAGACTGGAACGAACTATCAAATGAACTGCAATACTCACTATCACTGGCCTCATTCAAATCGCAACTAAAGAGTGACGTGACATGCCCCAAATAGTTCTACTTAGGTAACCGGAACTGGCAAGTCTATCATGCTCGACTCTACAGGCATTTGTTTAAAAAATCATTTCTCCATCACCACTCTGCCAATGTAGTATTCATCACAGTAATTTCTTTGAATGTATATATATATATCTACAACAATGACATCAGAATTCGTCTCCTTGCAATTACTTCTAAGTATTGTACCATAACATTGCACACTATATTACACGGATATCGGAAACAATACATCTCAATGCACACACATACGCCAATCTCCAACTTTACCCTCCTAAGCCAACTGCTGAAGTGTTTAGAAAATCGTTCTTATATTCAGAATCACAATACGTATTTCTTACACCTTAATAATCTCTTTATACTGTTGATATTGTAATAAACAGGTCATGATTAAAGCATATACTTACCTTTTTCAAATTGAAACTAACAGTTCAGACATGATTAAAACGCTGTCGTACCGTAATTACAACATGTATCTAATTATAGGAGAAGACATCTATAAGCTATAGCTGTCCGTTCTAATCCTGTTTATAATCTTGTGTAAAATGTATACTTGTATATTATGTTATATCATTATTAAAAACGCTGATGTACAACTACATACTATACTACAGTATACTACCTCTTTATATATACATTCATGCCACCAGTCATGGCCAGTATTCGCCATTAATGATTTTAAAACACTGTCGTGACGTCATAGCTGTGTACTTGCAGTCCATTATTATTAATATTGGACTGCTGTCAAAAGGCCAGAGTATTATATTAAATCCTACGTATACATGTACGATATTAACAATTTTAATTCGTAGAATCTTATTATATAAGTGTGTGTTTTAAGTAAGATATAAGCCTCAAATGGATCCAATATGTACGCTCCTCACACAGTCCAATATGTTACACATTGGATCGTTTTCTGCTTATGTCATATACTTAAATAAACCCTTGCTGAACGTTTCCTTGCTTTGTGTTTTTGTCTGTAGGTAATATAAAATAAGTATTACTATTGGTCACTATATGTATGCATATAATGAAACTGTTGTTTCACATTCTTTTCTAGTTTTTCATTTGTGTAAAATAAGTTATGTTGTCTTACCAACACAGTATGATTTGTCGAGAGGTAAATACATACATGTGTGTTGAATAGTTCTCGTTCCCATTTTGTTATGCACTGCCGACGTTAATGTATACTAATGGAGTATCTCCGTAAGCCAATATACCCATACATGTACTTAACCGGGTGGATTACGGTGTGTCACCTGTATGTATATATATATATATATATATAGCCATAACGAGATTGCCGAGACATAAACAAAATGCGGATTTGTGAGAGCTGACCCGCAACAGTCGGATATGTAGTCCAGTGGTAACACGCTCTACTGGTAATCCAGGGATCGCAGGTTCGATCCCCTGCATGACCGTAATAAAATTAACAGTCTTTCAGATGGGACGTTAAACCGAGGTCTCGTGTCGGTGTTTAACTGTTGCAAATTATACGTAAACAGGTAATGCGATAGCCGCTATAATTGAATTCTTAAATCAGTATTTGGATGATTGATCTGAAATTACAAAGCATTTACTCATGATCACACCATACTTCATACGTCCGGGTACACTATATCACCAGATCCATTCATGTAAACATGTAAATCTAAAGTTTGATCATCCTGGACAAAAGAAATAAATGATTTGTGAATCTAATATAAATATTGATTTTAAGATTTCGAAATCATACGTCGTGCGACATTATTGGGTAATATAATTATAAAACTTTAATATTCCCGTTCATAGCGCCATGTTCAAATATGTTATGTTAAAGAATTATTTATATTAAAAAGCACCTGAACATTGCGCTATTAAAAATAAGATTATTATTAATTTGACAAATCGTGTATCATAGCTAGGTAAATGACAGTTAGGTGTTTCTGACTATGCCTACTGGTCATTATTATTTCACTCGGCTCGACCTGAACTTCGTTTGGCTATAAGTTCCTTTGTTATATTGTACTAACAGGGGCGTAAAGAAGGCTTTGATATTGGGGCGGCTAGTTAAATTTTTGACGACAACAACAACAACAATAATAACAACGTGGGTTGATTCATACTGTAACAGACAGCACTTTATTTATGAAGGTTAACATGATCAACTATAGTTTATAAAAGAAACTGTTAATTGTGGTAGAAATACTCGTACACGATACTTTAAGTCATAATTATTGGGACTGCCAGAGATACTCCAGACGCACCGGTGTTAGCTATTGTGGCGTCCATGGTTGGACTGCCAGAGATACTCCAGACGCACCGGTGTTAGCTATTGTGGCGTCCATGGTTGGACTGCCAGAGATACTCCAGATGCACCGGTGTTAGCTATTGTGGCGTCCATGGTTGGACTGTCAGAGATACTCCAGACACACCAGTGTTAGCTATTGTGGCGTCCATGGTTGGACTGCCAGAGATACTCCAGACGCACCGGTGTTAGCTATTGTGGCGTCCATGGTTGGACTGCCATAGATACTCCAGACGCACCGGTGTTAGCTATTGTGGCGTCCATGGTTGGACTGCCAGAGATACTCCAGACGCACCGGTGTTAGCTATTGTGGCGTCCATGGTTGGACTGCCAGAGATACTCCAGACGCACCGGTGTTAGCTATTGTGGCGTCCATGGTTGGGCTGCCAGAGATACTCCAGACGCACCGGTGTTAGCTATTGTGGCGTCCATGGTTGGACTGTCAGAGATACTCCAGACGCACCGGTGTTAGCTATTGTGGCGTCCATGGTTGGACTGCCAGAGATACTCCAGACGCACCGGTGTTAGCTATTGTGGCGTCCATGGTTGGACTAGTCGAACATACCTTACGCCCATGACTAACAACTGTCGCATACGGTTTAAAGAAACACTTAATAGTTTCTATTGTCTCGAGTCATGGACCATGTGTATTATTTTTTAATCTTAAACTTAAAATGTTGGCTGTCTGATTAGCACAGTGGTTAGCGCGCTCGCTTCTCACCAATGCAACCCGGGTTCGATCCTCGGATTGGGGAGTATGTGAGATAGTACGATGGTACCAAGATCGGACAGGTGTGTTTTCTCCGGGTACTCCGGTTTCCTCCCACACGAATGACCACATATACGCGTTCATCCGCGCCAACGAGAGTGATTAATATAAGTTGTTAAAACTTGCTTTGCAATCATTGTAAAATAAATAAAGTTTAAAAAACAAAACAAAACAAAAACAATTTTCATTGATAATTATCCATTAAATATAGTGTTTTTTTCTGTCACATCATAAACATACCGGAAGGTGAGTCATATATTATTATATATACTTTAATTATACTTTGTATATAGTATTTCTATTCTTTTCAGAAAGATGTTGTCTACAGCACATTGGTTTGTTGGTATGTATACATCTGAGATATATTATCCGACAATACGAGATAATGTCACTACTCCCGCGTGTGTGTGCATTACGTTTACTTACGTCGCTACCGGTTGCCCATATGAGCCCGCCTCCTGAAGAGATTAGTCGTTTTAGATGTTTGGAGGATAGTGCAATGATACAGACAGAGTATACACATTTATACGCAGTTGTTACATTTGCGTAGTAGTTACATTTACGTAGCTGTTACATTTACGTAGTTGTTACAGGTTGGTAGTTGTTACATTTATGTAGTTGTTACATTTACGTAGTTGTTGCATTTACGTAGTTGTTACATTTTGGAGGTTGTTACATTTACGTAGTTGTTGCATTTACGTAGTTGTTGCATTTACGTAGTTGTTACATTTACGTATTTGTTGCATTTACGTAGTTGTTACATTTACGTAGTTGTTGCATTTACGTAGTTGTTACATTTACGTAGTTGTTACATTTTCGTAGTTGTTACATTTACGTAGTTGTTACATTTTCGTAGTTGTTACATTTACGTAGTTGCTACATTTCGTAGTTGTTACATTTGCGTAGTTGTTACATTTACGTAGTTGTTACATTTACGTAGATGTTACATTTACGTAGTTGTTACATTTGCGTAGTTGTTACATTTACGTAATTGTTACATTTACGTAGTTGCTATATTTCGTAGTTGTTACATTTGCGTAGTTGTTACATTTCGTAATTGTTACATTTACGTAGTTGTTCCATTTACGTAGTTGTTACATTTACGTAGTTGCTACATTTCGTAGTTGTTACATTTGCGTAGTTGTTACATTTACGTAGTTGTTGCATATCGTAATTGTTAAATTTAGTAGTTGTTACATTTACGTAGTTGTTACATTTACGTAGTTGTTACATTTAGTAGTTGCTACATATCGTAGCTGTTAAATTTAGTAGTTGTTACATTTCGCAGTTGTTACATTTCGTAGTTGCTGCTACATTTAACATTTACGTAGTTGGTACATTTCGTAGTTGTTACATTACGATTGATACATTTACGTAGTTGTTACATTACGTAGTTGTTACATTTACGTAGTTGTTACATTTCGTAGTTGTTACATTTCGTAGTTGTTACATTTACGTAGTTGTTACATTTCGTAGTTGTTACATTTACGTGGTTGTTACATTTACGTAGGTGTTACATTTACGTAGTTGTTACATTTACGTAGTTGCTACATTTATGTAGTTGTTACATTTACGTAGTTGTTGTTACATTGACGTAGTTGTTACATTTACGTAGTTGTTACATTACATATGTTACATTTACGTAGTTTTTACATTTCGTAGTTGTTACATCAACGTAGTTGCTACATTTACGTAGTTGTTACATTACGTATATTACATTTACGTAGTTGTTACATTTACGTAGTTGCTACATTTACGTAGTTGCTACATTTCGTAGTTGTTACATTTACGTAGTTATTACATTTCGTAGTTGTTACATTTACGTAGTTGTTACATTTCGTAATTGTTAAATTACGTATGTTACATTTACGTAGTTGTTACATTTACGTAGTTATTACATTTCGTAGTTGTTACATTACGTATGTTGTATTTACGTAGTTGTTACATTTACGTAGTTGTTGCATGTAGTAATTGTTACATTTACGTAGTTGTTACATTTACGTAGTTGTTACATGTCATAGTTGTTACATTTACATGTGGTTGCTACATTTACGTGCAGTTGCGGGTATGGTTATTTCTGCAAGTGTGGGTGAATTCTGTGATAAGACAATGGTGAAACAAGCATGGGATATTTGTGAAGAAGCATACAAGCTAGAAAGAACAGACGGAGATATTGGCCTAGAAGAGTTTTGCCAAGCGTAAGAACATTTACCACACAATTCGGAAGTCAAACAATTAAAACTCCAAAAATGCAATAAACACTGACGGGGTTGGGTTACGATAATGAATAATCCGGATCATTCTGCGTAATTAAAATGTCAGTCTGGCTACGCGCCTGGTATCTATGAACACCGTAGCTGTGCTATACACTGGACATATATCGGTGCTATACACTGGACATATATCGGTGCTATACACTGGACATGTATCGGTGCTATACACTGGACATATATCGGTGCTATACACTGGACATGTATCGGTGCTATACACTGGACATATATCGGTGCTATGCACTGGACAGGTATCGGTGCTACACACTGGACATATATCGGTGCTATACACTGGACATGCATCGGTGCTATACACTGGACATGTATCGGTGCTATGCACTGGACAGGTATCGGTGCTACACACTGGACATATATCGGTGCTATGCACTGGACATGCATCGGTGCTATACACTGGACATGTATCGGTGCTACACACTGGACATGTATCGGTGCTATACACTGGACATGTATCGGTGCTATACACTGGACATGTATCGGTGCTATACACTGGACATATATCGGTGCTATACACTGGACATATATCGGTGCTATACACTGGACATATATCGATGCTATACAGTGGACATATATCGGTGCTATACACTGGACATATATCGGTGCTATTCACTGGACATATATCGGTGCTATACACTGGACATATATCGGTGCTGTACACTGGACATGTATCGGTGCTATACACTGGACATATATCGGTGCTATACACTGGACATATATCGGTGCTAACACTGGACATATATCGGTGCTAACACTGGAAATATATCGGTGCTATACACTGGACATGAATCGATGCTATACAGTGGAGATGTATCGGTGCTATACACTGGACATGAATCGATGCTACACACTGGACATGTATCGGTGCTGTACAGTGGACATGAATCGATGCTATACAGTGGACATGTATCGGTGCTATACACTGGACATATATCGGTGCTATACACTGGATATGTATCGATGCTATACAGTGGACAGGTATCGATGCTATACACTGGACATATATCGGTGCTGTACACTGGACATATATCGGTGCTATTCACTGGACATGAATCGATGCTACACACTGGAAATGCATCGGTGCTATACACTGGATATGTATCGGTGCTATTCACTGGACATATATCGGTGCTATACACTGGACATGCATCGGTGCTATTCACTGAACATGTAGCGGTGCTATTCACTGGACATGAATCGATGCTACACACTGGACATTTATCGGTGCTATACACTGGACATCTATCGGTGCTATACACTGGATATGCATCGGTGCTATATACACTGGACTTGCATCGGTGCTATATACACTGGAAATATATCGGTGCTATTCACTGCACATGCATCGGTGCTATATACACTGGACATATATCGGTGCTATTCACTGGACATATATCGGTGCTATACACTGGACATGCATCGGTGATATATACACTGGACATGTATCGGTGCTATTCACTGGACATATATCGGTGCTATACACTGGACATGCATCGGTGCTATATACACTGGACATATATCGGTGCTATTCACTGGACATATATCGGTGCTATACACTGGACATGCATCGGTGCTATGTACACTGGACATGTATCGGTGCTATTCACTGGACATGTATCGGTGCTATACACTGGACATGTATCGATGCTATACACTGGACATGTATCGGTGCTATACACTGGACATGTATCGATGCTATTCACTGGATATGTATCGGTGCTATACACTGGACATGTATCGGGGCTATGCACTGGACATATATCGGTGCTATACACTGGTCATGTATCGGTGCTCTACACTAGACATGTATCAGTGATATACACTGGACAGGTATCGGTGCTATTCACTGGACATATATCGGTGCTGTACACTGAACAGGTATCGGTGCTATACACTGGACATGTATCAGTGCTATGCACTGGGCAGCTATCGGTGCTATGCACTGGACATATATCGGTGCTATACACTGGACATATATCGGTGCTATACACTGGACATGCATCGGTGCTATGCACTGGACATATATCGGTGCTATACACAGGACATATATCGGTGCTATGCACTGGACACTGGATATGTATCGGTGCTATTCACTGGACATATATCGGTGTTATACACTGGATATGCATCGGTGCTATATACACTGGACTTGCATCGGTGCTATATACACTGGAAATATATCGGTGCTATTCACTGCACATGCATCGGTGCTATATACACTGGACATATATCGGTGCTATTCACTGGACATATATTGTTGCTATACACTGGACATGCATCGGTGATATATACACTGGACATGTATCGGTGCTATTCACTGGACATATATCGGTGCTATACACTGGACATGCATCGGTGCTATATACACTGGACATATATCGGTGCTATTCACTGGACATATATCGGTGCTATACACTGGACATGCATCGGTGCTATGTACACTGGACATGTATCGGTGCTATTCACTGGACATGTATCGGTGCTATTCACTGGTCATGTTTCGGTGCTATATACACTGGACATGTATCGGTGCTATACACTGGACATGTATCGGTGCTATGCACTGGACAGGTATCGGTGCTATGCACAGGACATATATCGGTGCTATACACCGGTCATATATCGGTGCTATACACTGGTCATATATCGGTACTATACACTGGTCATGTATCGGTGCTATATACACTGGACATGTGTCGGTACTATACACTGGACATATATCGGTGCTAAACACTGGACATGTATCGGTGCTATATACACTGGACATGTATCGGTGCTATGCACTGGATATGTATCGGTGCTATGCACTGGACAGGTATCGGTGCTATACACTGGCCATGTATCGGTGCTATTCACTGGTCATGTATCGGTGCTATTCACTGGACATGTATCGGTGCTATACACTGGTCATGTATCGGTGCTATTCACTGGTCATGTATCGGTGCTATACACTGGACAGGTATCGGTGCTATACACTGGTCATGTATCGGTGCTATTCACTGGACATGTATCGGTGCTATACACTGGTCATGTATCGGTGCTATACACTGGACATGTATCGGTGCTATACACTGGTCATGTATCGGTGCTATTCACTGGACATATATCGGTGATATACACTGGTCATGTATCGGTGCTATACACTGGACATGTATCGGTGCTATACACTGGTCATGTATCGGTGCTATACACTGGACATGTATCGGTGCTATACACTGGTCATGTATCGGTGCTATTCACTGGACATATATCGGTGATATACACTGGTCATGTATCGGTGCTATACACTGGACATGTATCGGTGCTATACACTGGTCATGTATCGGTGATATTCACTGGACATGCATCGGTGCTATATACACTGGACATATATCGGTGCTATTCACTGGACTTATATCGGATTTATACACTGGACATGCATCGGTGCTATATAGACTGGACATATATCGGTGCTATTCAATGGACATATATCGGTGATATACACTGGATATGCATCGGTGCTATATACACTGGACTTGCATCGGTGCTATATACACTGGACATATATCGGTGCTATGCACTGGACAGGTATCGGTGCTATGCACTGGACATATATCGGTGCTGTACACTGGGCAGGAATCGTGCTATGGACTGGACAGGTATCGGTGCTATACACTGGAGAGGTATCGGTGCTATTCACTGGATATGTATCGGTGCTATACACTGGTCATGTATCGGTGCTATTCACTGAATATGTGTATCGGTGCTATTCACTGGATATGTATCGGTGCTATATACTGGACATGTATCGGTGCTATACACTGGATATGTATCGGTGCTATACACTGGACATGTATCGGTGCTATTCACTGGACATGTATCGGTGCTATACATTGGTCATGTAGCGGTGCTATACACTGGATATGTATCGGTGCTATATTCTGGAAATGTATCGGTGCTATTCATTGGACATGTATTGGTGCTATTCACTGGACATGTATCGGTGCTATGCAGAGGACATGTATCGGTGCTATTTACTGGACATGTATCGGTGCTATACACTGGACATATATCGGTGCTATACACTGGACATGCATCGGTGCTATATACACTGGACATGTAGCGGTGCTATTCACTGGACATATATCTTTGCTATACACTGGACATGCATCGGTGCTATATACACTGGACATGTATCGGTGCTATTCACTGGACATATATCGGTGCTATTCACTGGACATGCATCGGTGCTATATACACTGGGCATGTATCGGTCCTATTCACTGGACATGCATCGGTGCTATTCACTGGATATCTATCGGTGCTATGCACTGGATATATATCGGTGCTACACACTGGACATGTATCGGTGCTATACACTGGACATATATCGGTGCTATACACTTGACATGCATCGGTGCTATATACACTGGACATATATCGGTGCTATTCACTGGACATATATCGGTGCTATACACTGGACATGCATCGGTGCTATATACACTGGACATGTATCGGTGCTATTAACTGGACATGTATCGGTGCTATACACTGGACATGTATCGGGGCTATGCACTGGACATATGTCGGTGCTATACACTGGTCATGTATCGGTGCTATACACTAGACATGTATCAGTGCTATACACTGGACAGGTATCGGTGCTATTCACTGGACATATATCAGTGCTATGCACTGGGCAGCTATCGGTGCTATACATTGGACAGGTATCGGTCCTATACACTGGACATATATCGGTGCTGTACACTGGACATGTATCGGTGCTATACACTGGACATGTATCGGTGCTGTACACTGGACATGTATCGGTGCTATACACTGGACATATATCGGTGCTATACACTGGACATATATCGGTGCTATACGCTGGACATATATCGGTGTTATACACTGGATATGCATCGGTGCTATATACACTGGACATGCATCGGTGCTATATACACTGGACATATATCTGTGCTATTCACTGGACATGCATCGGTGCTATATACACTGGACATATATCGGTGATATTCATTGGACATATATCTGTGCTATACACTGGACATGCATCGGTGCTATATACACTGGACATGTATCGGTGCTATTCACTGGACATACATCGGTGCTATTCACTGGACATATATCGGTGCTATACATTGGACATGCATCGGTGCTATATACACTGGACATATATCGGTGCTATTCACTGAACATATATCGGTGCTATACACTGGACATGCATCGGTGCTATATACACTGGACATGTATCGGTGCTATTCACTGGACATGTATCGGTGCTATGCACTGGTCATTTATCGGTGCTATATACACGGGACATGTATCGGTGCTATTCTCTGGACATGTATCGATGCTCTACAATGGAAATGTATCGGTGCTACACACTGGTCATGTATCGGTGCTATAAACTGGAAATGTATCGGTGCTATTCACTGGATATGTATCGGTGCTATACACTGGACATGTATCGGGGCTATGCACTGGACATATGTCGGTGCTATACACTGGTCATGTATCGGTGCCATACACTAGACATGTATCAGTGCTATACAATGGACAGGTATCGGTGCTATTCACTGGACATATATCGGTGCTGTACACTGGACAGGTATCAGTGCTATACACTGGACATGTAGCAGTGCTATGCACTGGGCAGCTATCGTTGCTATACACTGGACAGGTATCGGTCCTATACACTGGACATATATCGGTGCTCTACACTGGACATGTATCGGTGCTATACACTGGACATGTATTGGTGCTATACACTGGACATGTATCGGTGATGTACACTGGACATGTATCGGTGCTATTCACTGGTCATGTATCGGTGCTATTCACAGGAAATGTATCGGTGCTATACACTGGTCATGATTCGGTGCTATTCACTGGTCATGTATTGGTGCTATACACTGGACATATATCGGTGCTATACACTGGACATGTATCGGTGCTATTCACTGGACATGTATCGGTGCTATACACTGGTCAGGTATCGGTGCTATACACTGGACATGTATCGGTGCTATACACTGTTCATGTATCGGTGCTATTCACTGGACATGTATCGGTGATATGCACTGGACATATATCGGTGCTATACAGTTGTCATGTATCGGTGCTATACACTGGACATGTATCAGTGCTATACACTGGACAGGTATCGGTGCTATACACTGGACATATATCGGTGCTGTACACTGGGCAGGTATCGGTGCTATGCACTGGACATATATCGGTGATATTCACTGGACATGCATCGGTGCTATATACACTGGACATATATCGGTGCTATTCACTGGACATATATCGGTGCTATACACTGGACATGCATCGGTGCTATATACAATGGACATGTATCGGTGCTATTAACTGGACCTGTATCGGTGCTATACACTGGACATGTATCGGGGCTATGCACTGGACATATGTCGGTGCTATACACTGGTCATGTATCGGTGCTATACACTATACATGTATCGGTGCTATGTACTGGATAGGTATCGGTGCTATACACTGGACATGTATCGGTGCTGTACACTGGACATGTATCGGTGCTATACACTGGACATATATCGGTGCTATACACTGGACATATATCGGTGCTATACACTGGACATGCATCGGTGCTATATAGACTGGACATATATCGGTGCTATTCAATGGACATATATCGGTGCTATACACTGGATATGCATCGGTGCTATATACACTGGACATGCATCGGTGCTATATACACTGGACATGCATCGGTGCTATACACTGGACATATATCGGTGCTAGTCACTGGACATGCATCGTTGCTATATACATTGGACATATATCGGTGCTATTCACTGGACATATATCGGTGCTATACACTGGACATGCATCGGTGCTATATACACTGGACATGTATCGGTGCTATTCACTGGACATGTATCGGTGCTATTCACTGGACATGTATCGGTGCTATATACTCTGGACATGTATTGGTGCTATTCACTGGACATACATCGGTGCTATTCACTGGACATATATCGGTGCTATACACTGGATATGCATCGGTGCTATATACACTGGACATATATCGGTGCTATTCACTGAACATATATCGGTGCTATACACTGGACATGCATCGGTGCTATATACACTGGACATGTATCGGTGCTATTCACTGGACATGTATCGGTGCTCTACACTGGACATGTATCGGTGCTACACACTGGTCATGTATCGGTGCTATACACTGGACATGTATCGTTGCTATTCACTGGATATGTATCGGTGCTATACACTGGACATGTATCGGGGCTATGCACTGGACATATGTCGGTGCTATACACTGGTCATGTATCGGTGCTATTCACTGGACATGTATAGGTGCTATATACTGTATATGTTCGGTGCTATTCACTGGATATGTATCGGTGCTATACACTGGTCATGTATCGGTGCTATTCATTGGATATGTGTATCGGTGCTATTCACTGGATATGTATCGGTGCTATATACTGGACATGTATCGGTGCTATACACTGGATATGTATCGGTGCTATACACTGGACATGTATCGGTGCTATTCACTGGACATGTATCGGTGCTATACATTGGTCATGTAGCGGTGCTATACACTGGATATGTATCGGTTCTATATTCTGGACATGTATCGGTGCTATTCATTGGACATGTATCGGTGCTATTCACTGGACATGTATCGGTGCTATGCAGAGGAAATGTATCGGTGCTGTTTACTGGACATGTATCGGTGCTATAAACTGGACATATATCGGTGCTATACACTGGACATGCATCGGTGCTATATACACTGGACATGTATCGGTGCTATTCACTGGACATATATCGGTGCTATTCACTGGACATGCATCGGTGCTATATACACTTGGCATGTATCGGTCCTATTCACTGGACATGCATCGGTGCTATACACTGGACATATATCGGTGCTATTCACTGGACATGCATCGGTGCTATATACACTGGACAGGTATCGATCCTATACACTGGACATATATCGGTGCTATACACTGGACATGCATCGGTGCTATATAGACTGGACATATATCGGTGCTATTCAATGGACATATATCGGTGCTATACACTGGATATGCATCGGTGCTATATATACTGGACATGCATCGGTGCTATATACACTGGATATATATCGGTGCTATTCACTGGACATGCATCGGTGCTATATACACTGGACATATACCGGTGCTATTCACTGGACATATATCGGTGCTATACAATGGACATACATCGGTGCTATATACACTGGACATGTATCGGTGCTATTCAATGGACATACATAGGGGCTATTCACTGGACATATATCGGTGCTATACACTTGACATGCATCGGTGCTATATACACTGGACATATATCGGTGCTATTCACTGGACATATATCGGTGCTATACACTGGACATGCATCGGTGCTATATACACTGGACATGTATCGGTGCTATTAACTGGACATGTATCGGTGCTATACACTGCACATGTATCGGGGCTATGCACTGGACATATGTCGGTGCTATACACTGGTCATCTATCGGTGCTATACGCTAGACATGTATCAGTGCTATACACTGGACAGGTAACGGTGCTATTCACTGGACATATATCGGTGCTGTACACTGGACAGGTATCGGTGCTATACACTGGACTTGTATCAGTGCTATGCACTGGGCAGCTATCGGTGCTATACACTGGACATGTATCGGTGCTATTCACTGGACATGTATCGGTTCTATACACTGGTCATGTATCGGTGCTATTCACTGGACATATATCGGTGCTATAAACCGGGCATTTATCGGTGCTATTCACTGGACATGCATCGGTGCTATTCACTGGATATATATCGGTGCTATGCACTGGATATATATCGGTGCTACACACTGGACATGTATCGGTGCTATACACTGGACATATATCGGTGCTATACACTTGACATGCATCGGTGCTATATACACTGGACATATATCGGTGATATTCACTGGACATATATCGGTGCTATACACTGGACATGCATCGGTGCTATATACACTGGACATGTATCGGTGCTATTAACTGGACATGTATCGGTGCTATACACTGGACATATATCGGGGCTATGCACTGGACATATGTCGGTGCTATACACTGGTCATGTATCGGTGCTATACACTAGACATGTATCAGTGCTATACACTGGACAGGTATCGGTGCTATTCACTGGACATATATCGGTGCTGTACACTGGACAGCTATCGGTGCTATACATTGGACAGGTATCGGTCCTATACACTGGACATATATCGGTGCTGTACACTGGACATTTATCGGTGCTATACACTGGACATGTATCGGTGCTGTACACTGGACATGTATCGGTGCTATACACTGGACATATATCGGTGCTATACACTGGACATATATCGGTGCTATACACTGGACATGCATCGGTGCTATATAGACTGGACATATATCGGTGCTATTCAATGGACATATATCGGTGTTATACACTGGATATGCATCGGTGCTATATACACTGGACATGCATCGGTGCCTTATACACTGGACATATATCGGTGCTATTCACTGGACATGCATCGGTGCTATATACACTGGACATATATCGGTGATATTCATTGGACATATATCTGTGCTATACACTGGACATGCATCGGTGCTATATACACTGGACATGTATCGGTGCTATTCACTGGACATACATCGGTGCTATTCACTGGACATATATCGGTGCTATACACTGGACATGCATCGGTGCTATATACACTGGACATATATCGGTGCTATTCACTGAACATATATCGGTGCTATACACTGGTCATGCATCGGTGCTATATACACTGGACATGTATCGGTGCTATTCACTGGACATGTATCGGTGCTATACACTGGTCATGTATCGGTGCTATATACACTAGACATGTATCGGTGCTATTCACTGGACATGTATCGATGCTTTACACTGGACATGTATCGGTGCTACACACTGGTCATGTATCGGTGCTATAAACTGGAAATGTATCGGTGCTATTCACTGGATATGTATCGGTGCTATACACTGGACATGTATCGGGGCTATGCGCTGGACATATGTCGGTGCTATACACTGGTCATGTATCGGTGCTATACTCTAGACATGTATCAGTGCTATACACTGGACAGGTATCGGTGCTATTCACTGGACATATATCGGTGCTGTACACTGGACAGGTATCGGTGCTATACACTGGACATGTAGCAGTGCTATGCACTGGGCAGCTATCGGTGCTATACACTGGACAGGTATCGGTCCTATACACTGGACATATATCGGTGCTCTACACTGGACATGTATCGGTGCTATACACTGGACATGTATCGGTGCTATACACTGGACATGTATCGGTGATGTACACTGGACATATATCGGTGCTATACACTGGTCATATATCGGTGCTATACACTGGTCATATATCGGTGCTATACACTGGTCATGTATCGGTGCTATATACACTGGACATGTATCGGTGCTATACACTGGACATATATCGGTGCTAAACACTGGCCATGTATCGGTGCTATATACACTGGACATGTATCGGTGCTATACACTGGACAGGTATCGGTGCTATACACTGGACATGTATCGGTGCTATTCACTGGCCATGTATCGGTGCTATTCACTGGAAATGTATCGGTGCTATACACTGGACATGTATCGGTGCTAATCACTGGTCATGTAACGGTGCTATGCATTGGACATGTATCGGTGCTATACACTGGTCATGTATCGGTGCTATACACTGGACATGTATCGGTGCTATACACTGTTCATGTATCGGTGCTATTCACTGGACATGTATCGGTGATATGCACTGGACATATATCGGTGCTATACAGTTGTCATGTATCGGTGCTATACACTGGACATGTATCAGTGCTATACACTGGATAGGTATCGGTGCTATACACTGGACATATATCGGTGCTATACACTGGAGAGGTATCGGTGCTATACACTGGACATATATCGGTTCTGTACACTGGACATGTATCGGTGCTATACACTGGACATGTATCGGTGCTATGCACTGGATATGTATCGGTGCTATATACTGGACATGTATCGGTGCTATACACTGGATATGTATCGGTGCTATACACTGGTCATGTATCGGTGCTATACACTGGATATGTATCGGTGCTATATACTGGACATGTATCGGTGCTATGCACTGGATATTTATCGGTGCTATGCACTGGACATGTATCGGTGCTATTCACTGGACATGTATCGGTGCTATACACTGGTCATGTATCGGTGCTATACACTGGATATGTATCGGTGCTATATACTGGACATGTATCGGTGCTATTCATTGGACATGTATCGGAGCTATTCACTGGACATGTATCGGTGCTATACACTGGACATGTATCGGTGCTATTCACTGGACATGTATCGGTGCTATACACTGGTCATGTATCGGTGCTATTCACTGGACATATATCGGTGCTATACACCGGGCATTTATCGGTGCTATTCACTGGATATGCATCGGTGCTATTCACTGGATATCTATCGATGCTATGCACTGGATATATATCGGTGCTACACACTGGACATGTATCGGTGCTATACACTGGACATGTATCGCTGCTATGCACTGGACATGTATCGGTGCTATACACTGGACATGTATCGGTGATATATACAATGGAGATATATCTGTGCTATACACTGGATATGTATCGGTGCTATACACTGGACATGTATCGGTGCTATACACTGGACATGTATCGGTACTATATATTGGACATATATCGATGCTATTCACTGGATATGTATCGGTGCTATACACTGGACATGTATCGATGCTATTCACTGGACATGTATTGGTGTTATGCACTGGACATGTATCGATGCTACACACTGGAGATGTGGCGATGCTATTCGCTGGACATGTATCGATGCTATACACTGAACATGTATCGGTGTTATACACTGGACATGTATCGATGCTACACACTGGACATGTATCGGTGCTATACACTGGACATATATCGGTGCTATACACTGGACATGTATCGGTGCTATACACTGGACATGCATCGGTGCTATACACTGGACATGTATCGGTGCTATGCACTGGACATGTATCGGTGCTATACACTGGACATGTATCGGTGATATATACAATGGACATATATCGGTGCTATACACTGGATATGTATCGGTGCTATTCACTGGACATGTATCGATGCTATACACTGAACATGTATCGGTGTTATACACTGGACATGTATCGATGCTATACACTGGACATGTATCGGTGCTATACACTGGACATATATCGGTGCTATACACTGGACATGTATTGGTGCTATACACTGGACATGCATCGGTGCTATACACTGGACATGTATCGATGCTACGCACTGGACATGTATCGGTGCTATTCACTGGACATGTATCGATGCTATTCACTGGACATGTATCGATGCTATACACTGGACATGTATCGATGCTATTCACTGGACATGTATCGATGCTATACTCTGGACATGTGTCGATGCTATACACTTGACAAGAATACTATCTGTTAATGTTTGTCTCACTAGAATACTATACAGTATGTGTTTGATATATATATATAAGGAATATTTATTGGTTCACTAGAATACTATATGTTTGATATATATAAGGAATGTTTATTGGTTCACTAGAATACTATATGTTTGATATATATAAGGAATGTTTATTGGTTCACTAGAATGCTATATGTTTGATATATTTAAGGAATATTTATTGGTTCACTAGAATACTATATGTTTGATATATATAAGGAATGTTTATTGATTAACTAGAATACTATATGTTTGATATATATAAGGAATGTTTATTGGTTCATTAGAATACTATATGTTTGATATATTTAAGGAATGTTTATTGGTTCACTAGAATACTATATGTTTGATATATTTAAGGAATGTTTACTGTTTCACTAGAATAATATATGTTCGATATATATAAGGAATGATTACCTGTTCACTAGAATACTATATGTTTGATATATATAAGGAATGTTTATTGGTTCACTAGATTACTATATGTTTGATATATTTAAGGTATGTTCACTGGTTCACTGGAATACTATATGTTTGATATATATATAAGGAATACTTATTGGTTCAATAGAATACTATATGTTTGATATATATACACAAGGAATTTTTATTAATTCACTAGAATGCTATATGTTTGATATATATAAGGAATGTTTATTGGTTCACTAGAATACTATATGTTTGATATATATAAGGAATGTTTACTGGTTCACTAGAATACTATATGTTTGATATATTTAAGGAATGTTTATTGGTTCACTAGAATACTATATGTTTGATATATTTAAGGAATGTTTACTGGTTCACTAGAATACTATATGTTTGATATATTTAAGGAATGTTCACTGGTTCACTAGAATACTATATGTTTGATATATATAAGGAATGTTTATTGTTTCACTAGAATACTATATGTTTGATATATATAAGGAATGTTTATTGGTTCACTAGAATACTATATGTTTGATATATTTAAGGAATGTTTATTGGTTCATTAGAATACTATATGTTTGATATATTTAAGGAATGTTTACTGGTTCACTAGAATACTATATGTTTGATACATTTAAGGAATGTTTACTGGTTCACTAGAATACTATATGTTTGATATATATAAGGAATGTTTATTGGTTCACTAGAATACTATATGTTTGATATATATAAGGAATGTTTATTGGTTCACTAGAATACTATATGTTTGATATATTTAAGGAATGTTTATTGGTTCACTAGAATACTATATGTTTGATATATTTAAGGAATGTTTACTGTTTCACTAGAATAATATATATTCGATATATATAAGGAATGATTACTGGTTCACTAGAATACTATATGTTTTATACATTTAAGGAATGTTTATTGGTTCACTAGAATACTATATGTTTGATATATATATAAGGAATGTTTATTGGTTCACTAGAATACTATATGTTTGATATATATAAGGAATGTTTATTGGTTCACTAGAATACTATATGTTTGATATATATAAGGAATGTTTATTGGTTCACTAGAATACTATATGTTTGATATATATAAGGAATGTTTATTGGTTCACTAGAATACTATATGTTTGATATATTTAAGGAATGTTCACTGGTTCACTGGAATACTATATGTTTGATATATATATATAAGGAATGTTTATTGGTTCAATAGAATACTATATGTTTGATATATATACACAAGGAATGTTTATTAATTCACTAGAATACTATATGTTTGATATATATAAGGAATGTTTATTGGTTCACTAGAATACTATATGTTTGATATATTTAAGGAATGTTTATTGGTTCACTAGAATACTATATGTTTGATATATATAAGGAATGTTTACTGGTTCACTAGACTACTATATGTTTGATATATATATAAGGAATGTTTTTCTGGTCCACGAGAATACTATATGTTAGATATATTTAAGGAATGTTCACTGGTTCACTAGAATACTATATGTTTGATATATATAAGGAATGTTTATTGTTTCACTAGAATACTATATGTTTGATATATATATGGAATGTTTATTGGTTCATTAGAATACTATATGTTTGATATATTTAAGGAATGTTTATTGGTTCACTAGAATACTATATGTTTGATATATTTAAGGAATGTTTACTGGTTCACTAGAATACTATATGTTTGATATATATAAGGAATGATTACTGGTTCACTAGAATACTATATGTTTGATATATATAAGGAATGTTTACTGGTTCACTAGAATACTATATGTTTGATATATTTAAGGAATGTTTATTGGTTCATTAGAATACTATATGTTTGATATATTTAAGGAATGTTTATTGGTTCACTAGAATACTATATGTTTGATATATATAAGGAATGGCGTTGAAACGAGCGTTGAAACGAGCGTTCTGATTGGATTATTAGAATGTAACAAGATGGGTTTTTTTATATGAAGAATAATCATAATCCAATCAGAACGCTCGTTTCAACGCTCGTTTCAACGCCAATGGCGCCGCTTTAGAATTTTTCAAAACAAATCGAAAATGCTACGAAATCTCTTTTTGACGTACATTTTTGCCGAATAAACCTACATGTTAGTGGAAACACATTTTATTGATAATGTTATTCACAGTTAAAACTCTCCCGACGAAGATTTTTTTTGTTGCTGACAGAACCCGTGTCCTAGTACGGAAATGTGACCTGCTATGGCCAATGTTTGTGGCAATTGTTTGCAAAGTATACATGCATGCAGCTTAAAGTTGTGTTTTATTTGAAGAACAATATAAAGACTCGGGATAGGCGTTATATTTGGACAGCTTTGTACAAAATTGTCTCAGATAGGGCCATTTTACTGATCGATGCGAAATCTGACATCCCACAGAGTAGAATCCCTGTACTTAAATATATATACTAGTACCCCCAAACGTGCCGAATCCCTGTGATCAAAACCATGTGTGTATAATGAAATTAGAAGGTGTGCATAGTTTATAACAATACATATAGTATACAATATAGTGGGTGATACATGTATTGCAGACATGACTGTATAATACAGTGCATAAAGGACGCCGTCGGCGATTGCGTAAATGACGACACATTCCTGGATGTGTTTCGGGAATACGATGTAGAAATGATCAAAGTATTTCTTAGAGCCCTATGCTCCAACATAACAAGTAAGTAGACTCATATATGTAACCATTGAACAGTTGTAATAGTAATAGCTAGCTACAACTGCCTGTTTGTATTCAATGTCCAATAACAATAGCTAGCTACACCTGCCTGTTTGTATTCAATGTCCAATAACAATAGCTAGCTATAACTGCCTGTTTGTATTCAATGTCCAATAACAATAGCTAGCTACAACTGCCTGTTTGTATTCAATGTCCAATAACAATAGCTAGCTATAACTGCCTGTTTGTATTCAATGTCCAATAACAATAGCTAGCTACAACTGCCTGTTTGTATTCAATGTCCAATAACAATAGCTAGCTATAACTGCCTGTTTGTATTCAATGTCCAATAACAATAGCTAGCTACAACTGCCTGTTTGTATTCAATGTCCAATAACAATAGCTAGCTATAACTGCCTGTTTGTATTCAATGTCCAATAATAATAGCTAGCTACACCTGCCTGTTTGTATTCAATGTCCAACAACAATAGCTAGCTACACCTGCCTGTTTGTATTCAATGTCCAACAACAATAGCTAGCTACACCTGCCTGTTTATATTCAATATCCAATAACAATAGCTAGCTTCAACTGCCTGTTTGTATTCAATGTCCAATAACAATAGCTAGCTATAACTGCCTGTATGTATTCAATGTCCAATAACAATATCTAGCTACACCTGCCTGTATGTACTGAATGTCCAATAACATATATTAGTACTAAATACATCGGAACAAATTGATAGTAAATTTGACCTTTTGGAAATGTTGCTAATATTTTCAAAACGTGTAGCCCAATCCTTTTGCAATTTGTAAATGTATATGGATATTATCAGGTTTTTATGTTACAAGAAAAGCTATGACAACAATTGTTGCCATAGCAATACTCATCTGCTATAAATAACAATGTAGGGGTTAGAGAATGGAGGTATATATTAGCAAGACATCTCAACCCCCCCATATTTAAAAATTTGGGCGACTACGTTTTCTAAAACGTTTAAAATAAACATCATCTAAAAGTGATGAGCCTGACCCTCTCAATATCAAATCTTTCAGATGGGACTATAAACGAGAGACTCGTCTCGTTGCTATACAACAGGCATATAAAACAACCAACGTGTGGACACCATTTAGGTGGATCTGTAGTCCAGTGGTAACACGCTCGACTGGTAATCCAGGGATCACAGGATCGATCCCCCGTCTGACCATAATAAAATTAACAGTCTTTCAGATGGGACGTTAAACCGAGGTCTTGTGTCGGAGCTTTACACTGTGCACGTAAAAGAACCAGAGGAGACTCTGGAATGGGTCTCTGTCTGTATCATTGCACTATCCTCCAAAATCTAAAATGACTAATCTCTTCAGGAGGCGTCGCTCATATGGGCAACCGGTAACGACGATAAATAAACGTAAAACACACACTATTTATACTAAGAATAACTATGCATGGATTACTGTTAAGCACAAGAAACGACAATATAGCAAACATGTCGACAGTGTTTTAGAAAAGGGTTGTTGCACTGACTACATGCATATAAACCAATTTAGCTAAAGAATGCCTTTAAATCTTAATGTATATTCAATATGCTAGATCACTTGCATAAGTGGTGAAGGGTGGTAGGGGAAACCTACATTTGTATATTCGACCTGTAAATAGGGGTGAAAAGGTTAGAAAAGAAAGTAGCAGTTAATGGAAATTAAAAATTAGGAAGCAGTGGTTAGGTAAAATACATTAAGATATAAAAACATATATACTGAGTCAAAAAAGAAACGATACCAAACTAAAAATGACGTAAAACGGATAAAACCATAGAAAGGTTTAATATATTATTACGTATCAGTACCGGGTATCTTATTGCAACGTCAGCCAACCATAAACACAGGTAAATAAACACCCGATAATCCTGGAACGCCGAATTTCCGATTTGCACGTGCTCCTCAACAAAGACAACTTCCTACACATGTACAAATCGGAAAAACGGTTTATTGTACTGGTATTGCATTATCATCGAGGAAAAACACCTTACATACCCATTGTTACCTCTAACAAAATGCCTAGGCTAAACCGCAATCAGAGAATGCGTGCCATTGGCATGATTGACGGCGGTTTACGTCAGCGTGACGTCGCAAATCGACTCGGGGGTTACGCGGACCACGATAACACGTCTATTTCGACGTTATCGAACAGGACCGTCACATTCGGATATCACATTTACGTGACCGGTTCCTACCTGCTACGCACACAGCTGCCGTTACTCCTGGTATGACCAACAATCGCATCAGTGCACAAACAGTCAGGAACTGGCTCGATGAACGTGGCATTCGTGCCTATCGGCCATACGTTGGACCCATCCTGACACGACGTCACCGTGACGTACGGCGGGTATGGACGACGGAACGTGCTCGCTGGACTCGGTTACAGTGGAATTCGGTGATGTTTAGCGATGAATCGCGGTTCTGTTTGCGTCGAGCGGATGGCAGAGAGCGGGTATATCGCAGACGCGGTGAACGTTACGCCGACTAATGTGTACGTCAGGTCGATCTGTTCGGGGGCGGAAGCGTTATGGCGTGGGGCGGTATCACCTTCGGCAGTCGCACTGAGCTGTTAGTGGTGGACGGGAACCTAAACGCCCAGCGGTACTGTGATGAGATCCTTGCGCCAGTTGTTGTGCCGTTCTTTAACGCCAACAGAAACGTCACACTGTTCCAACAGGACAACGCCAGGTGTCGTATTGCTCGGATTTCCACCACATTATTGGAGCAGAACAATATTGAAACCCTGCCGTGGCCTGCTTTGTCACCCATAGAACATTTGTGGGATACGTTAGACCGCCGCGTCAGACGACGTCAACCGGTAACGTTAAACCAACTGAGGGATGTTTTGCGTCAGGAGTGGACAAATATTGACCAGCAAGAGATTCAGACACTCTTCCGTTCGATGCGACGGAGGTGCATTGCAGTGAGAGACGCAAATGGTGCCCATACTCGGTATTGACGTCTGTGTGAAAACTCCATTAGACCCCTGTCCGACGAATTACGTCATCACGCAGCAGACAGTTTCGGAGGCTCATTATGCTTGATGTGCTCCTCTTTCAAACATGTTGGACTATCATCTTATGAATTTTCAAAGAATTTTCTTAATAAATGTTGAAATTATAGACACATAAACACCAGGTATCGTTTCTTTTTTGACTCAGTATATATATATTGACAAAATGTTGCTACCAAGTCATTTTGTCCTTGTTTATAAATACATGTAGGCCTACAGTCTGGTGGGAAAAAACAAGGAATTTCTATAGTAAACAGTTGTGTTATCATCTGTGACCTGGGTTAGGGATTTGCGTCAGGGAATCACTTAATAACAATATTAAGAAATAAACATGTTTAATGCAAGTAAGATACTACAAATATCATCATAGTATATGACAGCAATGTTTCTACACAGATATTCAAAAAGATGCAAATCATAAAACATTGATGAACATTATTTACATGTAGTCTAAATACAACAACTTGATGTTTATTTATGATGTTTTAGTTTATTAACAATAAAGTGGACCACGATGGCCCTATATCGCTCACCTGACTCCATTGTTCACACAAGGGTGTCATGCAACAACTATGAATATCATACATTGATCAATCTTACTAAATGTTGGTGGTAGATTTTCCGAAGAATTTGTAATATTTTGAGATGGAAGAATTTGTACCATGATGACAAGTAAATACTAAATCATAAATGGTGACTATCTACCCTATGGTTGCTGAGGAGAAGACGCTTGAACATGTTCATTGTGACGACGTCGGACGAGCGGTAACCATATACATTGTATGTAGTTTCTTCAACACTTGCTAAAGTTTTTCAAGATTTACGCATCTATAAACTACATGAGGGGATGCTATATTGTGATGTCTGCTTTAAACATCGAAACAGGTTATTAACGGAAATAAACTAATGATCGAAAATGGATAAGCTATTTTGAACATTGTGCGTAATTTCCACTTGTCTTCCATAGAAACTACCGCCAATCTGTACGAGTAAACAGGTCGTGGTTGGGAAATATTTCTCCATAATTTAAATATGTAATTAATTGATGGCTGTTTGGGTCAGGCAGTCAGTGATTAAGCTTGGCTGAAATCTTGGGAAGAAGTCACTTATTCCTAACTTATTCTCACTATTCATACAGTTAGAAATTTGAAAATTTACAGAGAAATATAACTTCAACTACTGTGTTCAAGAATGTATGTTTAAATGTTAAACCAAATTGACCTGCATAGCCTACAGTAAATACATAATTATGTTATTGCTCTCTATCGTGACATGTATTTCACTAATATTCCAACACATTCAAGACACTGTATTGAGTGTTTTCCATAAATCACAATAAATGGTACAATGATCATCTTATTATTTTGCTATGTCTCATCACAGACAACCACTATGACACATTTGACTGTTCACATACGGAACGATACAGTACAACCGAACATCTGTGACCATCTGCAGCAAATATGTATTCCTGTAAAAGACAATATATAAATTATTGTTATTGTATATACAGGCTCACCAGCTGTAGATTGCTGTAATTGACATTGGCTTGCTGGCATTAGTGTCAAAATCACTGGAATTCAAAAATAAATGCAGGAACAAAAATATAAGTTTTGGTATTATAATTTTTAGTGGCTTTACTGCGAGTACATGTGTGTACTACAATAACGTGGGTTCTTGGAAACATGATCTGATCGGACAAATCTATAATGTGGACCAATCTCTGAGTTTGTTGAATGCTAGACTTCATGTGTATTTCCAGGATCCTATCTACATGTTCCTGGTACTTGCAAAAATAATCCACCATATTGGAAATCTTAAAATCATCAAAAATTATGGGAATTATAATAGAAATAGTAAATGAATTTAAAATGGTAGACATATTGAATGGCAATTGGCAGTTTCGTGGAATCAAGTATAAGTTTTGAGAAGGGATTAAGAAAAAACGGCAGACAAGACAGGCAAAGAACATGGTATCAATTGTGAGAACAAGTTGTCAATAAATCACAAAGTTGTGATAAACTTCAGCCAAACATGGAGACGATCATTTCGTAATTGCTATGTACAATCAACATGACCTATCCCACATCATGGCATAGTGTGGGGCCGTTACCTTTCAGGATGATCATTACTTTGTGGACCACACCACATCACTGATCAGTCAATTGTAACCCCCCAACTCTCCTCCCCATCATATACAATTGTAAATACTACGACATGTTCCAAAATGATAAAACATTCTCAACTCTCAAGATGAATATCAAGCATTTTTGATTGGCTGATTCTGGGTATCAACCTAACACTATGGTACAGAATTTGAAAATAGTTTTATAATCCTGGACGTACTATTTTTATGTTTGAATTTACATAATTTTATGCAGCAGTGCTTATTCGAAAGTGGTGACAACGGCAGGAACTTCAGGCTTATTGTTTGTCGCTCCATTTGTGAATTAGAATTATCTTCCTCGCATACTAACTTTTGTGATTTCAAAAATCTCAGACATTGTCACAATTCAATTATGGCAGGTTTGTATATACAAGAACTGAAACTAAATGTTATGTCGATCCGTTGCATATTAATGACAATTTCTTCATATTATCATCAACATATGTAATCTGAGTTTCACTACAAACTGTTGTGGCACCATAGAAACCATAGGCACCAATTACAGGCCATGATATTGTGATATTAATAGTTTGACACTGGTCAGACAAATGATTAAAATGCATACAAATTCTGATGTGTCTGACATGAGGAGTATTTCTCACTAGGGTTTTCACGGTTACACGTGTAAACGGAGCCGTGTCGTGTAATAGCAATGCAAGTGTACTAATTGAGTAACCGTGTACACTATCTTAATTGATGACGTTGTATAATGAAGCTTAGTGACGTAATAAAATCATAGCATCGACCGTTTCACTGAATTTTGTGACACCTAGTACATGTCAAGGTTGGCCGGGAAATACTGGGGGCGGGAAATAATCATGGAGAATAAACAAAGTGTAAATGATGTCATGCCGTGTACAAAGGATCGTGTACACGTTTACAAAAATCTGTACAGGTGGCAACCCTATTTTTCACACATACATGTATCAACATTACCCGACATGCCTGAAACATATGCTCTGCACATCATCTCGAGCAACATACATGTCAAGTGATTATAGGATTCCTCCAGCGGTTCAAGAGATTTGAGAGGACACAAAGTTGTGACTGGGCAGACAGAGACCATTAAGTAATGCGTGTTAAATATACAGAGATGCTACTAACAGAGGGTATTAAATAATGAAAATAAAATTACAGAGAATGTAGAAGTGGAATTCGCAGTTACAATTGCAAGGCAATGCACTTACATTTCACATAATTATTGTCTTATCTGCCTTGTGGCGATGGATTAAACCCTTTCCTTCATAGAGATTTAGGTTAGTATACTATTATATGTCCATACAAACGACAGCCATTTAGTTATAGTGCAGTGGATAAGTAGTCACCATATCTATCCCAACTCCATAGATATTACTGGGAAAACATGAGATTCTGGCTTGCATTATGAACATTGGTCTGGCTACTACATTGTCAATATATGTCGTATTGGTAATGGCATCAAGAGGTGCTTCTATGGGGGAAAGGGTTAATATAAGTTGTAGGAACTTGTTTCGCAATCAAGTTAAACTAAATTTGTATAAACTAAATGTGGATTGTTTTGGCAAATACTTACACCATGATGAAATCCAAGGAATGCCATTGAGCTTGAATCTGTAACTTAACATCCTAGGTTGGAATGTCCTAAAAAAAATAAAACATGTACACCAGTGAGTTGTTTTAACAGGAGCAGGTAATACATATGTCGACGAAAACCATGCCCAGTTGAAAGTGGTGTCACCCTTTTTGAGTATTTACTCATTGAAAAACAAATTAATATTAGTTTGTCTTGCTGAGAAATTGAATTTTCCATTTGGAAACTGATAGCATGTTGAGCAAAGAAAACACAGATAAAACAGAAGAAACAACTTAAGATGTATATACTTTTTGGGAGTATTCAGGAATAGTAACAATGGGATATGAAGTGATTGGAGGTACTAATTTATAAATGGTAGTTCAGGGATTCTATTCAGTAGGACGTCAGATTTCGCACTGATCAATAAAGTGGCCCTATATGCAACAATTGTAAAGAAATCTGTTCCAATTATAGCGCCTATCCAGAGTCTTTATATATATAATAAGTGTTCTTCAAATAAATCACAATTTAAAAAAGAAACATGCATGTATATAACTATATATGTATGTTATATAATAATTTCACAAAACGTTTGCCGCATCCAGCCAGATTTCACTCAAAAGACGCAGGTTTATTCATCAAAAAATATAAGTATTCGACGAGGTGCTTCAGTAGTGTAGATTAATAATGACACAATACTAATGAAAATCACTTGACTATTTCCTGAATACCCCTCTAAACTACAAACAAGAAAAACACATTAATAAATTGTTGACTGCTAAAATTATAAAATTATTGAGCTGAGTTAAATGCAGATATAATTATTCCTAGTCTGCACAGTAATTTACCCTTTTTTGATAATGATGGGTTTTCAGTCATCACATCTATACAGTCTGGTGGACAGTTCCGACTTGACAGGTTCCCAGCCGCTCCCTCGTCTAAGTCAACACAACCAAGGTGGAACCCATCCATTACAAATTGATAAATTGCGCTGCATCATCATCTTTGTATCATAATTGTGTTAGCGACAGAGGCAATGTAGCATGTTGTCTGGAACCGAGTCTACCACGCTGTGTTTCCACTTCCTCGACATTGTGATGTCAACCTAGTAGAATAAAAGGTGTGTTTTGCATATAAATCGACAGTTATGAAATGCTAAACTGTCTAATCTTATCAGTGATTAGTATGACATTGCAATTACTTTAGTTGGTGTCGGTTCTTCAGACTGCCCAGTTAATTGGTTAATCCAGTTGGAAGTGTGGAAGGCTTGCAAGACGGCAGCCATGTGTTCAAGCCCCCAGAACACAGGTTTTCAGGGAGTTAAACATGTTTGTTACACTCCTTGTTGTCAAAGGCATATATTATGTGGATTTGCTAAATAAACATTGGTGTTGTTGTATAATTAGAAGTCATTGCAGATATAGCGTGTGACTGACATTTTCTGCTTAAAACATAGGAAAGAAACGTTTGCCTTGCCAGGGGTATTTACAATGTAGCGGCATCGGTTATCTTTAGTGTTGTTGATGGTGTAAAGAACAATGAGTAGCTTTATTTTGCGAGTAATTCTCAGCACCTCATACTTGTCTGTACATTTACAAAGAACAGGAGGGAGAAGTGTAGCGATTCGGCACAGTCTATAAATCAGACTGCACATGCCCACTTAGGAGAGCCAACTTGCAAGCGGGTGGTCGTGGGTTCAATCCCTGCACCATTTTACTTTTTTGTATGTTCCATTAATAGCAAACCCCTTGCACAGACCTAGCCATGTGTTCATGGGCAGGGTTAGCCGACAAATACTAAGCAATGTGTGTTAGGTGCCTTGCAACAATGACACTACATATGTGACCTGACCGATCATACAACCCGGGACAGTTCCATACCAAATCCGACGCTCTACCAATGGACCAAGGACGCTAGTCCTATATATGTAACTGATATATAATTATACAATATATATATAAGATCTCTACCTAAAATATATAATTGAGGTTTAGCATTTAGAATTTGAAAAATGCCTGGATTAGTGATAGGCTACATAGGCACACGACACAAAAAGCATTGTTTGGCCTATGGTCATATATTAATGTTACTTACTATATGACCATAGGGCAAAAAAAGTGTGTCTTGTGTCTGTGCCTGAATAATAAAAGGTCACATTTTTCAAGTCTAAATATTACTACAAGGACGCCACCCATTTTTCTTCAACAATTCAATGGGAAATCCAGGACACAGGTGTACATAATTGTAAAGTTTTTAAAAGATCCTAACATACCCAAACTCATTAAATGCATTAATCAATGCAAAAACACATACATATAAATACACAAACACAACATAATAATAGTATATTAACATACTGATACCGGAATGTAATGATGTATCACGGGAACACAATTTTTAATATGTTTTAACAAAATACCCCACCCACCACAGTTCAAGTCTGATAAATAATACGCATTAAATTGTTAATGCCGTTATGTAACAGGACCTGGTGGAAACTAATATAGTCGCACTTGTTGCAATATTTATATGTTGCGACCTTCAAGATAAATGGGTTTATCTCTGATAAATGACAAATATATATCGGGATCTGATTGACTGGTCGAGAAAAAGATGTTACGTACAAAGCAGTTCAATGCTGAATCAAGTGAATGCTATGATTTCTGGAAAGTAGGTCAACATTGAAAAACAGGTTCTAATAATTACACCAAACAGACTACATCTATCTTCCAGTATCATAAAGAAATATTACTAAATCAAAACGATATTACTTACTTGTTGTTATTATTAGACATATAACGTTGCTAACATTATATCACAGGCTGCAAAACATCGGTCTTTTCTGTTCGCCGTAAAATGGTGATATTTTTTAATTGTACATACATGTATACAATTACTGTGTAGTGATTTTTTTGCCAACAACGCCCAACACCAAACATATTTTCCCAATAACAACTCACTAACATTTCACCCCATGTATTGATGTTCCTAGACCTAACGGACTATTATAAATAAACAAATATAACAAAAGTATATGGAACTATTTTAAATTTGTTTAATATTGTTGGGTTCGTCTGTGAGGTCGGTCGATTCTATTACATGATGGGGGAGATGGGTTTTTATCTGCATTTACAGACACTGATATTATACATAAATA
>CM026390.1:51425307-51488495 GCA_014843695.1 Archivesica marissinica
TCAGTTGTCATGTGAGAGCAACCTCTGTATGTAAACGTATTAATTACTTCGATGTCATGTTGCGTACCTACTGAGATGGTGATGGTTATAAATTGTTCTCGCATTTCCCAGATAAGGTTATTTAGGGTCAACTGGCAACCATATAACCTCATACAGTTTGGATTCATTATTGGAGGCATTCCGAGCAGAGAATTAACGTGGGTCATACTAAATCATAGGATTTATTCGGAGATAGCCATCAGACGGGTTTTATAATTACCTGCGTCAGTGTTTGGTTCAGTGCTTAAGTATTTCTATGGCATTCCAGGCAACTAATGACGTATTTTGTAGTAAATACTGATGTAAACGAATTTAGCCTTCATTTTGTGTACTGCTGGTGTTGGGGGAGTTGCTTAAACTGAGATGTATCGTACTGTTGTATCTGGGTTCCGTGTATTTCTCTCGCATTTCTAGATAAGGTTATTTAGGGTCACCTGACAAACATATAACCTCATACCGCTTGGATTCAGTTAATTATGTTACAGGGCACGGAACAACACGTATTAGACATTTATATTAATAGTTGTTTCACTCTATACGATAAAATACGTGTATTTTATTCGTGTTTCATATACGCTATGGCTATGTCTAGTGACATGCCATTCTAAAACGTATATTACGGATTATTAATAATTTATCGCGTTTTTATGGAAGTATACGTAACGATATATATTATTCATTTTCGTACATAGGTTAAGTTTGTAATTATGATTTCTTACTCGATAAAAACGTACGCCTAGCTCGAATAATATAATGAACTTACCCGTATATTCGTTGAAGCCGCTTGAGTACTGAGACTGTTCTAATCGGACTATATTTATATAGAAGCGTTGGTTATTTATGGATCGGTTCGTAGTCTATATTTATAGAATGGTACGAGATAGCTATTTATAAAGCTATTACCAATAGTGACGCGTATACACAACAAGTAAAGAGCTCTGTAGTGGTGGTGGTGACGTATACGCAACAAGTAAAGAGATCGGTAGTTGCGCGATATATCATCAATAGGCTCTATAGTGATGACGTATACGCAACAAGTGATGACGTATAGATGCCTGCCTTTTTCATGACCTCAATCTTTGTTTGCCTCTGTACAAAACGAACAATGATTTGTCGGTGTTTGCTAGTTTTATACTGTCCTAGCCTATGACAAATATCAATGTCTTCCGCTGAAACGTTCAGATTGAATCTGCGTTGGAGCACATCTAGAACATGTCTAGTTGTTGTTTCTGACGATTGTTTGTCATCATCATGGACAATACCGGTGAATCGTACGTTGTTTCGTCTGCCATACTGCTCCATGTCATTTAAACTTTCTGCAAGCTTTTCATTATTGGCATTCACATCATTTCGAATGGTTTTAATTTCTTCCTTTAGTGCTTGATTTTGTTTCTTCTGTTTATTCAAAGCGTCTGCAAGGCTATCACAAATGAGGGCTTTATCATGATTTTCTGATTCTACAATTTCTATTCTACGTACCACTGAACTTAGTATCTTCTCTTTCATATTTTCTATTGTATCAGTTATAATTAGGGATGGGACCGAATATTCGAATATCCGAATATCCGAATACCTGACCGAATATTCGAATCCTATTTCGGTATTCGAATACCAAAAAATAAAATAATTCTATTTTCAATTTTTGTTTTAATATTTGTCATTTCTAGTTATTTCAATCTATAAAGTACACTGATTCACACCTCCTCGTGTGTTTGTTTAAGTGCGAAAACTTGGCCACCTGTTCCCAATCTCGCGCGCCCTCAGGCGTCTCGACACTTTGTACAAGGTGTTGTTATAGAAGCTTAGCTTCAAACAACTTTTAATGGGGAAATTATGCAAATCGACCAGTACCTTATTTAAATAAAATGATCAATATGGTCCCAATATGGTCACTAAAACGAAAAACAATGCTAATTGCCTCTTTGTGAACAACATACCATTTCAAAGTGAGACACCGACGAATAAAACGGAAAATGTCATTGGATGTTTTGTAACTAATTATTTACTCAATAATATTGAGTCAATCTTCATTTTTACACCAATTTGTATATATAGAAATAAAAATGTGAAACTTTCTCATTTATTGTCATTCTGTCTGATAATTATGACTACTATTCAAAATTCATCATGCCTCCGCGTCAGCCATCAGCTGTATGGAAATTCTTCACGCGCTCTGCCGACAAGACTTCCGCTACATGTCAACTATGCAACGACAAGTTTGCGTACACGCCTGGCGGAACGACGTCAAACCTCAACAACCATTTACGGAACAAACATCCCTCAGCCGATATGTCGGACTCTAAGAAACAAGTGTCAATGAGTGCCTACGTCAGTACACCTAAGAAAACATTGTCTAAAAGTGAACACGAGAGGATTACACAAGCCATTGCAAACATGATTGTTGAGGATTACGTGCCACTTAGTGTTGTGGAAGGTGCTGGTTTCCTCAAGCTGATGGAGATAGTTGCCCCGGATTATAATGTTCCATGTAGGAAAACCGTACGCGCTCGGATTAACAAGCAGTACGATGATCGTAAGGAGACCCTCTTGTCTGAACTGGAGTCGGTGCCATCTGCCTCTATTACCACAGACACGTGGACGTCAACGGCGAACATGTCATACATCACAGTGACAGAACATCATATCACTGATGACTGGAACCTCCAGTCCAATGTTCTCCTGACACGTGAGATGCCGGAGCGTCACACTGGCGAGAACCTGGCAGAGCGGATGAAGGACTGTGTGTCCGAGTTTGGACTTACCGACAAGGTGGTGATGTGTGTGCATGACAATGCAAGGACTATAGAGTGTGCCGGCAATCTGTGTGAGGATTGGGAGGATTTGGGGTGCTTCGCCCATACCCTGCAATTGTGTGTGAAACCTGTGTTCGAGTTACCAAGTGTTTCTAAGGTAGTCTCTAAGTGTCGCAAACTTATTGGTCACTTTAAGCACTCCACGACAGTGTCCGCAGAGATGCGGAAACGCCAAGAGCTTCTCGACGAGCCACGGCACGAGTTGGTACAGGATGTACCTACTCGTTGGAATTCAACGCAAATGATGCTGGAGCGTCTCACAGAGCAGCGTCGTGTTTTGACAGACCTCATGTTGGACACTCGTGTCACCAAGAAGATCGACACCAACCTTCTTCCAAAGAACCACGAGTGGGAGCTTATCAGTGAGCTATCCAGTGTGCTTGCTGATGTGACCGCCGTCACAACATATATGAGTGGGGAGAAGAGTGTGTCATGCTCCCAAGTGTATCCTATAGTGTGTGGACTTATGATGAACAGTCTCTGCCAGAACCCTGACGACTCTCATACAGTCAGTCGAGTGAAGGACGTGCTTCGCCAGCAGTGGGATTCGAACATGCAGCAGTGATGGGCAAGTGATTTGGAGTCAACGACCGTAACCACTCGGCGACGGAGGCCCCAGTCGTTTTTATGGTTTAATGTCGCACCCATTTATACTTCTGTTCATTAAACAATAGAAACAACCCTTGATATAGACCTCACAAGTCGTAACCAAATCCATGTCAATATAAGTTAATTTCACGACGTGTAAAATACACGCGTGTACCGGTGAACCGGTGAATAGGTCAGGTTTGAAAAAGTTTGGATTTGTTGTGAAATATTCATCGAATATTCGAATACTATTCGAATACCACTTTCGAATATTCGAATACCATTTAGCTATTCGGTCCCATCCCTAGTTATAATATCTCGTATGAACAGTTTGTCCTCTTTTGTTAATACTGTACTTAGTTTTATGTTTATTTCATCTAGTTGTGCTGATATTTTTGATTTAAAATTTGAAGAATAGTTTTCACTGTCTGTTTCATGTTCAGGTATTTTTGACGATTTGTTCTTTTTTACCTTCTTTTTGTCTTGTTTCTCTTTTGTATTATTATGTTCATTAATGTCACAAAGCCCGCTTAAATCATATTCACTATCAGTAGACGATCGAGCCTGTCGTGTTCTATTCTCTTTTGATGCCATTGTCTGTGAAATAGGTATACCGGGACTAGTGCACTTATGTGATCACTAAGCGAATCAAGAGATAATCGCCTTTGCATTTATCTTTAGCTCGTTTCTATTGTAGTTTTATTAATTTATTTACGTCTCATCAATGTACAACAATAACAGAACAACAGTAAAATAATACATGGTATAGTACATTGCCACTCATAAATGAGTTACAAGAGACGGTATTTATCAAAGTATAAAACACATCACATTATGCAGTTGTAATAATATAGTATGATATAACATATGTATATACATACATGTATTTGTAAACAACACATGATAAATCTGAATAGCCTACGCTAATCTAACCTAAAATAAGCTTACAATCAAAATGATATCATAACATGCTGATGATTGTATGAGAGCACTATTGCGCATATTAAAAAATGTTTTGAAAAAGCAAATATCAACTCTGATCAGATCAGAATTGAACTGATTAGCATAGACTATTCAGCTGGTATTAAAAATACATTGGATTATTAAGAAAAATTGAAGCATTATGTACAAAGGTAAAAATAACGTCTTTGTAGTATATTAAAACAGGTTTTGGCACTTAATCTCATAATTTCTTCGTTGGAAAATATAAATATTAGCTTATCATTTGGAGAAAGAGCAGCAAAGTAAAAGTTCATCTCTGTTGCTTTCTTAAATAGGATTTGTCTTAAATCTTGATACAGCATACATTCCAAAATCACATGGGCCTCAGTTTCAATACAATTGTCACAAAAGGGACATATACGATTTTCTAATGACAAATTTTCATATCTACCTGTCTCTAGTCTCAATGGTGCTACACCACATCTAAATTTAGCAAACGCTGCTCTATATGGCGTAAAGGAAGTATAATTTTGCAATATTCTTCTGTTTTATATTCTGATTTGAATAAGCAATAAGTTCGTAATTTATTTCTGCCTCTGCCGGAAGGGCCGACAGTATTATTAATCTGTGTATACCACATTGCCTTAAATTCATTCATAGCAGCAGCTTTGACTTTACATACAGATGAAGAAGAGATAGGATGCGAAATATTTAATGGAAATTCTACTCCCAGTTCTAATATACACTTCCGGAATATGTAAAACCAATTTTTACAACGCAAAGAAGCCATTGAATCTGCCCACAATGCAATTCGTTTATTTAACCGTGATGCGTTGGTGATTGAAAATCGTTTGTAGTGCCTAACTGTACACTCCAGTTGGCGAATATATGACGGATCCCACCCCATCTCACCTAACAAAGCAGCATTCGGTGTATATTTACCAACACCTAAGAAAAATCTGATAGCTCTATTTTGGACAGCAGTAATACAAGAATATTGTTTATAACCCCAAATGCATGCACTGTAACCAATCACTGGCCATACCATAGAATCATATAATTTTGTAAATACTGCATACGGAAGGCCTCCTGCCAGTTTACATCTTGCAATCAATAGACCAAGAGCTCTGCTTGCACTCTGGGCAACATGTTTAGCTGTTGCTTCAAAATCAAGATGTTCAGTCATTAACACACCAAGATACATGTATTTTTCTACTATATTCAGGACAGTGTTGCCACA
Organism: Archivesica marissinica; assembly: GCA_014843695.1. Classification (NCBI taxonomy): domain Eukaryota; kingdom Metazoa; phylum Mollusca; class Bivalvia; order Venerida; family Vesicomyidae; genus Archivesica; species Archivesica marissinica. The sequence continues at coordinate 51,430,930 of CM026390.1, forward strand.
TTTAAATATAAAGTTTGTCTTTGGACTAGACTGTTTACGAAAATGTACAATATTACTTTTATCATTATTTACACGCATGTCATTTCTATTGCACCAGTCATGTAATGCATTTAACAGCAATTGTAAGTCATGCTCAGATTCGGCAAGTAGCACAATATCATCAGCATATATCATAATACATATTGTGTCATTTTCACAGACAATACCTTTTCCAAAAGATTTAAAATAAATTGCAAGATCATTTATGTAGAGGTTAAACAATAATGGTGAGAGTATGCACCCTTGACGAAGACCACAATTTACATCGAACCAATCGGTATGCAGGCTATTAACACGGACACAAGAAGAAACGGATGAATAAAGTGACTTAATGGATAAATATAGTTTTCCTGAAACACCAATATCCGTCAGACGTTTCCATAATTTAGATCTATTAATGAAATCGTATGCTTTCCGGAAATCAATAAAGGCGCAGTAAGTATATTTATTGTTCTTTTTCCTGGTATCAATTAAACTTGTTAAAGTTGAAATATGATCAACCGTACTTCTGTTCTTTCGGAAGCCATTGTATGTTCGTTAGGTAGCTTGCACATATGCAATCAAGCGTGACGGATTTGCGATCGTATGTTCTAGGTAGATTTTCTGCTTTATAAATCGATATATATGCTTTATAAAATCTACCCCACCCACTGCCTTTCCATCAAGTTACAAAGTTCTATCAAACTAGTAGTATTTCCAGGTGTCACCAAAACGTTATACAGTACTGTATCTAACAAAGCTCTTTTGTACCATACTCATTCTCAAAAATTCCTTGAATAGCGCTTCATATTGGTCTATAATTTATTAATTTACATTCTACTGATTTTGCAAGATGTTTACATTTCTCTACCGGAACCGGAACTCCTTTAACTCCGGAGCTTTATTTATTTTACAACGATTGCGAAACAAGATTTAGCAACTTATATTAATCACTCTCGTTGGCGTACCTGGAGAAAACCCACCTGTCCGATCTGGCGACCATCGTAACATATCACATACTTCCCGTTCCGAGGATCGAACCCGGGTTGTATTGAGATGTTCTAGCGGTATCGGTAGCAAATACACACATGTATGCTGATACATATCGCGTTATTGCTCCTATACCAGTAGCAAATCACAATTGTATGCCGTATAATGTCACTTCATCTTCTTGGTACAGTGTTAATTTTCACAGTAACTGTAATGTATATTTGATTTCATGTAATGTGTTCTGTATATTTATTATCCAGCTTCTGATTTCCAGCCACGACGACCAACAGTTTTAATCTTCCGCGTAACCTAAACTATATAACAAACCAGTAGAAGGCAAGGACATCTGATTTGTGCGGGTGGGGTTTTATGCTACAAACACATTTAAACATTTTAAACATAACATTAAAGAAATTGTAAAAACGTGTTACCTCTGTTAGTACAGGACGAGAAAAGAAAATATCGATAGTTTCTTCCGCTTATATAATGTGCATTCTCTATAAAGTAGTACCACGACTATTTTATGCGCGTAGAGGTATTTTTGCGAGAGGTAAACGGTTTAGTCATTTTGGTTGAGTATTAAGTTTATTTAAAGTCGCCACCGAATAAATGCATTTGGGCGACTGAAGTCGTTTAGGTGATTAAACTTACGCATTATATATGAACATCGCAAAGGGGACCTTATTGCCCAGGCCGATCTCCTCAGATATTCTGGTTGTCGACCTTGCAACAATTAGGGACACACTCTTCACCACCGCTGTTTTAAGGAGGTGGTGTTGGTATGGACAGCCCCTGGAGCTATAGAGATGACCAGCTGTCTAACTTCCAGATCCGTGTATATGCTGCTGCGGGATAACCAACAGTGAGGAGGATGGCCCTAAGAAGAGCAGTTCAGAAAGAAGAGACCACCAGGACTTATCACCCTGAAGAGGAAGAAGATGCCTCATCGAATACCTCCAGACCATCACACTACAAGACAACACTCTACAACTCTACAGACACTTCACGAATACTCGATGCAAGAATCTAATCATCTGAGAACGCTCGCCCACATGGTTCGCCGGCGGCCAGGATAAATCAGCTTAACTATCATCATCGACCTTATTGCGTCGGATTCGTCATAATGTAAGCGGCGAGACTCAAGCGGACGATAACTAGAACATATAACGCGGATAGATACAAACCGCGCGCTGGTATTTGACACTGTCTATAGACAGATTAAATCATGTGTATAGAGGGTTGATCTAGGAGGAAGTGAATTTAGGAAAACTCGTTCAAACGAGATCAGCGAATTGTTCCGCTCATAATTAAACTATAATATAGTGAACATTTCGCTGACAGCCCTGACCACAGGTCTTGTTCGATTTCTCCAAAATTTAATAATATGGCAAATCGTACAATCAGACACACTAAGTAAACAGCATATATTGTATATACATATAGTATTGCCAGTTATTTCTGACTTATGAATCATCTTCACTTCCCAAACGCGACTATTTACATTTGTGTGCTGTGATATACGTGTGCATGTCATTAGTTTGTAGGGCCTTCGTAGCATAGTGGTTACCGTCGCTGACTTAAAATCACCAGCCCCTCGCCGCTATAGATTCGAATCGCACTGGGGGTGTCGAAATACTTCATGTGATGAAGCAATCAAGCTGGCTTGCGGACAGTCGGTGGTTCTACTCGGGTGCCCGTCAGTGTCTGAAATACTGCTCGGAGAGGCACCCGGGGTCTTCCTCCAATAATAATAGTTGGATATTCGCCATATGACTTAAGCTGTTTGTGCGACTTTCAAACCCCAACATAAACGCACAGACAATTGGTTTGTAGGTTGTGTTTGAGTGTCACACCTACTGAAGTGGCCGACTAAATCTTATTTATGAGAAACTTCTTATGAGCATCAGTACTACTCGAATCCTGGCGTGCAGGCCAGGGTGATGAGTAGTTGTAGCCATTATTTAACCAACCGGCAGCTCACCAACCAGCCATATCAGAATGAACTCCTGACCAGGTTCGAATCTTCAACCTCACCTCCGGACGCCTTAACCACGAGACCACGGGGACGGTATATATACTTATCTGAGATTCATAATTGATTCCGGTTATGATCATTTTGTTGCCGTATATAGGTACATGTTGCAGGAAATGCATTACACGAATAGTTGGTTTACATATGTGCGTCTGTGTGTCATTTTCATGCAAATACTGTAAAGTTTAAACTTAATAATGAAATGTGAAAGGACTAATACGATAATATTAATTCGGCTCCATTTCGCGTGCTACGATATTTGAAACTTAAAACTGAATGTTTAATATAATCGCTGAGGCGGTTTGGAACAGCCAGAACATACACGGTTCATAAGGTTTGGTCGGACTCCCGGACTTGCCAACTAGTACAAAGCGCATCGCTCTAGCATCGTAGCATTCTACAGACGGATCTATAGACTATGGTAATCCAGGGATCGCAGGTTCGATCCCCCGTCTGACTCTAATAAAATTAACAGTCTTTCAGATGGGACGTTAAACCGATGTCTCGTGTCGGTGCTGTACATCGTGTACGTAAAAGAACCAGAGGAGACTCTGGAATGGGTCTCTGTGTGTATCATTGCACTATCCTCCAAACATCTAAAATTAATAATCTCTTCAGGAGGCGTCCCCTATATGGGCAACCGGTAGCGACGATAAATAAACGTAACAGTCACACTCGTAGCAATCATGATCCCTCCTACTATAATCGTTAGAAGATGGTATTTTGTCCGCGCAGACATTGGAACACATTAACTTGACATGAAAGCAACGTAACGATTGAACGATGCTCACGGAAGAAGGGGAACTAGGCGGATGCTATGGACATACCTTTGGGTCGGATAGGCAACGGATATACGTTCAAATCTTGGAAGACATCACAGTCACATTTTATTGGGATGGCGTCGGCTATTGAAACGGAGTAGTGGGACTGGGTTATAAGTGGTACAATATTCAGCTATACAGGTAATTTCTCATTAAACAAGGAACATCTTATTGGTAAGGCTTTAAAAGCTTTAAATATTTTATTGTATAATTGTAAAGAATTTGACCTCAAACCTAAGTTATTATGTCAGTTATTTGATTCCTTTGTCGGATCTATTTTGTCATATTCTTCACAAGTATGGGGTCACACAAAATCTAAAGATATTGAACGTATACACATGACATTTTGTAAAAGGATATTGAATGTTAGAATTAGTACATGTAATGCAAGTATATATGGTGAATTAGATAGATACCCACTTTATGTTAACAGATATGTTAGAATAATAAAATATTGGTGTAAAATAATAAATACTGACAACATAATTTTACGAACAATTTATAAACAATGTGTCGGTGATTATTATAATGGTTTGAAAAATTGGGTTATGGTTTGTCTGAATATTTCATTAATACTAATAAGATAGATTGTAAAATGTTTCCTAAATTGTTTAAGCAAAGAGTTGTAGATAGTTACATACAAAATTGGCATACATCTGTTGAAAATAGTGTAGTATTGGACCTTTATAGAAATTGTAAAACAACACTTGCATATGAAAGTTATCTAGATTTATTGCCTAATAATTTGAGATTTTTCATTACTAGAATTAGAGTATCTGCACATGTATTAAGAATTCAAACTGGACGATATGGTCAAAACAGAATACCACGTAATGAGAGATATTGTTTATGTTGTAACACTTTGGATATTGAAGACGAGTACCATTTCATTTTACTATGTCCATGCTTTGAAGATATAAGAAAGAAATATATCAAAAGATACCATCAGTATCTTCCCTCTATGTTCAAAGTTATTGAACTGGTAACCTCGATCAAAAAAGTCGATATATTAAACTTGGCGAAATATATAAAAGAAGCCATTGTATTAAGAAGTACTATTGTAACTGCTAACAATTAATTATGTTCATTCTCTATTCCGTAAATTGAATCATCATTATTATAATACTACATGTCAATCGATTTATGTGAATATATGAATGTAAAATCTATTGTATTACGTGACCAATATGTAATTGTATATTTGTATGTTTATGACGATGTACCATGTACAAGTCTTAAAATAAACATCTGTTCTGTTCTGTTCTGTTCTGTTCTGTTCCCAACAAAACTCCCAATCGGTCACGTAGTGTTTCACAGTATTTGGAGCAAACTACTAACCATATACTATCAAATAGTAATATCAACTTGTTAGATACATTTTATTACAGATAGTTATGCAATGAAATGCCTCATACTGATCTGGAATACAATGTATTAAATGACAATAGGAAACTATTTAAATGACAATAGGAAACTATTTAAATGACAATAGGAAACTATTTAAATGACAATAGGAAACGATTTAAATGACAATAGGAAACTATTTAAATGACAATAGGAAGCGATTTAAATGACAATAGGAAACTATTTAAATGACAATAGGAAACGATTTAAATGACAATAGGAAACTATTAATATATTGTAAGGTTATTAGTTTGGCTCCAAATATAATAAAAAATACAAGTCGACCGATTAGGAATGTTGTTGTTATTCGTATGCAAAAGATTATCCAATGTTTGACTTATTTTTAAAGTTTTTCTTGAAAATAAATCCGACCAAATACAAGACAGTGGAAACCATAGACTATCTTGCTATATTTGATGGAGGCGTTTCAAAATCATCCACTAGATGGTGTCCTGAGAATATTTAAACATGTTTTGATATTACTTTCCAAATATATCAATTGTAAGAGGGTTTTCCACGAATGACAGAAATGAAATATCTAACATACTTCCAGGGCATCCAATAGTCTCAGTTGTAACATATTAATCCAAATGTCACGTAATCCCAGTGACGTTATTGTCTTACAGACAAGAACGAACCATGGGGCGTATCTGGTTGTGCATGGTTGTGATGTCATAGTTACGTGGTACAGAAATGAAATATCTAACATACTTCCAGGGCATCCAATAGTCTCAGTTGTAACATATTAATCAAAATGTCACGTAATCCCAGTGACTTTATTGTCTTACGGACAAGAACGAACCTTGGGACGTATCTGGTTGTGCATGGTTGTGATGTCATAGTTACGTGGTCCAATAAGCTTGGTTTTGAGTAAGATTGTATCGTTGTCTAAGTAACATTGTATGATTAAACATTTTATATAATATACATGTTCGTATTACACTGGGGTTGAAACAGTTGACTGACACAAATAGTTTACCGTAGTTGATTTTATAATCCTCAACAAGGTGTTTGAGTCTATACACATTTATTTTAGCTCGATTGCGAAACAAGTTCTTACAACTTATATTAATCACTCTCGAGACCTCATTCCTGATGGAATCCATCGCCATGAAGGAGAGATAAGAGGCAATGTGGAATTTAAATGCCTTGCCTAAGGGCACACTCGTAATGGCTCCAGCGAGGCTCGAACCAAGGTGTTTATTTATTTTATTCCAGACATATTACTGTTATTGTAGTCACTTATCGAAGGGACCCCGTCTACGACTCGACCTGCCTTATCAGATACACCATCAGCTATCTCATGTGTTGGTTTGCCCAAGCGAAGGTGATATAAGTGAGCGAACATAGGTTCACGCCGCAGTGCACCCGGCACGACTGTTTTTATTTACGGCCAAATGGTAAACTAAAGGTGAATGATTGTGAAGGCAAAAGTCGGGTTGTATACTGTTGCCCAATGAGATAGTTTAAACATATTTTATTCAGTTCATTCAATATATATACGGTATATAAATACAACAGGATATCTGAAATGGATTGGAAATGAGATACATGCACATATAACAGTATATAGCACAATCTGAGAAGGCAAACCATCGACCTATCCCGAAAATGTACATTTAAGGTCACGAATGAATGTCCCCTACCCTTCCCCAGCTCATCGATGGTATCGAGGACTTATTCCAACTTAGATCAGTAGCATTTAAACTATTTATATTACAACGATTGCGAAGCAAGTTCGAACAACTTATATTAATCACTCTCGTTGGTACGGATGAAAACGTATATGTGGTCATTCGTTTGGGAGGAAACCGGAGTACCCGGAGAAAACTCACGTGTCCGATCTGGCGAACACCGTACCATCACACATACTTCCAGGTTCGAGGATCGAACCCGGGTTGCATTGATGAGAAGCGAGCGTGCTAACCACTGAGCTAATCGGACAGTTTAGATCAGAAGATGTCTTCTATTTGGTGAACAACCCTACATCCCTTGTATTGTATGTCAACATTCGTGGGTCCCGCGAAGAATTCATGTACTCATGGCTTACGCCGCTCATAGTTGCCTTGATACCTCTGCTTCTGATCGTTGTGTTGTGTTAAATGTGGTAATAGTCGTCGGATAGAGCGTTGAGGAAATAAGCAGTGACACAAACTGTCGTCCAATCCTATGTTTTCACAGCTATACCTAGGATATTTTATACGAAGAAAACGAGATCAGGTAAACATCTACCCGATGATATGTGGTAAGTCTGTTCCAATTCCATTTTCTCCACAGTACAATACTCAGGCGACGTGCACGTCTCTGGAATAGCTATATGTAACTATATCATGACCAAGACTGTACGTGATCCAGAGATAATTGCAATGTCAGCATGTTATAGTGTCAAGCTATTGTGCAGTTTAAGCATGCACGATTATGTTTACAAGATCGTCTGCATGCTTTCATACATTTTGTTTCAGTTTGCCGTTATTACAGCAGAAGACTTATCTACGGAAATAATTCCCATAACAGACATTGTTAACTTTGAAAATCACTGATATCGGTGCATTGGGGATTATTGCTGTTTTATGTGATTTGCTGTACCGATGGTGAACTATGTACCATATGTACGTTATCTTAGAATAAAGACGTTGAATTGTACAAGGTAATGTCAATTTCATGAATTCACGAATGTACGTGAATTCGTGAAGTTGAAATCGTAAATTCATGAAATCGTAAATTCGCGAAGTCGAACTCGTAAATTCGTGATGTTTTACTTGTGGAATGAAGACACAGGTAATGTCACCATCGGTTATTCGTAGTTAACCATTAAATCTCCTGCTGTAACACCATTGAGGATCTAGCTCACATTAAATCTCCAGGTGTAACGCCATTGAGGATCTAGTTCACATTAAATCTCCTGGTGTAACGCCATTGAGGATTAGCTCAAATTAACTATCCTGGTGTAACGCCATTGAGGATCTAGCTCACATTATCTATCCTGGTGTAACGCCATTGAGGATCTAGCTCACATTAACTATCCTGGTGTAACGCCATTGAGGATCTAGCTCACATTAAATCTCCTGGTGTAACGCCATTGAGGATCTAGCTCACATTATATCTCCTGCTGTAACGCCATTGAGGATCTAGCTCACATTAAATCTCCTGCTGTAACGCCATTGAGGATCTAGCTCACATTAAATCTCCTGCTGTAACGCCATTGAGGATCTAGCTCACATTAAATCTCCTGCTGTAACGCCATTGAGGATCAAGCTCACATTAAACCTCCTGCTGTAACGCCATTGAGGATCTAGCTCACATTAAATCTCCTGATGTAACGCCATTGAGGATCTAGCTCACAATAAATCTCCTGGTGTGACGCCATTGAGGATCTAGCTCACATTACATCTCCTGCTGTAACGCCATTGAGGATCTAGCTCACATTAAAGCTCCTGCTGTAACGCCATTGAGGATCTAGCTCACATTAAATCTCCTGATGTAACGCCATTGAGGATCTAGCTCACATTAAACCTCCTGGTGTGACGCCATTGAGGATCTAGCTCACATTACATCTCCTGCTGTAACGCCATTGAGGATCTAGCTCACAGTAAAGCTCCTTCTGTAACGCCATTGAGGATCTAGCTCACATTAAATCTCCTGATGTAACGCCATTGAGGATCTAGCTCACATTAAATCCCCTGGTGTGACGCCATTGAGGATCTAGCTCACATTAAATCTCCTGGTGTGATGCCATTGAGGATCTAGCTCACATTAAATCTCCTGCTGTAACGCCATTGAGGATCTAGCTCACATTAAATCTCCTGATGTAACGCCATTGAGGATCTAGCTCTCATTAAATCTCCTGGTGTGACGCCATTGAGGATCTAGCTCACATTAAATCTCCTGCTGTAACGTCATTGAGGATCTAGCTCACATTAAATCTCCTGCTGTAACGCCATTGAGGATCTAGCTCACATTAAATCTCCTGCTGTAACGCCATTGAGGATCTAGCTCACATTATATCTCTTGCTGTAACGCCATTGAGGATCTAGCTCACATTAAATCTCTGGTGTGACGCCATTGAGGATCTAGCTAACATTAAATCTCCTGCTGTAACGCCATTGAGGATCTAGCTGACATTAAATCTCCTGCTGTAACGCCATTGAATATCTAGCTCACATTAAATCTCCTGGTGTGACGCCATTGAGGATCTAGCTCACATTAAATCTCCTGCTGTAACGCCATTGAGGATCTAGCTCACATTAAATATCCTGCTGTAACGCCATTGAGGATTTAGCTCACATTAAAACTCCTGCTGTGACGCCATTGAGGATCTAGCTCACATTAAATCTCCTGCTGTAACGCCATGGAGGATCTAGCTCACATTAAATCTCCTGCTGTAACGCCATTGAGGATCTAGCTCACATTAAATCTCCTGCTGTGACGCCATTGAGGATTTAGCTCACATTAAATCTCCTGCTGTGACGCCATTGAGGATCTAGCTCACATTAAATCTCCTGGTGTGACGCCATTGAGGATTTAGCTCACATTAAACCTCCTGCTGTAACGCCATTGAGGATCTAGCTCACATAATGGCACATAATTCCATCAATCACACAAAAGCTCAAACAAATATATTATAATTATAATTTCTATTTGGAGATCTATGTTCACAAGGATAATGATAACAATAGTTACACCTGTATTATCTTTATTATGATAACAATAGTTACACCTGTATTATCTTTATTATGATAACAGTAGATAAACTTGTAATATCTTTATTATGATAACAGTAGATACACCTGTATTATCTTTATTATGATAACAGTAGATACACCTGTAATATCTTTATTATGATAACAGTAGATACACCTGTATTATCTTTATTATGATAACAATAATAATAATAATATTAATAAAGACTTTATTTAACGTGATAACTCGTTTGAACAATTACCACGTGGCCCTCAACAAATTAATACATGAAATAGCATAATGAATCATGTAAACAGTAACCAGTAAAACATGGAATAGCATAATGAATCATGTAAACAGTAACCAGTAACACTTTCATAGGAAATAAGATATAAACTGCAATAACTAAAACTTATATTCATGTATAATTGTATATCATCAGTTTATTAGGTTATTGGTCTGTTCTTTGCACCACCTGATATATAAAAGCTTTGAAGTGCGGAACAGATTGTGCTGTTTTGATGTTGTAAGAGATGGAATTCCACATGTGTGACCCTGAATATAAGAAAGATTTCCTAAACACTTCAGTAGTTGGTTTAGGAGGATAAAGTTGGAAATTGGCAGATGGTCGCAAGTTTTGAGTTCGAACATCGGAAACAAATCTGAATGACTCTTGCAGATAGGCAGGTGCTAGGCCATTGAGTGTTTTAAACATTAATACTGCTTTTTGAAATCTAAGTTAGTTGGGGGTGTACCATATAATGTTTTCTCCAAATTGTATGACTCTGTTGTCTGGCCTGTGATTGCTTATGGCGCCCCAGTTTGGGGATATAAAGCGTTTTCATGCATTAATGCAATCCACAATCGTGCCATGCGTTTCTTTCTTGGTGTTGGGAAATATTCTCCCAATGCAGCTGTCTCCGGGGAAATGGGTTGGCAGCCGCCAGTTGTGCGACAATGGAAGCACATATCTGGGTTTTGGGCACGCCTAGCTAATACCGACAATTCCAGATTAAATAAGCGAGTTGCACTATGGGCGAATGCTAAATCTACAAGTTATAAAAACTGGTTTTATTATGTCAAGAGACAGTTTGCAGACATTACTTTGATGGATTACTGTAACCTATCTATACCTATACATAAGCACAATTTAGTAGATAGTGTGGAAAATGCGGTAATGGGGAAATATGTTACTGACTGGTCCACCTCTATTAACAGTGTGATAGGTGTTTCTGGACGTGGTCGCAATAAGCTTAGAACCTACTGTACATTTAAATTTCAAACAGAAGTATATTGTAAAATGATTTTACCCACACGTCACAGATCAGCATTATGTAAATTTAGATGTGGAGTTGCTCCATTACGTATAGAAACCGGAAGGTATGAGAATTTACCACTTGATGAACGTAAGTGCCCTTTCTGTAATGTATTAGAAGACGAAAGTCATGTATTATTAGAATGTTCACTGTACGATGATTTGAGAGCTGTTCTCTTAGAGAAAGCCTCATTATATGAAAATGACTTTCGGAACAAACCTGTATCCGACCAGCTTAGAATTATTTTTACTACTATACCTCTGATTAGAATTGTTGCCAAAACCTGTTTTTATATTCTTCAAAGACGATCCTTTTATTTATGTAAATAATGTATCCATTTGATTTATTGACTGTGTGTCTCTTATCCATTCCGAGAAACAGCTGCTAATTAGTTCAACCGCGATCTGATCGAGGTTGATAACTGATATTTTAAAACATTTCTTAATTAGTGCTTTTTTTCCATTTCAGTATTTCAAAATTTCTGGTTTTAGTAAGTATTTAATTTTCAATTAGCGACTGTTCCCCAGTTTTAATATGTAAATATAATAATATGTCGTTAGACTGTGATAGTTTGATTATCTGTGATTACATTAGTCTCTTATAATTCTTTTATAATGAATGGTGTTGTACTATGCCACGATAATTTGTTGTGTATATTTTATGTATTGTACAACGATGAGACTGAAATAAAGAATAAATCTGTGTGACCCTGAATATAAGAAAGATTTCCTAAAAACTTCAGTAGTTGGCTTAGGAGGGTTAAGTTGGAAATTGGCAGATGGTCGCAAGTTTTGCGTTCGAACATCAGAAGTAAATCTGAATGACTCTTGCAGATAGACAGGTGCTTGTCCATTGAGTGTTTTAAACATTAAGACTGCTTTTTGAAAGCTAACCCTTTCTGGGAAAGTCACCCAATTGAGAGTTGAGAAATGTTCGGAAGAAGGAGTGTAAAAATGTTTGTCAAGAATTAGTCTTGCAGCTCGTTATTGGAATCATAGTTACACAGTCATGGAATATCTTTATTATGATAACAATAGATACACCTGCAATATATATTATAATGATAACAATAGATACACCTGTAATATCTATTATAATGATAACAATAGATACACCTGTAATATCTATTATAATGATAACAATAGATACACCTGTAATATATATTATAATGATAACAATAGATACACCTGTAATATCTATTATAATGATAACAATAGATACACCTGTAATATCTATTATAATGATAACAATAGATACACCTGTAATATCTATTATAATGATAACAATAGATACACCTGTAATATATATTATAATGATAACAATAGATACACCTGTAATATCTATTATAATGATAACAATAGATACACCTGTAATATCTATTATAATGATAACAATAGATACACCTGTAATATCTATTTTAATGATAACAATAGATACACCTGTAATATATATTATAATGATAACAATAGATACACCTGTAATATCTATTTTAATGATAACAATAGATACACCTGTAATATCTATTATAATGATAACAATAGATACACCTGTAATATCTATTTTAATGATAACAATAGATACACCTGTAATATATATTATAATGATAACAATAGATACACCTGTAATATCTATTATAATGATAACAATAGATACACCTGTAATATATATTATAATGATAACAATAGATACACCTGTAATATATATTATAATACAATCAGGGTACATACATGTATCAAGGGACATGCAATAGCGATGTAAATAAATACATTTGGAAAGATCGATGTTGATTTTTTGGGGGATATGCATGAGAAAAGATTGATACATTTCTGTATTGTCGGCCAAGTAGGAACTTAGAGTTGAATAATGTCGGCAGATTAGTATGAAGTGATACTAATGTTCCAACATTCTAGAGTTACAATAAATACATAGTATTTCGTTTCACAACATTTATTAACCCATACATCCACGTTGTGGTGTCATCCGATCAAATTAATTATTTGAATGCGATGTGTTTGCGAAGTTGAGACCAGGACAAAAATCATACAAATACAAATTACATGTGATATATTTATATCAATGTTATATTGGTAAAGCTATGGCATTGTGACATACATGTATACATGTGATATATTTATATCAATGTTATATTGGTAAAGCTATGGCATTGTGACATACATGTATACATGTGATGGCCATGTAGCACATAGGGAACATTTGTCAACGATTGTCATACTTCCTCGAGTGGGCGTTACCATTTCATGTTCGGCATTGTCTCCAACGTTATGATCAATCAGAACGTTAAAATAGTCCTTACCTTAACCCATTCAACACCAAGTAACTGACATGGACTGATCCATGATATTCTTAGACCAATAAATTAATAAGGAAATTTACATTTGGACCAGTTCATTTATCACAATGGGTAATTATGTCTAAAAATAGTAATATTACTGGCAAAAAGTGCAGATCCTGATGAGACGGCTCGTCACGAGCCGGCTCATCTGGATCTACACTTTTTGTAAGCCTATTTAGAGGTCTGTGGTGTTGAAAGGGTTAAACTGATACTGCTTCTTAGACTATGTTGTAATTAAAACACGTATTGGGGGATTCGAACACGACAAAAGCATATTATTCCAAATATTAACTAATGAATTTTGCAGTTTCCAGATCCAAAAATAGATCGGCAACTTTGCAATGTACATTATGGAACGGGCATGACAGAATTTAGCATCTCACTAAGATAATTATTCAGCATGAGCATCACTAGTTATTGCATGCTTCTATACAGAACATAAATTATAACTGATCGTGAGTGAGTAAAGTCCGTAAGACATCAGCCATTACGTATGCATACACTATCTGTAACTTGTTGTGCTGTGATTCAGTAACATCTGTTATGGTGCTGTTCGTCCTGGTTTTACAGGTCGTTCACTTTGGTTATTAATCATTACATCCTGGTTTGACATGTCGTTCTCTTCGGTTATTAATCATTATATCCTGGTGTTACAGGTTTTTCACTTCAACACTTAGGCCTGTATGTATAGATATATAAATAAGATAGCGTTTACTTCAACATTTCGTCATGGTCTAATGTACGCTTCATTCGACATATAAGACCAATATGACTGCATAACATGATACATAATGCATATGTAGCAGCATTCGAGTCATGTTATTAGTTGGTTACTAGTTCCATAATAAATCCAAATTACTAAACCACTCTTCAGTCGTCACAAATGAGTCTGAAATCTTTCAGAATGAACAAGAGAGAGCGGAAGACACATTATATTACATACTTTAGATGTGTATTTTATAACTGACTGTCATACATTTGAGCCGGTTCGTTCAGTACAATTCTTCTTCTTTGGATAGCAGTGGTCCAATTGGTAACCCCATGTCGTGGAAATCCTGATTGGTCAGTTTCAATAAAGCGTCCATGTCAACGTCACCGTCCAGAAATAAATGCGTGTAGTGTTTAAGTCCACAACCTTCTAAAAACATGATGACAGGTGTGTAGTCTGAGTCATCTTCCTCATCGGCAAGTTCTTCAACATCTTCCTCATTCCATGGCAAGTCTGGACTCATTTCAGTCTGACCTCCTGGACTGTCCGTATATTCTGTCCCGCTGCTTAGTCTTTTCATATCATCATCGTCAACCCCAAAGCCATTTTGAATAACACCCCCGTTTTCAAATCCAGCGTTATCAACATCAAGTGAAACATTGGATGGGGCTTGAAAACTGTTTGTGTGATTGAAACGATTAAGAAAAGAAATATTGCCAAAGTTTGGCCGATTAAACATTCCAGGCGCTTCCTCGTCATCTTCAAACCTTTCTTCCACCCCAGCACCACGGGAGTCACATCCAACTGTGGCACCGGGAAACACGTTGGTAAGTGCTGGTCTGGAGCTGCTGTCCACACCTTTTTCATCTGGACTATCGATGTCTATATTTGCCATATACAATACTTGTGGATCTTTCCTTAAGGCCGTACCATGTACCGATCGTAATGTACGTGTCCCGCTATTATCGATTTCACTCACTTTAAAGTCATAAATAAAATCTCCCACTGAATTTTTTGAATGTGTACCACGGGCTGTTCCATTTACTAAATCTGAAAATGCAGCCGTTCCCATAGGCGGTTTGGATTTGGAGTGGTTTCCTTTCATTCTTAGTGTCAGTTTTTTCACAAAGTTAGCTTTGCTTTGTGATTTTAAATCTCCATTCTGTATACTATCCTCTCTCTCCATTTGTCGTCTGCTTTTATTCATTTCTTTCAAAGCTCTGTCTTGTAATCTGAATTGTGGAAAAACAACAACATATAATGATGTAAGTATTTCTAGTCATGCCAGATATGGTATAGCAGATAGAATGGGGGAGAAGAATAATACTACTACTAATAATAATACTACTACTACTAATAATAATACTACTACTACTAATAATACTACTACTACTAATAATACTACTACTACTAATAATACTACTACTACTAATAATACTACTACTACTAATAATACTACTACTACTAATAATACTACTACTACTAATAATACTACTACTACTAATAATACTACTACTACTAATAATACTACTACTACTAATAATACTACTACTACTAATATACTACTACTACTAATAATACTACTACTACTAATAATACTACTACTACTAATAATACTACTACTACTAATAATACTACTACTACTAATAATACTACTACTACTAATAATACTACTACTACTAATAATACTACTACTACTAATAATACTACTACTACTAATAATACTACTACTACTAATACTACTAATAATAATACTAATATTAATAATAATAATAATAACGACTTTATTTAACAGCGAAACTTATTTGACATGGTCTATCTTCAATAAGGCAATCAAAACAAAAACAATTATATACTGCATATTTACATACACAAAAATGAAACTCACTAAATGATTCTATTGGACTTTTATAAAAGAGTTAGAGAACCGCAAGTAAATATAGTATGTACTATTATAATAAATTATAATTGTTACCATCTCCAAATTAAATATAAAAAGACTTAAATTGACTAACTGATGAGTCATTTTTAATATTATAAGGCAATGCGTTTCAGATAGTAGAGCCAGAGTAGTTAAACGATTTTCCGAATAATTCACTTCTTTGTCTGGGATGATATAAAAACATTTTTTAAATATAATTATAAGTTGATCTCATAGGAGTAGACTTCGGCCGAACTCCCCACGGCGTGCACGTCGCGGTTGGGGCACACCTAGGCTGTCGATCTTGCAACAAGGGACACACGATTTGCCACCGCTGACCACCATCGGAGGTAAGGACAAACCCCGGAGCGACCGAGACGGCCAGATGTCTAACTGTCAGATCTGTTTATATGCTGCTGCGGGATGACCAACAATGAGGAGGGTGGCCCTAAGATGAGCGTTCAGAAAGAAGAAACCATCAGGACTTGTCACCATGAAGAGGAAGAAGATGCCTCCTCCAGTTGTCGATTTTATCGCACCATCGTAGACAACACTCTACAAATCTACAGACACTTCACGACCATCAAACTACTAGACAACACTCTACAAATCTACAGACACTTCACGACCATCATACTACTAGACAACACTCTACATACAAATCTACAGACACTTCACGAATAAACTATTGTAACAGGAATGCACGAGAATGCTCGCCCACAAATGCCCCATTCTGTGTGCAAGTTCCCCGTTCTGTGTGCAAGTGCCCCGTTCTGTGTGCAAGTTCCACGTTATGTGTGCAAGTTCCCCGTTATGTGTGCAATTTCCCCGTTCTGTGTGCAAGTTCCCCGTTCTGTGTGCAAGTGCCCCGTTCTGTGTACAAGTTCCCCGTTCTATGTGCAAGTTCCCCGTTCTGTGTGCAAGTGCCCCAGTCTGTGTGCAAGTTCCCCGTTATGTGTGCATGTGCCCCCTATGTGTACAAGTGCCCCGCTATGTATACAAGTTCCCCCCTATGTGTACAAGTGCCCCGCTATGCATACAAGTGCCCCGCTATGTATACAAGTGCCCCGCTATGTGTACAAATGCCCCGTTATGTGTACAAATGCCCCGTTCTTTGTAAAAGTTCCCCGCTATGTATACAAGTGCCCCGTTCTGTGTGCAAATGACCCGCTATGTGTACAAGTACCCCGCTATGTGTACACGTGTCCCGCTATGTGCACAAGCGCCTCGCTATGTGTACAAGTGCCCCATTATGTGTACAAGTGCCCCGCTGTGTATACAAGTGCCCCGCTATGTGCACAATTGCCCCGCTATGTGTACAAGTGCCCCGCTATGTGTACAAGTGCCCCGCTATGTGTACAGGTACCCCGCTATGTGTACAAGTGCCCCGCGATGTGTGCAAGTGCCCCGCTATGTGTACAAGTGTCCCATTCTGTGTACAAGTGCCCCGTTATGTGTGCTAGTGCCCCGTTCTGTGTGCAAGTGCCCCGCGATGTGTGCAAGTGCCCCATTCTGTGTACAATTGACCCGTTCTGTATACAAGTGCCCTGTTCTGTGTACAAGTTCTCCGCTATGTGTACAAGTGCCCCGCTATGTGTACAAGTGCCCCGCTGTGTATACAAGTGCCCCGCTATGTGTACAAGTGCCCCGCTGTGTATACAAGTGCCCCGCTATGTGCACAAGTGCCCCGCTATGTGTACAAGTGCCCTGCTATGTGTACAAGTGCCCCGCTATGTGTACATGTACCCCGCTATGTGTACAAGTGCCCCGCGATGTGTGCAAGTACCCCGCTATGTGTACAAGTGCCCCGCGATGTGCACAAGTGTCCCGCTATGTGTACAAATGCCCCGTTATGTGTACAAATGCCCCGTTCTGTGTAAAGGTTCCCCGCTATGTATACAAGTGCCCCGTTCTGTGTGCACATGACCCGCTATGTGTACAAGTACCCCGCTATGTGTACAAGTGTCCCGCTATGTGCACAAGTGCCTCGCTATGTGTACAAGTGCACCATTATGTGTACAAGTGCCCCGCTGTGTATACAAGTGCCCCGCTATGTGTACAAGGGCCCCGCTATGTGTACATGTACCTCGCTATGTGTACAAGTGCCCCGCTATGTGTACAAGTGCCCCGCTGTGTATACAAGTGCCCCGCTATGTGCACTATTGCCCCGCTATGTGTACAAGTGCCCCGCTATGTGTACAAGTGCCCCGCTATGTGTACATGTACCCCGCTATGTGTACAAGTGCTCCGCGATGTGTGCAGGTGCCCCGCTATGTGTACAAGTGCCCCATTCTGTATGCAAGTGCCCCGTTATGTGTGCAAGTGCCCCGTTCTGTGTGCAAGTGCCACGCGATGTGTGCAAGTGCCCCATTCTGTGTACAAATGACCCGTTCTGTATACAAGTGCCCCGTTCTGTGTACAAGTTCTCCGCTATGTGTACAAGTGCCCCGCTATGTGTACAAGTGCCCCGCTGTGTATACAAGTGCCCCGCTATGTGTACAAGTGCCCCGCTGTGTATACAAGTGCCCCGCTATGTGCACAAGTGCCCCGCTATGTGTACAAGTACCCCGCTATGTGTACAAGTGCCCCGCTATGTGTACATGTACCCCGCTATGTGTACAAGTGCCCCGCGATGTGTGCAAGTGCCCCGCTATGTGTACAAGTGCCCCATTCTGTGTACAAGTGCCCCTCGATGTGTGCAAGTACCCCGCTATGTGTACAAGTGCCCCGCGATGTGCACAAGTGTCCCGCTATGTGTACAAGTGTCCCGCTATGTGTACAAGTGCCCCATTCTGAGTACAAGTGCCCCGCTATGTATACAAGTGCTACGCTATGTGTAAAAGTGCCCCACTATGTGTACAAGTGCCCCACTATGTGTACAAGTGTCCCGCTATGTGTACACGTGCCCCATTCTGTGTATAAGTGCCCCACTATGTGTACAAGTACCACGCTATGTGTACAAGTGCCCCACTATGTATACAAGTGCCCCACTATGTATACAAGTGCCCCGCTATGTGTAGAAGTGCCCCGATATGTGTGCAAGTGCCCAGTTCTGTGTGCAAGTGCCCCGCGATGTGTGCAAGTACCCCGCTATGTGTACAAGTGCCCCACTATGTATACAAGTGCCCCACTATGTATACAAGTGCCCCGCTATGTGTACAAATGCCCCGCTATGTGTACAAATGCCCCGTTCTGTGTACAAGTGTCCCGCTATGTGTACAAGTGCCCCGTTATGTGTACAAGTGCCCCGTTCTGTGTACAAGTGCCCCGCTATGTGTACAAGTACACCGCTATGTATACAAGTACCCCGCTATGTATACAAGTGCCCCACTATGTGTACAAGTGCCCCGCTCTGTGTACAAGTGCTCCGCCGCTCTGTGTACAAGTGCCCCGCCGCTCTGTGTACACGTGCCCCGTTATGTGTGCAAGTGCCCCGTTCTGTGTGCAAGTGCCCCGCGATGTGTGCAAGTACCCCGCTATGTGTACAAGTGCCCCGCGATGTGCACAAGTGTCCCGCTATGTGTACAAGTGTCCCGCTATGTGTACAAGTGCCCCATTCTGTGTACAAGTGCCCCACTATGTATACAAGTGCCCCACTATGTATACAAGTGCCCCGCTATGTGTAGAAGTGCCCCGTTATGTGTGCAAGTGCCCCGTTCTGTGTGCAAGTGCCCCGCGATGTGTGCAAGTACCCCGCTATGTGTACAAGTGCCCCATTCTGTGTACAAGTGCCCCACTATGTATACAAGTGCCCCACTATGTATACAAGTGCCCCGCTATGTGTACAAATGCCCCGCTATGTGTACAAAGGCCCCGTTCTGTGTACAAGTGTCCCGCTATGTGTACAAGTGCCCCGTTATGTGTGCAAGTGCCCCGTTCTGTGTACAAGTGCCCCGCTATGTGTACAAGTACAACGCTATGTATACAAGTACCCCGCTATGTATACAAGTGCCCCACTATGTGTACAAGTGACCCGCTCTGTGTACAAGTGCTCCGCCGCTCTGTGTACAAGTGCCCCGCCGCTCTGTGTACAAGTGCCCCGCCGCTCTGTGTACAAGTGCCCCGTTAGGTATACAAGTGTCCCGCTATGTGTACAAGTATGCCGCTATGTGTACAAGTGCCCCGCTATGTATACAAGTGCCCCGCT
The DNA here is from genome assembly GCA_014843695.1 of Archivesica marissinica. NCBI lineage: Eukaryota > Metazoa > Mollusca > Bivalvia > Venerida > Vesicomyidae > Archivesica > Archivesica marissinica. The sequence continues at coordinate 51,451,321 of CM026390.1, forward strand.
ATGTGTACAAGTGTACCGCTATATGTACAAGTGCCCCGCTATGTGTACAAGTGCCCCGTTATGTGTGCAAGTGCCCCGTTCTGTGTGCAAGTGCCCCGCGATGTGTGCAAGTGCCCCACTATGTATACAAGTGCCCCGCTATGTGTACAAATGCCCCGCTATGTGTACAAATGCCCCGTTCTGTGTACAAGTGTCCCGCTATGTGTACAAGTGCCCCGTTATGTGTGCAAGTGCCCCGTTCTGTGTGCAAGTACCCCGCTATGTGTACAAGTGTCCCGTTATGTGTGTGTACAAGTACCCCGCTATGTGTACAAGTACCCCGCTATGTGTACAAGTGCCCCGCTATGTGTACAAGTGCCCCTCTATGTGTACAAGTGCCCCGCTATGTATACAAGTGCCCCGCTATGTATACAAGTGCCCCGCTATGTATCCAAGTACCCCGCCGCTCTGTGTACAAGTGTCCCGCCGCTCTGTGTACAAGTGCCCCGCCGTTCTGTGTACAAGTGCCCCGCCGCTCTGTGTACAAGTGCCCCGCCGCTCTGTGTACAAGTGCCCCGTTCTGTATACAAGTGTCCCGCTATGTGTACAAGTATCCCGCTATGTGTACACGTGCCCCGCTATGTGTACAAGTGTCCCGCTATATGTACAAGTGCCCCGTTATGTGTGCAAGTGCCCCGCCGTTATGTGTGCAAGTACCTCGCTATGTGTACAAGTACCCCGCTATGTGTACAAGTGTCCCGCTATGTGTACAAGTGCCCCGTTATGTGTGCAAGTGCCCCATTCTGTGTGCAAGTGCCCCGCGATGTGTGCAAGTGCCCCACTATGTATACAAGTGCCCCGCTATGTGTACAAATGCCCCGCTATGTGTACACATGCCCCGTTCTGTGTACAAGTGTCCCGCTATGTGTACAAGTGCCCCGTTATGTGTGCAAGTGCCCCGTTCTGTGTGCATGTACCCCGCTATGTGTACAAGTGTCCCGTTATGTGTACAAGTACCCCGCTATGTGTACAAGTGACCCGCTATGTGTACAAGTGCCCCTCTATGTGTACAAGTGCCCCGCTATGTGTACAAGTACCCCGCTATGTGTACAAGTGCCCCGCTATGTGTACAAATGCCCCGCTATGTATACAAGTGCCCCGCTATGTATCCAAGTACCCCGCCGCTCTGTGTACAAGTGTCCCGCCGCTCTGTGTACAAGTGTCCCGCCGCTCTGTGTACAAGTGCCCCGCCGCTCTGTGTACAAGTGCCCCACCGCTCTGTGTACAAGTGCCCCGCCGCTCTGTGTACAAGTGCCCCGCCGCTCTGTGTACAAGTGCCCCGCCGCTCTGTGTACAAGTGCCCCGTCGCTCTGTGTACAAGTGCCGCCCGCTCTGTGTACAAGTGCCCCGCCGCTCTGTGTACAAGTGCCGCCCGCTCTGTGTACAAGTGCCCCGCCGCTCTGTGTACAAGTGCCCCGCCGCTCTGTGTACAAGTGCCCCACCGCTCTGTGTACAAGTTCCCCGCCGCTCTGTGTACAAGTGCCCCGCCGCTCTGTGTACAAGTGCCCCGCCGCTCTGTGTACAAGTGCCCCGCTGCTCTGTGTACAAGTGCCCCCGCTCTGTGTACAAGTGCCCCGCCGCTCTGTGTACAAGTGCCCCGCTCTGTGTACAAGTGCCCCGCCGCTCTGTGTACAAGTGCCCCGCCGCTCTGTGTGCAAGTGCTCCGCCGCTCTTTGTACAAGTGCCCTGCCGCTCTGTGCAAGTACCCCCCGCTCTGTGTACAAGTGCCCCGCCGCTCTGTGTGCAAGTGCCCCGCCGCTCTGTGTACAAGTGCCCCGCCGCTCTGTGTACAAGTGCCCCGCCGCTCTGTGTACAAGTGCCCCCCCGCTCTGTGTACAAGTGCCCCGCCGCTCTGTGTACAAGTGCCCCCCCGCTCTGTGTACAAGTGCCGCCCGCTCTGTGTAACAGTGCCCCGCTCTGTGTACAAGTGCTCCGCCGCTCTGTGTACAAGTGCCCCGCCGTTCTGTGTACAAGTGCCCCGCCGCTCTGTGTACAAGTGCCCCGCCGCTCTGTGTACAAGTGCCCCGCTCTGTGTACAAGTGCCCCGCCGCTCTGTGTACAAGTGCCCCGCCGCTTTGTGTGCAAGTGCCCCATCGCTCTGTGTACATGTGCCCTGCCGCTCTGTGTGCAAGTGCCCCGCCGCTCTGCGTACAAGTGCCACGCCGCTCTGTGAGCAAGTGCCCCGCCGCTCTGTGTACAAGTACCCCGCCGCTCTGTGTACAAGTGACTCCCCCGCTCTGTGTACAAGTGCCCCGCCGCTCTGTGTACCATTGCCCCCCGCTCTGTGTACAAGTGCCGCCCGCTCTGTGTACAAATGCCGCCGCTCTGTGTACAAGTGCCCCGCCGCTCTGTGTACAAGTGCCCCGCCGCTCTGTGTACAAGTGCCCGCCGCTCTGTGTACAAGTGCCCCGCTCTGTGTACAAGTGCCCCGCCGCTCTGTGTACAAGTGCCCCGCCGCTCTGTGTACAAGTGCCCCGCCGCTCTGTTTACAAGTGCCCCGTTAGGTATACAAGTGTCCCGCTATGTGTACAAGTATGCCGCTATGTGTACAAGTGCCCCGCTATGTATACAAGTGCCCCGCTATGTGTACAAGTGTCCCGCTATATGTACAAGTGCCCCGCTATGTGTACAAGTGCCCCGTTATGTGTGCAAGTGCCCCGTTCTGTGTGCAAGTGCCCCGCGATGTGTGCAAGTGCCCCACTATGTATACAAGTGCCCCGCTATGTGTACAAATGCCCCGCTATGTGTACAAATGCCCCGTTCTGTGTACAAGTGTCCCGCTATGTGTACAAGTGCCCCGTTATGTGTGCAAGTGCCCCGTTCTGTGTGCAAGTACCCCGCTATGTGTACAAGTGTCCCGTTATGTGTGTGTACAAGTACCCCGCTATGTGTACAAGTACCCCGCTATGTGTACAAGTGCCCCGCTATGTGTACAAGTGCCCCTCTATGTGTACAAGTGCCCTGCTATGTGTACAAGTACCCCGCTATGTGTACAAGTGCCCCGCTATGTGTACAAGTGCCCCGCTATGTGTACAAGTGCCCCGCTATGTGTACAAGTGCCCCGCTATGTATACAAGTGCCCCGCTATGTATACAAGTGCCCCGCTATGTATCCAAGTACCCCGCCGCTCTGTGTACAAGTGTCCCGCCGCTCTGTGTACAAGTGCCCCGCCGCTCTGTGTACAAGTGCCCCGCCGCTCTGTGTACAAGTACCCCGCCGCTCTGTGTACAAGTGCCCCGCCGCTCTGTGTACAAGTGCCCCGCCGCTCTGTGTACAAGTGCCCCGCCGCTCTGTGTACAAGTGCCCCGCCGCTCTGTGTACAAGTGCCGCCCGCTCTGTGTATAAGTGCCCCGCCGCTCTGTGTACAAGTGCCGCCCGCTCTGTGTACAAGTGCACCGCCGCTCTGTGTACAAGTGCCCCGCCGCTCTGAGTACAAGTGCCCCGCCTCTCTGTGTACAAGTACCCCGCTCTGTGTACAAGTGCCCCGCCGCTCTGTGTACAAGTGCCCCGCTATGTGTACAAGTGCCCCGCCGCTCTGTGTATAAGTGCCCCGCCGCTCTGTGTGCAAGTGCCCCGCCGCTCTGTGTACAAGTGCCCCGCTATGTGTACATGAACCCCGCTATGTGTACAAGTGCCCCGCGATGTGTGCAAGTGCCCCTCTATGTGTACAAGTGCCCCATTCTGTGTACACGTGCCCCGTTATATGTGCAAGTACCCCGTTCTGTGTGCAAGTGCCCCGCGATGTGTGCAAGTACCCCGCTATGTGTACAAGTGCTCCGCGATGTGCACAAGTGTCCCGCTATGTGTACAAGTGTCCCGCTATGTGTACAAGTGCCCTATTCTGTGTACAAGTGCCCCACTATGTATACAAGTGCCCCACTATGTATACAAGTGCCCCGCTATGTGTAGAAGTGCCCCGTTATGTGTGCAAGTGCCCCGTTCTGTGTGCAAGTGCCCCGAGATATGTGCAAGTACCCCGCTATGTGTACAAGTGCCCCATTCTGTGTACAAGTGCCCCACTATGTATACAATGCCCCACTATGTATATAAGTGCCCCGTTATGTGTACAAATGCCCCACTATGTGTACAAATGCCCCGTTCTGTGTACAAGTGTCCCGCTATGTGTACAAGTGCCCCGTTATGTGTGCAAATGCCCCGTTCTGTGTATAAGTGCCCCGCTATGTGTACAAGTACACCGCTATGTATACAAGTACCCCGCTATGTATACAAGTGCCCCACTATGTGTACAAGTGCCCCGCCGCTCTGTGTACAAGTGCCCCGTTCTGTATACAAGTGTCCCGCTATGTGTACAAGTATCCCGCTATGTGTACACGTGCCCCGCTATGTGTACAAGTGTCCCGCTATATGTACAAGTGCCCCGTTATGTGTGCAAGTGCCCCGCCGTTATGTGTGCAAGTACCTCGCTATGTGTACAAGTACCCCGCTATGTGTACAAGTGTCCCGCTATGTGTACAAGTGCCCCGTTATGTGTGCAAGTGCCCCATTCTGTGTGCAAGTGCCCCGCGATGTGTGCAAGTGCCCCACTATGTATACAAGTGCCCCGCTATGTGTACAAATGCCCCGCTATGTGTACACATGCCCCGTTCTGTGTACAAGTGTCCCGCTATGTGTACAAGTGCCCCGTTATGTGTGCAAGTGCCCCGTTCTGTGTGCATGTACCCCGCTATGTGTACAAGTGTCCCGTTATGTGTACAAGTACCCCGCTATGTGTACAAGTGACCCGCTATGTGTACAAGTGCCCCTCTATGTGTACAAGTGCCCCGCTATGTGTACAAGTACCCCGCTATGTGTACAAGTGCCCCGCTATGTGTACAAATGCCCCGCTATGTATACAAGTGCCCCGCTATGTATCCAAGTACCCCGCCGCTCTGTGTACAAGTGTCCCGCCGCTCTGTGTACAAGTGTCCCCCGCTCTGTGTACAAGTGCCCCGCCGCTCTGTGTACAAGTGCCCCACCGCTCTGTGTACAAGTGCCCCGCCGCTCTGTGTACAAGTGCCCCGCTCTGTGTACAAGTGCCCCCGCTCTGTGTACAAGTGCCCCGCTCTGTGTACAAGTCGCCCGCTCTGTGTACAAGTGCCCCGCTCTGTGTACAAGTGCCCCGCCGCTCTGTGTACAAGTGCCCCGCTCTGTGTACAAGTGCCCCGCCGCTCTGTGTACAAGTGCCCCGCCGCTATGTGTACAAGTGCCCCGCTCTGTGTACAAGTGCCCCGCTCTGTGTACAAGTGCTCCGCCGCTCTGTGTACAAGTGCCCCCCCGCTCTGTGTACAAGTGCCCCGCCGCTCTGTGTACAAGTGCCCCGCCGCTCTGTGTACAAGTGCCCCGCCGCTCTGTGTACAAGTGCCCCCCCGCTCTGTGTACAAGTGCCCCGCCGCTCTGTGTACAAGTGCCCCCCGCTCTGTGTACAAGTGCCCCCGCTCTGTGTAAAAGTGCCCCGCTCTGTGTACAAGTGCCCGCCGCTCTGTGTACAAGTGCCCCGCCGCTCTGTGTACAAGTGCCCCCCGCTCTGTGTACAAGTGCCCCGCCGCTCTGTGTACAAGTGCCCCGCTCTGTGTACAAGTGCCCCCCGCTCTGTGTACAAGTGCCCCCCGCCGCTCTGTGTACAAGTGCCCCACCGCTCTGTGTACAAGTGCCCGCCGCTCTGTGTACAAGTGCCCCCGCTCTGTGTACAAGTGCCCCCCGCTCTGTGTACAAGTGCCCCCGCTCTGTGTACAAGTGCCCCGCCGCTCTGTGTACAAGTGCCCCCGCTCTGTGTACAAGTGCCCCCGCTCTGTGTACAAGTGCCCCGCTCTGTGTACAAGTGCCCCGCTCTGTGTACAAGTGCCCCCGCTCTGTGTACAAGTGCCCCGCTCTGTGTACAAGTGCCCCCCGCTCTGTGTACAAGTGCCCCGCTCTGTGTACAAGTGCCCCCGCTCTGTGTACAAGTGCCCCCGCTCTGTGTACAAGTGCCCCCCGCTCTGTGTACAAGTGCCCCCCGCTCTGTGTACAAGTGCCCCCCGCTCTGTGTACAAGTGCCCCGCTCTGTGTACAAGTGCCCCCGCTCTGTGTACAAGTGCCCCGCTCTGTGTACAAGTGCCCCGCTCTGTGTACAAGTGCCCCCGCTCTGTGTACAAGTGCCCCGCTCTGTGTACAAGTGCCCCGCTCTGTGTACAAGTGCCCCCGCTCTGTGTACAAGTGCCCCGCCGCTCTGTGTACAAGTGCCCCCCGCTCTGTGTACAAGTGCCCCGCTCTGTGTACAAGTGCCCCGCTCTGTGTACAAGTGCCCCGCTCTGTGTACAAGTGCCCCGCTCTGTGTACAAGTGCCCCGCTCTGTGTACAAGTGCCCCGCTCTGTGTACAAGTGCCCCGCTCTGTGTACAAGTGCCCCCCGCTCTGTGTACAAGTGCCCCGCTCTGTGTACAAGTGCCCCCGCTCTGTGTACAAGTGCCCCCGCTCTGTGTACAAGTGCCCCGCTCTGTGTACAAGTGCCCGCCGCTCTGTGTACAAGTGCCCCGCCGTCTGTGTACAAGTGCCCCCCGCTCTGTGTACAAGTGCCCCGCCGCTCTGTGTACAAGTGCCCCGCTCTGTGTACAAGTGCCCCGCCGCTCTGTGTACAAGTGCCCCCGCTCTGTGTACAAGTGCCCCCCGCTCTGTGTACAAGTGCCCCCGCTTGTGCAAGTGCCCCGCTCTGTGTACAAGTGCCCCGCCGCTCTGTGTACAAGTGCCCCCGCTCTGTGTACAAGTCCCCGCCGCTCTGTGTACAAGTGCCCCGCTCTGTGTACAAGTGCCCCCCGCTCTGTGTACAAGTGCCCCCGCTCTGTGTACAAGTGCCCGCCGCTCTGTGTACAAGTGCCCCGCCGCTCTGTGTACAAGTGCCCCCCGCTCTGTGTACAAGTGCCCCGCCGCTCTGTGTACAAGTGCCCCGCTCTGTGTACAAGTGCCCCGCCGCTCTGTGTACAAGTGCCCCCCGCTCTGTGTACAAGTGCCCCGCCGCTCTGTGTACAAGTGCCCGCCGCTCTGTGTACAAGTGCCCCGCCGCTCTGTGTACAAGTGCCCCGCCGCTCTGTGTACAAGTGCCCCCCGCTCTGTGTACAAGTGCCCCCCGCTCTGTGTACAAGTGCCCCGCCGCTCTGTGTACAAGTGCCCCCCCGCTCTGTGTACAAGTGCCGCCCCGCTCTGTGTACAAGTGCCCGCCGCTCTGTGTACAAGTGCCCCGCCGCTCTGTGTACAAGTGCCCCCCGCTCTGTGTACAAGTGCCCCCCGCTCTGTGTACAAGTGCCCCGCCGCTCTGTGTACAAGTGCCCCGCTTTGTACAAGTGCCCCGCCGCTCTGTGTACAAGTGCCCCGCTCTGTGTACAAGTGCCCCCCGCTCTGTGTACAAGTGCCCCCCGCTATGTGTACAAGTGCCCCCGCTCTGTGTACAAGTGCCCCCCGCTCTGTGTACAAGTGCCCCCCCGCTCTGTGTACAAGTGCCCCCCGCTCTGTGTACAAGTGCCCCCCGCTCTGTGTACAAGTGCCCCGCCGCTCTGTGTACAAGTGCCCCGCCGCTCTGTGTACAAGTGCCCCCCGCTATGTGTACAAATGCCCCCCGCTCTGTGTACAAGTGCCCCGCTCTGTGTACAAGTGCTCCGCCGCCCGCTATGTGTACAAGTGCCCCCCGCTCTGTGTACAAGTGCCCCGCCGCTCTGTGTACAAGTGCCCCGCCGCTCTGTGTACAAGTGCCCGCCGCTCTGTGTACAAGTGCCCCGCCGCTCTGTGTACAAGTGCCCCCCGCTCTGTGTACAAGTGCCCCGCCGCTCTGTATACAAGTGACCCCCGCTCTGTGTACAAGTGCCCCGCCGCTCTGTGTACCATTGCCCCCCCCCCTCTGTGTACAAGTGCCCCGCTCTGTGTACAGTGCCCGCCGCTCTGTGTACAAGTGCCCCGCCGCTCTGTGTACAAGTGCCCCCCCCCGCTCTGTGTACAAGTGCCCCCCCCGCTCTGTGTACAAGTGCCCCGCCGCTCTGTGTACAAATGCCCCGCTTTGTACAAGTACCCCGCCGCTCTGTGTACAAGTGCCCCCGCTCTGTGTACAAGTGCCCTCCGCTCTGTGTACAAGTGCCCCCGCAATGTGTACAAGTGCCCCTCGCTCTGTGTACAAGTGCCCCCCCGCTCTGTGTACAAGTGCCCCCCCCCCGCTCTGTGTACAAGTGCCCCCCGCTCTGTGTACAAGTGCCCCCCGCTCTGTGTACAAGTGCCCCGCCGCTCTGTGTACAAGTGCCCCGCCGCTCTGTGTACAAGTGCCCCGCCGCTCTGTGTACAAGTGCCCCGCCGCTCTTTGTACAAGTGCCCCGCCGCTCTGTGTGCAAGTGCCCCACCGCTCTGTGTACAAGTTCCCCGCCGCTCTGTGTACAAGTGCCCCGCCGCTCTGTGTACAAGTGCCCCGCCGCTCTGTGTACAAGTGCCCCGCTGCTCTGTGTACAAGTGCCCCGCCGCTCTGTGTACAAGTGCCCCGCCGCTCTGTGTACAAGTGCCCCGCTATGTGTACAAGTATCCAGCTAAGTGCCTTTGCCTCAGCTCTTAACAAAACAGTAAATACATTACTTAGTATATATATCCTTCAGCAAAACATTGGATTTCCTACAGATAATGTACATCATATATTAGAATTATTGCAGGTTATATATACTGACACCAACAAGAAACTGTGCACTTGCCTTAGAGGTAAAATTTATACCCTTTTAGAAAATAATTATAGGCAAATTTGGTATCAAAATGTGCGAAATATTGGGTAAATTAGTGCAATGTGTGAAGGATTATTGTCTTCACTCATGATAGTAATATCCATGATTCTAAAATTTGTAGCGAAAATGTAACGCTCAATATAAAACTTGCCCAGTAAATGATGTCAGTATACATTATCCATACAGATACTACAGACATTGTCGATATACCTTTCATAGTGTTTCAAGTTGGTTTCGGCATCTTTGCACGCTTTTTCCTTCTGAATAACCTTCGGATTTTTTCTCCTTTGTTCATTTTGTGCCGCATCAAGCATTTTCACTATGTCCTCCTTGTTCTCTAGGGCAGCCACGTCTTGTGCAGTGTGCATGTCATTGTCTATCATCCATATGTTCGCGCCAAAACTGATGAGGAAGGAAACGCAGTTCCATTGACCATTTCGTGCTGCATGGTGCATTGCAGTAAAACCAAGAAGGTCCATCTTGTTGACATCACCACTGTAAATACACATATATGCATTCAGTCAAACCGACGCAATTGTGTCAGCTGAGGGAAAGAAAATATCGGAGCGCCCTATGTATTCTGGGAACAGGCGTCGATATATTTTGCCTGGTCAGTCAAATAAATATATTTTAACACCGAGACTAGAACCCAGGCTACGTCCTATGTATACTGTACACATTGCAAGGATAGCTCTCATAGTTTTTATGAACTCGACTGCCATCTTATCTTAGATAACCAATATGAAACTCGGAAGTTAATAGTTGCGATGTCGTCAAATATGTAAAATGACAACGTAGCCGAATGATCCGCGTGGTGTAAATAACGATCACAATCGATTACACTAAATTCCGAGCTTTTAATAAACCTGGTAGCAGATGGTCGGTTATCTGGTCGTGGACAGGTAGCGGAGTTAACGGATCAACTCTTCGCCTGAAGCAGTATCGCCGTTGGCGAGTCATGTTCAGTATTCATTGGTGTGAATGAGGAGTCACGCTTTGTGGAAGTTTTCTACGTTTAACCGTACGTATCTGTTCAACGTACGCATAATACCGTAGTATACCAGTGGTAACACGCTTGACTGGTCATCCATGGATCGCAGGTTCGATCCCCCGTCTGACCTTAATAAATTAACAGTCTTTCCTGTGGAGGTCGTGATAGCGCAGTGGATGCGCGTTCACTTCAGGTGCGAAAGGTCCGGAGTTCGAGCCCCACTGGAGCCATTACGATTGTGCCCTTAGGCAAGGCATTTAAATTCCACGTTGCCTCTTATCTCTCCCTCGTGGCGATGGATTCCATCAGGAATGAGGTCTCGAGAGTGATTTATATAAGTTGAAATAACTTGTTTCGCAATCGAGCTAATAAATTTGTATAAACTAACAGTCTGTCAGATGGGACGTTAAACCGACGTCTCGTGTCGGTGCTTTACACCGTGCACGTAAAAGAACCAGAGGAGACTCTGAAATGGGTCTCTCTCTGTATCATTGCACTATCCTCCAAACATCTAAAATGACTAATCTCTTCAGGATGCGTCGCTCATATGGGCAACCGGTAGCGACGATAAATGAACGTAAAACACACACATAATACCGTAGTCTCACAAAGTTTGTGGTCGGCAAATCATCAAACACATACAAATACATAGTATTTATATAGCGCAAAAATTAAATTTATATTATTCTATTGCGCTTCACAATTACAGATGCAATTTTAAACATTTACCCATGACAATAATATATGGAAATATAAATAAAAATGTATACATATATAGATATAACTAGGATTCTAGTAATTGGATAAGAACATATTTTATCATGATATCTACATCATTACAGTATATAAGGGAGTGATTGGATTAACGATAAAAGTGGCAATATGAACCATAGACCCAAACACCGCCGTAAGAATTACAACCGTGATGTGGCCAGTACAGTGAATGGACCGGTAGTGTGATCCGCCCATCACCACACGACAGAGCTAGAACCCAAGGGAATGCCCAAACAACACCTCACTCGTCAATCCAATACTTATAAAGTCGATCTTTGATCTTCTGCAAACACATATATATGAAACTATATGAAATGCTCATATGATTTGGTAGTTCCGTAATTAAATTGCGTTCAGATGAATATCAGACTGTACCGTAGGCATACACATATTATTGTACTAACTAAGTAACTAGTACGTTCATTATACGAGTATATCATGCTCCTAAACGTTTAAGTCACATTGTAGTTACATATTGAGTGAGATACTATGTGTTTGTCTGTCTGTGCGAAGTAGGCTTTCAAGTGGCAATGGAAGCTTATGCCATATGGCGACTCTCCAGAGGTAGACACCAGCTGCCCGCCCTAGCAGTATGTCAGGCACATGCGACACCCAGATAGAACCACAAGCCAGCTGAACGAATATAAGTTAACAATAAAAGTGTTAATATGCTTATATCTTATTTCCTACGAAAGTTTTACTGATTACTGTTTACATGTTTCATTATGCTATTTCATGTTTTAATTTGTTGAGGGCCTCATGGTAGATTGACTTCATTGTTCAAATGAGTTTTCTCGTTAAATAAAGTCATTATTATTATTATTATTATTATTTACATGTTGAAACTATCATGGTAGATTGACTTAATTATTCTAATGATTTCTCTTGTTAATTTAAGTCTTTATTATTATTATTATTATTATTATTAATATACACAGATGGTAAATCCATACATGAATAGTGAATACATATCGCATACAGACAATAGGTGCTACGTCTGTATAATAACACATGCCTTTGACAATGGATCGTGGTCAGCAATTAACAGATCTATGCTTGATCAGATATTATTAATAATGTTAATTAGATTCCAGTCCAGAATGGCAGTATGTTCCTTGATTTTGACATATATATATTTGCTCTGGAACACCATTGAGCACTCTGTTTTGGGTTGATTCATCATTCACCAACATATATATTTGCTCTGGAACACTATTGAGCACTCTGTTTTGGGTTGATTCATCATTCATCAACATATATATTTGCTCTGGAACACCATTGAGCACTCTGTTTTGTGTTGATTCATCATTCATCAACATATATATTTGCTCTGTGACACAATTGAGCACTCTGTTTTGTGTTGATTCATCATTCACCAACATATATATTTGCTCTGGAACACCATTGAGCACTCTGTTTTGTGTTGATTCATCATTCACCAACATATATATTTGCTCTGGAACACCATTGAGCACTCTGTTTTGTGTTGTTCACATCACACATTTTTGCTCTGTGACACCATTGAGCACTCTGTTTTGTGTTTTTGCTCTGGAACACCATTGAGCACTCTGTTTTGTGTTGTTCATCATTCACCAACATATATATTTGCTCTGACACCATTGAGCACTCTGTTTTGTGTTTTGCTCTGACACCATTGAGCACTCTGTTTTGTTTTTGCTCTGGAACACCATTGAGCACTGTGTTTTGGGTTTGTGCTCTGGAACACCATTGAGCACTTGATTTGGGTGTGTGCTCTGGAACACCATTGAGCACTCTGATTTGGGTTTGTGCTCTGGAACACCATTGAGCACTCTGTTTTGGGTTTGTGCTCTGGAACACCATTGAGCACTCTGTTTTGTTTGTGCTCTGGAACACCATTGGGCACTGTGTTTTGGGTTTGTGTTCTGGAACACCATTGGGCACTGTGTTTTGGGTTTGTGCTCTGGAACACCATTGAGCACTCTGTTTTGGGTTTGTGCTCTGGAACACCATTGAGCACTCTGTTTTGGGTTTGTGCTCTGGAACACCATTGGGCACTGTGTTTTGGGTTTGTGCTCTGGAACACCATTGAGCACTCTGTTTTGGGTTTGTGCTCTGGAACACCATTGGGCACTTTGTTTTGGGTTTGTGCTCTGGAACACCATTGAGCACTCTGATTTGGGTTTGTGCTCTGGAACACCATTGAGCACTGTGTTTTGGGGTTGTGCTCTGGAACACCATTGAACACTCTGTTTTGGGTTTGTGCTCTGGAACACCATTGGGCACTGTGTTTTGGGTTTGTGCTCTGGAACACCATTGAGCACTCTGTTTTGGGTTTGTGCTCTGGAACACCATTGAGCACTCTGTTTTGGGTTTGTGCTCTGGAACACCATTGAGCACTCTGTTTTGGGTTTGTGCTCTGGAACACCATTGAGCACTCTGTTTTGGGTTTGTGCTCTGGAACACCATTGAGCACTCTGATTTGGGTTTGTGCTCTGGAACACCATAGCACTCTGTTGGGTTTGTGCCTGGAACACCATTGAGCACTCTGTTTTGGGTTTGTGCTCTGGAACACCATTGAGCACTCTGTTTGGGTTTGTGCTCTGGAACACCATTGAGCACTCTGTTTTGGTTGTGCTCTGGAACACCATTGAGCACTGTGTTGGGTTTGTGCTCTGGAACACCATTGAGCACTCTGTTTTGGGTTTGTGCTCTGGAACACCATTGGGCACTGTGTTTTGGGTTTGTGCTCTGGAACACCATTGAGCACTCTGTTTTGGGTTTGTGCTCTGGAACACCATTGAGCACTCTGTTTTGGGTTTGTGCTCTGGAACACCATTGAGCACTCTGTTTTGGGTTTGTGCTCTGGAACACCATTGGCACTGTGTTTTGGGTTTGTGCTCGGAACACCATTGAGCACTGTGTTTTGGGTTTGTGCTCTGGAACACCATTGAGCACTCTGATTTGGGTGTGTGCTCTGGAACACCACTGAGCACTCTGATTTGGGTTTGTGCTCTGGAACACCACTGAGCACTCTGATTTGGGTTTGTGCTCTGGAACACCAATGAGCACTCTGATTTGGGTTTGTGCTCTGGAACACCACTGAGCACTCTGATTTGGGTTTGTGCTCTGGAACACCATTGTGCACTCTGATTTGGGTTTGTGCTCTGGAACACCACTGAGCACTCTGATTTGGGTTTGTGCTCTGGAACACCACTGAGCACTCTGATTTGGGTGTGTGGTCTGGAACACCATTGAGCACTCTGATTTGGGTTTGTGCTCTGGAACACCACTGAGCACTCTGATTTGGGTTTGTGCTCTGGAACACCATTGGGCACTTTGTTTTGGGTTTGTGCTCTGGAACACCATTGAGCACTCTGATTTGGGTTTGTGCTCTGGAACACCATTGGGCACTGTGTTTTGGGTTTGTGCTCTGGAACACCATTGGGCACTGTGTTTTGGGTTTGTGCTCTGGAACACCATTGAGCACTCTGATTTGGGTTTGTGCTCTGGAACACCATTGGGCACTTTGTTTTGGGTTTGTGCTCTGGAACACCATTGGGCACTGTGTTTTGGGTTTGTGCTCTGGAACACCACTGAGCACTCTGATTTGGGTTTGTGCTCTGGAACACCATTGAGCACTCTGATTTGGGTTTTTTTTGCTGACTTTGTATCATTGGATTTATATATATATATTCATTCGTCATCCTGTGGCAATGTGTACCGGTATTAACTATTTCTAGAGGGTATTAAGCATGACAATAGGGAGTAAACATCCGAGCATTAACAATCCTAAGTTGTAAGGTTAGCAAATAAAGTAGTGGATAACTGAATGTGATAAATGCTAATAAATTTCATCTTGTCATTTGACAAGGCACGTGTTTGTTCGAGTAAATAACAGGGTATACTGTGTCAGTTCTTCTCGCAATGCGAGGCATTTAATTGCCATGTAATTGTAGTATGTACGTAGCCATTCGTGCATTATAGTATGCCATTTAACTGATATGCATTATTATAAATTATATTTTATCTTATATTGTATGGAATCTCAGACATCCTTTGTACATATAATAATTTTTATTTAGTATATAACAATTTTACTAGTTTAGATTACGTACGTTTAGAAATGTGCGTGCGTGCGTGCGTTCGTTCGTGCGTGCGTGCTATGGTAGTTTTATATGCGGTGTATGCGTGCGTGCGTGCGTGCGTGCGTGCGTGTGAGCGTGCGTGCGTGCTCTGGTAGTTTTATATGCATACACAAGTGTACACATGTTCCTAGGACAACGTGTAAATTGCATACGTATGCATGGTAATGCATTTTTATATTAGTTTAGCTTTGTAAGTTATATAGTGAATTTGATTCTAGTTTATAGGTGTTAAGTACGTTCTTGATTCTAGGTTATAGATGTTAAGTACTTTCTTGATTCTAGGTTATAGATGTTAAGTACTTTCTTGATTCTAGGTTATAGGTGTTAAGTACTTTCTTGATTCTAGGTTATAGGTGTTAAGTACTTTCTTGATTCTAGGTTATAGGTGTTAAGTACTTTCTTGATTCTAGGTTATAGGTGTTAAGTACTGTCTTGATTCTAGGTTATAGATGTTAAGTACTTTCTTGATTCTAGGTTATAGGTGTTAAGTACATTCTTGGTTCTAGGTTATAGGTTTTAAGTACTTTCTTGATTCTAGGTTATAGGTGTTATGTACTTTCTTGATTCTAGGTTATAGGTGTTAAGTACTTTCTTGATGCTAGGTTATAGATGTTAAGTACTTTCTTGATGCTAGGTTATATGTTTTAAGTACTTTCTTAGCTTACTTAAGTACTTCTTCTCAATTTTTAACTTCATTTAATTTATATTTTATCGCAGTTTTTAAAAGCGACGATACATTGTTGAAAACAGCAACTATCTATATATTGCAAGTTCTTATTATATCGTATTATTATTTTACAAATATTCGTCACAGAATCCGAGTATTTCAACTACTGTAATAAACAAATCGTCGTATACGACGTTTGCTCACATAACAAAATAATGCAAATAGGGTCAACAACACCGCGTAATACAACGTGTGTATCCTGAATAACAAGATGTATAGTACAGATTTACCGTTATATCTCACATTTGTAACTATGCATATTTATTTTTAGACTAATACTACTCAAAATACCTCTAAATGACAGGAGCACGCATTTAATGTAATACTCCAATAATAAAGAAACGTCTATTCAGGTGCGTGGCTGACCGTTATATGAAATCCTACTTTCACTTTTGAGAGTTTATAGTAACAATGTCATTTAGACGTATGGAATGCAGTCATTTATACGTATGGAATGCAGTCATTTAGACGTATGGAATGCAGTCATTTAGACGTATGGAATGCAGTCATTTAGACGTATGGAATGCAGTCATTTAGACGTATGGAATGCAGTCATTTAGACGTATGGAATGCAGTCATTTATACGTATGGAATGCAGTCATTTAGACGTATGGAATGCAGTCATTTAGACGTATGGAATGCAGTCATTTAGACGTATGGAATGCAGTCATTTAGACGTATGGAATGCAGTCATTTAGACGTATGGAATGCAGTCATTTAGACGTATGGAATGCAGTCATTTAGACGTATGGAATGCAGTCATTTAGACGTATGGAATGCAGTCATTTATACGTATGGAATGCAGTCATTTATACGTATGGAATGCAGTCATTTAGACGTGGAATGCAGTCATTTAGACGTATGGAATGCAGTCATTTAGACGTATGGAATGCAGTCATTTAGACGTATGGAATGCAGTCATTTAGACGTATGGAATGCAGTCATTTAGACGTATGGAATGCATTATTTGATGCTGTTTATATGTTTTGTCGCTTCATAAAACGAGGCGCGAATAACAAAACTGCCTACATGGTTATTAAATATATAATGTACATAATATTAAAACAATATAGTTCTGTAGTCCAGTGGTAACAAGCTGGACTGTTAATCCATGATCGCAGGTTCGATCCCCCGTCTGACCCTAATAAAATTATGTACATGTTATCACTGTTATCAATATTAGCTTTATCATGTACATGTTATCCTTTTCATCAATATCAGCTTTATCATGTACACGTTATCCTTGTCATCAACATTAGCTCTATCATGTACATGTTATCATTGTCACAAACATTAGCTTTAGCATGTACATGTTATCACTGTCACAAACATTAGCTTTAGCATGTTCATGTTATCATTGTCATCAACATCAGCTTTATCATGTACATGTTATCTAGCTTTATCATGTTCATGTTATCATTGTCATCAACATCAGCGTTATCATGTACATGTTATCCTTGTCATCAGCATTATCTCTATCATGTACATGTTATCACTGTCATCAACATTACATGTAATGATAGCGTCATCAAGTGAGCATTTTAATTTAGTTTAATCATATTTTATTGCTCGACTCGTTTTACATATACATGTGAATACAAAACATGACAAATTAAAAACATATTGCAGTCACATTTTCTAGCAAGATTAGTTATCTACGGCACTTCATGCGGCCCTTCCCGAATTTTAATTAATTTTAATATTGCATAAAACTGTTTGCTTTCGGTTTACTTTTCGAAATATGGATGACACAAATCATTCCTCAGTCCCCACTCACAACATGGCTGCATCCCTAGTAGCCTTTAAATTTGACATGTATACTAGAGGACATAGAAAACGCACACATACATTATATGATTATTATTACATGAACACATAATACGAAGAATTCCATCAAAATATATCACATCTTTATTACAAAACACAAACTGAACAACTAAAAATATTCCAAAATGTTTAAAACTATGTATTTATATAGGTATTGTTTTTCATGTAAAAACACACTGATCCGAAGTGTGCGTTTTCTATGTCTTCTAGTATATATGGAACATATTATATGACACATGTCCATATGAGTCCATATTTAGACAGTGACAAGCACAATAACGCACTATTACATTTCTTATCTTTGACACTTGGTTAAGTGACTTTTTTTAATAGAAGTCCAACAACACACTCACACACAAAATGGTTTCTTTATCGTATCGTGTTGGTTTTTCAATGTTGATCGTTCTCTCTGTCGGCATGTATGTCCAAGGAAAGAAACGACTGGTGTTACATAGCGATGTTGATTTATTACAAGCATATGAAACACTGAATGCGAAGGTAAACTTTCATCCTATAAGAATACAATTGTAAATGCGGCTTATTATAATATGCATCAAGAGATCTCCTTAGCCGAGTGGTTACAATCGTTGACTTCAAGTTACTTGCTACCCGCCACTGTAGGTTCGAATCCTACTGTATATCGCTATAGTGCATATTTAGCATTTCATTGATCTAAGCATTCAAATTCAACATTGCCTCTTCTCTCTCCTTCGTGGTGATGAATTCCATCATGAGTTTTCGAGAGTGATTACTATATGTTGTATGAACTAATTTCGCAATCAAGCTAAATAAATGTGTATGAACTAACAGTTGCATTAAAATTAAAATTCAGTATCAAGTTTAAACAAGATATAATTAAAATTAGCCTATGCTCAAACAGTACCTACCATCCACGGACTCCAATGTGCTAAACGTATATGTTTGCAACCTCCACTATGGAAGTTGAATTCGGATAAGCAATATGCATGTTTTGGAGAGGAATTAATATAAGTTTTCTGAAAACTTGTTTTCCAATCCAATCCATTCACAATTTATGTAATTTGTAACATTTTGTGTGTTATACATGTAAATTTATTGGAATAAATACTGTTTAAACCAATATGCATGTTTTCCAATCAAACTATTTTCTATTGCAACACTTCTTCTATATTATTTTCGTATAACATACGTTTAAGCTAATCTCAAATGTCAGTACAATGTAGTGCATATAATTTACAGTCGTTCACACCACCATTATGTCTATGCTCCAGACATGCCGTCTGTGACATTACTGGTTATACACAGTAGTTATCCATTAACAGGCTACGCCGCAGGTTCTCACTACACTAACACAGGGGGTGCTGCCAACAATCTCTGCTTGCCACCCGATCCACAATGGGCGTACTATGAAGATTCGGTCAGTTCAGCAGGACAAGTCTATGGCACAGAGTATGAGCTGGGGGATGATCATTCTGACGGAGGGTCAAGATACTTAGGAACAAATGTGAGAGATGAAGACGTGCCATGTGCATTGTGTTCATCACCTAGATCGAGTGTTGTCATGATTCCGAGTCGCTTAGATTGCTATCCCGGATGGACGAAAGATTACAACGGTTATCTGATGTCTGGATACCGCGGTCATGCTTCTGCCACAGAATATATTTCTGTTGATGCCCATGTGGATGTTTTGGTTGGTGGTCACCCTGATCAGAACTGACGGTTGTTTTACTTGGTTGAAGGAATTTGCGGTTAGCTGAAATGTCCACCGTACGTCAATGGACGTGAACTTACGTGTGTTGTTTGCACAAAGTAAAACAGGGGTGTAAATATCTGCATTTGTATCTACTTAGATAGTTGTATTTGTTGTTCTTCAATGTTGCAAGTTCATTTGGACACTGCATCGGCCAAGTGAAAGCAGTTCAATGATCTATCACAATCTATGGACATTATTCAGCCCAACATATTATATAGATAATGGAAGTTTGCGTTTAGACAACGCACCAATTTCAGTTATATTGGGAACATTGCACATTTCTATGTGCTTATACAATACAATACGTTTATTGCATAAAACAGTTACATAGTAATTCGACAGTAAAAACATGCAGTGATGTGGAATTTTACAAAATAGCATCATTGTAGATTATATCAACTTAACAATGAATATGCAATTTAGGTTGCATAAGGTGTATCGTTCGACGGTATATCATTCGGCGGTGAAACGTGCGGGACGTTAATGGTTTGACTGGGTCGACGACACGAGTGGGGTGGTAAGTGTTTGACTGGGGCGATGAAATGGTGGGGCGGTAAGGTTTTCAGTGGTCTCACTAATGTTCCAGTCTATTTTTAAAAACAATCAACACAATAAGTCCCTAATACACAGTATGATTGTACATTAAGCATGTCCGTAGCATGTAATCTAAGATACATGGAATACGGTTTGTTGTTTCAAATACCGTGCCATTGTCACCACCATTAAATCCTTCTTCGTCCTGGATTTAATTGATGTTAACGCTAATGTAATAATTATTGTCAAATACGTTCGGTCTCTTAGTGTATATTACATTTTACCGTCAATTTAGGTTGCTGTACTCGAATAGTGCGATAGATCCTTAGGTTAATATATATAGACGGAGCTGTAGTCCAGTGGTATATCCACTTGTTGTCATTTAATACGCTGTGATAGTAAACGTGGGCTATTATCATTATCTCCTCCATCGGGTTATGTTTTCAACACTATGTTTGTCTGTTTCTTGGTAGAATAACGCAAAAGATTACGGATGGATGTTCATTTTTTGGGAAAGGTCCGCCCGCCACGGGTCTAACACCAATCAATTAACTGTTGGTGAAGATCCGGATGGTTCTATAGCTTGACGGAGATATGTACTCTATTGTGTGCCATATATCGGATGTTTCGACAACGTGACGGAGATATGCGTTCTATTGTGTGCCATATATCGGAAGTTTCGACAAAGTGACGGAGATATGCGCTCTATTGTGTGCCATATATCGGATGTTTTGACAACGTGACGGAGATATGCACTCTATTGGTTTAAACATATTTATTCGATAATAATGTACATTACATATACATTGTATACAAAACGAAAATAGATTAAATCGGAAGCTTAAAGCTTATTGAGATTTTCTCCATTGCATATATAATGTTGTGCACAAATGGCGATTAAGAGATAAACATATAATGTAGTAATACCAAAATATATAATAAGTAGTTGAAAATATAGCTTGTTATCAGGTGAAAAGCTAACAGTAAAAGGGAGGTTGGGGAGGGTGGGTAGAAAGCGATGAACCATACTTAAGCACACTGTTTGAAGTGAATCACTCTGCTAGTGCGTCAGTCTCTGTTCACAGAATACTAAAAACGTTTAGATTTTCTATGAATTTGTGGACAGCTAAGACTATTATTTCATTATGTTCAGATGGCAAAGAAATATCACCAAATAGCACTCTATTGTGTGCCATATATCGGATGTTTCGACAACGTGACGGAGATATGCACTCTATTGTGTGCCATATATCGGATGTTTCGACAACGTGACGGAGATATGGGCTCTATTGTGTGCCATACTTCGGATGTTTCGACAACGTGACGGAGATATGCACTCTATTGTGTGCCATATGTCGGATGTTTCGACAACATGACGGAGATATGTGCTCTATTGTGTGCCATATATCGGATGTTTCGACAACGTGACGGAGATATGTGCTCTATTGTGTGCCATATATCGGATGATTCGACAACGTGACGGAGATATGCACTCTATTGTGTGCTATATATCGGATGTTTCGACAACGTGACGGAGATATGCGCTCTATTGTGTGCCATATATCGGATGTTTTGACAACGTGACGGGGATATGCACTCTATTGTGTGCCATATATCGGATGTTTCGACAACGTGACGGAGATATGCGTTCTATTGTGTGCCATATATCGGATGTTTCGACAACGTGACGGAGATATGCACTTTATTGTTTGCCATATATCGGATGTTTTGACAACGTGACGGAGATATGCGCTCTATTGTGTGCCATACATCGGATGTTTCGACAACGTGACGGAGATATGCGCTCTATTGTGTGCCATATATCGGATGTTTCGACATCGTGACGGAGATATGCACTCTATTGTGTGCCATATATCTGATGTTTCGACAACGTGACGTATGTGCTCTATTGTGTGCCATATATCTGATGTTTCGACAACGTGACGGAGATATGTGCTCTATTGTGTGCCATATATCGAATGTTTCGACAATGTGACGGAGATATGCGCTCTATTGTGTGCCATATATCGGATGTTTCGACAACGTGACGGAGATATGCACTCTATTGTGTGCCATATATCGGATGTTTCGACAACGTGACGGAGATATGGGCTCTATTGTGTGCCATACTTCGGATGTTTCGACAACGTGACGGAGATATACACTCTATTGTGTGCCATATGTCGGATGTTTCGACAACATGACGGAGATATGTGCTCTATTGTGTGCCATATATCGGATGTTTCGACAACGTGACGGAGATATGTGCTCTATTGTGTGCCATATATCGGATGATTCGACAACGTGACGGAGATATGCACTCTATTGTGTGCCATATATCGGATGTTTCGACAACGTGACGGAGATATGCGCTCTATTGTGTGCCATATGTCGGATGTTTTGACAACGTGACGGAGATATGCACTCTATTGTGTGCCATATATCGGATGTTTCGACAACGTGACGGAGATATGCGTTCTAGTGTGTGCCATATATCGGATGTTTCGACAACGTGACGGAGATATGCACTCTATTGTTTGCCATATATCGGATGTTTTGACAACGTGACGGAGATATGCGCTCTAGTGTGTGCCATACATCGGATGTTTCGACATCGTGACGGAGATATGCACTCTATTGTGTGCCATATATCTGATGTTTCGACAACGTGACGTATGTGCTCTATTGTGTGCCATATATCTGATGTTTCGACAACGTGACGGAGATATGTGCTCTATTGTGTGCCATATATCGAATGTTTCGACAATGTGACGGAGATATGCGCTCTATTGTGTGCCATATATCGGATGTTTCGACAACGTGACGGAGATATGCACTCTATTGTGTGCCATATATCGGATGTTTCGACAACGTGACGGAGATATGGGCTCTATTGTGTGCCATACTTCGGATGTTTCGACAACGTGACGGAGATATACACTCTATTGTGTGCCATATGTCGGATGTTTCGACAACATGACGGAGATATGTGCTCTATTGTGTGCCATATATCGGATGTTTCGACAACGTGACGGAGATATGTGCTCTATTGTGTGCCATATATCGGATGATTCGACAACGTGACGGAGATATGCACTCTATTGTGTGCCATATATCGGATGTTTCGACAACGTGACGGAGATATGCGCTCTATTGTGTGCCATATATCGGATGTTTTGACAACGTGACGGAGATATGCACTCTATTGTGTGCCATATATCGGATGTTTCGACAACGTGACGGAGATATGCGTTCTAGTGTGTGCCATATATCGGATGTTTCGACAACGTGACGGAGATATGCACTCTATTGTTTGCCATATATCGGATGTTTTGACAACGTGACGGAGATATGCGCTCTAGTGTGTGCCATACATCGGATGTTTCGACATCGTGACGGAGATATGCACTCTATTGTGTGCCATATATCTGATGTTTCGACAACGTGACGTATGTGCTCTATTGTGTGCCATATATCTGATGTTTCGACAACGTGACGGAGATATGTGCTCTATTGTGTGCCATATATCGAATGTTTCGACAATATGACGGAGATATGCGCTCTATTGTATGCCATATATCGGATGTTTAGACAACGTGACGGAGATATGCACTCTATTGTGTGCCATATATCGGCTGTTTCGACAACGTGACGGAGATATGCGCTCTATTGCGTGCCATATATCGGATGTTTCGACAACGTGACGGAGGTATGTGATGTACCAAGTGTTATCTAGTTGAATTTGAACCATTCAACATCATTATGTTTTCGTATTAATAATTTTCAGCTGTACATGCAAAGAATTTATGTCCACAGTATGTGGTTGACACATGTATATGAATATCAGAATACATATATGCGAATTATCAATATTTATGACCGAAATCAATCAGTTACGGTGTCAATTGCAATGCGATGGTTGCTTACCTTGCTGTTATCTTTTGTTTGTGTTTAGTTGTTATTTTTGTGTGTTGTTTTATTTGGGGGAGGGGTCACACCGACATGTTAGTTCACATATCGACCATCCAGATATTATTTTAGTGAAGGAAGATCCAGGGTGCCCTACCGAGCAGTATTTCAGGCACGGGCGAGCACCCTGGTAGAACCATCGACCTTCCATAAGCCAGCTGAATAGCTTCATCAAATGAAATAATTGGACACACCGAGTGGGATTCGAACATACAGCGGTGAGAAACAAAGGAAGTGCACAAATTATATTTAACGAATAATTACAAACACTTAACAAAACGAACTCGTTCACAACTAGCATTTAACGTGAGTATCTGCATACAGATTATGCATAAATGTGTCTACATATTGACAGTGTATACTATTGTAGAGGAGTTAATTGCGGTAGCGATCCAATGGTTAACATATAGGACACATACTCCAGAGATCGTAGGTTCGATCTCCCATTATACGTAGGTTCTTACACCGGTCTGTTAAAATATCAGAGGATCCTCCGATTGGGCTTCTATCTGTTCCATTGCAATATCTTCCCAAAACTAAAATTACATAATCCTTTTAGGAGGTGGCGTTCACGTGGACAACCAGTAGCCTGTCTGATTAGCTAGTTGTTGGCGCGCTCGTTTCTCACCAATGCAACCCGGGTTCGATTCTCGGACCGGGAAGTATGTGAGATGGTACGGTAGTCGCCAGATCAGACAGGTTGGTTTTCTCCGGGTACTCCGGTTTCCTCCAACACGAATGACCACATATACGCTTCCATCCGCGCTAACGAGAGTGAATAATATAAGTTGGTCGAACTTGCTTCGCAATCGTTGTAAAATAAATAAAGCTTAAACAAACGAGTAGCCACGATAAATAAACGCGACACACACTGAATTACAATCATGTAATAGTGTTGTGGACATACGTACAGATCTTCTAATGCTAAATGAACATTGTATGCATTCAATGAAGCACAAAGATGAAAGCCGTAGTTCATGCTATTCGTATTTCAAGCATACAGTTATCAATATAAATAGAAAGAGAACTGGGCTGTGCGTGTTTTACGTTTATTTAACGTCGCTACACGTTGCCCATATGAGCGACGCCTCCTGAATAAATTAGTCATGTTATTTGTGGAGGATAGTG
Organism: Archivesica marissinica; assembly: GCA_014843695.1. NCBI lineage: Eukaryota > Metazoa > Mollusca > Bivalvia > Venerida > Vesicomyidae > Archivesica > Archivesica marissinica. The sequence continues at coordinate 51,475,888 of CM026390.1, forward strand.
CAATGATACAAAGACCCATTCCAGAGTCTTCTCTGGTTATTTTACGTGCACGGTGTACAGCACCGACACGAGACCTCGGTTTAAAGTCCCATCTGAAAGACTGTTAATTTTATTAGGGTCAGACGGGGGATCGAACCTACGATCCCTGGATTACCAGTCAGTCCAGCGTGTTACCACTGGACTACCGATCCGTCCGTAAGAGAGAACTGGACAACACATATTCAGATATATAAATGTATATTTAGAAGATAAAATTGTTATATTCCAACAACGAGCTGCAAGAGTAATTCTTGACAACATTTTTACACTCCTTCTTCGGAACATTTCCCAACTCTCAATTGGGTGATTTCCCCAGAAATTGTTAGATTTCAAAAGCAGTATTAATGTTTAAAACACTCAATGGCCTAGCACCTGCCTATCTGCAAGAGTCATTCAGATTTACTTCCGATGTTCGAACTCAAAACTTGCGATCATCTGCCAATCTCCAACTTTACCCTACTAAGCCAACTACTGAAGTTTTTAGAAAAACTTTCTTATATTATATTCAGGGTCACACTTGTGGAATTCCTTCCCTTATCACATCAAAACAGCACATTCTGTTCCACAAATCAAAGATTTATATATCAGGTGGTGCGAAGAACAGACCAATAATCTAATAAAGTAATGGTATACTATTATACATGAATATAAGTATTAGTTCTTGCAGCTTATATCTTATTTCCTATGAAAGTTTTACTGGTTACTGTTTACATGTTTCATTATGCTATTCCATGTTTTACTGGTTACTGTTTACATGTTTCATTATGCTATTCCATGTTTTACTGGTTACTGTTTACATGATTCATTATGCTATCCATGTTTTACTGGTTACTGTTTACATGATTCATTATGCTAATCCATGTTTTACTGGTTACTGTTTACATGTTTCATTATGCTATTCCATGTTTTACTGGTTACTGTTTGCATGTTTCATTATGCTATTCCATGTTTTACTGGTTACTGTTTACATGTTTCATTATGCTATTTCATGTTTTACTGGTTACTGTTTACATGTTTCATTATGCTATTCCATGTTTTACTGGTTACTGTTTACATGTTTCATTATGCTATTCCATGTTTTACTGGTTACTGTTTACATGTTTCATTATGCTATTCCATGTTTTACTGGTTACTGTTTACATGTTTCATTATGCTATTCCATGTTTTACTGGTTACTGTTTACATGTTTCATTATGCTATTCCATGTTTTACTGGTTACTGTTTACATGTTTCATTATGCTATTTCATGTTTTACTGGTTACTGTTTACATGTTTCATTATGCTATTCCATGTTTTACTGGTTACTGTTTACATGTTTCATTATGCTATTCCATGTTTTACTGGTTACTGTTTACATGTTTCATTATGCTATTTCATGTTTTACTGGTTACTGTTTACATGTTTCATTATGCTATTCCATGTTTACTGGTTACTTTTTCATTATGCTATTCCATGTTTTACTGGTTACTGTTACATTTCATTATGCTATTCCATGTTTTACTGGTTACTGTTTACATGATTCATTATGCTATTCCATGTTTACTGGTTACTGTGTACATGATTCATTATGCTATTCCATGTTTTACTGGTTACTGTTTACATGTTTCATTATGCTATTCCATGTTTTACTGGTTACTGTTTACATGATTCATTATGCTATTCCATGTTTTACTGGTTACTGTTTACATGTTTCATTATGCTATTCCATGTTTTACTGGTTACTGTTTACATGTTTCATTATGCTATTCCATGTTTTACTGGTTACTGTTTACATGTTTCATTATGCTATTTCATGTTTTACTGGTTACTGTTTACATGTTTCATTATGCTATTCCATGTTTTACTGGTCAATGTTTACATGTTTCATTATGCTATTCCATGTTTTACTGGTTACTGTGTACATGTTTCATTATGCTATTCCATGTTTTACTGGTTACTGTTTACATGTTTCATTATGCTATTCCATGTTTTACTGGTTACTGTTTACATGTTTCATTATGCTATTCCATGTTTTACTGGTTACTGTTTACATGTTTCATTATGCTATTCCATGTTTTACTGGTTACTGTTTACATGTTTCATTATGCTATTCCATGTTTTACTGGTTACTGTTTACATGTTTCATTATGCTATTCCATGTTTTACTGGTCACTGTTTACATGTTTCATTATGCTATTCCATGTTTTACTGGTTACTGTTTACATGTTTCATTATGCTATTCCATGTTTTACTGGTTACTGTTTACATGTTTCATTATGCTATTCCATGTTTTACTGGTTACTGTTTACATGTTTCATTATGCTATTCCATGTTTTACTGGTTACTGTTTACATGTTTCATTATGCTATTCCATGTATTACTGGTTACTGTTTACATGTTTCATTATGCTATTTCATGTTTTACTGGTTACTGTTTACATGTTTCATTATGCTATTCCATGTTTTACTGGTTACTGTTTACATGATTCATTATGCTATTCCATATTTCACTGGTTACTGTTTACATGATTCATTATGCTATTCCATGTTTTACTGGTTACTGTGTACATGCTTCATTATGCTATTCCATGTTTTACTGGTTACTGTTTACATGATTTATTATGCTATTCCATGTTTTACTGGTTACTGTTTACATGATTCATTATGCTATTCCATGTTTTACTGTTTACATGTTTCATTATGCTATTCCATGTTTTACTGGTCAATGTTTACATGTGTTTCATTATGCTATTCCATGTTTTACTGGTTACTGTGTACATGTTTCATTATGCTATTCCATGTTTTACTAGTCAATGTTTACATGTTTCATTATGCTATTCCATGTTTTACTGGTTACTGTTTACATGTTTCATTATGCTATTCCATGTTTTACTGGTTAATGTTTACATGTTTCATTATGCTATTCCATGTTTTACTGGTTACTGTTTACATGTTTCATTATGCTATTCCATGTATTACTGGTTACTATTTACATGTTTCATTATGCTATTCCATGTTTTACTGGTCAATGTTTACATGTTTCATTATGCTATTCCATGTTTTACTGGTTACTGTTTACATGTTTCATTATGCTATTCCATGTTTTACTGGTTAATGTTTACATGTTTCATTATGCTATTCCATGTTTACTGGTTACTGTTTACATGTTTCATTATGCTATTCCATGTTTTACTGGTTACTGTTTACATGTTTCATTATGCTATTCCATGTATTACTGGTTACTATTTACATGTTTCATTATGCTATTTCATGTTTTACTGGTTACTGTTTACATGTTTCATTATGCTATTCCATGTTTTACTGGTTACTGTTTACATGCTTCATTATGCTATTCCATATTTCACTGGTTACTGTTTACATGATTCATTATGCTATTCCATGTTTTACTGGTTACTGTTTACATGATTCATTATTCTATTCCATGTTTTACTGGTTACTGTTTACATGATTTATTATGCTATTCCATGTTTTACTGGTTCCTGTTTACATGATTCATTATGCTATTCCATGTTTTACTGGTTACTGTTTACATGATTTATTATGCTATTCCATGTTTTACTGTTTACATGATTCATTATGCTATTCCATGTTTTACTGTTTACATGATTCATTATGCTATTCCATGTTTTACTGTTTACATGATTCATTATGCTATTCCATGTTTTACTGTTTACATGATTCATTATGCTATTCCATGTTTTACTGGTTACTCTTTACATGTTTTATTATGCTATTCCATGTTTTACCGGTTACTGTTTACATGATTTATTAGATTGACTTAATTATTCAAATGATTTTTCTCGTTAAATAAAGTCTTTATTATTATTATTATTATTATGTATAGACTTTATGAATGATTTGAACCTAATTTACAGAATAATCAATAAAAAAGAACTGCAGCAAGAAATAATAAAGAAGAAAGTAGTGTGTTCGCCAGTGGTGTTCCACTTGACGATTTGTCGCAGTTAATGTCGCCTCCGTATGTGGTGAAGTAGGCGTGGTCTTGGGCTCCACATGTGGCATAGCTATATGTAACATCCGTGATACCTTTCAATAAGGATGCCATCTCACTTGTGCAATTCCCGGCAGGAATGTACTTTACACAGTTGCGAAACATCGAATTTGAACTGTTCAAATAAATTAATAAAATATAACTGAATAATAGTTTAATGCTATATTAATGTTCACACATATTTCCAAAGGGTATGCTTATGTGTAGACAGGGCGAATAGAGAGCCAGAGCGAGAGATAGAGGGAGGGAGAGCCAGAGCGAGCGAGAGGGAGAGCCAGAGATGGATTCCATCAATTATGAGAATACTCACCGTTACAGTCCAGATAGAAGGCTCATTTATTACATAGTAATATTGTAAAGTTATTTATTACTAGTAATATTGTAAAGTTATTTATTACATAGTAATATTGTAAAGTTATGTATTACATAGTAATATTGTAAAGTTATTTATTACATAGTAATATTGTAAAGTTATTTATTACATAGTAATATTGTAAAGTTATGTATTACATAGTAATATTGTAAAGTTATTTATTACATATTAATATTGTAAAGTTATGTATTACATAGAAATATTGTAAAGTTATTTATTACATAGTAATATTGTAAAGTCATTTATTACATAGTAATATTGTAAAGTTACGTATTACATAGTAATATTGTAAAGTTCACACTATTATGATGCTAAAGTCATATGTAACGAAATATAGGCTAGATATGACATAATAGGATGGAATAAATGTAGCATATTTGCATACGATGGTGATAGCGCGAGTTCCGAGTCGATGATGATAGTATGGATATGGGGTTCCAAGTCTATGATGATAGTATGGATATGGGGTTCCAAGTCTATGATGATAGTATGGATATGGGGTTCCAAGTCTATGATGATAGTATGGATATGGGGTTCCGAGTCTATGATGATAGTATGGATATGGGGTTCCGAGTCTATGATGATAGTATGGATATGGGGTTCCGAGTCTATGGTGATAGTATGGATATGGGGTTCCAAGTCGATGATGATAGTATGGATATGGGGTTCCAAGTCTATGATGATAGTATGGATATGGGGTTCCAAGTCTATGATGATAGTATGGATATGGGGTTCCAAGTCGATGATGATAGTATGGATATGGGGTTCCAAGTCTATGATGATAGTATGGATATGGGGTTCCAAGTCTATGGTGATAGTATGGATATGGGGTTCCAAGTCTATGATGATAGTATGGATATGGGGTTCCAAGTCTATGATGATAGTATGGATATGGGGTTCCAAGTCGATGATGATAGTATGGATATGGGGTTCCGAGTCTATGGTGATAGTATGGATATGGGGTTCCAAGTCTATGATAGTATGGATATGGGGTTCCAAGTCTATGATGATAGTATGGATATGGGGTTCCAAGTCTATGATGATAGTATGGATATGGGGTTCCGAGTCTATGATGATAGTATGGATATGGGGTTCCAAGTCTATGATGATAGTATGGATATGGGGTTCCAAGTCTATGATGATAGTATGGATATGGGGTTCCGAGTCTATGATGATAGTATGGATATGGGGTTCCGAGTCTATGATGATAGTATGGATATGGGGTTCCGAGTCTATGGTGATAGTATGGATATGGGGTTCCAAGTCTATGATGATAGTATGGATATGGGGTTCCAAGTCTATGATAGTATGGATATGGGGTTCCAAGTCTATGATGATAGTATGGATATGGGGTTCCTAGTCTATGATGATAGTATGGATATGGGGTTCCAAGTCTATGATGATAGTATGGATATGGGGTTCCAAGTCTATGATGATAGTATGGATATGGGGTTCCAAGTCTATGATGATAGTATGGATATGGGGTTCCAAGTCGATGATGATAGTATGGATATGGGGTTCCAAGTCTATGATGATAGTATGGATATGGGGTTCCAAGTCTATGATAGTATGGATATGGGGTTCCAAGTCGATGATGATAGTATGGATATGGGGTTCCGAGTCTATGATGATAGTATGGATATGGGGTTCCAAGTCTATGATAGTATGGATATGGGGTTCCAAGTCTATGATGATAGTATGGATATGGGGTTCCTAGTCTATGATGATAGTATGGATATGGGGTTCCAAGTCGATGATGATAGTATGTGTGTGTGGTGTGGTTGGAGGCGATGTGATACGAGGATCTTCCCAGTCACACCGCAGCATAATAGTGATATATACAACCAGATTTACTACGGTTCCGTGGTCAAGCGGTCCAGACGGCTGTAGCGATACTGCATGCATGCACCGGCACTACGACACAGGTTACTCCGTCCAGCTCTCTGATATCGTATATCATATATAATGATTTGGAAAACATAAGTATGCTTGCTGTGTGTTTCTAAATGGTAATTCCCCGAATATTTGAAAAACATAAGTTAACTCTGAACTAGTAAATGGAAATGCTTCTGTGTTACCTGCAAACAGCTTGTCTGTAAGCTGTATAGTTCTGTTGATATAGCAGTGTATTTGCGACTGACATGCCCTGTCCAAGTTCAGAATAACACGATTGGTTTTGCATTTTGCATTCCTTGTATGCTTTGATGAGTTCTGAAAAGTTAATTCATAAATGTTGTTTTAATATAAATATGCACGTGTATAAACAATGCCAATTGGATTACCTCATTAATGTTTAGTTCATAAATTACTTTAATAAAGACACCATTTGTTTGAATGTATATATAAATAATTGAATTACTTTTACATTTTTACATGTATTTTTCACTAGTGATCTACTGGTGGTGACGGTTTGTTTTATCCATTCTAAGACGTATAGGATGGACGACTTTGGCCGTGCTGGCTAGTACAAGTACTAGTTATGACAACTTACCTTCCTGATTATCACACCTAGCTCTACTTGCCACTTTGATGCTTGTGCTATCCATGGTGATAGACATACTGTCCTCATTCTCGCAGTCACCAATAGCGTCTGTATAACACTTCACCGTACATTCAATGCTATCAAGAAATGTTGAGAGAATAAATATATATGTTGTAGGCGATTTATGCATAGTTTGCCAACTGGAATTCTCACAGCCCGCCAATACTCTAGTCATAAGATATGTATTTCTCACGGTGCGCCATTACTCCAAACATTACATATGTATTTCTCACAGCGCGCCAATACTACAGTCATTAGATATGTATTTCTCAAGGTGCGCCATTACTACAGTCATTAGATATGTATTTCTCACGGCACGCCATTACTCCAAACATTACATATGTATTTCTCACGGCGCGACATTACTACAAACATTACATATGTATTTATCACGGCGCGCCATTACTTCAGACATTACATATGTATTTCTCACGGCGCGCCATTACTCCAAACATTACATATGTATTTCTCACGGCGCGACATTACTCCACATTACATATGTATTTCTCCCGGCGCGCCATTACTACAGCATTACATATGTATTTCTCACGGCGCGCCATTACTCCAGACATTACACATGTATTTCTCCGGCGCGCATTACTCCAAACATTACAAATGTATTTCTCACGGCGCGCAATTACTCCAGACATTACATATGTATTTCTCACGGCGCGCCATTACTCCAAACATTACATATGTATTTCTCACGGCGCGCCATTACTCCAGACATTACATATGTATTTCTCCCGGCGCGCCATTACTCCAAACATTACATATGTATTTCTCACGGCGCGCCATTACTCCAGACATTACATATGTATTTCTCACGGCGCGCCATTACTAGACATTACATATGTATTTCTCACGGCGCGCCATTACTCCAGACATACAATGTATTCTCACGGCGCGCCATTACTCCAAACATTACATATGTATTTCTCACGGCGCGCCATTACTCCAGACATTACATATGTATTTCTCACGGCGCGCCATTACTCCAGACATTACATATGTATTTCTCCCGGCGCGCCATTACTCCAAACATTACATATGTATTTCTCACGGCGCGCCATTACTCCAGACATTACATATGTATTTCTCACGGCGCGCCATTACTCCAGACATTACATATGTATTTCTCACGGCGCGCCATTACTCCAGACATTACACATGTATTTCTCCCGGCGCGCCATTACTCCAAACATTACATATGTATTTCTCACGGCGCGCCATTACTCCAGACATTACATATGTATTTCTCACGGCGCGCCATTACTCCAAACATTACATATGTATTTCTCACGGCGCGCCATTACTCCAGACATTACATATGTATTTCTCACGGCGCGCCATTACTGCATACATTACATATGTATTTCTCACGGCGCGCCATTACTCCAGACATTACATATGTATTTCTCACGGCGCGCCATTACTCCAAACATTACATATGTATTTCTCACGGCGCGCCATTACTCCAGACATTACATATGTATTTCTCACGGCGCGCCATTACTCCAGACATTACATATGTATTTCTCACGGCGCGCCATTACTCCAGACATTACATATGTATTTCTCACGGCGCGCCATTACTCCAAACATTACATATGTATTTCTCACGGCGCGCCATTACTCCAGACATTACATATGTATTTCTCACGGCGCGCCATTACTACAAACATTACATATGTATTTCTCACGGCGCGCCATTACTCCAGACATTACATATGTATTTCTCACGGCGCGCCATTACTCCAAACATTACATATGTATTTCTCACGGCGCGCCATTACTCCAGACATTACATATGTATTTCTCACGGCGCGCCATTACTCCAAACATTACATATGTATTTCTCCCGGCGCGCCATTACTCCAAACATTACATATGTATTTCTCACGGCGGGCCATTACTGCAGACATTACATATGTATTTCTCACGGCGCGCCATTACTCCAAACATTACGTATGTATTTCTCCCGGCGTGCCATTACTCCAGACATTACATATGTATTTCTCACGGCGCGTCATTACTCCAGACATTACACATGTATTTCTCCCGGCGCGCCATTACTCCAAACATTACATATGTATTTCTCACGGCGCGCCATTATTGCATACATTACACATGTATTTCTCCCGGCGCGCCATTACTCCAAACTTTACATATGTATTTCTCCCGGCACGCCATTACTCCAAACATTACATATGTATTTCTCACGGCGCGCCATTTGTGCAGACATTACATATGTATTTCTCACGGCGCGCCATTACTCCAGACATTACATATGTATTTCTCACGGCGCGCCATTACTCCAAACATTACATATGTATTTCTCACGGCGCGCCATTAGTGCAGACATTACATATGTATTTCTCACGTCGCGCCATTACTCCAGACATTACATATGTATTTCTCACGGCGCGCCATTACTCCAAACATTACATATGTATTTCTCACGGCGCGCCATTACTGCAGACATTACATATGTATTTCTCACGTCGCGCCATTACTCCAGACATTACATATGTATTTCTCACGGCGCGCCATTACTCCAAACATTACATATGTATTTCTCACGGCGCGCCATTTCTGCAGACATTACATATGTATTTCTCACGGCGCGCCATTACTCCAGACATTACATATGTATTTCTCACGGCGCGCCATTACTCCAGACATTACACATGTATTTCTCCCGGCGCGCCATTACTCCAGACATTACATATGTATTTCTCACGGCGCGCAATTACTCCAGACATTACATATGTATTTCTCACGGCGCGCCATTACTCCAGACATTACATATGTATTTCTCCCGGCGCGCCATTACTCCAAACATTACATATGTATTTCTCCCGGCGCGCCATTACTCCAAACATTACATATGTATTTCTCACAGCGCGCCATTACTCCAAACATTACATATGTATTTCTCACGGCGCGCCATTACTCCAGACATTACGCATGTATTTCTCCCGGCGCGCCATTACTGCAAACATTACATATGTATTTCTCCCGGCGCGCCATTACTCCAAACATTACATATGTATTTCTCACGGCGCGCCATTACTCCAGACATTACATATGTATTTCTCACGGCGCGCCATTACTCCAGACATTACATATGTATTTCTCCCTGCGCGCCATTACTCCAGACATTACATATGTATTTCTCACGGCGCGCCATTACTCCAAACATTACATATGTATTTCTCACGGCGCTCCATTACTCCAGACATTACATATGTATTTCTCACGGCGCGCCATTACTCCAAACATTACATATGTATTTCTCACGGCGCGCCATTACTCCAGACATTACATATGTATTTCTCACGGCGCGTCATTACTACAAACATTACATATGTATTTCTCACGGCGCGCCATTACTTCAGACATTACATATGTATTTCTCACGGCGCGCCATTACTCCAAACATACGTATGTATTTCTCCCGGCGCGCCATTACTCCAAACATTACATATGTATTTCTCACGGCGGGCCATTACTGCAGACATTACATATGTATTTCTCACGGCGTGCCATTACTCCAAACATTACGTATGTATTTCTCCCGGCGTGCCATTTCTCCAGAAATTACACATGTATTTCTCACGGCGCGTCATTACTCCAGACATTACACATGTATTTCTCCCGGCGCGCCATTACTCCAAACATTACATATGTATTTCTCACGGCGCGCCATTATTGCATACATTACATATGTATTTCTCCCGGCGCGCCATTACTCCAAACTTTACATATGTATTTCTCCCGGCACGCCATTACTCCAAACATTACATATGTATTTCTCACGGCGCGACATTTGTGCAGACATTACATATGTATTTCTCACGGCGCGCCATTACTCCAGACATTACATATGTATTTCTCACGGCGCGCCATTACTCCAGACATTACACATGTATTTCTCCCGGCGTGCCATTACTCCAGACATTACATATGTATTTCTCACGGCGCGCAATTACTCCAGACATTACATATGTATTTCTCACGACGCGCCATTACTCCAAACATTACATATGTATTTCTCACGGCGCGCCATTACTCCAGACATTACATATGTATTGCTCACGGCGCGCCATTACTACAAACATTACATATGTATTTCTCACGGCGCGCCATTACTCCAGACATTACATATGTATTTCTCACGGCGCGCCATTACTCCAAACATTACATATGTATTTCTCACGGCGCGCCATTACTCCAGACATTACATATGTATTTCTCACGGCGCGCCATTACTCCAGACATTACATATGTATTTCTCACGGCGCGCCATTACTCCAAACATTACATATGTATTTCTCCCGGCGCGCCATTACTCCAGACATTACATATGTATGTCTCACGGCGCGCAATTACTCCAGACATTACATATGTATGTCTCACGGCGCGCCATTACTCCAGACATTACATATGTATTTCTCCCGGCGCGCCATTACTCCAAACATTACATATGTATTTCTCCCTGCGAGCCATTACTCCAGACATTACATATGTATTTCTCACAGCGCGCCATTACTCCAAACATTACATATGTATTTCTCACGGCGCGCCATTACTCCAGACATTACGCATGTATTTCTCCCGGCGCGCCATTACTGCAAACATTACATATGTATTTCTCCCGGCCCGCCATTACTTCAGACATTACATATGTATTTATCACGGCGCTCCATTACTCCAGACATTACATATGTATTTCTCCCTGCGCGCCATTACTCCAGACATTACATATGTATTTCTCACGGCGCGCCATTACTCCAAACATTACATATGTATTTCTCACGGCGCTCCATTACTCCAGACATTACATATGTATTTCTCACGGCGCGCCATTACTACAAACATTACATATGTATTTCTCACGGCGCGCCATTACTCCAAACATTACATATGTATTTCTCACGGCGCGTCATTACTACAAACATTACATATGTATTTCTCACGGCGCGCCATTACTTCAGACATTGCATATGTATTTCTCACGGCGCGCCATTACTCCAATCATACGTATGTATTTCTCCCGGCGCGCCATTACTCCAAACATTACATATGTATTTCTCACGGCGGGCCATTACTGCAGACATTACATATGTATTTCTCACGGCGTGCCATTACTCCAAACATTACGTATGTATTTCTCCCGGCGTGCCATTTCTCCAGAAATTACACATGTATTTCTCACGGCGCGTCATTACTCCAGACATTACACATGTATTTCTCCCGGCGCGCCATTACTCCAAACATTACATATGTATTTCTCACGGCGCGCCATTATTGCATACATTACATATGTATTTCTCCCGGCGCGCCATTACTCCAAACTTTACATATGTATTTCTCCCGGCACGCCATTACTCCAAACATTACATATGTATTTCTCACGGCGCGACATTTGTGCAGACATTACATATGTATTTCTCACGGCGCGCCATTACTCCAGACATTACATATGTATTTCTCACGGCGCGCCATTACTCCAGACATTACACATGTATTTCTCCCGGCGTGCCATTACTCCAGACATTACATATGTATTTCTCACGGCGCGCAATTACTCCAGACATTACATATGTATTTCTCACGACGCGCCATTACTCCAAACAT
>CM026390.1:51489495-51509970 GCA_014843695.1 Archivesica marissinica
ATATCAGGAACTATAACTATTAACTGGTAAATAAACATACTCACTTAAACAGGATGAATTATGTCTGTTCTGCCGGTCAGTTACATCAATTTGCACTATTTATATCATTATGCTGACCAAGTGTACTTAACATTTCAGAATACGCACTAACTGCCCATCATCAAAACATGCATACTGACAAGAGAGACGTATATCAATGTGATATTTGTGGTGCTACTATGAAACACAAGGGTAATCTGGTACAACACAAGAAGTCTGTACACAGTGATCTACGCACACACAAGTGTGATATATGCGACAGCACATTCAAACTCTACCAGCAATTGAAAACCCACAAGCGTCGACACGAGCCGGATTACGTTGACACGTGCATCAAATGTGGAAAGACATTTAGGAAAGGTCATCTGACTACGCACATGAAGAGACATACACAGGACAAGACATTTAACTGCAACACTTGCGCAAAAACTTTTTTCGAGAAACAAGAACTTGATAGGCATATTGTTTTACATTCTGGTGAGAGGCCAAATAAGTGTCCACATTGTCCATATACATGTGCTTTCAAGGGTAACTTGACCAAGCATATAAAACACAAACATGATACTGATTGCGTCAGATTGGTCAGGTCACAAAAATACCAATTGTTAAAAAGAAATGCACTGATAAAGGGTACAGAGAAGAAAACGTTGTCGAACGAACGCCAAGTCCATAATGAAAGTATGTCGACACATACCACTAACATACAAATTGCAACAAAGAATGAACACAAACGCACCGTTCCTTCAATACAATACCTACATGGAGAAGTTATGGATTCGTCGTCCGTTGTAAATGGAAATAGTGGCATTCTTGGTGAGATGAAACAACATATAGATATAGGTGGTGAAAATGAGTTGAGTAAAGATTGGAGATTACAGGATATTCGGAGTTGTCAAGTATTCACAGACACACAAGATGAGATATCTCCTGCACAATCACCAGTTTCACATATGAACAGCTTAGAAGAAAGAAATGATGATGAGGTTATTAACTGAGAGAAAGATATATACCAACATTTGAACATACAATATACAGCAGGAAAAGAATATGATGAGAAATGATTTTAAAAAAACCGTAGTGTATGCTTCGGTCCTGGGACCTTCGTTGCAGCAATCCTTACCATGCTGCACTTACTGCGCTCTGTACAACTGCTGATTTATGGCAATTTTATTCCAACTAGTCTGTAAATGTCGTCACTTTTGAGACTGTTATTTGCATTTGTTATTTGCCTTTACCCCTATTACTAGCCACACTGATTGTTCGCAGCTCACAGGTCGAAATCGCACTATAGAGATAATTCTAATCTGATTAGTCTAAAAATACATATGCATAGGCACAAATGTGAGATAAAACAATAAATATGTACCATCAATCTTGTTATTCAGGATACATGGGTTGTATTACATGGATGTTGGACCATATTTTGCATTATTTTGTTATATTGGTAAACCGAGATATATGTATACAGTCTACATCCATTAGGTCAAAGTCGATTATGTCCGATTAGTGCAGTGGTTAGCGCGCTCGCTTCTCACCAATGCAACCCGGGTTCGATCCTCGGACCGGGAGGTATTGTGAGACGTACGGTGGTCGACAGATCGGACAGGTGGGATTTCGCCGAATATTCCGGTTTCATCCCACACGAATGACCAGAAATATGCTATAATATAAGTGGTTACAGCTTGTTTCGCAATCGTTGTAAAATAAATAAAGTTTATACTTTAAAGTCGGTTATGTCAAATTCTCTGGTTATCTCGAAGTCGGATCAAAGTCCCGTTTCAGACACTCATGTTACATATAACTGGCTCCGTTTATATCGAATTTCTTTAAGTCAATTTTCGGTTATGTCGAAGTATTTTGTTCAGTCCGATGGAATTCGACATAGCGGATGTAGGCTGTATATACTTATCATATTAGGTACATATATAAAGGGATTTGGGTTAATATTACCGAAATTGTTTGATTGAAATTAGATTCTATTAAATACCAGGCATTTTATATTTAATCAAAACAAAGGGTAGTATGTTAGGCCAACATCCCTGATTTATCTTAATTGAAATAAATCACTTGTGGTTTGTTCAGTCTAATTTATATCAGTTGCAGCTTGTTCAGAATAATTGAAATCACTTATAACTCGTTCAGTCTGATTTATATCAGTTGTAGCTTGTTCAGTATATTTGAAATCACTTATAGCTCGTTCAGTCTGATTTATATCAGTTGTAGCTTGTTCAGTCTAAATTATATCAGTTGCAGCTTGTTCAGTATAATTGAAATCACTTTTAGCTTGTTCAGTCTAAATTATATCACTTGTAGTTAGTTCAGTCAAATTGAAATCACTTGTAGATTCTTCAGTCTAATTGGAATCATTTGTAGATTCTTCAGTCAAATTGAAATCACTTGTAGATTCTTCAGTCAAATTGAAATCATTTGTAGATTCTTCAGTATAATTGGAATCACTTGCAGATTCTTCAGTATAATTTAAGTCACGTGTACCTTGTTCAGTCTAATATAAATCTGTTCTACCAGGAACTGTTTGATTGACAGCTATATTCCTGCTTGTACTTGGTTCAGTTTAGCATATCATGTGTAGTTTCTTCAGCCATATTGTGAACCGTTTTATTAAGTGGAAGATTGATATTTCCAGGTCAAGGTAAATTCTTTCACCAAGTTGATTTTTGGGTTGAGAGATGGGATCTTGAGTACCTATAAATACATATACACAACTAGTAATATAACCATGAGTTTTACAATTAATTATAATTTATGTTAATGTAAATCATACTCTGGCGTATATATCCAAAATGATCAGATCAGTCACTCGGCAATGCTTTTGTAAGTTTAAACAAATTTATTTTAGCTCGATTGCGAAAGAATTTCTTACATCTTATACTAATCATTATCGAGACCTCATTCCTGATGGAATCCATCGCCATGAGGGAGAGAGTAGAGGCAACGTGGAATTTAAATGACTTGCCTAAGGACAAAATCGTAACGGCTCCAGCGGGATTCGAACTCGCATTTCGCACCTGAAGCGAATGCGCTATTACTACACTATCACAACGCTATCACAACTTCCACGAATGCTTTTGTTAACTGGTTTTGATGTTTTTTTTGCAAGAGTTGAACGCTACGTAATAATTGCAGTATTATCTGGTGACTTGTTTGTTGACTCATTATAAACGGCTAGAATAGACGAGCAAAACGTCCGTGTGAAGATAAGTATTGCACATAATTCTTTGGGCCTCTTTACACAGACACGCGTACATTATGAACAGAATCAACTACCTTTAAGGTGGAATCAAAATTGAAAGCCTGAGCAGCTCCGTTCATGGTGACGATCTGTGGAGAACCATCTACTCCATATATAGTTATATTCTTCAGCATTTGGTTGGCATAATTTGCTTGAATGACCTTTGATTGTAGCTGTTTCTGCAACAATGATCAAATGTTTATTTAAAATGTTGATCTAGTTAATTAATTATAATACTAATAATACAATTAATGTTTCGAATCAACAACAATTAAATGTAATGTATTACCTGTTTTGATAAATGAACTGGCCCAAATGTAATTTTCTTATTAAGTTATTGGTCTGTAACATATCATGGACCTGTCCATATCAAGTTACTTGGTATTGAATTGGTTAACCCTTTCCCTCATAAAAACACCTCTTGACGCCATACATTGACAATGTAGTAGCCAAACCAATGTTCACAATTAAGGCCAGAATCTCATGTAGTCCCAGTAATATCTATGGAGGTGGGATAGATATGGCGACTACTTATCCACTGCATGGTAGCTAAATGACTGTCGTTTGTATGGAGATATAATAATATATTAACCTATATGAATACATATCTCTATGAAGGAAAGGGTTAAGAGTATACACAGGTTATTGTTGTTATATAATCTGAGCTTCATATGATTTGTTACATGTTCATGAAAGCAAACTGATATATGATCTGTGTGTATTATCAGGATTGATTGACATCTGTTTATATTACTGATAATATGTACATGTACATTGTTTTGATTAATAATTTATAGTTGTACTATTTTGATTTATAGTTGTACTATTTTGATTTATAGTTGTACTATTTTGATTTATAGTTGTACTATTTTGATTTATAGTTGTACTATTTTGATTTATAGTTGTACTATTTTGATTTATAGTTGTACTATTTTGATTTATAGTTGTACTATTTTACTTAAATTATAATGATTTTAATAAAGCATTCTACCTGAGCCAATAAAATGACAAAACAAAACGACACACATTTAATCTATTGCCAGAGGACAGACATTGATTACCATGGTGATACATAATAATCTGTATACATTGTAATTATAGAATGATTGAAAGCGAGTATCATTTTCTTCTAATTTGTCCTAAATTTAGAAATTTAAGAAAAATATATCTGAAACGCTACTATTATACTTGGTCTACCGAACAAACGTTTATTACCTTACTTACACAGACTAATAGGAAAATTGTTCGAAACCTGTCCATATTTATATAAACAATTTTTTAGACACCACAACCATCTATGCTCTTCTGAAAATGTATCCATGTCTTTCCATTGTACTTTGTTTATATATGTATTCTTTGCTATAAGTATGTTGTCATATTTAATGCAATAAATATATTGAATTGAATTAACAAACCGCTGTTTACTATACCATCACTCGTTGCAATTTCAGATGGGACTTTAAACCAAGGTCT
Source organism: Archivesica marissinica (assembly GCA_014843695.1). Taxonomy (NCBI): domain Eukaryota; kingdom Metazoa; phylum Mollusca; class Bivalvia; order Venerida; family Vesicomyidae; genus Archivesica; species Archivesica marissinica. Next base: position 51,494,258 of record CM026390.1, read on the forward strand.
TGTATCGGTGCTTTACACTGTGCCCGTAAAAGAACCAGATGATACTCTGGAATGGGTCTCTGTCTGTATCATTGCACTATCCTCCAAAAATCTAAAATGACTAATCTCTTCAGGAGGCGTCGCTCATATGGGCAAGCAATAGCGACGATAAATAAACGTAAAACACACACACGCAAACATGCTATTGTAAATGTTTATTGTTCACACCTCAAAATACATGGACCGATCTATACAGATTAATATAACCATTCCTTGAAACCACCTTCGGTAACAGTTTACTGATTTCAATGTAAACAATTATAGGGGAAATGCTGCTATCAAACATCCTAGTCTAAGGGAGATAATCTAATCAAGCGAAAATGGAATGATATACAAGGGAGATAAAAACCAATATACATTTGATACAAACAGTTGATTCAATTTCTAAAATCACGGATCTTATCGTTATTAGTCACAAAGTGATGGCCCTGGTTTATTAATTACTCAGGTTTATTAACCCTTTAAACACCAAGTAACTCACATGGACTGGTCCATGATATTCTTAGACCAATAAATGAATAAGAAAAATTACATTCGGACCAGTTCATTTATCAAGATGGGTAATTTTGTCTAAAATTAGTAATACTACTTGCAAAAAGTGCAGATCCTGATGAGACGGCTCGTTACGAGCCGGCTCATCTGGATCTACACTTTTTGTAAGCCTATTTAGAGGTCTGTGGTGTTGAAAGGGTTAATAGTCCAGGTTTAGTTTATACAAATTTATTTTAGTTTGATTGCGAAACAATAAAGCTAAAACTTATATTATAACTTGTATTCATCACTTTTGAGATTTCATTGCTGATGGAATCCATCGCCACGAGGGAGAGAGAAAGGAAATGTGAAATTTAAATGCCTTGCCTGAGGACACACTCTTAATGGCTCCAGCGGGGTGCGAACTCTTGCATTTCGCACCTGAATTGATCGCGCTATCACGACTTCCACAAGGTTTATACATACAGTATCTCAAAAGTCACCTTCAAGCGATCATATCTTCATTGAAAATCAGTTAAAATGTTTATCAACCCTTTCAACACCACAGGCCTCTCAATAGGCTTACAAAAATTGTAGATCCAGATGAGCTGGCTCGTGATGAGCCGTCTCATCAGGATCTGCACTTTTTGCCAGTAATAGTACTATTTTTAGACAAAAATTACCCATTTTGATAAATGAACTGGTCCAAATGTAATTTTCTTATTTATGTATTGGTCTGAAAATATCATGCCAGTTACTTGGTGTAATCAGCATTGCAGTCACCGATGAGCTCAAACGATTCGATGAAGATATGGAAATATTAATGACCTCTTCCAGATAAAACGTCACGAGGTTGTATTTTGCCTGCTCCAATGATTCTGAAAAAGTACAATCATATTTGTTTAGTGTGTATAATCATTCTACGGGCACGTTAGTGATTAGTGTATACAAATTTATATTAGCTCGATTGCGAAACAAGTTCTTACAACTTATATTAATCACTCTCGATACCTCATTCCTGATGGAATCCATCGCCACGAGGGAGACAGAAGAGGCAATGTGGAATTTAAATGCCTTGCCTAAGGGCACAAGCAGGGCTCGAACTCGTGGCCTTTCGCACCTGAAGTGAACGTGCTACCACTGCGCTACCACGTTAGTAAGTAATCTCGTACTGCATTCCAAAGGGAGAGCAATCTACTTTTAAATGATTGGAACACACATTTTTAATATTACTTAAATACGTTTTATGAACGTACATTTTTATTTTAACAAGACATTCAACTGTTTCGAATGCGCAACGGTTTGCATCTAAGCTATTATTACTTATCCTTTTCAGGCTTCTAAATAGACTTACATAAAGTGTAGATCCAGATGAGCCGGCTCGTGATCTGCACTTTTTGTCAGTAATAATTGTTACTATTTTTAGATAAAATTACCCATTTTGATAAATGAACTGGTTCAAAGGTAATTTTCTTATTAATTTAGTGGTCTAAATATATCATGCACCAGTCCATGTCAGATACTTGGGGTTGAATACGTTTTATGAACGTATGTTTTTATTTTAACAAGACATTCAACTGTTTCGAAGTCGTGATTGCGCAGTGGATGCGCGTTTGCCTCAGGTGCGATAGGTCCGGAGTTCGCGCCTCACTGGAGCCGTGACATTTGTGCCCTTAGGCAAGGCATTTAAATTCCACATTGCCTCTTCTCTCTCCTTCATGGCGATGGATTCCATCAGGAATGAGGTCTCGAGAGTGATTAATATAAGTTGAAAGAACTTGTTTCGCAATCGAGCTAAAATAAATTTGTATAAACTAACTGTTTCGAATGTGCAATGGTTTGCATCTAAGCTGTCGTGTTCGAACTAGAAACTTCTATTTTGGCTAGAACCTGATGTGTATTAACTTGTAGGGGCCACATGGTTAATGCGTCGGGGGGGGGATTGACGACCTCTTGACAGTCACTACTGAGGTTCGAGCCCTACAGATAATTTAGCTATCCAGCTGGATTGTGGGATGTTAATGCTGCTTCCCATGTGTCCGCATGTTTCGAAAACAATGTTTGGATGGGTCTTTAATGGAAAGTCGCTGCATAACATAATAATAAACATTACCTTGTGAAATCCCGTCATCCCAATAGAGATTACCACTCGCTGTACCGTTATCTCCCAGGGCAACCAATAATGAGAAATCATTTGTACGGCTGTAAAAAAAGAGCACACAGTGTACATAGCAGCCACGTAGCCACGCGGTTACGGTCTTGACCTCTGTAGGCATCTAGTTACAGTCGGTGACCTAAAGTTATTTGCCCCTCACACTGAATCTAACTGGGGATGTCAAATTATTTCATGTGAGGAGGCTGTTGTTCTACCCAAGTGCCAGTCCGTGCCTGTTTGTGGGGACACCCGTGGTCTTCCTCCACCAATAATAGCTAATAAAACTATTAAATACATACACAAAACTATTATTTACATACACAAAACTATTATTTACATACACAAAACTATTATTTACATACACACAACTATTATTTACATACACAAAGCTATTATTTACATACACAAAGATATTATTTACATACACAAAACTATTATTTACATACACAAAACTATTATTTACATACACAAAACTATTATTTACATACACAAAAGCTATTATTTACATACACAAAGCTATTATTTACATACACACAGCTATTATTTACATACACAAAACTATTATTTACATACACACAGCTATTATTTACATACACAAAACTATTATTTACATACACAAAACTATTATTTGCATACACAACACTATTATTTACATACACAAAACTATTATTTGCATACGCAAAACTATTATTTACATACACAAAACTATTATTTACATACACAACATTATTATTTGCATACACAAAACTATTATTTGCATACGCAACACTATTATTTACATACACAACATTATTATTTGCATACACAAAACTATTATTTACATACACAAAACTATTATTTACATACACAAAACTATTATTTACATACACAAAAGATTTGAACCTGACAATACAATATATTATTGAATCAATAACAACACAAATGATAATCACCTGACAGTTGTGGTAAGGGCAGGCTCTTGCATTGGTATGATGGATCCACCTTGTACCAGCAGGTTGACAAGGATTAGAGGAGCTGGTAAGGTAATGTTCCTACCCTGTCCACGGTACTGTTGGCCATAGTAAAAGTTGTACCATAAACTGTTATTAGGCAGGTATACATCCACCGTTCTGGCTTTCTAAAAGATAAGTCTGTTTATTAACCCTTTGCCTGCTGAGTAAATAAAATCACATTTGCAAACAACATAGATCCAGATCAGCCACGGTGTAGCGCCACATCTGGTTATGATCTATGTTGTTTGCTATTCAGCGATGTATTTTAGATCTATCTGAATAGCAAACAGCATAGTGCCTGATCAGCACATTCTATGCCTTCTGATCTGGCTCTTATGCTATTTGCAAAAATGGTTTTATCTGCCGCTAGCTTGCAAAGGGTTAATGGGTTAGAAACCGAGCGAGTATGGCCGTCTGTTAATCTAAGCATATTTTATTCATCAATATTTACATCATGTTATAACATTAATATACAAGACCAGAGGGATTAAATGGAAACCTAAATGCTTATTTAGATTTTCTCCATGCCATTCATAATGTTTTTGGCTGTCCGATTAGCGCAGTGGTTAGCATGCTCGCTTCTCACCAATGCAACCCGGGTTCGATCCTCGGACCGGGAAGTATGTGAGATTGTACTGTGGTCGCCAAATCGGACAGGTGGGTTTTCTCCGGGTACTCCAGTTTCCTCCCACACGAATGACCACATTTGAAGTGTTGTAATAATCCTAAATGTACAGTGACGGACATCTCTTCACTATTTCTATTGCCCAATACAAATGCTCAAACAGAGCACCGTCGTAGAAAAATTTCAAGTGAATATGATATACAGCTAGCTTGTGGAAGGTCGGTGGTTCTATCTGTGTTGTCTGTCTGTGCCTTAATCCATACCGGGAGAGGGGAGCATATGGTATTCATTCATATCTGAACGCTTGTAATTCGACAAAAAACCAGAGTAAAACCTCTGTGAGTACCGGTACCTCTGAGGGGTATTTATACATACCTCTGTGAGTACCGGTACCCCTGAGCGGTGTTTATACATACCTCTGTGAGTACCAGTACCTCTGAGCGGTGTTTATACATACCTCTGTGAGTACCAGTACCTCTGAGCGGTGTTTATACATACCTCTGTGAGTACCAGTACCTCTGGGCGGTGTTTATACATACCTCTGTGAGGACCGGTACCCCTGAGCGGTGTTTATACATACCTCTGTGAGTACCAGTACCTCTGGGCGGTGTTTATACATACCTCTGTGAGTACCAGTACCTCTGGGCAGTGTTTATACCTCTGTGAGTATCGGTACCTCTGAGTGGTGTTTATACATACCTCTGTGAGTACCAGTACCTCTGAGCTGTGTTTATACATACCTCTGTGAGTACCGGTACCCCTGAGCGGTGTTTATACATACCTCTGTGAGTACCAGTACCTCTGGGCGGTGTTTATACATACCTCTGTGAGTACCGGTACCCCTGAGCGGTGTTTATACATACCTCTGTGAGTACCAGTACCTCTGGGCGGTGTTTATACATACCTCTGTGAGTACCGGTACCCTGAGCGGTGTTTATACATACTCTGTGAGTACTGGTACCTCTGGGCGGTGTTTATACATACCTCTGTGAGTACCAGTACCCCTGAGCGGTGTTTATACATACCTCGTGAGTACCAGTACCTCTGAGCGGTGTTTATACATACCTCTGTGAGTACCAGTACCTCTGAGCGGTGTTTATAATAACTCTGTGAGTACTGGTACCTCTGAGCGGTGTTTATACATACCTCTGTGAGTACTGGTACCTCTGAGCGGTTGTTTATACATACTCTGTGAGTACCGGTACCTCTGAGCGGTGTTTATATATACCTCTGTGAGTACCAGTACCTCTGGACGGTGTTTATACATACCTCTGTGAGTACCAGTACCTCTGGGCAGTGTTTATACATACCTCTGTGAGTACCAGTACCTCTGAGCGGTGTTTTTATTTTTTTATTTTTTTATTTATTTTTATTTTTCAGGCCCCCTTTCGGAGTAACCCCATTTATTTTCCACGTCATAGGTCGAGTAGGGGTCGAGGAGCATCCCCTATTCGCCTTACAATGTATATATACAATACAATATTCATAATAGATATATGTACATTCATATGATTTACATAGGGTTTTTTTTGCACAGACACAACAAAAACACATACAACAAAAATAATTGTACCCCCACCATATCCTACAATGTCGTTTGTAGTTATATTGTACGTTATTAATAGTTGTTTTACAGCATTTAAAACACCCTGATAAACTAAATAGTTTGTTGTGACATTGTATGTTTTCTTAAATTCATCTAATGTTAAAAAAGTGCCATCAGCATTTAAAAGGTCAGCTATGTAATGGACACCTGCATCAAACCAGGATTTTAAGAAGACACTTTTCGCACCAATTAATAGTTTATGATTATAAAACAAGGGTATGTTACCTATGCACTCTTTTTTCACTACACTGTGCTCTATCAAATTAGCAAAGGCACCTAAGGTGTCCTTCCAAAACATGTTATTACTTTCTCTAGATAGTTTTTCAACATAGTGTTTTCCGCAATGGAATAATTGCTGCATTTCAAGTTTTTCATTAACAATACTTATCCAACTTCCATTACCTAATATTCTTCTTAACCATGTAAGTTTTAAAGCCTTTATGGAAGCAGTTATATTGATCATTTTTAAACCTCCCCATGTGTACTCATTTACTAGAATATTGCTTTTTATTTTGGCAGTACCTTGCCAAATAAAATCATAAATTAATGTATTTAGGTAATTAATAAGTTCCTCTGGTGGGTTTGGCAATGCAATAAATAAGTGGTTAAGAGTGGAAATTAATAGAGTTTTAATAACTGTTATTTTTCCAATAGGTGTTAATATTCTTCTTTTCCATTGTTTAATAACGTTTTGGATATTTTCAATTTTATCTTTATAATTTATTTCTATTATCTTGTTCAAATCTACATGGAAATGTATGCCTAACATTTTGAAACTATGTTGATTCCAAGATAGTTTCCATCTTGTTTTTATACTATCACTAGAAAATTTCTTTCTACCTATCCATACAACCTTAGTCTTATCAAAGTTTACATTTAATCCAGATATAATAGCATAATCCGATAAAGTATTTAATGTCTGATTCAGAGATTCTGTTGATCCATCTAAGATCATGGTTGTGTCATCTGCAAATTGTGATAATTTATGTTCTACGTTATTTATGTCAATTCCTTTAATCTGTTTATTGCTTTTTATTTTCAAAGACAAAACTTCTGCACACAAGATAAATATGTAACAGGATAAAGGGTCTCCTTGCCTACATCCACGGCCAATTTTTATAAAATCTGATAAAATTCCACATTGATTTACCGCGGACTGTGCATCTTTATATAAAATATCAACCCACTTTTTAATGGATGACCCAAAATTAAAGAAGGATAAAGTCTTTTGAACAAATGACCACGACAGGGAGTCAAAAGCTTTTTCAAAATCAATCAAAAGAAGGAGTCCTGGGATGTCATTTTCTTCTGTATATTGCATTATATCGTATATTAATCTTGTATTTTCGCCAATATATCTGCCTTTAATAAATCCTGTTTGATCTTTGCTTATCAATTTATCCATAGTAGTTTTTATTCTATTTGCTATACAACCTGAACCAATTTTGTAAACAGTATTAAGTAGTGTTATGGGTCTCCAGTTTTTCAAGAATTGTTTGGGTTTATTTTCTTTTGGGATACATGTAATTATACCTTGTGTTTGAGAGATAGAAAGATTTCCTGATGAATAAGCCTGATTTATTGCTCTTACTACAAAGCATCCTAATTTGTTCCAAAATACTTTATAGAAATCTGCACCGAAACCAGAAGTTCCTGGACTTTTATTATTTGCCATATCTTTTAACACTTTAGTTGACTCGTGGTAAGATATATGTCCTTCAAGATTACTGGATTCTGAATGTGTTAATTTAGGTGTTTCAACATTATTTACAAAATTAATAAAAGTTTCTTCAGCAAGATTAATTGATTTTGATTTAAATAACTTTCCATAAAAACATTTTGTTTCTTTGAGTATGTCGTTTTGGTCCGTTATGATCAAACCATCATCAGTTTCAATCTTGTATATTGTTTTTGAAATAAAACTATTTTTTTCTAAACTGCAGAAATATTTGCTAGGTTTTTCACCGACTATGGACCAATTTACTCTAGACCGTATTAAATAGCCTTCAAGTTGTTGTTCCTTTATGGTGTTTAATTCATTTCTCAGTAGCTGAAGCTTATCTAAATTTGAGTCAGACAGATTAGATTCAATCTCATTTATTTCATTTAATAATTTTTTTCCTTTGATAGATTCAATTTCTTTTTATAAGAACCATAGGATATTGATTTTCCCCTTAATTCCATCAAAAGCGTTTCTAAGAATAACTGATCGTTTATTGTAAACTGTATCTCATTATTTGGGATTTCCTTGATATTATCTGAATTATACACTAGTAACATGTATTGTTGTTTTATTTCATCAATTTTCCTGTTGATCGCGTTTAAATATTCTATATCTTTTAACAGCGAGTTATTATGCTTCCATAATCCTTTTCCATGTTTAAAATCATCAAATTTAAGTCTTAGTAAAATAACTGAGTGGTCCGACTGAAAACTTGATTCAATAGAAACGTTTTCTACATACGGTAAGAGAGTTGATGTTAGCAGAAAGAAGTCTAATCTGGCCTGTTGTAATGGGATGGGTTTCCTCCATGTATACCTCTTCAAATCGGGGAAGAACTCTCTATAAGGATCTAATAGCTGTTTTGTTTGAATATATTGTAAGACATTTTTCCTGGCATGTTTGTTATTTGTTGTTTTGTAATTAAAATAATCCATTTCTGGGTTAAGTACTAAGTTAAAGTCTCCGCACCAGTACCAGTACCTCTGAGCGGTGTTTATACATACCTCTGTGAGTACTGGTACCTCTGGGCGGTGTTTATACATACCTCTGTGAGTACCAGTACCTCTGGGCGGTGTTTATACATACCTCTGTGAGTACTGGTACCTCTGAGCGGTGTTTATACATACCTCTGTGAGTACTGGTACCCCTGAGTGGTGTTTATACATACCTCTGTGAGCACCGGAGCAATGAGTAGAGCAGATCCCCACATAAACTGGTTGTCAATATGGTAGGTGTCCTTATGAATAGGAAATCTGACAATTGAAGAGGTAAGCGTTACTTTTAGATGGAACTACTTTACCCAGAATTACAGAAATTGTTGTGCTTTGGTTAAATAGCTTATTAATTTAATTGTTACAAAAGGAGTTAGATTAAACAATACTTTATTCTCAACTCAACTTGTTTATTGCAGAAGGCACATACATGCTGATAGCAATACATAATCATACATAAATACATACGTACATGCATATTAAATAAATACATGCAATTTTCCAGAGAAGTTATTCAAATGTAAATGGAATAGAAACTAAATGTCTAATTTCATAATTATTATGTTTTTTGTGTTCGTATTGTGTCTGCTGAATAAATAAATTTTGCTAAGTTGACCAATGTCTTTTCCGATGTTTGATTCATTAATGATGTGTATTTATTTAAGTAATAAATCGATGGTTAAAAGTTTCCATCGGGGTATGAACTACATTGGACGCGGTTAAAGTGTGTGGAGGCCGAGGGCATCCATGCTAACATTAATATATTTTATAGACTTACTCGTAAAACATTGCTCTGGCTACTGGCGTGCCTATCGTGTGACTCTCATAGAACAGTGTGTACAGGAATGGCAGCAAGGAATATCGTGTCATATATACATCTCGTACAATCGCAGCAAAGAAATCATCAAAGGCGCCTGGGTCCTGATATATCTGTTAACGGTAGCGAGATAACTGATTAGAGAATATATCTTCGTTACATGATATACAACTAACGGTTGAAATTAACAAAAAAACATGTGTATCGCCGCTGTATCATACATTGTTTGTAATTGATATGCATAGGTCGTTGCACTGTTTGGGAGAGGATATATTGAGGAAACATACTACATTGTAGTTTGTTTGTTGTTTGTTTGTTTGTTGGGGTTTTTACGCCTTCATCAGCACCATTTTGGGCTATATCACTGGCGGGCAGTTTACCTAACAACACCTTTCCTGGGCAGACTTAAGCGGTTAACAAGTACTTGGTGCACCAATCTCCGTAAGAAACTGCCAACTTTTGCATATAAACAGACACAGCCTGAGCGGGGCTCGAACCAGTGACTATCAGTGATGATAGGTTACAGTGGTATACAAGTCAGCGACACTAAATACACTAGTCATTTGGGAATAAATGACTAACCATCAGAATATATGACACAGCAGGAACTCACACAAGTATTCTCATCATAATTATATTCTATATGCGAACATGCACAAAGTCCCATAACTCTGTCAAAAATAAACTGAGCAAAACGTGAAGACAATATGGACAACTAGATTCAATGTGCAAGTAACATTGTAATCAGGCCGGTGAGTTTGGTATATGCGTTCTAATAAAAACCTTCAATAGGCCATAGCTATGTCAAAACGGAACCATAGCTATGTCAAAACGGAACCATAGCTATGTCAAAACGGAACCATAGCTATGTCAAAACGGAACCATAGCTATGTCAAAACGGAACCAAACTATATCCAAAACTAGCCTTGGTACTGGTATTTTTGTGAAATCAGACCAGAAATTTAGATGATATTGTCCAGACGAACTGTATTCTTTGAAACTTTTCAAATTGTCTTAATTATGTCAAAGATAAAGCAAGTTGAATGTGACGATAATACTAATATACTTCACAATTTTGTATTTTTATTATATTTAAGGTGACTTATAGACCCACTGGGTCGGGTGCTATTTTTCTTGTTATTTATGTACTTGTTCTATATTACGTATATGCACATGTCACTATAATAAACAATTACTTACTTACTTATAGGCATAGGAGCTTATACAGCCCTGTCCAGTCATTGTTTTGTATCTGACGAAGACATAAAGAATGAAACACAATAAGTATGTGTCGGGCCTAGTTCCTGAACATAATTGTTGTATAATTCAATACATTTATCAGCAAGGTGTGTAATGTGTTTCCAGTTGTTATTTTAGTGTACTGAGACATCTTCTTGAACAAAACACCACAGACAGCTAAACTAATTTAAATTAACGTTTTAATACCGTTTTCCTATCACTGTGAGTACGTGAAAATGGATAAAATGCTCCAAGTTGATACCATCTAAGACATAGCTCGTACGTAGTGTTTCCCCGGAATCCACAGATATCTGCACCAACCATAGGTAAGCCGGCCATGTTGAATGTCAGTATTACTAGGGAAAGGAAGCAAACAAGTTTGGAATACACGTGCAACATGTACTGGAAAATGCTCGTGCCGCTATCATTGAATTATTTCCTACACAAAATAATAAAACTCACCCGGCACAATTAAATTACATGCATATAAATTCTATAAATGTTATAGCACATTATGTAGTCTACATGTATACCACATATATATATATATAGAATGCATGACGAGTTTTACTTATTTTACTTAGTATAATTATATCTATTAACTTGTGTCATATGAGATTAGAAGCGAGTGTCTGACAACAGGCCCGTAGCCACACCGAGGCACACCGAGGCTGATGCCTCGGTTAAAATATCCAAAGCCAAATAAAATAAAAATGAAAAATGAAATAAATAAAATGCAAAAAATATCTCTTTGCTGTATAAAATGTTGACTGCTAGAGAGCTGAATGGTCAGTACATAATTATACGTCTAAACTCAGAAACATCGCTTCTATACCCCAACAATTTTAAGGGAAACATGCCCCAGGACCCCCTAGATTTCCTCGGTTGAAATTTGCCTCTGGCTACGGTACGGGACAAGCTTAATAACCTCCTTTCCCGACGAGTTATGACATTTAAACAAGTCACCAACTTTCTATTATCACATTTAAACCATCCACAATCCCTTTATATTCATTGACCTAGTAACATACAACATAGGTAAGTATTTCAACATATTTTATATTAGCAATCACTACATCTATTTTAGCATACCGGTAAGCGTCTATATATTAGTGCATTGGTTAGTTAGCATACTCGTTTCTCATAAATGCAACCCAGGTTCAATCCTCGGACCGTGACGTATATGAGATAATATGGCGGTCGCCTTATCGGCCTTATATACGCTTACATATGCGCGAACGAGAGTGATTAATATATTAAATTGTTAAAGTTCTTTGTTTCGCAATCATTGTAAAATAAATAACGTTTAAACACTAACACTAATTGCGCCCTCTGAAGTTCGAGCCGAGGACTTCAGTAATATGGTTGTCAATTCAATATACAGAAGACACCCCATTCCAAAAGCATGATTTATTTTCTTGTCGGGTGATCGATCAAAAAATCTCTGTAATCTAGTCCAATCTATTAGATACATAATCCGCCCCTCCACCATTTCGCCTATGCAATACTCATACATAAGATAGGTATATTTACTGGGAAATAGAAGAGTCATTCATGTATTACTTGTTGCGGAACTGGCTGAAATACTTGAAAGAAAGCCTACCAGAAATTGACTTGTACAGATCATAGAACGTTGCTGCATTGTCTCCCGTCCAGTGACCTCCATAGTGACCTTGACCTGAGAATGTTGACCTTGAAATCACGAAAGGTCTTCTCGCTACTGGTAATGACTTCAATGCACTGAAAATACACTTACATACAGTTGTCAGAGTGATAGCCATAACAAGTGTTCATTTCTGATATGGTCTGGACAGAAGCAACACACATACAAGGGTAATAGTTAAATACCTCAATATTATTTTAAGATATAGACCCACTTCTAAAAATCAAGATGGCGGGCATAATTCAAGATGCCGACCAAATGACCGCCAAAAACAAAAGAATTTTAAGATTTAAATGCGCTATATGATTTTAAAAGGGCAAAATGTAAATACAAAGCTACAATGAGGAAACATTTGATCAGATGAACGATACTGAGTGACAGAAATAGCATTTTCTTTTAATTACAGCAACGAAATGACAGTTGAAATCCATAGGACGTACAGTTTTAGATGAGTTTGTGTCTGTACTATTGAAGACAAATACCAGTCAATCTACATATATGTGACCAGCCCCTACATGTATGTGACCAGCCCCTACATGTATATACTGTTGCTAAAGATATGCAATGGTCATGGCCAAACACATTTGGAGAGAATCGATAGTAGTTATGTTTGGCGGCATTCATATCGAGTTGCTAACACTGAAAACAATCGGCGACCTGTGTCGGTGGAGTAATGAGTGTCGGTGGAGTAATGAGTATGTCTTGATATGATCTTAAAATTATCTTCAGGTGTTCAACTATTACCATGGTAAGTTTGTTGCTTCTATCCAGAAGTGAACAATTATAGAGTCATCACTCTGACTACAGTGATAAAATACACTTACATACAGTGATAAAATACACTTACATACAGTGATAAAATACACTTACATACAGTGATAAAATACACTTACATACAGTGATAAAATACACTTACATACAGTGATAAAATACACTTACATACAGTGATAAAATACACTTACATACAGTGATAAAATACACTTACATACAGTGATAAAATACACTTACATACAGTGATAAAATACACTTACATACAGTGATAAAATACACTTACATACAGTGATAAAATACACTTACATACAGTGATAAAATACACTTGCATACAGTGATAAAATACACTTGCATACAGTGATAAAATACACTTACATACAGTGATAAAATACACTTGCATACAGTGATAAAATACACTTACATACAGTGATAAAATACACTTACATACAGTGATAAAATACACTTACATACAGTGATAAAATACACTTACATACAGTGATAAAATACACTTACATACAGTGATAAAATACACTTACATACAGTGATAAAATACACTTGCATACAGTGATAAAATACACTTGCATACAGTGATAAAATACACTTGCATACAGTGATAAAATACACTTACATACAGTGATAAAATACACTTGCATACAGTGATAAAATACACTTACATACAGTGATAAAATACACTTGCATACAGTGATAAAATACACTTGCATACAGTGATAAAATACACTTACATACAGTGATAAAATACACTTACATACAGTGATAAAATATACTTACATACAGTGATAAAATACACTTACATACAGTGATAAAATACACTTACATACAGTGATAAAATACACTTACATACAGTGATAAAATAAACATACATACAGTGAAAAAATACACTTATATACAGTGATAAAATACACTTACATAGTGATAAAATACCCTTACATACAGTGATAAAATACACTTACATAGTGATAAAATACACTTACATACAGTGATAAAATACACTTACATACATTGATAAAATACACTTACATACAGTGATAAAATACACTTACATAGTGATAAAATACACTTACATACAGTGATAAAATACACTTACATAGTGATAAAATACACTTACATACAGTGATAAAATACACTTACATACAGTGATAAAATACACTTACATAGTGATAAAATACACTTACATACAGTGATAAAATACGCACATCAGTGATAAAATAACTTAAAAGTGATAAAATAACTTACATACAGTGATAAAATACACTTGCATACAGTGATAAATACATACGGATAAATACACTTATACAGTGATAAAACATACACTTACATACAGTGATAAAATACACTTACATACCGTGATAAAATACACTTACATACAGTGATAAAATACACTTGCATACAGTGATAAAATACACTTACATACAGTGATAAAATACACTTACATACAGTGATAAAATACACTTACATACAGTGATAAAATACACTTACATACAGTGATAAAATACACTTACATACCGTGATAAAATACGCATACATACAGTGATAAAATACGCTTATATAATATATAGAGATAAAATCATATATTACAAAGTGGCCTTACACTGAAAGAAATATCTAAGCAGCCACATGGTGTTTTATAATATTTGGAGCCAGCTAATTACTGGGCAATATTAATAATCATCATCTTTTAATATATTTTATTTCAGGTGTTTATTCAATAAATAACGCCTATTAGTAAATGTTGGTTCACGTGAAATCATGAACACGAGTATTAACATCTTACTTGTATGTAGCATTAGTTTCCATCATTCCATACATGTTGTGTAGATTGTAATATGTTGACAGTTTCTGTCTAGCCGAGGGACATATAGTCCGGCTATACAATGTTCCTCCTATAACCTCTGAAAGCCAGAAAGTATTCAATAAAAACATGCATAAACCCACTAAATCACAATAAAAGTATTAATTTAATTCCAATTAAAATTGTAAATTTTGCAAAGTTAACTTGTTTATAATTTACAATTAGACGTACTGACCCGGTAGGTATGGTGGTGAATTATAGGTGGAGTTATTATCACAGCCAGTTACCGACCCATCGGCAAACGTACCGAGCTCGTCCATATCCTGGTAAACAAGAAAATATAAAATATGTATAACACCGTATATGTTAAAAGCTCAAAGTATGTACCAATATTATTCTGAAGCTGGTACTGGTGCCACTTAATTAATTATGTTGGACTAGTCCACTGTCGAAAATAGAGTCAATTATAATATTATCCATTGATATATTTCAGAACATACAATGTGTTATCAACAATCACATTGGACTGAAGCATTCACTCAGAGCAAATGTAGACATTCAGATGAATATCCCTATTTCATATTAACCCTAACCATATTTTATATTCTTTATTGACAATTTCAAACTGATCTTATTCCATAAACTACTATATTGCCAACTTCACATTGATCATATCCCATAAAACTACTATATTGCCAAATTCACATTGATCATATCCCATAAAACTACTATATTGCCAAATTCACATTGATCATATCCCATAAAACTACAATATTGCCAACTTCCCATTGATCATATCCCATAAAACTA
>CM026390.1:51510970-51580131 GCA_014843695.1 Archivesica marissinica
ATACATACCTCTGTGAGTACCGGTACCTCTGGGCTGTGTTTATATATACCTCTGTGAGTACCGGTACCTCTGAGCAGTGTTTATATATACCTCTGTGAGTACCGGTACCTCTGAGTGGTGTTTATACATACCTCTGTGAGTACCGGTACCTCTGGGCTGTGTTTATATATACCTCTTGAGTTACCGGTACCGTCTGAGTGTGTTTATACATCTCTGTGATTCCGGTACCTCTGAGTGGTGTTATACTACTCTGTGAGTACCGTACCTTCTGCGTGGTGTTTATCATACCTCTGTGAGTACGGGGTTTGGGGGGTGGGGTTTTGGGGGGTGGTGGGGGGGTTGGGGGGTGTGGGGTTGGTGGGGGTTTTTACCTCTAGCAGTGTTTATTCATACCTCGTGAGTACCGTACCTCTGAGCTGTGTTATATATAACTCTGTGATACCGGTACCTCTGATGGTGTTTATACATACCTCTGTGAGACCGGTACCTCTGAGTGGTGTTTATACATACCTCTGTGAGTACCGGTACCTCTGAGTGGTGTTTATGCATACCTCTGTGAGTACCGGTACCTCTGAGTGGTGTTTATACATACCTCTGTGAGTACCAGTACCTCTGAGTTGTGTTTATACATACCTCTGTGAGTACCGGTACCTCTGGGCTGTGTTTATACATACCTCTGTGAGTACCGGTACTCCTGAGCGGTGTTTATATATACCTCTGTGAGTACCGGTACCTCTGAGCGGTGTTTATATATACCTCTGTGAGTACCGGTACCTCTGAGTGGTGTTTATACATACCTCTGTGAGTACCGGTACCTCTGAGTGGTGTTTATACATATCTCTGTGAGTACCAGTACCTCTGTGAGTATCGGTACCTCTGCGTGGTGTTTATACATACCTCTGTGAGTACCGGTACCTCTGAGTGGTGTTTATATATACCTCTGTGAGTACCGGTACATCTGTCGTGGTGTTTATACAACCTCTGTGAGTACCGGTACCTCGGACGTGTTTATTATACTCCTCTGTGAGTACCGGTACTCTGAGTGGTGTTTATATATACCTCTGTGAGTACCGGTACCTCTGATTGGTTGTTTATATATACCTCTGTGAGTACCGGTACTTCTGAGCGGTGTTTATACATACCTCTGTGAGTACCGGTACCTCTGAGCAGTGTTTATACATACCTCTGTGAGTACCGGTACCTGTGAGTATCGGTACCTCTGAGCATTGTTTATACATACCTCTGTGAGTACCGGTACCTCTGAGTGGTGTTTATACATACCTCTGTGAGTACCAGTAACTCTGTGAGTATCGGTACCTCTGAGCAGTGTTTATACATACCTCTGTGAGTATCGGTACCTCTGAGCATTGTTTATACATACCTCTGTGAGTACCGGTACCTCTGAGTGGTGTTTATACATACCTCTGTGAGTACCGGTAACTCTGGGGTGTGTTTATATACCTCTGTGGTACCGGTACCTCTGATTTGTGTTTTATACATACCCTGTGAGTACCGGTATCTCTGAGTGTTGTTTTATACATACTCTGTGAGTACCGGTACCTCTGGGCTGTGTTTATACATACCTCTGGAGTACCGGTACTCTGGGCGGTGTTTTATACATACCTCTGTGATTACCGGTACCTCTGGCTGTGTTTATATATACCTCTGTGAGTACCGGTACCTCTGGGTGGTGTTTATACATACCTCTGTGAGTACCGGTACCTCTGGGCGGTGTTTATACATACCTCTGTGAGTACCGGTACCTCTGAGTGGTGTTTATACATACCTCTGTGAGTACCAGTACCTCTGAGTGGTGTTTATACATACCTCTGTGAGTACCGGTACCTCTGAGCGGTGTTTATACATACCTCTGTGAGTACCGGTACCTCTGAGCGGTGTTTATACATACCTCTGTGAGTACCGGTACCTCTGAGCGGTGTTTATATATACCTCTGTGAGTACCGGTACCTCTGAGTGGTGTTTATACATACCTCTGTGAGTACCGGTACCTCTGAGTGGTGTTTATATATACCTCTGTGAGTACCGGTACCTCTGAGCGGTGTTTATACATACCTCTGTGAGTACCGGTACCTCTGAGCGGTGTTTATATATATCTCTGTGAGTACCGGTACCTCTGAGCGGTGTTTATATATACCTCTGTGAGTACCGGAACCTCTGAGCGGTGTTTATACATACCTCTGTGAGCACCGGAGCAATGAGTAGAGCAGATCCCCACATGAAATGGTTGTCAATATGGTAGGTGTCCTTATGATTAGGAAATCTGACAATTGAAGAGGTAAGCATTACTTTTAGATGGAACTACTTTACCCAGAATTACAGAACTGGTTAAATAGCTTATTAATTTAATTGTTACAACATGAGTTAGATTAAACAATACTTTATTCTCAACTCAACTTGTTTATTGCAGAAGGCTCATACATGCTGATAGCAAGACATAATCATATATAAATAAAAAAGTGTAAATGGAATAGAAATTAAACGTCTAATTTCATATTATGTTTTTTGTGTTCGTATTCTGTTTGCTGAAAAAATAAATTTTGGTAAGTTGACCAATGCCTTTTCCGATGTTTGATTCATTAATGCTGTGTACATTTGTATTTATTTTAGTAATGAATCGATGGTTAATAGTTTCCATCGGGGTATGAACTATATTGGGCGTGGTTAAAGTGTGTTGAGGCCGAAGGCATCCATGCTAACTTTAATATATTTTATAGACTTACTCGTAAAACATTGCTCTGGCAACTGGCGTGCCTATCGTGTGACTTTCATAGAACAGTGTGTACAGGAATGGCAGCAAGGAATATCGTGTCATATATACATCTCGTACAATCGCAGCAAAGAAATCATCAAAGGCGCCTGGGTCCTGATATATCTATATATAACGGTAGCGAGCAAACTGATTAGAGAATATATCTTCGTTACATGATATACAACTAAAGGTTGAGATTAACAAAAAAACATGTGTATCGCTGCTGTATCATACATTGTTGGTAATTGATATGCATAGGTCGTTGCACTGTTTGGGAGAGGTCATATTGAGGAAACATACTAGTTTGTTTGTTTGTTTTGTTTGTTTGTTTGTTGTTTGTTTGTTTGTTCGGGTTTTTACGCCTTCATCAGCACCATTTTGGGCTATATCACTGGCGGGCAGTTTACCTAACAACACCTTTCCTGGGCAGGCTCCAGCAGTTAACCAGTACTTGGTGCACAAATTTCCGTAAGAAACTGCCAATTTTTGCATATAAACAGACACGGCCTGAGCGGGGCTCGAATCCGTGACCATCAGTGATGATAGGTTACAGCGGTATAGTAATATTGGAATAAATGGCTAACCATCAGAATATATGACAAAGCATGAACTACACATGCTCATACAAGTATTGTCATTATAATTATATTCTATATAAGAACATGCACACAGTTTCTTTGTTGTTTGTTTGTTTGTTCGGGTTTTTACGCCTTCATCAGCACCATTTTGGGCTATATCACTGGCGGGCAGTTTACCTAACAACACCTTTCCTGGGCAGACGTAAGCAGTTAACCGGTACTTGGTGCACCAATCTCCATAAGAAACTGCCAGCTTTTGCATATAAACAGACACGGCCTGAGCGGGGCTCGAATCCGTGACCATCAGTGATGATAGGTTACAGTGGTATAGTAATAGTAATATTGGAATAAATGGCTAACCATCAGAATATATGACAAAGCATGAACTACACATGCTCATACAAGTATTGTCATTATAATTATATTCTATATAAGAACATGCACAAAGTTTCTTTGTTTGTTTGTTGTTTGCTTGTTTGTTTGGGTTTTTACGCCTTCATCAGCACCATTTTGGGCTATATCGCCGATGGGCAGTTTACCTAACAACACCTTTCCTGGGCAGACTTAAGCGGTTAACAAGTACTTGGTGCACCAATCTCCGTAAGAAACTGCCAACTTTTGTATATAAACAGACACAACCTGAGCGGGGCTCGAACCAGTGACTATCAGTGATGATAGGTTACAGTGGTATACAAGTCAGCGACCCTAAATACACTAGTAATTTGGGAATAAATGGCTAACCATCAGAATATATGACACAGCAGGAACTCACACAAGTATTCTCATCATAATTATATTCTATATGCGAACATGCACAAAGTCCCATAACTCTGTCAAAAATAAACTGAGCAAAACGTGAAGACAATATGGACAACTAGATTCAATGTGCAAGTAACATCAGGCCGGTGAGTTTGGTATATGCGTTCTAATAAAAACCTTCAATAGGCCATAGCTATGTCAAAACGGAACCAAACTATATCCAAAACTAGCCTTGGTACTGGTATTTTTGTGAAAATCAGACCAGAAATTTAGATGATATTGTCCAGACGAACTGTATTCTTTGAATCTTTTCAAATTGTCTTAATTATGTCAAAGATAAAGCAAGTTGAATGTGACGATAATACTAATATACTTCACAATTTTGTATTTTTATTATATTTAAGGTGACTTATAGACCCACTGGGTCGGGTGCTATTTTTCTTGTTATTTATGTACTTGTTCTATATTACGTATATGCACATGTCACTATAATAAACAATTACTTACTTACTTATAGGCATAGGAGCTTATACAGCCCTGTCCAGTCATTGTTTTGTATCTGACGAAGACATAAAGAATGAAACACAATAAGTATGTGTCGGGCCTAGTTCCTGAACATAATTGTTGTATAATTCAATACATTTATCAGCAAGGTGTGTAATGTGTTTCCAGTTGTTATTTTAGTGTACTGAGACATCTTCTTGAACAAAACACCACAGACAGCTAAACTAATTTAAATTAACGTTTTAATACCGTTTTCCTATCACTGTGAGTACGTGAAAATGGATAAAATGCTCCAAGTTGATACCATCTAAGACATAGCTCGTACGTAGTGTTTCCCCGGAATCCACAGATATCTGCACCAACCATAGGTAAGCCGGCCATGTTGAATGTCAGTATTACTAGGGAAAGGAAGCAAACAAGTTTGGAATACACGTGCAACATGTACTGGAAAATGCTCGTGCCGCTATCATTGAATTATTTCCTACACAAAATAATAAAACTCACCCGGCACAATTAAATTACATGCATATAAATTCTATAAATGTTATAGCACATTATGTAGTCTACATGTATACCACACATATATATATATAGAATGCATGACGAGTTTTACTTATTTTACTTAGTATAATTATATCTATTAACTTGTGTCATATGAGATTAGAAGCGAGTGTCTGACAACAGGCCCGTAGCCACACCGATGCACACCGAGGCTGATGCCTCGGTTAAAATGTCCAAAGCCAAAAGAAATAAAAATGAAAAATTAAATAAATAAAATGCAAAAAATATCTCTTTGCTGTATAAAATGTTGACTGCTAGAGAGCTGAATGGTCAGTACATAATTATACGTCTAAAATCAGGAACATCGCTTCTATACCCCAACAATTTTAAGGAAAACATGCCCCAGGACCCCCTAGATTTCCTCGGTTGAAATTTGCCTCTGGCTACGGTACGGGACAAGCTTAATAACCTCCTTTCCCGACGAGTTATGAAATTTAAACAAGTCACCAACTTTCTATTATCACATTTAAACCATCCACAATCCCTTTATATTCATTGACCTAGTAACATACAACATAGGTAAGTATTTCAACATATTTTATATTAGCAATCACTACATCTATTTTAGCATACCGGTAAGCGTCTATATATTAGTGCATTGGTTAGTTAGCATACTCGTTTCTCATAAATGCAACCCAGGTTCAATCCTCGGACCGTGACGTATATGAGATAATATGGCGGTCGCCTTATCGGCCTTATATACGCTTACATATGCGTGAACGAGAGTGATTAATATATTAAGTTGTTAAAGTTCTTTGTTTCGCAATCGTTGTAAAATAAATAACGTTTAAACACTAACACTAATTTGTCGGCGCCCTCTGAAGTTCGATATGTAATATGGTTGTCAATTCAATATACAGAAGACACCCCATTCCAAAAGCATGATTTATTTTCTTGTCGGGTGATCGATCAAAATATCTCTGTAATCGAGTCCAATCTATTAGATACATAATCCGCCCCTCCACCATTTCGCCTATGCAATACTCATACATAAGATAGGTATATTTACTGGGAAATAGAAGAGCCATTCATGTATTACTTGTTGCGGAACTGGCTGAAATACTTGAAAGAAAGCCTACCAGAAATTGACTTGTACAGATCATAGAACGTTGCTGCATTGTCTCCCGTCCAGTGACCTCCATAGTGACCTTGACCTGAGAATGTTGACCTTGAAATCACGAAAGGTCTTCGCGCTACTGGTAATGACTTCAATGCACTGAAAATACACTTACATACAGTTGTCAGAGTGATAGCCATAACAAGTGTTCATTTCTGATATGGTCTGGACAGAAGCAACACACATACACGGGTAATAGTTAAATACCTCAATATTATTTTAAGATATAGACCCACTTCTAAAAATCAAGATGGGGGTAATCAAGATGCCGACCAAATGACCGCCAAAAACAAAAGAATTTTAAGATTTAAATGCGCTATATGATTTCAAAAGGGCAAAATGTAAATACAAAGCTACAATGAGGAAACATTTGATCAGATGAACGATACTGAGTGACAGAAATAGCATTTTCTTTTAATTACAGCAACGAAATGACAGTTGAAATCCATAGGATGTACAGTTTTAGATGAGTTTGTGTCTGTAATATTGAAGACACATACCAGTCAATCTACATATATGTGACCAGCCCCTACATGTATGTGACCAGCCCCTACATGTATATACTGTTGCTAAAGATATGCAATGGTCATGGCCAAACACATTTGGAGAGAATCGATAGTAGTTATGTTTGGCGGCATTCATATCGAGTTGCTAACACTGAACACAATCGGCGACCTGTGTCGGTGGAGTAACGAGTATGTCTCGATCTTAAAATTATCTTCAGGTGTTCAACTATTACCATGGTAAGTTTGTTGCTTCTAGAGTCATCACTCTGACTACAGTGATAAAATACACTTACATACAGTGATAAAATAAACATACATACAGTGATAAAATACACTTACATACAGTGATAAAGTACACTTACATACAGTGATAAAATACACTTACATAGTGATAAAATACACTTACATACAGTGATAAAATAAACATACATACAGTGATAAAATACACTTACATACATTGATAAAATACACTTACATACAGTGATAAAATACACTTACATAGTGATAAAATACACTTACATACAGTGATAAAATACACTTACATAGTGATAAAATACACTTACATACAGTGATAAAATACACTTACATAGTGATAAAATACACTTACATACAGTGATAAAATACACTTACATAGTGATAAAATCCATTACATACAGTGATAAAATACACTTACATACAGTGATAAAATACGCATACATACAGTGATAAAATACACTTACATAGTGATAAAATACACTTACATACAGTGATAAAATACGCATACATACAGTGATAAAATACACTTACATACAGTGATAAAATACACTTACATACCGTGATAAAATACACTTACATACAGTGATAAAATACACTTACATACAGTGATAAAATACACTTACATACCGTGATAAAATACACTTACATACCGTGATAAAATACACTTACATACAGTGATAAAATACACTTACATACCGTGATAAAATACACTTACATACAGTGATAAAATACACTTACATACAGTGATAAAATACACTTACATACCGTGATAAAATACACTTACATACCGTGATAAAATACACTTACATACCGTGATAAAATACACTTACATACAGTGATAAAATACACTTACATACATTGATAAAATACACTTACATACAGTGATAAAATACACTTACATAGTGATAAAATACACTTACATACAGTGATAAAATACACTTACATAGTGATAAAATACACTTGCATACAGTGATAAAATATGCATACATACAGTGAAAAAATACACTTACATACAGTGATAAAATACACTTACATAGTGATAAAATACACTTACATACAGTGATAAAATACACTTACATAGTGATAAAATACACTTACATACAGTGATAAAATACACTTACATAGTGATAAAATCCATTACATACAGTGATAAAATACACTTACATACAGTGATAAAATACGCATACATACAGTGATAAATACACTTACATAGTGATAAAATACACTTACATACAGTGATAAAATACGCATACATACAGTGATAAAATACAGTTACATACAGTGATAAAATACACTTACATACCGTGATAAAATACACTTACATACAGTGATAAACACTACATACAGTGATAAAATACACTTACATACAGTGATAAAATACACTTACATACCGTGATAAAATACACTTACATACAGTGATAAAATACACTTACATACAGTGATAAAATACACTTACATACAGTGATAAAATACACTTACATACCGTGATAAAATACACTTACATACCGTGATAAAATACACTTACATACCGTGATAAAATACACTTACATACCGTGATAAAATACACTTACATACAGTGATAAAATACACTTACATACCGTGATAAAATACACTTACATACAGTGATAAAATACACTTACATACCGTGATAAAATACGCATACATACAGTGATAAAATACGCTTATATAATATATAGAGATAAAATCACATATTACAAAGTGGCCTTACACTGAAAGAAATATCTAAGCAGCCACATGGTGTTTTATAATATTTGGAGCCAGCTAATTACTATGCAATATCAATAATCATCATCTTTTAATATATTTTATTTCAAGTGTTTATTCAATAAATAACGCCTATTAGTAAATGTTGGTTCACGTGAGATCATGAACACGAGTATTAACATCTTACTGGTATGTAGCATTAGTTTCCATCATTCCATACATGTTGTGTAGATTGTAATATGTTGACAGTTTCTGTCTAGCCGAGGGACATATAGTCCGGCTATACAATGTTCCTCCTATAACCTCTGAAAGCCAGAAAGTATTCAATAAAAACATGCATAAACCCACTAAATCACAATAAAAGTATTAATTTAATTCCAATTAAAATTGTAAATTTTGCAAAGTTAACTTGTTTATAATTTACAATTAGACGTACTGACCCGGTAGGTATGGTGGTGAATTATAGGTGGAGTTATTATCACAGCCAGTTACCGACCCATCGGCAAACGTACCGAGCTCGTCCATATCCTGGTAAACAAGAAAATATAAAATATGTATAACACCGTATATGTTAAAAGCTCAAAGTATGTACCCATATTATTCTGAAGCTGGTACTGGTGCCACTTAATTAATTATGTTGGACTAGTCCACTGTCGAAAATAGAGTCAATTAAAATATTATCCATTGCAATATATTTCAGAACATACAATGTGTTATCAACAATCACATTGGACTGAAGCATTCACTCAGAGCAAATGTAGACATTCAGATGAATATCCCTATTTCATATTAACCCTAACCATATTTTATATTCTTTATTGACAATTTCAAACTGATCATATCCCATAAACTACTATATTGCCAACTTCACATTGATCATATCCCATAAACTACTATAATGCCAAATTCACATTGATCATATCCCATAAAACTACTATAATGCCAAATTCACATTGATCATATCCCATAAAACTACTATAATGCCAAATTCACATTGATCATATCCCATAAAACTACTATAATGCCAAATTCACATTGATCATATCCCATAAAACTACTATAATGCCAAATTCACATTGATCATATCCCATAAAACTACTATAATGCCAAATTCCCATTGATCATATCCCATAAAACTACAATATTGCCAAATTCACATTGATCATATCCCATAAAACTACTATAATGCCAAATTCACATTGATCATATCCCATAAAACTACTATAATGCCAAATTCCCATTGATCATATCCCATAAAACTACATTATTGCCAAATTCACATTGATCATATCCCATAAAACTACTATATTGCCAAATTCACATTGATCATATCCCATAAAACTACTATAATGCCAAATTCCCATTGATCATATCCCATAAAACTACATTATTGCCAACTTCCCATTGATCATATCCCATAAAACTACTATATTGCCAAATTCACATTGATCATATCCCATAAAACTACTATATTGCCAAATTCCCATTGATCATATCCCATAAAACTACTATAATGCCAAATTCCCATTGATCATATCCCATAAAACTACTATATTGCCAAATTCACATTGATCATATCCCATAAAACTACTATAATGCCAAATTCACATTGATCATATCCCATAAAACTACTTTATTGCCAACTTCCCATTGATCATATCCCATAAAACTACAATATTGCCAAATTCACATTGATCATATCCCATAAAACTACTATAATGCCAAATTCCATTGATCATATCCATAAAACTACTATATTGTTTTGTTTTTTTTTTTGTTCATTGATCATATCCCATAAAACTACTATAATGCCAAATTCACATTGATCATATCCCATAAAACTACTATAATGCCAAATTCACATTGATCATATCACATAAAACTACTATATTGCCAAATTCACATTGATCATATCCCATAAACTACTATATTGCCAAATTCACATTGATCATATCCCATAAAACTACTATATTGCCAAATCCACATTGATCATATCCCATATAATTTATTGTATTGCCAATTTCAAGAGCACCACCAATATATTTCGTTATAGTTGATTTATTTTGTGAGTCGGTATGAACACATATCTCCTTGAACATTGACGATGATTTGAATACTCGTAGTCTAACATGTAGCAATAGTTCATACAACTAGTATACTAATGCCGTTTTAACCATGGAACATTTATCTGTCCGAATTACTAAATGTAAATGCAAAGTTGTGAAACAATATATACAACAAGCATTATAAAATGATATATTTTAAAACGTGGTAAAGATATCATAGGCATGAGAATAATATATGTACAGCATAGCATAATTATAGCACAGTGGATGCACGTTTGCTTCAGGTACGAAAGGTCCGGAGTTTGAGCCCCGCTGGAGCCGTTACGATTGTGCCCATAGGCAAGTCATTTAAATTCCACGTTACCTCTTCTCTCTCCCTCGTGGCGATGGATTCAATCAGGAATGAGGTCTCGAGAGTGATTAATATAAGTTGTAAGAACTTGTTTCGCAATCGGAATGAGGTCAGGAGAGTGATTAATATAAATTGTAAGAACTTGTTTCGCAATCGAGCTAAAATACTAAAATAAATGTGTATAAACTAAGCATAATTATGTAAATGTCAATGATACAACTTACAATCCATAGTCCGTCGACGCCAACATGTTTCCAGAATTCCTGTATCAATGTTGCCCAGTATATATGGGATTTCTCATTACTCCAGTCAGGAAATACTGTGGTACCCGGCCACAACTGTAGGGTGGTAACTTGTATAAATGAACCAACATTGAATAAATAAAACAATGATTGGAAGCAATGTATGGTGATCGTATAATCAAAAGAGTTTCGAATTTGTATTAACCCTTAATTTGCCAATCACGTCTAAAGTCGCTTTTGCAAACAGAATATAGCTAGATCCCATTCTATCAGGCTCTATGGTGTTTGCTATTCGGATAGTGGAGCTCAAACACATGTCCGAATAGCAAGCAACATAGATCCTGATCAGAATCGGCGCTACGCCGTGGCTAATCTGGATCTATGTTGTTTGCATATTCCGTCCAGTTTAAGGGTTAACAGATATGAATAATATTTAAAAAGTGTATGCTACCAGAAACTGAAAGCACATACTATGCTGTTTATTTCATGCCATCTCTTTTGATCCACTAAAATATTGCGTCACATAAGTTAGTATTGAGCTGTTAACATGAAGTTGTCAGAAATGCAAAACAGCAGTTTTTCAGTTAGATATTTACCAAAGGCAATACTCCCTAAATTACGTTACCCTATGTAACAATACATGTACATGTGGTGCCTGTGCCATAATAAATTCACATTTAAATGTTTTCTCATGACAATCAGCTCGGATTATCAGTAGCCATTCAAACCAAATTCAGAATTTAAATACGTTTCTTTTTAACTTCATAGTAGGTATACCTCGAACGCACAGGTACATGTCGAACGTACAGGTATATCTCGAATGTACAGGTATATCTCAAATGTACAGGTATATCTCGAATGTACAGGTACATCTCGAATGTACAGGTATATCTCGAATGTACAGGTATATCTCGAATGTACAGGTATATCTCGAATGTACAGGTACATCTCGAATGTACAGGTATATCTCGAATGTACAGGTATATCTCGAATGTACAGGTACATCTCGAATGTACAGGTATATCTCGAATGTACAGGTATATCTCGAATGTACAGGTACATCTCGAATGTACAGGTACATCTCGAATGTACAGGTATATCTCGAATGTACAGGTACATCTCGAATGTACAGGTATATCTCGAATGTACAGGTACATCTCGAATGTACAGATATATCTCGAATGTACAGGTACATCTCGAATGTACAGGTACATCTCGAATGTACAGGTATACCTCGAATGTACAGGTATACCTCGAATGTACAGGTACATGTCGAATGTACAGGTACATCTCGAATGTACAGGTACATCTCGAATGTACAGGTATATATCGAATGTACAGGTATACCTCGAATGTACAGGTATATCACGAATGTACAGGTATATTTCGAATGTACAGGTATATCTCGAATGTACAGGTATATTTCGAATGTACAGGTATATCACGAATGTACAGGTATATCACGAATGTACAGGTATATCACGAATGTACAGGTATATCTCGAATGTACAGGTATATCTCGAATGTACAGGTACATCTCGAATGTACAGGTATACCTCGAATGTACAGGTATACCTCGAATGTACAGGTATACCTCGAATGTACAGGTATATATCGAATGTACAGGTACATGTCGAATGTACAGGTATATATCGAATGTACAGGTACATGTCGAACGTACAGGTATATCTCGAATGTACAGGTATATCTCGAATGTACAGGTATATCTCGAATGTACAGGTATACCTCGAATGTACAGGTATATATCGAATGTACAGGTACATGTCGAATGTACAGGTATATATCGAATGTACAGGTACATGTCGAACGTACAGGTATATCTCGAATGTACAGGTATATCTCGAATGTACAGGTATATCTCGAATGTACAGGTATACCTCGAATGTACAGGTATATATCGAATGTACAGGTACATGTCGAATGTACAGGTATATATCGAATGTACAGGTACATGTCGAACGTACAGGTATATCTCGAATGTACAGGTATATCTCGAATGTACAGGTATATCTCGAATGTACAGGTATACCTCGAATGTACAGGTATATATCGAATGTACAGGTACATGTCGAATGTACAGGTATATATCGAATGTACAGGTACATGTCGAACGTACAGGTATATCTCGAATGTACAGGTATATCTCGAATGTACAGGTATATCTCGAATGTACAGGTATATATCGAACGCACAGGTATATCTCGAACGTACAGGTATATCTCGAATGCACAGGTATATCTCGAATGCACTAGTATATATCGAATGTACAGGTATATCTCGAATGTACAGGTATATCTCGAATGTACAGGTATATCTTGAATGCACAGGTATATATCGAATGTACAGGTATATATCGAATGTACAGGTATATATCGAATGTACAGGTATATATCGAATGTATAGGTATATATCGAATGCACAGGTATATATCGAATGTACAGGATATATATCGAATGTACAGGTATATCTCCAACGCACAGGTATATCTTGAACGCACAGGTATATCTGGAACGCACAGGTATATCTCCAACGCACAGGTATATCTCCAACGCACAGGTATATCTCCAACGCACAGGTATATCTCCAACGCAAAGGTATATCTCCAATGCACAGGTATATCTCCAATGCACAGGTATATCTCCAACGCACAGGTATATCTCCAACGCACAGGTATATCTCCAACGCACAGGTATATGTCGACTACACAGGTATATCTCCAACGCACAGGTATATGTCGACTACACAGGTATATCTCCAACACACAGGTATATCTTGAACGCACAAGTATATCTCCAACGCACAGGTATATCTCCAACGCACATATATATCTCCAACGCACAGGTAGATCTCCAATGCACATGTATATCTCCAACGCACAGGTATATCTCCAACGCACATATATATCTCCAACGCACAGGTATATCTCCAACGCACAGGTATATCTCCAACGCACATATATATCTCCAATGCACAGGTAAAACTCCAACGCACAGGTATATCTCCAACGCACAGGTATATCTCCAACGCACATATATATCTCCAACGCACAGGTATATCTCCAACGCACATATATACCTCCAACGCACAGGTATATCTCCAACGTACATGTATATCTCCAACGCACAGGTATATCTCCAACGCACATGTAGATCTCGAATGCACAGGTATATCTCCAACGCACAGGTATATCTCGAACGCACAGGTATATCTCCAACGCACAGGTATATCTCCAACGCACAGGTATATCTTGAACGCACAGGTATATCTCCAACGCACAGGTATATCTCCAACGCACAGATATATCTCCAACGCACAGGTATATCTCCAACGCACAGGTATATCTCCAACGCACAGGTATATATCGCCAACGCACAGGTATATCTCCAACGCACAGGTATATCTCCAACGCACAGGTATATCTCCAACGCACAGGTATATCTCCAACGCACAGGTATATCTCCAACGCACATGTATATCTTGAACGCACAGGTATATCTCCAACGCACAGGTATATCTCCAACGCACAGGTATATCTCCAACGCACATGTAGATCTCGAACGCACAGGTATATCTCCAACGCACAGGTATATCTCCAACGCACAGGTATATCTCCAACGCACAGATATATCTCCAACACACAGGTATATCTCCAACGCACAGGTATATCTTGAACGCACAGGTATATCGCCAACGCACAGGTATATGTCGACTACACAGGTATATCTCCAATGCACAGGTATATGTCGACTACACAGGTATATCTCCAACGCACAGGTATATGTCGACTACACAGGTATATCTCCAACGCACAGGTATATGTCGACTACACAGGTATATCTTGAACGCACAGGTATATCTCCAACGCACAGGTAAACCTCCAACGCACAGGTATATCTCCAACGCACATGTAGATCTCGAATGCACAGGTATATCGCCAACGCACAGGTATAGGTATATCGCCAACGCACAGGTATATCTCCAACGCACATGTAGATCTCGAATGCACAGGTATATCTTGAACGCACAGGTATATCTCCAACGCACAGGTATAACTCCAACGCACAGGTATATCTTGAACGCACATGTAGATCTCGAATGCACAGGTATATCTCCAACGCACAGCTATATCTCCAACGCACAGGTATATCTTGAACGCACAGGTATATCTCCAATGCACAGGTATATCTCCAACGCACAGGTATATCTCCAACGCACAGGTATATCTTGAACGCACAGGTATATCTCCAACGCACATGTAGATCTCGAACGCACAGGTATATCTTGAACGCACAGGTATATCTTGAACGCACATGTATATCTCCAACGCACAGGTATAACTCCAACGCACAGATATATCTCCAACGCACAGGTATAACTCCAACGCACAGATATATCTCCAACGCACAGGTATATCTCCAACGCACATATATATCTCCAACGCACAGGTATATCTTGAACGCACAGGTATATCGCCAATGCACACGTATATGTCGACTACACAGGTATATCTCCAACGCACAGGTATATGTCGACTACACAGGTATATCTCCAACGCACAGGTATATGTCGACTACACAGGTATATCTCCAACGCACAGGTATATCTTGAACGCACAGGTATATCTCCAACGCACAGGTATATCTCCAACGCACAGGTATATGTCGACTACATAGGTATATCTCCAACGCACAGGTATATCTTGAACGCACAGGTATATCTCCAACGCACAGGTATATCTCCAACGCACAGGTATATCTCCAACGCACATGTATATCTCCAACGCACAGGTATAACTCCAACGCACAGGTATATCTCCAACGCACAGGTATAACTCCAACGCACAGGTATATCTCCAACGCACAGGTATATCTTGAACGCACAGGTAAACCTCCAACGCACAGGTATATCTCCAACGCACAGGTATATCTCCAACGCACAGGTATATCTCCAACGCACAGGTATATCTCCAACGCACAGGTATATCTCCAACGCACATATATATCTCCAACGCACAGGTATATCTCCAATGCACAGATATATCTCCAACGCACAGGTATATGTCGACTACACAGGTATATCTCCAACGCACAGATATATCTCCAACGCACAGGTATATGTCGACTACACAGGTATATCTCGAACGCACAGATATATCTCCAACGCACAGGTATATGTCGACTACACAGGTATATCTCCAACGCACAGATATATCTCCAACGCACAGGTATATGTCGACTACACAGGTATATCTCGAACGCACAGATATATCTCCAACGCACAGGTATATGTCGACTACACAGGTATATCTCCAACGCACAGATATATCTCCAACGCACAGGTATATGTCGACTACACAGGTATATCTCGAACGCACAGATATATCTCCAACGCACAGGTATATGTCGACTAC
The DNA here is from genome assembly GCA_014843695.1 of Archivesica marissinica. Taxonomy (NCBI): domain Eukaryota; kingdom Metazoa; phylum Mollusca; class Bivalvia; order Venerida; family Vesicomyidae; genus Archivesica; species Archivesica marissinica. Next base: position 51,527,837 of record CM026390.1, read on the forward strand.
ACAGGTATATCTCCAACGCACAGGTATATGTCGACTACACAGGTATATCTTGAACGCACAGGTATATCTCCAACGCACAGGTAAACCTCCAACGCACAGGTATATCTCCAACGCACATGTAGATCTCGAATGCACAGGTATATCGCCAACGCACAGGTATAGGTATATCGCCAACGCACAGGTATATCTCCAACGCACATGTAGATCTCGAATGCACAGGTATATCTTGAACGCACAGGTATATCTCCAACGCACAGGTATAACTCCAACGCACAGGTATATCTTGAACGCACATGTAGATCTCGAATGCACAGGTATATCTCCAACGCACAGCTATATCTCCAACGCACAGGTATATCTTGAACGCACAGGTATATCTCCAATGCACAGGTATATCTCCAACGCACAGGTATATCTCCAACGCACAGGTATATCTTGAACGCACAGGTATATCTCCAACGCACATGTAGATCTCGAACGCACAGGTATATCTTGAACGCACAGGTATATCTTGAACGCACATGTATATCTCCAACGCACAGGTATAACTCCAACGCACAGATATATCTCCAACGCACAGGTATAACTCCAACGCACAGATATATCTCCAACGCACAGGTATATCTCCAACGCACATATATATCTCCAACGCACAGGTATATCTCGAATGCACAGGTATATCTCCAACGCACAGGTATATCTCGAACGCACAGGTATATCTCCAACGCACAGGTTTATCTCCAACGCACAGGTATATCTTGAATGCACAGGTATATCTCCAACGCACAGGTATATCTCCAACGCACAGATATATCTCCAACGCACAGGTATATCTCCAACGCACAGGTATATCTCCAACGCACAGGTATATCTCCAATGCACAGGTATATCTCCAACGCACAGGTATATCTTGAACGCAGGTATATCTCCAACGCACAGGTATATCTCCAACGCACAGGTATATCTCCAACGCACAGGTATATCTCCAACGCACAGGTATATATCGCCAACGCACAGGTATATCTCCAACGCACAGGTATATCTCCAACGCACAGGTATATCTCCAACGCACAGGTATATCTCCAACGCACAGGTATATCTCCAACGCACATGTATATCTTGAACGCACAGGTATATCTCCAACGCACAGGTATATCTCCAACGCACATGTAGATCTCGAACGCACAGGTATATCTCCAACGCACAGGTATATCTCCAACGCACAGGTATATCTCCAACGCACAGATATATCTCCAACACACAGGTATATCTCCAACGCACAGGTATATCTTGAACGCACAGGTATATCGCCAACGCACAGGTATATGTCGACTACACAGGTATATCTCCAATGCACAGGTATATGTCGACTACACAGGTATATCTCCAACGCACAGGTATATGTCGACTACACAGGTATATCTCCAACGCACAGGTATATGTCGACTACACAGGTATATCTTGAACGCACAGGTATATCTCCAACGCACAGGTAAACCTCCAACGCACAGGTATATCTCCAACGCACATGTAGATCTCGAATGCACAGGTATATCGCCAACGCACAGGTATAGGTATATCGCCAACGCACAGGTATATCTCCAACGCACATGTAGATCTCGAATGCACAGGTATATCTTGAACGCACAGGTATATCTCCAACGCACAGGTATAACTCCAACGCACAGGTATATCTTGAACGCACATGTAGATCTCGAATGCACAGGTATATCTCCAACGCACAGCTATATCTCCAACGCACAGGTATATCTTGAACGCACAGGTATATCTCCAATGCACAGGTATATCTCCAACGCACAGGTATATCTCCAACGCACAGGTATATCTTGAACGCACAGGTATATCTCCAATGCACATGTAGATCTCGAACGCACAGGTATATCTTGAACGCACAGGTATATCTTGAACGCACATGTATATCTCCAACGCACAGGTATAACTCCAACGCACAGATATATCTCCAACGCACAGGTATAACTCCAACGCACAGATATATCTCCAACGCACAGGTATATCTCCAACGCACATATATATCTCCAACGCACAGGTATATCTTGAACGCACAGGTATATCGCCAATGCACACGTATATGTCGACTACACAGGTATATCTCCAATGCACAGGTATATGTCGACTACACAGGTATATCTCCAACGCACAGGTATATGTCGACTACACAGGTATATCTCCAACGCACAGGTATATCTTGAACGCACAGGTATATCTCCAACGCACAGGTATATCTCCAACGCACAGGTATATGTCGACTACACAGGTATATCTCCAACGCACAGGTATATCTTGAACGCACAGGTATATCTCCAACGCACAGGTATATCTCCAACGCACAGGTATATCTCCAACGCACATGTATATCTCCAACGCACAGGTATAACTCCAACGCACAGGTATATCTCCAACGCACAGGTATAACTCCAACGCACAGGTATATCTCCAACGCACAGGTATATCTTGAACGCACAGGTAAACCTCCAACGCACAGGTATATCTCCAATGCACAGGTATATCTCCAACGCACAGGTATATCTCCAACGCACAGGTATATCTCCAACGCACAGGTATATCTCCAACGCACAGGTATATCTCCAACGCACATATATATCTCCAACGCACAGGTATATCTCCAACGCACAGGTATAACTCCAACGCACAGGTATATCTCCAACGCACAGGTATATGTCGACTACACAGGTATATCTCCAACGCACAGATATATCTCCAACGCACAGGTATATGTCGACTACACAGGTATATCTCGAACGCACAGATATATCTCCAACGCACAGGTATATGTCGACTACAACAGGTATATCTCCAACGCACAGATATATCTCCAACGCACAGGTATATGTCGACTACACAGGTATATCTATATCTCAACGCACAGGTAATTCGACACAGGTATATCTCCAAGCACAGTATATCTCCAACGCACAGGTATATTCACCACAGGTATATCTCAACGCACAGTATATTCCAACGCACAGGTATATCTCCAACGCACAGATATATCTCCAACGCACAGGTATATGTCGACTACACAGGTATATCTCGAACGCACAGATATATCTCCAACGCACAGGTATATGTCGACTACACAGGTATATCTCCAACGCACAGATATATCTCCAACGCACAGGTATATGTCGACTACACAGGTATATCTCGAACGCACAGATATATCTCCAACGCACAGGTATATGTCGACTACACAGGTATATCTCCAACGCACAGATATATCTCCAACGCACAGGTATATGTCGACTACACAGGTATATCTCGAACGCACAGATATATCTCCAACGCACAGGTATATGTCGACTACATAGGTATATCTCGAACGCACAGGTATATCTCGAACGCACAAGTATATCTCGAGCATACAGGTATATATCGAACACACATGTAGATCTCAAATGCACAGGTATATCTCGAACGCACAGGTATATCTCGAACGCACAGGTATATATCGAATGCACAGGTATATCTCGAACGCACAAGGGAAATCAAGAATAAAGAAACACTGTATACGTACTACTCCCACAAATAGTTGGTTTGTTTCATTTTTGATGAAAATGTCCATTTCAACTCCTAGATCATAAGGCCGGTATGAACCTGCTGGCAGACTGTTGCCTATACCAGGATCCTACAAGCACACACATATTATATATATAAATAATACCAAGATGAAACCAACGAGTAATGGGCAATCACATCATACCTACGACATATGTTTGAACACTTTTTTCTGCATCTATGTGGAAATACTTGTTCCATATGTCTTATCTCAATATATTTATATTTAATATCGAGATGTGAAAATACTAGTTACATATGTCTTATCTCAATATATTTATATTTAATATCGAGATGTGAAAATACTAGTTACATATGTCTTATCTCAATATATTTATATTTAATATCGAGATGTGAAAAAATTAGTTTTAGTCCAAGGTGGTACTAGAATGATAATGTATTTCATTCCTCTATTACACAGTACTACCACACTGATAATGTATTGCATTCCTCTATTACACAATACTTACAACAATGATAACGTATTGCATTCCTCTATTACACAGTACTACCACACTGATAATGTATTGCATTCCTCTATTACACAATACTTACAACAATGATAACGTATTGCATTCCTCTATTACACAGTACTACCACACTGATAATGTATTGCATTCCTCTATTACACAGTACTACCACAATGATAATGTATTGCATTCCTACATTACACAGTACTTACCACAATGATAATGTATTGCATTCCTACATTACACAGTACTTACCACAATGATAATGTATTGCATTCCTCTATTACACAGTACTACCACAATGATAATGTATTGCATTCCTCTATTACACAGTACTACCACAATGATAATGTATTGCATTCCTCTATTACACAGTACTACCACAATGATAATGTATTGCATTCCTCTATTACACAGTACTACCACAATGATAATGTATTGCATTCCTACATTACACAGTACTTACCACAATGATAATGTATTGCATTCCTACATTACACAGTACTACCACAATGATAATGTATTGCATTCCTACATTACACAGTACTTACCACAATGATAATGTATTGCATTCCTACATTACACAGTACTTACCACAATGATAATGTATTGCATTCCTTTTCTATTACACAGTACTACCACAATGATAATGTATTGCATTCCTCTATTACACAGTACTACCACAATGATAATGTATTTCATTACTCTATTACACAGTACTACCACAATGATAATGTATTGCATTCCTACATTACACAGTACTACCACAATGATAATGTATTGCATTCCTACATTACACAGTACTACCACAATGATAATGTATTGCATTCCTCTATTACACAATACTTACCACACTGATAATGTATTTCATTCCTCTATTACACAGTACTACCACAATGATAATGTATTGCATTCCTCTATTACACATACTACACAATGATAATGTATTGCATTCCTATTACACAGTACTACCACAATGATAATGTATTGCATTCCTACATTACACAGTACTACCACAATGATAATGTATTGCATTCCTCTATTACACAATACTTACCACACTGATAATGTATTTCATTCCTCTATTACACAGTACTACCACAATGATAATGTATTGCATTCCTCTATTACACAGTACTACCACAATGATAATGTATTTCATTCCTCTATTACACAATACTTACAACAATGATAATGTATTGCATTCCTACATTACACAGTACTACCACAATGATAATGTATTGCATTCCTACATTACACAGTACTACCACAATGATAATGTATTGCATTCCTCTATTACACAATACTTACCACACTGATAATGTATTTCATTCCTCTATTACACAGTACTACCACAATGATAATGTATTGCATTCCTCTATTACACAGTACTACCACAATGATAATGTATTTCATTCCTCTATTACACAATACTTACAACAATGATAATGTATTGCATTCCTACATTACACAGTACTACCACAATGATAATGTATTGCATTCCTACATTACACAGTACTACCACAATGATAATGTATTGCATTCCTCTATTACACAATACTATACTTACAACAATGATAATGTATTGCATTCCTCTATTACACAATACTTACAACAATGATAACGTATTGCATTCCTCTATTACACAGTACTACCACACTGATAATGTATTTCATTCCTCTATTACACAGTACTACCACACTGATAATGTATTTCATTCCTCTATTACACAGTACTACCACAATGATAACGTATTGCATTCCTCTATTACACAGTACTACCACAATGATAATGTATTGCATTCCTCTATTACACAGTACTACCACAATGATAATGTATTGCATTCCTACATTACACAGTACTACCACAATGATAATGTATTGCATTCCTCTATTACACAGTACTACCACAATGATAATGTATTGCATTCCTCTGTGATGCAGTTCATCCACCATGGCAGCCTGATCTCCAAATCTTGCTACATCCGTTGTAAAATCTAATCTTCCAACAGCATAGTCGATATCATTCCATTGAGTGTCCTAACAGAACATGCAAATAGAACATCACTACAAAATATAACTTGAAAATTAAAAATGTGCAGTCTTCATATATAGTAAATAGATTTGGATATGTCAAAGGCAGAATGGAAATAGACAGCAACTACTGAATGTCAGAATGGTTTTTCCATTAAATGAATGTACAGTCTACATCCGTTATGTCGAATTCCGTCGGACCAAACAAAATACTTCGACATAACCGAAGTTTGACTTAACGAAATTCGATATAAACGCAGCCAGGTATATGTCAAATGATAGTGTCTGAAAAGTGACTTTAATCCGACTTCGAGATAACCGGAGAATTCGACATAACCAGCTTTGACATAACGGATGTAGACTGTATTGCATTGGACTCTGCCTTGTCGTATAGCAACACAACTAACAGGAAGCACGAGCTTAGTGTATGTCTCACATTTGCATAATTTTGTTGATTTTATGGAATATATGTTATATATATTTCAATATCACTGTTTATAGAAAACTCAACATACGTGTGGAATTCCTGCTTTCCTCACTCTATCAACAACGTTCATTGTGTCATTCACAGACTTGTATCCGAATTTACAAATATGGAAACCAAGGCTCCAATATGGCGGCATAAACGTCCGCCCAATCACAGTGGTGTATTCTCTTACAACACCCTCGGGAGTCTGAGCCACAAAGATGTAGAAATCAAGGATTCCCCCAATGGGTCTCCACGTGATGGCAGGATAAGGTTGTAGCACCACATCTACAGGTAATAAACAAGACAATTAAGAAATGAACACAATTATACAAATACATGTACTAGTCCACACACACGTATCTAGTTCAGTTGCCTTCTTTGTGTTATATATGACATATCGACGATCGAGACCAGCAACCACTAAAATATATACAGAAAGAAAGTACTAGCTCTATGCATAACACAGGGAGAGTCATATAGAAGCAATAAGAGGTACTGTTCCCTTGGAACTCAGATTCACAGAAGTACCCATCAGTAAACGCTATGTGAAGACAATTTGAGTTGGACTGCAAATGCTATGGTGTAAAACTAAGAAATTTAAAATTCCAGAACTTAAATGAATAATCAAATTCTATATATCCACCAATAGGTAACAACTTGGAGCTTGTAATTGAATAGCTTACCCATTCCGTTGCTGTTGAGGAGGAAGAAACCATTAGCTTTTCCACTTTCCTCCATGACAATATAGAACGGATGTGAACCATACATATTCCTGTCTTCCTGAAAAAATGAGATACAACCAGCACTATAGTCATGATTAAACCTACATGTAATAGCACATGGCTTATACTCGCGCCTAATCCTACATATAATACGCATAGCTTATACTCGCGCTTAAACCTATATATAATACCCATAGCTTATACTCGCGCCTAATCCTACATATAATACCCATAGCTTATACTCGCACTTAAACCTATATATAATACCCATAGCTTATACTCGCACTTAAACCTATATATAATACCCATAGCTTATACTCGCACTTAAACCTATATATAATACCCATAGCTTATACTCGCACTTAAACCTATATATAATACCCATAGCTTATACTCGCACTTAAACCTATATATAATACCCATAGCTTATACTCGCACTTAAACCTATATATAATACCCATAGCTTATACTCGCACTTAAACCTATATATAATACCCATAGCTTATACTCGCACTTAAACCTATATATAATACCCATAGCTTATACTCGCACTTAAACCTATATATAATACCCATAGCTTATACTCGCACTTAAACCTATATATAATACCCATAGCTTATACTCGCACTTAAACCTATATATAATACCCATAGCTTATACTCGCACTTAAACCTATATATAATACCCATTCGCACTTAAACCTATATATAATACCCATAGCTTATACTCGCACTTAAACCTATATATAATACCCATAGCTTATACTCGTGCTTAAACTTAATATAATACCATAGCTTATACTCGCACTTAAACCTATATATAATACCCATAGCTTATACGCGTGCTTAAGCTTACATATAATACACATAGCTTATACTCGCACTTAAACCTATATATAATACCCATAGCTTATACTCGCCCTTAAACCTACATATAATACCCATAGCTTATACTCGCACTTAAACCTACATATAATACCCATAGCTTATACGCGTGCTTAAACCTATATATAATACCCATAGCCTATACTCGCACTTAAACCTATATATAATACCCATAGCTTATACGCGTGCTTAAGCTTACATATAATACACATAGCTTATACTCGCACTTAAACCTATATATAATACCCATAGCTTATACTCGCCCTTAAACCTACATATAATACCCATAGCTTATACTCGCACTTAAACCTACATATAATACCCATAGCTTATACGCGTGCTTAAACCTATATATAATACCCATAGCCTATACTCGCACTTAAACCTATATATAATACCCATAGCTTATACGCGTGCTTAAGCTTACATATAATACACATAGCTTATACTCGCACTTAAACCTATATATAATACCCATAGCTTATACTCGCCCTTAAACCTACATATAATACCCATAGCTATACTCGCACTTAAACCTACATATAATACCCATAGCTTATACGCGTGCTTAAACCTATATATAATACCCATAGCCTATACTCGCACTTAAACCTATATATAATACCCATAGCTTATACTCGCGCCTAAGCCTATATATAATACCCATAGCTTATACTCGCACTTAAACCTATATATAATACCCATAGCTGATATTCGCACTTAAACCTATATATAATACCCATACTCCCATAGCTTATACTCGCACTTAAAGCTATATATAATACACATAGCTTATACTCGCACTTAAACCTATATATAATACCCATAGCTTATACTCGCACTTAAACCTACATATAATACCCATAGCTGATACTCGCACTTAAACCTACATATAATACCCATAGCGTATACTCGCACTTAAACCTACATATAATACACATAGCTTATACTCGCACTTAAACCTACATATAATACCCATAGCTTATACTCGCACTTAAACCTACATATAATACCCATAGCTTATACTCGCACTTAAACCTATATATAATACCCATAGCTTATACTCGCACTTAAACCTACATATAATACCCATAGCTTATACTCGCACTTAAACCTACATATAATACCCATAGCTTATACTCGCACTTAAACCTATATATAATACCCATAGCTTATACTCGCACTTAAACCTACATATAATACCCATAGCTTATACTCGCACTTAAACCTACATATAATACCCATAGCTTATACTCGCACTTAAACCTATATATAATACCCATAGCTTATACTCGCACTTAAACCTACATATAATACCCATAGCTTATACTCGCACTTAAACCTACATATAATACCCATAGCTTATACTCGCACTTAAACCTATATATAATACCCATAGCTTATACTCGCACTTAAACCTACATATAATACCCATAGCTTATACTCGCACTTAAACCTACATATAATACCCATAGCTTATACTCGCACTTAAACCTATATATAATACCCATAGCTTATACTCGCACTTAATATACTCGCACTTAAACCTATATATAATACCCATAGCTTATACTCGCACTGAAACCTACATATAATACCCATAGCTTATACTCGTGCTTAAACTTACATATAATACACATAGCTTATACTCGCACTTAAACCTACATATAATACACATAGCTTATACTCGCACTTAAACCTACATATAATACCCATAGCTTATACGCGTGCTTAACCTATATATAATACCCATAGCTTATACTCGCACTTAAACCTATATATAATACCCATAGCTTATACTCGCACTTAAACCTATATATATATAATACCCATAGCTTATACTCGCGCTTAAGCTTACATATAATACACATAGCTTATACTCGCACTTAAACCTATATATAATACCCATAGCTTATACTCGCACTTAAACCTATATATAATACACATAGCTTATACTCGCACTTAAACCTATATATAATACCCATAGCTTATACTCGCACTTAAACCTATATATAATACCCATAGCTTATACGCGTGCTTAAGCTTACATATAATACACATAGCTTATACTCGCACTTAAACCTATATATAATACCCATAGCTTATACTCGCCCTTAAACCTACATATAATACCCATAGCTTATACTCGCACTTAAACCTACATATAATACCCATAGCTTATACGCGTGCTTAAACCTATATATAATACCCATAGCCTATACTCGCACTTAAACCTATATAATACCCATAGCTTATACGCGTGCTTAAGCTTACATATAATACACATAGCTTATACTCGCACTTAAACCTATATATAATACCCATAGCTTATACTCGCCCTTAAACCTACATATAATACCCATAGCTATACTCGCACTTAACCTACATATAATACCCATAGCTTATACGCGTGCTTAAACCTATATATAATACCCATAGCCTATACTCGCACTTAAACCTATATATAATACCCATAGCTTATACTCGCGCCTAAGCCTATATATAATACCCATAGCTTATACTCGCACTTAAACCTATATATAATACCCATAGCTGATATTCGCACTTAAACCTATATATAATACCCATACTCCCATAGCTTATACTCGCACTTAAAGCTATATATAATACACATAGCTTATACTCGCACTTAAACCTATATATAATACCCATAGCTTATACTCGCACTTAAACCTACATATAATACCCATAGCTGATACTCGCACTTAAACCTACATATAATACCCATAGCGTATACTCGCACTTAAACCTACATATAATACACATAGCTTATACTCGCACTTAAACCTACATATAATACCCATAGCTTATACTCGCACTTAAACCTACATATAATACCCATAGCTTATACTCGCACTTAAACCTATATATAATACCCATAGCTTATACTCGCACTTAAACCTACATATAATACCCATAGCTTATACTCGCACTTAAACCTACATATAATACCCATAGCTTATACTCGCACTTAAACCTATATATAATACCCATAGCTTATACTCGCACTTAAACCTACATATAATACCCATAGCTTATACGCGTGCTTAAACCTATATATAATACCCATAGCCTATACTCGCACTTAAACCTACATATAATACCCATAGCATATACTCGCACTTAAACCTACATATAATACCATAGCATATACTCGCGCCTAAACCTACATATAATACCCATAGCTTATACTTGCCCTTAAACCTATATATAATACCCATAGCTTATACTCGCACTTAAACCTACATATAATACACATAGCTTATACTCGCACTTAAACCTACATATAATACCCATAGCTTATACTCGCACTTAAACCTATATATAATACCCATAGCTTATACTCGCACTTAAACCTACATATAATACCCATAGCTTATACTCGCACTTAAACCTACATATAATACCCATAGCTTATACTCGCACTTAAACCTACATATAATACCCATAGCGTATACTCGCACTTAAACCTACATATAATACCCATAGCTTATACTCGCACTTAAACCTACATATAATACCCATAGCATATACTCGCACCTAAACCTACATATAATACCCATAGCTTATACTCGCACTTAAACCTACATATAATACCCATAGCATATACTCGCACTTAAACCTACATATAATACCCATAGCATATACTCGCGCCTAAACCTACATATAATACCCATAGCTTATACTCGCACTTAAACCTACATATAATACCCATAGCATATACTCGCACTTAAACCTACATATAATACCCATAGCATATACTCGCGCCTAAACCTACATATAATACCCATAGCTTATACTCGCACTTAAACCTACATATAATACACATAGCTTATACTTACGCTTAAACCTACATATAATACGCATAGCTTATACTCGCACTTAAACCTACATATAATACCCATAGCATATACTCGCACTTAAACCTATATATAATACCCATAGCTTATGCTCGCACTTAAACCTACATATAATACCCATAGCATATACTCGCACTTAAACCTACATATAATACCCATAGCATATACTCGCGCCTAAACCTACATATAATACCCATAGCTTATACTCGCACTTAAACCTACATATAATACACATAGCTTATACTTACGCTTAAACCTACATATAATACACATAGCTTATACTTACGCTTAAACCTACATATAATACGCACAGCTTATACTTACGCTTAAACCTACATATAATACACATAGCTTATACTTACGCTTAAACCTACATATAATACACATAGCTTATACTTACGCTTAAACCTACATATAATACGCATAGCTTATACTCAAAGTGCCGACTCGGCAGTAATTTTATTCCAAATAATTAAATGTAATACGACATATCCATTTGACCTGGAATTAATCTGATGGCGTAGCTTAAATTGCATATTGTAATAGACACGGTTTCTTATTAAGCGTTTACCTAACAATGTTTGTATTTGCACATGAATGAGCTGTTTAGTAACTAGATACACGTATCGTGCATGAACTAAATACCCGCATTGTGCACTAACATACATGTATACGAATAGAACCAAGTCTACGATTTGATTCATTCTAACACGAACAGCATTACGAGTTTACGACATACGATATATATACGTATATATCTGCGAATTATCGTTACAATATTTATATGCAATAAGTACTAGTGTGCATGCAATGCGTAGATAGTGTATACATGTAGCAAACTCGCTATGTATATGAAGATTGTTTTCACTATCTAAATTAAAATTAACCATGCATATATAGGGCTGTAGAGCACATTTGAACAAACACAAGTTTGCTTATGTTCCGGTGTTCAAGACTCATTCCGACCATTTGACAATTGAAGTAGCTACAACGATGATGATTGGGCTTATTTACCCTCGCCTCCGGCGAATCATGTGGGCGAGTGTAAGTAGCTAGAGCACATATCATTATACGATATATACAGCCATACCACGGGAACTGGTCCCTATTCCACAATGTTTTACGGGTCCAATTCACATTCAGCATCAGATTATTCCTGTGTTCACCAATACCGTATATGTACGGAGAGGCAAGTAGAGACGATAGCTGGAGAAACTGATCTGTAAATACCAATGGTGCTGCCCCCTTAGTAGAAAACCTGAAAACATACAAAATTACTGAAGTATACTAGTATAATAATATACATTTTATAGTTATAAATAGGTCAGTGCCGGGAACCGGCCTAGTGTATATCTACATTTAGTTATAAATGGGTCAGTGATGGGAACCAGCCTAGTGTATATCTACATTAGTTATAAATGGGTCAGTGATGGGAACCAGCCTAGTGTATATCTACATTAGTTATAAATGGGTCAGTGATGGGAACCAGCCTAGTGTATATCTACATTAGTTATAAATGGGTCAGTGATGGGAACCAGCCTAGTGTATATCTACATTAGTTATAAATGGGTCAGTGATGGGAACCAGCCTAGTGTATATCTACATTAGTTATAAATGGGTCAGTGATGGGAACCAGCCTAGTGTATATCTACATTAGTTATAAATGGGTCAGTGATGGGAACCAGCCTAGTGTATATCTACATTAGTTATAAATGGGTCAGTGATGGGAACCAGCCTAGTGTATATCTACATTAGTTATAAATGGGTCAGTGCCGGGAACCAGCCTAGTGTATATCTACATTAGTTATAAATGGGTCAGTGCCGGGAACCAGTCTAGTGTATATCTACATTAGTTATAAATGGGTCAGTGCCGGGAACCAGCCTAGTGTATATCTACATTAGTTATAAATGGGTCAGTGCCGGGAACCAGTCTAGTGTATATCTACATTAGTTATAAATGGGTCAGTGATGGGAACCAGCCTAGTGTATATCTACATTAGTTATAAATGGGTCAGTGCCGGGGAACCAGTCTAGTGTATATCTACATTAATTATAAATGGGTCAGTGATGGGAACCAGCCTAGTGTATATCTACATTAGTTATAAATGGGTCAGTGCCGGGAACCAGTCTAGTGTATATCTACATTAGTTATAAATGGGTCAGTGCAGGTATACACGATACTAGTTCAGTGGTTCACACGTTGGACTGGGAATCCAGGGATGGCAGGTTCGATCTCCCGTCTGACTATTATAAAATTAACAGTCTTTCAGATGGACATTTAACCGAGGTCTAGTGTCGTTGCTTTACACCGTGCACGTCAAAGAACCAGAGGAGACGCTGGAATGGGATGATAAATAAACACGCGTGCATACACACGATACTTAACGGATAATTATTCCAGAGGTTTGCACGCTATCCGGGGACCGCAGGTTCTTACTCTAATTGTACTGGCAGTCTTTCGGATGCGACTATATGCTGAGCAATCATGTATCGGTGCTATACACCGGGAATGCAAACCAATCAGGGATGCATATTCAATTGGAGCAACTCATATATGTATGGAGGCCTCACCACAATAAACCAAGGCGACAAGAAAATAAACTTCTCCAAAAAAGCACGATAATGTCCTAAATATTTAAGAAACAGCACTTATTTACGGCCTATAAGGGTACTATTAAACAGGATTTCAAAAATATCTGTTGAACTGTGTGTACCTATCAAAATTGGTACATGAATATACAGTCAAACCTGTGCTAAAGGCCACCTCCGAATAAAGGCTGCATATGAAAAACCTGCCTCTAAGAACCACCATTTTTCTCTCCTGTCGAGCCATTTTCAATGCATTTTAAGTTTTTAACCGTCTATTGAGAGGTCACCTGCCAACAAAGGCCACTTTTTGACTTTCCTGAGGTGGCCTTTATAGACAGGTTTGTTTATATATATGGGTATAATATCCGGATTCGTTTCACAAATGTCCAATTTGCCGGACGCCATGGTAAAGAACTTCATAGAACAACAACCATGTTATTGCCTCACATGGCTGTATGAGACCGAAGCCTAAACCAGTTACCCATGCTACTGTAATAACGAATAAGGTGATAGTCAGAATATTTCGAATAATGGCCAATATAACCTTGAAAAGAAGAAGGAAACATACAGTATGGTGTTATCACTGGATCTAGTGACACTCAGCCAGAATGGTGATCCTGGCTCACTAACTAAGACTGTGTAAGCAGGGTTCCGGGCCTTCTCACTGGTTATTGGTACAGCCATCGGTACTTCATAACGTTCCTGCTCACGATCATAAATCTACAGAACAAGCAGATGCAACTCACTAAGCAGATTATAAATATGCACTTATTATAACTATGGCATCACAACTTGTAGGCAGTACTAGCCTAGTTGTAATCTATAGACACGCCTTAAGTATGCATCAATTGTGTTTATTTTACATCACTTGTTCCCTCTCCTCACTTGCGTTGCGACTAATCCAATATATACATATTTACAAAATTAGCATGGCCCTATTAACCTAATAAATTAATCCACGTAGCTTCTATCAGGCACCGATGGCCCGGGCCTGCATGAAGATTGTCCCAGAAAATATACAATCTAAAAACCCGAAAATGCAATAAAACTGCAGATGGTTTGGTAGGTATATCTCTAAATATATCGACATGTATACGTCTAAGACGTATATTTAGATAGATCAGAGTGCACCATTGATTCAAAATTGTCATGGGGAGCATGCCCCTACACCCCTCTAGCAACATCGCATCTTCGATGGTCAATTTATCAGTCGGGTTTGCAAATTCAAAATCGCTAACTACGCCCCTGATCACTTTAGTGGAATTAACATTGTGTCAGCAAACTAACGTCGTATTATACACGCATGCTGCATAAGATTAAAACGGGGCCTCCGTGGCCGAGTGGTTAGGTCGTTGACTCGTGTCACTCACCGCTGTAGGTTCGAACCCCTGGAATTATTTCATTTGAGGAAGCTATCGAGCTAGCTAGCGGTATGTCGTTGGTTCTACGGCTGGTGCCCGTCCATGCCTGCAATAATACTGCCCGGGGTCTTCCTCCACCAATAATAGCTGGAGAGTCGCCGTATGACATATGCTGTCTGTGCGACTTTAAGCCCCAGAATCAAGTCATCATCAAGTCACAACTGTTGACGATATTATTTTAGACGACCCGTGTACATTTCAATTAATTTTAAACATGTTCACGATTAGCTACGTCAGATATAGTAAACACATATCATATAGCCATACCTAAAGGTTGAAGGGGTTCATGTATACCTACCTTCACATGTAGCCTGTGGTTAGTCTCAAACAACACGTCCACAGCCAGCCGATGAACACCTCTCGGATAATAAGTTGGAGGTTGTCCAGACAGGTCCATATTAAAACCCAATTTAGTGTCATTGATATAGTTTACATTATAGCTGGGGTGATTTCGGGGATAAAAACAGTATGGCACATCCACTGGTGCAAGCGTGTCGTCGTCATTGTTATACATGAGCGGCTTCCTTCTGCTTCCGTCAACTCTCCAGCAGCATCCTCTGTCTTCACATGATTTCTCTGTTACATTTACTTGCGGAAAGCAGTCAAATTTCTCTGCAGAGTGTTTGATATCGCATTGTTTTTCAGTGCGTATATATTTTACATTAGAACTTTCACTACGTTGCTTTGTAAACTGGTAACTGCCGTCGCCACCATGTTTGTTCTTAACAACTAATTCTCTGTCCAAATCGGATGTCGTCTTCTTTCTCGCGATATATGCCAATGTTGGTTCATCCTTTTCTCTATGTAATAGTTTATGTTTCACGTGTACTTCTCTAGTCCAGTCATTCCCAGTACCTGGTTGTGAAGTAGACAACCATAACATATTAATTGTCAAACCAAGCAGGGAGCTCAGTGCCAGCAGGGAGCATATTATGAACAAACCAATTAACGTAATTCTTAATATGTTCGAGTTCATTTCCTTCATCTCCAAAACCATCGTTGCTAAACTGAAAAATGAGAGAATAGAGGAAACAGATGATTATGTTGACTATATCACATAACATAACTCTGTAATGAAGATGTACATGTTTTACCTCTGATATAGTGATTTATGTGATGACACGATATTTCGGGTACACACACTGACATATTATTCGGGGTAGTTTTATACAGCATTGACGGCTACGACATTTCATTCGGGAGGCATATTTATTTACGAATATCAAGTTCGGATACATAACCCTACTGGACATACCAGGGCAAGTGTCTGTATTCCACCTCGGTTTTTCAGGAAATTGTGTTGATAAAGCATACCTGTATATTACATTCGGCTACCGTGTATTTGTCATTTATTATACCAGACCTGATTGTGACTCAGATGGGTTGTATATTCATGCAGGTGTGCGTATTTGTACACGCTACATAATGAGCATAGTTATAGGTCATGTTTTCAGAACTCACCAAAGAATATAAATGCAATTCAAACAACTAGACAGTTATATTTATAATGATTGTCATTCAATGTGCTTATGTCGTTTTGTATTTCGATAGCATTACCTGATTGTTTAAGTTACATTGTACAACATTATACGTGTATATTGCATGGCGTAGCTGTGTACTTCGGTTATAATTATTATGTATGTTCATTAATGCTATAGTGTTAAGAAATTTAAGAGGGCCCCAAGGAAGCTTAGTTCAGAACTAATTAGGTCACCCTTTATAAATAAAGAAATATATCTACTATGGTCCAACGATAACGTGTTATTTACAAGCATTACTATAAATAGGTTTGGAATAAGCCAAATCAATACGTAGGGTGTAATAAATAATCCTATGTGCCAAGTAATGCATTCATAAATGATAATAAACTTCTTTTTATCTTTTTCGCGGAAATCACGTTATCGCTGGGGTATAAGTAACTGTACCTAACATGTCTATAAATATATCGTTTTTATTAAACAAGTGTCAGTAATGGCTGTGTATTTCAGCGCAGGAGATGTTATTCGATTATTCGAGTATTCCAAACATATATCATGTTTGTTTGTTTATTAGGGGTTTACGCCTTCACCAGCACCATTCTGGGCTATATCGCCGGCGGGCAGTTTACCTAACAACACCTTTCCTGGACAGGCTTCAACGGATAGCACAGTACTCTGTGCACCAACCTCCGTTGTATAAACAGACACGGCACGAGAGCACAGGGATTCGGCACGTTTGGGGGTACTACTACTACTAGTATATATATTTAAGTATAGGGATTCTACTCTGTGGGATGTCAGATTTCGCATCGATCAGTAAAATGGCCCTATCTGAGACAATTTTGTACAAAGCTGTCCAAATATAACGCCTATCCCGAGTCTTTATATTGTTCTTCAAATAAAACACAACATTAAGCTGCATGCATGTATACTTTGCAAACAATTGCCACAAACATTGGCCATAGCAGGTCACATTTCCATACTAGGTCACGGGTTCTGTCAGCAACAAAAAAAAATCTTCGACGGGAGAGTTTTAACTGTGAATAACATTATCAATACAATGTGTTTCCACTAACGTGTAGGTTTATTCGGCAAAAATGTACGTCAAAAAGAGATTTCGTAGCATTTTCAATTTGTTTTGAAAAATTCTAAAGCGGCGCAATTCGCGTTGAAACGAGCATTGAAACGAGCGTTCTGATTGGATTATTAGAATGTAACAATATGTTTTTTTATATATGAAGAATAATCATAATCCAATCAGAACGCTCGTTTCAATGCTCGTTTCAACGCGAATTGCGCCGCTTTAGAATTTTTCAAAACAAATTGAAAATGCTACGAAATCTCTTTTTGACGTACATTTTTGCCGAATAAACCTACACGTTAGTGGAAACACATTTTATTGATAATGTTATTCACAGTTAAAACTCTCCCGTCGAACTTTTTTGTTGTTGCTGACAGAACCCGTGTCCTAGTACGGAAATGTGACCTGCTATGGCCAATGTTTGTGGCAATTGTTTGCAAAGTATACATGCATGCAGCTTAAAGTTGTGTTTTATTTGAAGAACAATATAAAGACTCGGGATAGGCGTTATATTTGGACAGCTTTGTACAAAATTGTCTCAGATAGGGCCATATTACTGATCGATGCGAAATCTGACATCCCACAGAGTAGAATCCCTGTACTTAAATATATATACTAGTACCCCCAAACGTGCCGAATCCCTGTGCACGAGAGGGGCTCGAACCAGTGATCACAAGTGATGATAGGTTACAGTGGTATACAAGTCAGCGACATTAACCACGGAGGCGAACCACACATATATGAGTTGCAATGTAACAAGGTTTATTTGTATATTTGTATTATATATAAATTATATGGCCCCTATAGGTTTTATTGTCATTAATTGTCTCATTCCCTTTTTCAACTCTACTAGCCAATACCAGTGGTTAATGCGTCCGCCTACGGAGCAGGCGGTCGTATGGGGGTTTGTTATGAAATGGCCGGTTGGTGAGCCGCTAGCTAGTTAACTAATGGTTACCGATTGCCTACCAGCCATGCGCCAGGCATACAAGCATATGATTCGGGAAGTACTGATGTCCATAAGAAGAGGTGTCTCATAAGTCAGAAATGGCTGGCCCTTTAAATAGGGGTGACACTATAATAAACTAAACTAACACTTTACTATATCACCATATACCATAACTTATTATATATAGGTCCGCCTCCGTGGTTGAGTGGTTAAGATCGCTGACATGTATACCACTGTAACCTATCATTACATACTGATCTGTAGTCCAGTGGTAACACGCTGGACTGGTAATCCAGGGATCGCAGGTTCGATCCCCCGTCTGACCCTGTTAAAATGAACAGTCTTTCAGATGGGACGTTAAACCGAGGTCTCGTGTCGGTGCTTTACACCGTGCACGTAAAAGAACCAGAGGAGATTCTGGAATTGGTCTCTGTCTGTATCATGCACTATCCTCCGAAATCTAAAATAACTAATCTCTTCAGGAGGCGTCGCTCATATGGGCAACCGGTAGCGACGATAAATAAACGTAAAACACACATCACTGATGGTCACGGGATCGTGCCCCGATCAGACCATTTCTCTTTATATGAAAAAGTTGGCAGTTTCTTACGGAGGTTGGTGCACCAAGTACTTGTTAACCACTGGAGCATGCCCAGGAACGGTGTTGTTAGGTAAGTTGCTCGTTGCTCAAATGGGTAACCGGTAGCGACGTTAAATAAACTTAAATAATAAAAAACAAATAGTCTCACTACTTTTCAGCTTTAACATTACTATATAATTCCAATGTGCAGTTTACATAGTCCTATCTTTTTATAGCATTTGATTTGTAATTTTGTGTACATGTTGAGGGCCTCATGGTAGATTAACTTTCGTTAAATGAGTTATCTTGTAAAATAGTCTTTATTAATATTATTATTAAAGTAGTAGTAGTAGTAGTAGTAGTAGTAGTAGTAGTAGCAGTAGTAGTAGTAGTAGCAGTAGCAGTAGCAGCAGCAGCAGTAGGATAGGTTGATTATGTTGTTGATAACATATATATGGATGCTACGCACACACCCAATACACGTAATTTAATAAATATCATAGGATTATTGGTGTTCAATATTTGGTTTGAGATGGTGAAAGAATGGGGGAGAATTAAAATACCCTCGATTCGCTGTTTACCTCAACTTATATGCTAGTCAATACATTTATATTTGTAAATGCTAACGCATACATATAGATCAGTGCACATATATCAGTATATCTAGCTATAGCCCCAGAGCTGTCAAGGGTTCATCGAGTGTCGGAGTGAGATATGGGGTTCGAAGGGGCGGCTGCCCCTCTGGGTGTCTGGGGGAAGCTGGATACACTCTATGGCACATTTTCGTCATATTTGGTGTCAAATGGCTTACATGAAATGCTACTTTGGCATCTAATGAAGGACACTTTTCACCAAGAAAACCTGATCAAGCAATAACATTTTATGGTAAAGAAAGCTTGCAAATAACTTTTTGTAATTGAATCTTATATTTTTTATTAAATAGACTTACAAGTCAGGCGCAAACCTGTCCTGGTTGTCAATTTATAATAAAACTCCGATGTAATTTGCAAGCATTTGTCACCAGCTTGAGCAACATCAGCGTGGTCTAGTGGTTACCACATCAGGCTGATTACAATTTCGGCACAAATTCAAACCCGGGTATGACTTGCCAATTTTTCATTGAGCAAGACCATTTATCCACATTGCTAAGAACAAACCGTACAGTAAACGTTATTTGCCGAGCTTTGAGAAGCAATTACTGGATAATTAAGTGTCCACTTAGAATCAAATCTAGATTTGTATATAGCGGCACCGGCTAGTTTCTTCGTCTTTTTTTTGACAGAACTCTGTGATTCTGAAGCCATGGTTAACAAAAAGAGCGTCTACACCGTTAACAAATGTAAACATTACATTCGGCCTTCGTTAGTTTTCGGGAGCCAATCATAAGTGATTATTAACGCACGGAGAGTTCCGACATCTGTTCCGAGTAGTTACGATTGTACAGTGTGACGATCAGTTTCAAATATAGCCTTGAGACATTCTAAAAATAGCAATTTGGGAAACCTAATGTGTTGCGATTTTAAAATAGCACGGATATTAGTGTAGGTAAATCGTTTTTTATAAAAAGCGTGACAATATTAAAGATACGCGTGAGAGTGTGATTTGAGGTCTAAATGCGTGAGTCTCACGCCGAAAGCGTGAGACTTGACAGGTATGTAGCCCTCATATACTGGAGGATAATAAAGCATCTACTTATCTTTACAAATATAGCAAAACAATCCGCGAATTATGCATGCAAAATAATCCGTGAAACATGCATACCTGAATACATGTATAGAACTTACACAGACACGAACTGTTGCAACGCGAATCTGCTCAGATGTCCATTGCCGCAACAATAAATCGTATATATAGTAATGAAATGTTATTGTATTAAATCACTTCCTTTGTGATACACTAGTGTGTCCTAGATAGTGTTCAAGTGTGCTTCCACGCTCTACTGACTACCACTGCAGGTAGTGATAATCGATATATCGTGTTTTGACGCAGTGGGCTTTAACATAGATTATATGGCAGTGTACATGTGGATGTATACAAGGATACAGCACGTTTGGGGTACTCGTGTATATATTTAGTTCAGGGTTGGACGATTATATACAAATCAAATCAAATCAAATTTATTCACTCAGTGCATCATACATGATACAAACATGAGGTATAGGCCTATATACAGTAATACGGTATACAACTCTGTCCATATATTGAACGTCGCTACCGGTTGCCTATATGAGAGATGGGCAGCTTACCTGGGCAGGCTCCAGCGGTTGATCAGTACTTGGCAGGCATGTAGCCACACTGAGGCACACCGAGGCAGCTGCTGCCTCGGTCAAAATTTCCAAAGCAAACAAAAATAAATGAAATATTAAATAAATAAAATATCCCTTAGCTGTATATAATGTTGACTGCTAGAGAGCTGAATGGTCAGTACATAGCTATACGTCTAAGCTCTAAATCAGAACACGCAGGAAATCGCTTCTATACCCCAACATGTTTAAAGGGGAACATGCCTCCGGACCCCTAGATTGCCTCGGTTAAACTTTGCCTCTGGCTACGGTACTGCTTGGTGCACCAACATCCGTAAGAAATGCATATAAAGAGACCTCCATACATAACACGTATCTCGAGCTTTTATATTGTGTTCCGTCACATTGGACATTTGAACTGTTTGGTATGCCAATTATAATTGTTTCATCATTCATTCGTGTAAATATTCATCTTTTCGTTGTAATTAAAACGTATTAACCCATTCAACACCAAGTAACTGACATGGACTGGTCCATGATATTCTTAGACCAATAAATTAATAACAAAATTACATTTGGATCAGTTCATTTATCAAAATGGGTAATTTTTTTTCTAAAAATAGTTATATTACTTGAAAAAAGTGCAGATCCTGATGAGACGGCTCGTCACGAGCCGGCTCATCTGGATCTACACTTTTTTGTAAGCCAATTTAGTGGTCTGTGGTGTTGAAAGGGTTAATATTGTTAATTATGTCTGATTGCTGTGATCTAGCTTTGCCGACCCATCCTATTACACTGCAGTGTATTCCATAAACACCGTCTCAGCAATACACTCATAGAATACACATTGACACCTGTGTTGATTTATATCACCGCACTTGAAAATCGACTCCACCTAAGTATTTACAAATTCTGAGCCAAATTATTACAGTTTTACCATGTACATGACGATGATGTTAGCACTGTCATCAACATTAGCTTTATCATGTACATGTTATCTAGCTTTATCATGTACATGTTATCACTGTCATCAACATTAGCTTTATCATGTACATGTTATCACTGTCATCAACATTAGCTTTATCATGTACATGTTATCACTGTCATCAACATTAGCTTTATCATGTACATGTTATCACTGTCATCAACATTAGCTTTATCATGTACAGGTTATCACTGTCATCAACATTAGCTTTATCATGTACAGGTTATCACTGTCATCAATATCAGCTTTATCATGTACATGTTATCACTGTCATCAACATTAGCTTTATCATGTACATGTTATCACTGTCATCAACATTAGCTTTATCATGTACATGTTATCACTGTCATCAACATTAGCTTTATCATGTACATGTTATCCTTGTCCTCAACATTAGCTTTATCATGTACATGTTATCACTGTCATCAACATTAGCTTTATCATGTACATGTTATCACTGTCATCAACATTAGCTTTATCATGTACATGTTATCCTTGTCCTCAACATTAGCTTTATCATGTACATGTTATCCTTGTCCTCAACATTAGCTTTATCATGTACATGTTATCACTGTCATCAACATTAGCTTTATCATGTACATGTTATCACTGTCATCAACATTAGCTTTATCATGTACATGTTATCCTTGTCCTCAACATTAGCTTTATCATGTACATGTTATCCTTGTCCTCAACATTAGCTTTATCATGTATATGTTATCCTTGTCATCAATATCAGCTTTATCATGTACATGTTATCCTTGTCATCAACATTAGCTTTATCATGTACATGTTATCACTGTCATCAACATTAGCTTTATCATGTACATGTTATCACTGTCATCAACATTAGCTTATCATGTACATGTTATCACTGTCATCACCATTAGCTTTATCATGTACATGTTATCACTGTCATCAACATTAGCTTTATCGTGTACAGGTTATCACTGTCATCAATATCAGCTTTATCATGTACATGATATCACTGTCATCAACATTAGCTTTATCATGTACAGGTTATCACTGTCATCAACATTAGCTTTATCATGTACATGTTATCACTGTCATCAACATTAGCTTTATCATGTACATGTTATCCTTGTCCTCAACATTAGCTTTATCATGTACATAGTATCACTGTATCAACATTAGCTTTATCATGTATATGTTATCCTTGTCATCAATATCAGCTTTATCATGTACATGTTATCCTTGTCATCAACATTAGCTTTATCATGTACATGTTATCACTGTCATCAACATTAGCTTTATCATGTACATGTTATCCTTGTCCTCAACATTAGCTTTATCATGTACATGTTATCCTTGTCATCAACATTAGCTTTATCATGTACATGTTATCTAGCTTTATTATGTACATGTTATCCTTGTCATCAACATTAGCTTTATCATGTACATGTTATCACTGTCATCAACATTAGCTTTATCATGTACATGTTATCCTTGTCATCAACATTAGCTCTATCATGTACATGTTATCACTGTCATCAACATTACATGTAATGATAGCGTCATCAAGTGAGCATTTTAATTTAGTTTAATCATATTTTATTGCTCGACTCGTTTTACATATACATGTGAATACAAAACATGACAAATTAAAAATATATTGCAGTCGGGTCGGGCCACATTTTCTAGCAAGATTAGTTACGTACGGCCCTTCCCGAATTTTAATTATTTTTAATATTGCATAAAACTGTTTGCTTTCGTTTTGCTTTTCGAAATATGGGTGACACAAAGCATTCCTCAGTCCCCACTCACAACGGCCTAGTCGCCTTTAAATTTGACATTTATGTTAGAGGACATAGAAAACGCACATCTACATTATATGATTATTATTACATGAACACAAAATACGAAGAATTCCATCAAAGATATATCACATCTTTATTACAAAACACAAACTGAGCAACTAAAAATATTCCAAAATGTTTAAAACTATGTAGTTATATAGTTATTGTTTTTCATGTAAAAACACACTTATTCGAAGTGTGCGTTTTCTATGTCCTCTAGTATATGTGTGCGTTTTCTATGTCCTCTAGTATATATGTGCGTTTTCTATGTCCTCTAGTATATATGGAACATATTATATGACACATGTCCATATGAGTCCATATTTAGACAGTGACAAGCACAATAACGCAATATTACATTTCTTATCTTTGACACTTGGTTAAGTGACTTTTTTTAATAGAAGTCCAACAACACACTCACACACAAAATGGTTTCTTTATCGTATCGTGTTTGTTTTTCAATGTTGATCGTTCTCTCTGTCGGCATGTATGTCCAAGGAAAGAAACGACTGGTGTTACATAGCGATGTTGATTTATTACAAGCATATGAAACACTGAATGCGAAGGTAAACTTCCATCCTATAAGAATACAATTGGAAATGCGGCTTACTATAATATGCATCAAGAGATCTCCTTAGCCGAGTGGTTACAATCGTTGACTTCAAGTTACTTGCTACCCGCCACTGTAGGTTCGAATCCTACTGTATATCGCTAGTGCATATTTAGCATTTCATTGATCTAAGCATTCAAATTCAACATTGCCTCTTCTCTCTCCTTCGTGGTGATGGATTCCATCAGGAATGAGTTTTCGAGAGTGATTACTATATGTTGTACGAACTAGTTTCGCAATCAAGCTAAATACATTTGTATGAACTAACAGTTGCATTAAAATTAAAATTCAGTATCAAGTTTAAACAAGATATAATTAAAATTAGCCTATACCTACCATCTACGGACTCCAATGTGCTAAACGTATATGTTTGCAACCTCCACTATGGGGAAGTTGAATTCGGATAAGTAATATGCATGTTTTGGAGAGGAATTAATATAAGTTTTCTGAAAACTTGTTTTCCAATCCAATCCATTCACAATTTATGTAATTTGTAACATTTTGTGTGTTATACATGTAAATTTATTGGAATAAATACTGTTTAAACCAATATGCATGTTTTCCAATCAAACTATTTTCTATTGCAACACTTCTTCTATATTATTTTCGTATAACATACGTTTAAGCTAATCTCAAATGTCAGTACAATGTAGTGCATGTAATGTACAGTCGTTCACACCACCATTATGTCTATGCTCCAGACATGCCGTCTGTGACATTACTGGTTATACACAGCAGTTATCCATTAACAGGCTACGCCGCAGGTTCTCGCTACACTCACACAGGGGGTGCTGCCAACAATCTCTGCTTGCCACCCGATCCACAATGGGCGTACTATGAAGATTCGGTCAATTCAGCAGGACAAGTCTATGGCACAGAGTATGAGCTGGGGGATGATCATTCTGACGGAGGGTCAAGATACTTAGGAACAAATGTGAGAGATGAAGACGTGCCATGTGCATTGTGTTCATCACCTAGATCGAGTGTTGTCATGATTCCGAGTCGCTTAGATTGCTATCCCGGATGGACGAAAGAATACAACGGCTATCTGATGTCTGGATACCGCGGTCATGCTTCTGCCACAGAATATATTTCTGTTGATGCCCATGTGGATGTTTTGGTTGGTGGTCACCCTGATCAGGACGGACAACCAATTTGTTTTACTTGGTTGAAGGAATTTGCGGTTCGCTGAAATGTCCACCGTACGTCGATGGACGTGAACTT
Organism: Archivesica marissinica; assembly: GCA_014843695.1. NCBI lineage: Eukaryota > Metazoa > Mollusca > Bivalvia > Venerida > Vesicomyidae > Archivesica > Archivesica marissinica. Next base: position 51,554,891 of record CM026390.1, read on the forward strand.
ACGTGTGTTGTTTGCACAAAGTAAAACAGGGGAATAAATATCTGCATTTGTATCTACTTAGATATTTGTGTTTGTTGTTCTTCAATGTTGCAAGTTCATTTGGACACTGCATCGGCCAAGTGAAAGCAGTTCAATGATCTATCACAATCTATGGACATTATTCAGCCCAACATATTACATAAATAATGGATGTTTACATTTAGACAACACACCAACTTCAGTTATATTGGGAACATTGCACATTTCTATGTGCTTATACAATACAATACGTTTATTGCATAAAACAGTTACATAGTAATTCGACAGTAAATACATGCAGTGATGTGGAATTGTACAAAATAGCATCATTGTAGATTATATCAACTTAACAACGAATATGCAATTTAGGTTGCATAAGGTGAATCGTTCGACGGTATATCATTCGGGTTTCGACAACGTGACGGAGATATGTGCTCTATTGTGTGCAATATATCGGATGTTTCGACAACGTGACGGAGGTATGTGATGTACCAAGTGTTATCTAGATGAATTTGAACCATTCAACATCATTATGTTTTCGTATTAATAATGTTCAGCTGTACATGCAAAGAATTTATGTCCACAGTATGTGGTTGACACATGTATATGAATATCAGAATACATGTATGCGAATTATCAATATTTCTTATGACCGAAATCAATCAGTTACAGTGTCAATTGCAATGCGATGGTTGCTTACCTTGCTGTTATCTTTTGTTTGTGTTTAGTTGTTGTTTTTGTGTGTTGTTTTATTTGGGGGAGGGGTCACACCGACATGTTAGTTCACATATCGACCATCCAGATATTATTTTAGTGGAGGAAGATCCAGGGTGCCCTACGGAGCAGTATTTCAGGCACGGGCGAGCACCCTGGTAGAACCATCGACCTCCCACAAGCCAGCTGAATAGCTTCATCAAATGAAATAATTGGACACACTGAGTGGGATTCGAACATACAGCGGTGAGAAACAAAGGAAGTGCACAAAATATATTTAACGAATAATTACAAACACTTAACAAAACGAACTCGTTCACAACTAGCATTTAACGTGAGTATCTGCATACAGATTATGCATAAATGTGTCTACATATTGACAGTGTATACTATTGTAGAGGAGTTAAATGCGGTAGCGATCCAATGGTTAACATATTGGACACATACTCCAGAGAGCGTAGGTTCGATCTCCCATTATACGTAGGTGCTTACACCGGTCTGTTAAACTATCAGAGGATCCTCCGGGTGGGCTTCTATCTGTTCCATTGCAATATCTTCCCAAAACTAAAATTACATAATCCTTTTAGGAGGTGGCGTTCACGTGGACAACCAGTAGCCTGTCTGATTAGCTAGTTGTTGGCGCGCTCGTTTCTCACCAATGCAACCCGGGTTCGATCCTTGGACCGGGAAGTATGTGAGATGGTACGGTAGTCGCCAGATCGGACAGGTTGGTTTTCTCCGGGTACTCCGGTTTCCTCCAACACGAATGACCACATATACGCTTCCATCCGCGCTAACGAGAGTGAATAATATAAGTTGTTCGAACTTGCTTCGCAATCGTTGTAAAATAAATAAAGCTTAAACAAACGAGTAGCCACGATAAATAAACGCGACACACACTGAATTACAATCATTTAATAGTGTTGTGGACATACGTACAGATCTTCTAATGCTAAATGAACATTGTATGCATTCAATGAAGCACAAAGATGAAAGCCGTAGTTCATGCTATTCGTATTTCAAGCATACAGTTATCAATATAAATAGAAAGAGAACTGGGCTGTGCGTGTTTTACGTTTATTTAACGTCGCTACACGTTGCCCATATGAGCGACGCCTCCTGAATAAATTAGTCATGTTATTTGTGGAGGATAGTGCAATGATACAAAGACCCATTCCAGAGTCTTCTCTGGTTCTTGTACGTGCACGGTGTACAGCACCGACACGAGACCTCGGTTTAAAGTCCCATCTGAAAGACTGTTAATTGTATTAGGGTCAGACGGGGGATCGAACCTACGATCCCTGGATTACCAGTCAGTCCAGCGTGTTACCACTGGACTACCGATCCGTCCGTAAGAGAGAACTGGACAACACATATTCAGATATATAAATGTATATTTAGAAGATAAAATTGTTATATTCCAACAACGAGCTGCAAGACTAATTCTTGACAAACATTTTTACACTCCTTCTTCCGAACATTTCCCAACTCTCAATTGGGTGATTTTCCCAGAAATGGTTATATTTCAAAAGCAGTATTAATGTTTAAAACACTCAATGGCCTAGCACCTGCCTATCTGCAAGCGTCATTCAGATTTACTTCCGATGTTCGAACTCAAAACTTGATATCATCTGCCAATCTCCAACTTTACCCTACTAAGCCAACTACTGAAGTGTTTAGAAAATCGTTCTTATATTCAGGGTCACACTTGTGGAATTCCTTCCCTTATCACATCAAAACAGCACATTCTGTTCCACAAATCTAAGCTTTATATATCAGGTGGTGCGAAGAACAGACCAATAATCTAATAAAGTAATGGTATACTATTATACATGAATATAAGTATTAGTTCTTGCAGCTTATATCTTATTTCCTAGAAAGTTTTACTGGTTACTGTTTACATGATTCATTATGCTATTCCATGTTTTAATTTGTTGAGGGCCTCATGGTAGATTGACTTAATTATTCAAATGAGTGTTCTCGTTAAATAAAGTCTTTCTTCTTCTTCTTCTTATTATTATTATTATTATTATTATTATTATTATTATTATTATTATTATTATTATTATTATTATTATTATTATTATTATTATTATTATTATTATTATTATTATTATTATTATTATTATTATTATGTATAGACTTTATGAATGACTTGAACCTAATTTACAGAATAATCAATAAAAAAGAACTGCAGCAAGAAATAATAAACAAGAAAGTAGTGTGTTCGCCAGTGGTGTTCCACTTGACGATTTGTCGCAGTTAATGTCGCCTCCGTATGTGGTGAAGTAGGCGTGGTCTTGGGCTCCACATGTGGCATAGCTATATGTAACATCCGTGATACCTTTCAATAAGGATGCCATCTCACTTGTGCAATTCCCGGCAGGAATGTACTTTACACAGTTGCGAAACATCGAATATGAACTGTTCAAATAAATTAATACAATATAACTGAATAATAGTTTAATGCTATATTAATGTTCACACATATTTCTAAAGGGTATGTTTATGTGTAGACAGGGCGAATAGAGAGCCAGAGCGAGAGATAGAGGGAGGAAGAGCCATAGCGAGCGAGCGAGAGGGAGGGAGGGAGCGAGAACTAGAGAGGAAGAGAGAGAGAGAGAGATATAGTACGAGATATATAGGGGAGAACATCAGAATACGGTGTCCGCATCGTACTCCTCGAGAGGTTTTGAGTTGGAACCCCGCCAGAACCACCGTGGTGGTGTCCTTGGGCAAACCACATAGCTTCTCTCTATCTCATGGCGATGGATTCCATCAATTATGAGAATACTCACTGTTACAGTCCAGATAGAAGGCTCGTTACAGTCCAGATAGAAGGCTCATTTATTACATAGTAATATTGTAACGTTATTTATTACATAGTAATATTGTAAAGTCATTTTTTACATAGTAATATTGTAAAGTTATTTATTACATAGTAATATTGTAAAGTTATTTATTATAATATTGTAAAGTTATTTATTATAATATTGTAAAGTTATTTATTACATAGTAATATTGTAAAGTTATTATTACATAGTAATATTGTAAAGTTATTTATTACATAGTAATATTGTAAAGTTATTTATTACATAGTAATATTGTAAAGTTATTTATTACATAGTAATATTGTAAAGTTATTTATTACATAGTAATATTGTAAAGTTATTTATTACATAGTAATATTGTAAAGTTATGTATTACATAGTAATATTGTAAAGTTATTTATTACATAGTAATATTGTAAAGTTATTTATTACATAGTAATATTGTAAAGTTATTTATTACATAGTAATATTGTAAAGTTATTTATTACATAGTAATATTGTAATGTTATTTATTACATAGTAATATTGTAAAGTTATTATTACATAGTAATATTGTAATGTTATTTATTACATAGTAATATTGTAAAGTTATTTATTACATAGTAATATTGTAAAGTTATTTATTACATAGTAATATTGTAATGTTATTTATTACATAGTAATATTGTAAAGTTATGTATTACATAGTAATATTGTAAAGTTATGTATTACATAGTAATATTGTAAAGTTATTTATTACATAGTAATATTGTAAAGTTATTTATTACATAGTAATATTGTAAAGTCATTTATTACATAGTAATATTGTAAAGTTATTTATTACATAGTAATATTGTAATGTTATTTATTACATAGTAATATTGTAAATTTATTTATTACATAGTAATATTGTAATGTTATGTATTACATAGTAATATTGTAATGTTATTTATTACATAGCAGTATTGTAAAGTTATTTATTACATAGTAATATTGTAAAGTTATTTATTACATAGTAATATTGTAAAGTTATTTATTACATAGCAGTATTGTAAAGTTATTTATTACATAGTAATATTGTAAAGTTATTTATTACATAGTAATATTGTAAAGTTATTTATTACATAGTAATATTGTAAAGATATTTATTACATAGTAATATTGTAAAGTTATTTATTACATAGCAGTATTGTAAAGTTATTTATTACATAGTAATATTGTAAAGTTATTTATTACATAGTAATATTGTAAAGTTATTTATTACATAGTAATATTGTAATGTTATTTATTACATAGTAATATTGTAAAGTTATTTATTACATAGTAATATTGTAAAGTTCACACTATTATGAAGTTAAAGTCATATGTAACGAAATATAGGCTCGATATGACATAATAGGATGGAATAAATGTAGCATATTTGCATACGATGGTGATAGAGCGAGTTCTGAGTAGATGACGATAGTATGGATATGGGGTTCCGAGTCTATGATGATAGTATGGATATGGGGTTCCGAGTCTATGATGATAGTATGGATATGGGGTTCCTAGTCTATGATGATAGTATGGATATGGGGTTCCGAGTCTATGATGATAGTATGGATATGGGGTTCCTAGTCTATGATGATAGTATGGATATGGGGTTCCGAGTCTATGATGATAGTATGGATATGGGGTTCCAAGTCTATGTTGATAGTATGGATATGTGGTTCCAAGTAGATGATGATAGTATGGATATGGGGTTCCAAGTCTATGGTGATAGTATGGATATGGGGTTCCAAGTCTATGGTGATAGTATGGATATGGGGTTCCAAGTCGATGATGATAGTATGGATATGTGGTTCCAAGTATGTGATGATAGTATGGATATGGGGTACTGAGTCGATGTTGATAGTATGTGTGTGGGGTACCGAGTCGATGTTGATAGTATGTGTGTGGGGTGTGGTTGGAGACGATCTGATACGGGGATCTTCCCAGTCGCACCGCAGCACAATAGTGATATTTACAACCAGATTTACTAGGGTTCCGTGGTGAAGCAGTCCAGACGGCTGTAGCGATACTGCATGCATGCACCGGCACTACGACACAGGATACTCCGTCCAGCTCTCTGATATCGTATATTATACATAACTGTAACTGACTGATTTAACTGACTGATTTGGAAAACATAATTATGCTAGCTGTGTGTTTCTAAATGTTAATTCCCCGAATATTTGAAAAACATACGTTAACTCTGAACTAGTAAATGGAAATGGTTCTGTGTTACCTGCAAACAGCTTGTCTGTAAGCTGTATAGTTCTGTTGATCTAGCAGTGTATTTGCGACTGACATGCCCTGTACAAGTTCAAAATAACACGATTGGTTTTGCATTTTGCATTCCTTGTATGCTTTGATGAGTTCTGAAAAGTTAATTCATAAATGTTGTTTTAATATAAATATGCACGTGTATAAACGTATGCTTTGACATTTCGATTACCTCATTAATGTTTAGTTCTTAAATTACTTTAATAAAGACACCATTTGTTTGAATGGATATATAAATAATTGAATTACTTTTACATTTTTACATGTATTTTTCACTAGTGATCTACTGGTGGTGACGGTTTGTTTTATCCACTCTAAGACGTATAGGATGGACGACTTTCGCCGTGCTGGATAGTACAAGTACTAGTTATGACAACTTACCTTCCTGATTATCACAACTAGCTCTACCTGCCACTTTGATGCTTGTGCTATCCATGATGATAGAAATACTGTCCTCATTCTCGCAGTCACCAATAGCGTCTGAATAACACTTCACCGTACATTCAATGCTATCAAGAAATGTTGAGAGAATAACTATACATGTTGTAGGCGATTTATGCAGAGTTTGCCAACGGGAATTCTCACAGCACGCCAATACTCTAGTCATTAGATATGTATTTCTCACGGTGCGCCATTACTCCAAACATTACATATGTATTTCTCACAGCGCGCCAATACTCTAGTCATTATATATGTATTTCTCACTGTGCGCCATTACTACAGTCATTAGATATGTATTTCTCACAGCGCGCCAATACTCTAGTCATTAGATATGTATTTCTCACTGTGTGCCATTACTACAGTCATTAGATATGTATTTCTCACGGTGCGCCATTACTACAGTCATTGCATATGTATTTCTCACGGCGCGCCATTACTAGTTATTAGATATGTATTTCTCACTGTGCGCCATTACTACAGTCATTAGATATGTATTTCTCACGGTGCGCCATTACTACAGTCATTGCATATGTATTTCTCACGGCGCGCTATTACTACAGTCATTGCATATGTATTTCTCACGGCTCGCCATTACTACAGTCATTAGATATGTATTTCTCACTGTGTGCCATTACTACAATCATTAGATATGTATTTCTCACGGCGCGCCATTACTACAGTCATTAGATATGTATTTCTCACGGTGCGCCATTACTATAGTCATTAGATATGTATTTCTCACTGTGTGCCATTACTACAGTCATTAGATATGTATTTCTCACTGTGTGCCATTACTACAGTCAGTGCATATGTATTTCTCACGGTGCGCCATTACTACAGTCATTACATATGTATTTCTCACGGTGCGCCATTACTCCAGACATTACATATGTATTTCTCACGGTGCGCCATTACTACAGTCATTGCATATGTATTTCTCACGGCTCGCCATTACTCCAAACATTGCACATGTATTTCTCACGGCACGCCATTACTCCAGACATTACATATGTATTTCTCATGGCGCGCCATTACTAGTTATTAGATATGTATTTCTCACGTTGCGCCATTACTACAGTCATTAGATATGTATTTCTCCCGGCGCGCCATTACTACAAACATTACATATGTATTTCTCACGGCGCGCCATTACTTCAGACATTACATATGTATTTCTCACGGCGCGCCATTACTCCAGACATTACATATGTATTTCTCACGGCGCGCCATTAGTCCAGACATTACACATGTATTTCTCCTGGCGCGCCATTACTCCAAACATTACATATGTATTTCTCCCGGCGCGCCATTACTCCAAACATTACATATGTATTTCTCCCGGCGCGTCATTACTCCAAACATTACATATGTATTTCTCACGGCGCGCCATTACTGCAGACATTACATATGTATTTCTCCCGGCGCGCCATTACTCCAAATATTACATATGTATTTCTCACGGCGCGCCATTACTGCGGACATTACATATGTATTTCTCACGGCGCGCCATTACTCCAGACATTACATATGTATTTCTCACGGCGCGCCATTAGTCCAGACATTACACATGTATTTCTCCTGGCGCGCCATTACTCCAAACATTGCATATGTATTTCTCCCGGCGCGCCATTACTCCAAACATTACATATGTATTTCTCACGGCGCGCCATTACTGCATACATTACATATGTATGTCTCACGACGCGCCATTACTCTAGACATTACATATGTATTTCTACCGGCGCACCATTACTCCAACCATTACATATGTATTTCTCACGGCGCGCCATTACTGCATACATTACATATGTATTTCTCACGGCGCGCCATTACTCCAGACATTATATATGTATTTCTCTCGGCACGCCATTACTGCATACATTACATATGTATTTCTCACGGCACGCCATTACTCCAGACATTACACATGTATTTCTCCCGGCGCGCCATTACTCCAACATTACATATGTATTTCTCCCGGCGCGTCATTACTCCAAACATTACATATGTATTTCTCACGGCGCGCCATTACTGCAGACATTACATATGTATTTCTCACGGCGCGCCATTACTCCAGACATTACATATGTATTTCTCACGGCACGCCATTACTCCAGACATACACATGTATTACTCACGGCGAGCCATTACTCCAAACATTACATATGTATTTCTCATGGCGCGCCATTACTCCAAACATTACATATGTATTTCTCCCGGCGCGCCATTACTCCAAACATTATATATGTATTTCTCAAGGCGCGCCATTACTGCAGACATTACATATGTATTTCTCACGGTGCGCCATTACTCCAGACATTATATATGTATTTCTCTCGGCGCGCCATTACTCCAGACATTACACATGTATTTCTCACGGCGCGCCATTACTCCAGACATTACATATGTATTTCTCACGGTGCGCCATTATTCCAGACATTGCATATGTATTTCTCCCGGCGCGCCATTACTCCAAACATTACATATGTATTTTTCACGGCGCGCCATTACTGCATACATTACATATGTATTTCTCACGACGCGCCATTACTGCATACATTATATATGTATTTCTCACGGCGCGCCATTATTCCAGACATAGCATATGTATTTCTCCCGGCGCGCCATTACTCCAAACATTACATATGTATTTCTCACGGCGCGCCATTACTGCATACATTACATATGTATTTCTCCCGGCGCGCCATTACTCCAAACATTACATATGCATTTTTCACGGCGCGCCATTACTGCAGAGATTACATATGTATTTGTCACGGCGCGCCATTACTCCAGACATTACATATGTATTTCTCACGGCGCGCCATTATTCCAGACATTGCATATGTATTTCTCCCGGCGCGCCATTACTGCATACATTACATATGTATTTCTCACGACGCGCCATTACTCTAGACATTACATATGTATTTCTCCCGGCGCGCCATTACTCCAAACATTATATATGTATTTCTCACGGCGCGCCATTACTGCATACATTACATATGTATTTCTCACGGCGCGCCATTACTCCAGACATTATATATGTATTTCTCTCGGTGCGCCATTACTGCATACATTACACATGTATTTCTCCCGGCGCGCCATTACTCCAGACATTATATATGTATTTCTCACGGCGCGCCATTACTCCAGACATTACACATGTATTTCTCCCGGCGCGCCATTACTCCAACATTACATATGTATTTCTCCCGGCGCGCCATTACTCCAAACATTACATAAGTATTTCTCACGGCGCGCCATTACTGCAGACATTATATGTATTTCTCACGGCGCGCCATTACTCCAGACATTACATATGTATTTCTCACGGCGCGCCATTACTCCAGACATACACATGTATTACTCACGGCGCGCCATTACTGCAAACATTACATATGTATTTCTCACGGCGCGCCATTACTCCAGACATTACATATGTATTACTCACGGCGCGCCATTACTCCAAACATTACATATGTATTTCTCACGGCGCGCCATTACTCCAGACATTACATATGTATTTCTCCCGGCGCGCCATTACTCCAAACATTATATATGTATTTCTCACGGCGCGCCATTACTGCAGACATTACATATGTATTTCTCACGACGCGCCATTATTCCAGACATTGCATATGTATTTCTCCCGGCGCGCCATTACTCCAAACATTACATATGTATTTCTCACGGCGCGCCATTACTGCATACATTACATATGTATTTCTCCCGGCGCGCCATTACTCCAAACATTACATATGCATTTCTCACGGCGCGCCATTACTGCAGACATTACATATGTATTTGTCACGGCGCGCCATTACTCCAGACATTACATATGTATTTCTCATGGCGCGCCATTACTGCATACATTACATATGTATTTCTCACGACGCGCCATTACTCTAGACATTACATATGTATTTATCCCGGCGCGCCATTACTCCAAACATTACATATGTATTTCTCACGGCGCGCCATTACTGCATACATTACATATGTATTTCTCACGGCGCGCCATTACTGCATACATTACATATGTATTTCTCACGGCGCGCCATTACTCCAAACATTACATAAGTATTTCTCACGGCGCACCATTACTCCAGACATTACATATGTATTTCTCACGGCGCGCCATTACTCCAGACATTACATATGTATTTCTCACGGCGCGCCATTACTCCAGACATACACATGTATTACTCACGGCGCGCCATTACTCCAAACATTACATATGTATTTCTCACGGCGCGCCATTACTCCAGACATTACATATGTATTTCTCCCGGCGCGCCATTACTCCAAACATTACATGTATTTGTCACGGCGCGCCATTACTGCATACATTACATATGTATTTCTCCCGGCGCGCCATTACTCCAAACATAGCATATGTATTTCTCCCGGCGCGCCATTACTCCAAACATTACATATGTATTTCTCACGGCGCGCCATTACTGCATACATTACATATGTATTTCTCCCGGCGCGCCATTACTCCAAACATTACATATGCATTTTTCACGGCGCGCCATTACTGCAGAGATTACATATGTATTTCTCACGGCGCGCCATTATTCCAGACATTGCATATGTATTTCTCCCGGCGCGCCATTACTGCATACATTACATATGTATTTCTCACGACGCGCCATTACTCTAGACATTACATATGTATTTCTCCCGGCGCGCCATTACTCCAAACATTATATATGTATTTCTCACGGCGCGCCATTACTGCATACATTACATATGTATTTCTCACGGCGCGCCATTACTGCATACATTACATATGTATTTCTCACGGCGCGCCATTACTCCAGACATTACATATGTATTTCTCCCGGCGCGCCATTACTGCATACATTACATATGTATTTCTCACGGCGCGCCATTACTGCATACATTACATATGTATTTCTCACGGCGCGCCATTACTCCAGACATTATATATGTATTTCTCTCGGTGCGCCATTACTGCATACATTACACATGTATTTCTCCCGGCGCGCCATTACTGCAGACATTATATATGTATTTCTAACGGCGCGCCATTACTCCAGACATTACACATGTATTTCTCCCGGCGCGCCATTACTCCAAACATTACATATGTATTTCTCCCGGCGCGCCATTACTCCAAACATTACATATGTATTTCTCACGGCGCGCCATTACTGCAGACATTACATATGTATTTCTCACGGCGCGCCATTACTCCAGACATTACATATGTATTTCTCACGGCGCGCCATTACTCCAGACATTACATATGTATTTCTCACGGCGCGCCATTACTCCAGACATTACATATGTATTTCTCACGGCGCGCCATTACTCCAGACATTACATATGTATTTCTCACGGCGCGCCATTACTCCAAACATTACATATGTATTTCTCACGGCGCGCCATTACTCCAGACATTACATATGTATTCTCACGGCGCGCCATTACTCCAAACATTACATATGTATTTCTCACGGCGCGCCATTACTCCAGACATTACATGTATTTCTCACGGCGCGCCATTATTCCAGACATTGCATATGTATTTCTCCCGGCGCGCCATTACTCCAAACATTACATATGTATTTCTCACGGCGCGCCATTACTGCATACATTACATATGTATTTCTCCCGGCGCGCCATTACTCCAAACATTACATATGCATTTCTCACGGCGCGCCATTACTGCAGACATTACATATGTATTTGTCACGGCGGGCCATTACTCCAGACATTACATATGTATTTCTCACGGCGCGCCATTATTCCAGACATTGCATATGTATTTCTCACGACGCGCCATTACTCTAGACATTACATATGTATTTATCCCGGCGCGCCATTACTCCAAACATTACATATGTATTTCTCACGGCGCGCCATTACTCTAGACATTACATATGTATTTATCCCGGCGCGCCATTACTCCAAACATTACATATGTATTTCTCACGGCGCGCCATTACTCCATACATTACATATGTATTTCTCACGGCGCGCCATTACTCCAAACATTACATATGTATTTCTCACGGCGCGCCATTACTCCATACATTACATATGTATTTCTCCCGGCGCGCCATTACTCCAGACATTACATATGTATTTCTCACGGCGCGCCATTACTCCAAACATTACATATGTATTTCTCACGGCGCGCCATTACTCCAGACATTACGCATGTATTTCTCCCGGCGCGCCATTACTGCAAACATTACATATGTATTTCTCCCGGCGCGCCATTACTTCAGACATTACATATGTATTTATCACGGCGCGCCATTACTCCAAACATTACATATGTATTTCTCACGGCGCGCCATTACTCCAGACATTACATATGTATTTCTCACGGCGCGCCATTACTCCAGACATTACATATGTATTTCTCCCGGCGCGCCATTACTCCAGACATTACACATGTATTTCTCACGGAGCGCCATTACTCCAAACATTACATATGTATTTCTCACGGCGCTCCATTACTCCAGACATTACATATGTATTTCTCACGGCGCGCCATTACTACAAACATTACATATGTATTTCTCACGGCGCGCCATTACTCCAGACATTACATATGTATTTCTCACGGCGCGTCATTACTACAAACATTAAATATGTATTTCTCACGGCGCGCCATTACTCCAGACATTACATATGTATTTCTCACGGCGCGCCATTACTCCAAACATTACGTATGTATTTCTCCCGGCGCGCCATTACTCCAAACATTACATATGTATTTCTCCCGGCGCGCCATTACTTCAGACATTACATATGTATTTCTCACGGCGCGCCATTACTCCAAACATTACATATGTATTTCTCCCGGCGCGCCATTACTCCAGACATTACATATGTATTTCTCACGGCGCGCCATTACTCCAGACATTACATATGTATTTCTCCCGGCGCGCCATTACTCCAGACATTACATATGTATTTCTCACGGCGCGCCATTACTCCAAACATTACATATGTATTTCTCACGGCGCGCCATTACTCCAGACATTACATATGTATTTCTCACGGCGCGCCATTACTACAAACATTACATATGTATTTCTCACGGCGCGCCATTACTCCAGACATTACATATGTATTTCTCACGGCGCGCCATTACTACAAACATTACATATGTATTTCTCACGGCGCGCCATTACTTCAGACATTACATATGTATTTCTCACGGCGCGCCATTACTCCAGACATTACGTATGTATTTCTCCCGGCGCGCCATTACTCCAAACATTACATATGTATTTCTCACGGCGGGCCATTACTGCAGACATTACATATGTATTTCTCACGGCGTGCCATTACTCAACATTACATATGTATTTCTCACGACGCGCCATTACTCTAGACATTACATATGTATTTATCCCGGCGCGCCATTACTCCAAACATTACATATGTATTTCTCACGGCGCGCCATTACTGCATACATTACATATGTATTTCTCACGGCGCGCCATTACTGCATACATTACATATGTATTTCTCACGGCGCGCCATTACTCCAAACATTACATAAGTATTTCTCACTGCGCACCATTACTCCAGACATTACATATGTATTTCTCACGGCGCGCCATTACTCCAGACATTACATATGTATTTCTCACGGCGCGCCATTACTCCAGACATTACATATGTATTTCTCACGGCGCGCCATTACTCCAGACATTACATATGTATTTCTCCCGGCGCGCCATTACTCCAAACATTACATATGTATTTGTCACGGCGCGCCATTACTCCAGACATTACATATGTATTTCTCACGGCGCGCCATTATTCCAGACATTGCATATGTATTTCTCCCGGCGCGCCATTACTCCAAACATTACATATGTATTTCTCACGGCGCGCCATTACTGCATACATTACATATGTATTTCTCACGACGCGCCATTACTCTAGACATTACATATGTATTTCTCCCGGCGCGCCATTACCCCAAACATTACATATGTATTTCTCACGGCGCGCCATTACTCCAAACATTACATATGTATTTCTCACGACGCGCCATTACTCTAGACATTACATATGTATTTCTCCCGGCGCGCCATTACCCCAAACATTACATATGTATTTCTCTCGGCGCGCCATTACTGCATACATTACATATGTATTTCTCACGGCGCGCCATTACTCCAGACATTACACATGTATTTCTCCCGGCACGCCATTACTCCAACATTACATATGTATTTCTCCCGGCGCGCCATTACTCCAAACATTACATAAGTATTTCTCACGGCGCACCATTACTGCAGACATTACATATGTATTTCTCACGGCGCGCCATTACTCCAGACATTACATATGTATTTCTCACGGCGCAACATTACTCCAAACATTACATATGTATTTCTCACCGCGCGCCATTACTGCATACATTACATATGTATGTCTCACGGCGCGCCATTACTCCAGACATTACACATGTATTTCTCCCGGCGCGCCATTACTCCAACATTACATATGTATTTCTCCCGGCGCGCCATTACTCCAAACATTACATATGTATTTCTCACAGCGCGCCATTACTGCAGACATTACATATGTATGTCCTTATGTATCAGATATGTTACTACTAATTCTATATAAAACTGTCTCGCCATCGGAAACCCAACTCGATGAACAAGAAAAGGTGTAAATAGTAGAATTGCCGGCCCGGCTTATTTGTCGTTGTGTGGGTCTACGGTTCGTGTGAGGTATATGTATGTTAGTTGGGGAACTCGCTTGTTGTGAGGTACCGGGGCGGGTAGGGCTATAATTAAAAGATCCAATTCACAATTTAAATTTTACCAAAAGTTCAATTCTTATTTATTTAACCTGGTTCAGATTCTGGATTAGCGTGATGCATAACGACAGCCTAAACACACAATAAACACGTATACGATGAGTAATAGCAATTCGGAGAGAGAAGAGGCAACGTGGCCTAAAGGCACACTCGCAACGGCTCCAGCGGGGCTCGAACTCCAGACCTTTCGCACCTGAAGCGAACACTATTATTTGCTTACCTTATTAACAGGATCTGTCCAAATTTATGCTAAAATAAAAGTGGCCATATATTTTCAAATAAATGTCCAATTTTTCTAAAATAAGACATTTTCAAACAATACTGGTTCAATTTGATGGAGATTGAATTTAACATGCAGTAAGCACAGCAGTTTGAATATGTACACGTGGGATTTATACAAATTAACTGTCTGTTTGTCATCTAAAATATATTCGTTCATTTGATACCAAGATTAATATTCTGGGTTCATTTCTTTGTTCATGGTGTTGGTTTTCCAACAGTACAATTCATTAATACATGCGTACTATTGTGATGCACCGGATTCCAACAGTACAATTCATTAATACATGCGTACTATTGTGATGCACCGGATTCCAACAGTACGATTCATTAATACATGCGTACTATTGTGATGCACCGGACTCCAACAGTACGATTCATTAATACATGCGTACTATTGTGATGCACCGGACTCCAACAGTACGATTCATTAATACATGCGTACTATTGTGATGCACCGGACTCCAACAGTACAACTCATTAATACATGCGTACTATTGTGATGCACCGGACTCCAACAGTACGATTCATTAATACATGCGTACTATTGTGATGCACCGGACTCCAACAGTACGATTCATTAATACATGCGTACTATTGTGATGCACTGGATTCCAACAGTACGACTCATTAATACATGCGTACTATTGTGGCGCACCGGACTCCAACAGTACGACTCATTAATACATGCGTACTATTGTGGCGCACCGGACTCCAACAGTACGACTCATTAATACATGCGTACTATTGTGATGCACCGGACTCCAACAGTACGACGCATTAATACATGCGTACTATTGTGATGCACTGGATTCCAACAGTACGATTCATTAATACATGCGTACTATTGTGGCGCACCGGACTCCAACAGTACGACTCATTAATACATGCGTACTATTGTGGCGCACCGGACTTCAACAGTACGACTCATTAATACATGCATAATATTGTGATGCACCGGACTCCAACAGTACGACGCATTAATACATAATTTTCCATATCTTCCAATTCAGTTCACCACCAATTAGTGCACGCATGATGACAACACTTGTTTCAAATTGCCCCACAAATCACAAGTACGCATACAAGCACCCAAGACCAATTGGGGCTAAAGAACCCAAGACAATGCCCGTCATGTCTCACTAACCGCTCTCAATGCTAACTGTATATTGTAACATCCTCATGGAAAGGAATTTACATAAGCTCTCAGCTTGTTTTCCAATCCATTTCAGATATCCTGTTGTATTTATATACCGTATATATATTGAATGAACTGAATAAAATATGTTTAAACTAAATTAAACTAATACATGCGTACTATTGTGGCGCACCGGACTCCAACAGTACGATTCATTAATACATGCGTACTATTGTGATGCACCGGATTCCAACAGTACGATTCATTAATACATGCGTACTATTGTGGCGCACCGGACTCCAACAGTACGATTCATTAATACATGCGTACTATTGTGATGCACCGGATTCCAACAGTACGACTCATTAATACATGCGTACTATTGTGACGCACCGGACTCCAACAGTACAACTCATTAATACATGCGTACTATTGTGACGCACCGGACTCCAACAGTACGATTCATTAATACATGCATACTATTGTGATGCACCGGACTACAACAGTACGACGCATTAATACATGCGTACTATTGTGATGCACCGGACTTCAACAGTACGACTCATTAATACATGCATAATATTGTGATGCACCGGACTCCAACAGTACGACGCATTAATACATAATTTTCCATATCTTCCAATTCAGTTCACCACCAATTAGTGCACGCATGATGACAACACTTGTTTCAAATTGCCCCACAAATCACAAGTACGCATACAAGCACCCAAGACCAATTGGGGCTAAAGAACCCAAGACAATACCCGTCATGTCTCACTAACCGCTCTCAATGCTAACTGTATATTGTAACATCCTCATGGAAAGGAATTTACATAAGCTCTCAGCTTGTTTTCCAATCCATTTCAGATATCCTGTTGTATTTATATACCGTATATATATTAAATGAACTGAATAAAATATGTTTAAACTAAATTAAACTAATACATGCGTACTATTGTGATGCACCGGACTCCAACAGTACGATTCATTAATACATGCGTACTATTGTGACGCACCGGACTACAACAGTACGACGCATTAATACATGCGTACTATTGTGATGCACCAGACTCCAACAGTACGATTCATTAATACATGCGTACTATTGTGATGCACCGGACTCCAACAGTACGACTCATTAATACATGCGTACTATTGTGATGCACCGGACTACAACAGTACGACGCATTAATACATGCGTACTATTGTGATGCACCGGACTCCAACAGTACGACGCATTAATACATGCGTACTATTGTGACGCACCTGACTCCAAGATTCTATACTGGAGAAAATTGTACATTTTGACTTGTTTAGTTTATAAAAATCATTTTAGCTCGATTGCGAAACAAGTTCTTTCAACTTATATTAATCACTCTCGAGACCTAATTCCTGATGGAATCCATCGCCATGAAGGAGAGAGAAGAGGCAATGTGGAATTTAAATGCATTACCTAAGGGCACAATCGTAACGGTTCCAACGGGGCTCGAACTCCGGGCCGTTCGCACATGAAGCGAATGTGCTTCCACTGCGCTATAACAACTTCAACAGTTTTACTAAATGCAGTTTAGCCCATATCATGTAAAGGATAATAGTATGATTTTATTATTTTGGCCATTAATTAAGTTGTGGGTCTCCGTGGCGAGTGGCTACCGTCGTTCAAACTTCAACGCACGTGCCCCTCATCGCTGTAGGTTCATATCCATCTTCGAGTGGCGAATTCCTTCCAATGAGGAAGATATCCAGTTGGCTTGTGGAAGGTCTGTGGTTCTACCAGGTGCCCGTCCATACCTGAAATACTAGTAGGAAGGCTATCCGATGTCTTGCTCCGCCACTAATAGCTGGGGAGTCACCATAGTACCTAAATTGTTGGTGTGACTTTAAACACCAAAAATCAAACAATGACAACAAACAAACAAACAACAAGATAGCATTTGATTGTTTCAAACGATCTTTTAGATATAACTCACAGAGAGATATTCGAAACTTGTGAATATTAGTATTAACATTGATCTAACATAACATTACGGTAAGAAATAGAACGTGAATGTAAGCGCTGTGCTGGGCTATTTGGCTCATATATACCTGTCACAGTACTGTGATATAGAAGTTTCTATGTCTCCATCAGTGGTCAGGAGGGAGACACACTTCGAAGCCTCCGAAAACACCTTGGATGCGAAACACTTACTTTTCTAAATGAAATAATACAGCCTGGTAAACAAAGTGTGACCTAAAGATTAATTTTACATTATATTAGATGAGTGCAACCCGTAATAAACATTCACGACCAATACTTGCCAGTGTTCTCGTGAATACGGAGAAACTCTGGCAGAACATTTTAAGCAATACTATTGATGTGGAAATACGCTTAGTGTGTCCACTCCCGGTTTAATTTAAGCCACAGTTCAAGAAAACAACAACAAAATGAAAGCCAAATATGTTGAACGCATAGGATAAATACAGCTTGGAAACATGTCGAACGCATAGGGTAAATACAGATTGGAAACATGTCGAACGCATAGGGTAAATACAGATTGGAAACATGTCGAACGCATAGGGTAAATACAGATTGGAAACATGTCGAACGCATAGGGTAAATACAGATTGGAAACATGTCGAAAGCATAGGGTAAATACAGATTGGAAACATGTCGAACGCAAAGGGTAAATACAGATTGGAAACATGTCGAACGCATTGGGTAAATACAGATTGGAAATATGTCGAACGCATTGGGTAAATACAGATTGGAAATATGTCGAACGCATAGGGTAAATACAGATTAGAAACATGTCGAACGCATAGGGTAATACAGATTGGAAACATGTCGAACGCATAGGGTAATACAGATTGGAAACATGTCGAACGCATAGGGTAAATACAGATTGGAAACATGTCGAACCCATAGGGTAATACAGATTGGAAACATGTCGAACGCATAGGGTACATACAGATTGGAAACATGTCGAACGCATAGGGTAAATACAGATTGGAAACATGTCGAACGCATAGGGTAATACAGATTGGAAACATGTCGAACCCATAGGGTAAATACAGATTGGAAACATGTCGAACCCATAGGGTAATACAGATTGGAAACATGTCGAACGCATAGGGTAAATACAGATTAGAAACATGTCGAACGCATAGGGTAAATACAGATTGGAAACATGTCGAACGCAAAGGGTAAATACAGATTGGAAACATGTCGAACGCATAGGGTAAATACAGATTGGAAACATGTCGAACGCAAAGGGTAAATACAGATTGGAAACATGTCGAACGCATAGGGTAAATACAGATGGAAACATGTCGAACGCATAGGGTAATACAGATTGGAACATGTCGAACCCATAGGGTAAATACAGATTGGAATCATGTCGAACCCATAGGGTAATACAGATTGGAAACATGTCGAACGCATAGGGTAATACAGATTGGAAACATGTCGAACGCATAGGGTAAACACAGATTAGAAACATGTCGAACGCATAGGGTAATACAGATTGGAAACATGTCGAACGCATAGGGTAATACAGATTGGAAATGTCGAACGCATAGGGTAAATACAGATTGGAAACATGTCGAACGCATAGGGTAATACAGATTGGAAACATGTCGAACGCATAGGGTAATACAGATTGGAAACATGTCGAACGCATAGGGTAAATACAGATTGGAAACAAGTCGAATGCATAGGGTAATACAGATTGGAAACATGTCGAACGCATAGGGTAAATACAGATTAGAAACATGTCGAACGCATAGGGTAATACAGATTGGAAACATGTCGAACGCATAGGGTAATACAGATTGGAAACATGTCGAACGCATAGGGTAAATACAGATTGGAAACATGTCGAACGCATAGGGTAATACAGATTGGAAACATGTCGAACGCATAGGGTAATACAGATTGGAAACATGTCGAACGCATAGGGTAAATACAACTTGGAAAAGTAAACGTATACTTATTAATAAATCATTCTACGAAATTGCATAAGATAGCGTGTGTTAATTACAGACGCTGTTCTGTTTATAACATGAAACAAATAGCATGTATTTTTCAAGTATGTAGTATAGCGTACGAGTAGTTTATGTTCTTAATTGATTTTAATATGATAACGTTGTATTTTGTTTATTAATAATAGTTTATACAAATTTATTTTAGCTCGATTGCGAAACAAGTTCTTTCAACCTATATTAATCATTCTTGAGACCTCATTCCTGATGGAATCAATCGCCACGAAGGAGAGAGAAGCGGCATGTGGAATTTAAATGCCTTGCCTAAGGGCACACTCGTAACAGCTCCAGTGTGGCTCGAACTCCGGAGCGTTCGCACCTGAAGCGAACGCGCATCCACTGCGCTATCACGACTTACATTATTCTATTATTAATAATAGTCCTCTGTGACCGAGTGGTTGCGGTCGGTGACTAATAACTAGGGATGTCAACGAATATTCGAATACTTTTCCTACCGAATATTCGAATACCAAAATCGCTATTCGTTGCCATCCCTACTAAATACATATTGCCATTCCACTAGGTTCGAATCCCAATGGGAAGTTTGAAATCTTTCATGTGAGGAATATATCCTCTCCCGCCTTGTGGAAGGTTAGTAGTTATACCATGGTGCCATATGTAGGTATTCCTCCACCAGTAACACCGAGAGAGTCGCCATATGACCTAATCTATCGGTGCGACTTAAACCCGAAAACTAAACAAAGAAACCTTCTTGAATCAATCGCTTCTATGTTTTTATTAATATATTAATTATTTAATATTTAATTATATATATCTTAAAGGTTGGTTACGAGTACACATTGTATACCAATAAAGAAGATGGCTCAATCCTCGATAACATGCATAGCTTACTTTAGACGATATCCTAGGCTGTCCGATTAGCGCAGTGGTTAGCGCGCTCGCTTCTCATCAATGCAACCCGGGTTCGATCCTCGGACCGGTAAGTATGTGAGATGGTACGGTGGTCGCCAGATCGGACAGGTGGGTTTTCTCCGGGTTCTCCGGTTTCCTCCCACACGAATGCCCACATGTATGCTTTCATCCGCGCCAAACGAGAGTGATTAATATAAGTTGTTAAACTATGTGGGTGAAGTTAGTAGTGAGCAGTGTACTGCCAGTGTACTGCTGTACTGCTAGCAGTGAGTAGTGTAATCCAGCAGCGAGTAGTGTAATCCAGCAGTGAGCGGTGTAATCCAGCAGTGAGTAGTGTAATCCAGCAGTGAGTAGTGTAATCCAGCAGTGAGTAGTGTAATCCAGCAGTGAGTAGTGTAATCCAGCAGTGAGTAGTGTAATCCAGCAGTGAGTAGTGTAATCCAGCAGTGAGTGGTGTAATCCAGCAGTGAGCGTTGTAATCCAGCAGTGAGTAGTGTAATCCAGTAGTGAGCGGTGTAATCTAGCAGTGGCTAGTGTAATCCAGCAGTGAGTAGTGTAATCCAGCAGTGAGTAGTGTAATCCAGTAGTGAGCGGTGTAATCTAGCAGTGGCTAGTGTAATCCAGCAGTGAGTAGTGTAATCCAGCAGTGAGTAGTGTAATCCAGCAGTGAGTGGTGTAATCTAGCAGTGGCTAGTGTAATCCAGCAGTGAGTAGTGTAATCCAGCAGTGAGCGGTGTAATCCAGCAGTGAGTAGTGTAATCCAGCAGTGAGAGTGTAATCCAGCAGTGAGCGGTGTAATCCAGCAGTGAGTAGTGTAATCCAGCAGTGAGTAGTGTAATCCAGCAGTGAGTAGTGTAAGCCAACAGTGAGTAGTGTAATCCAGCAGTGGGTAGTGTAAT
This sequence comes from Archivesica marissinica, assembly GCA_014843695.1. Taxonomy (NCBI): domain Eukaryota; kingdom Metazoa; phylum Mollusca; class Bivalvia; order Venerida; family Vesicomyidae; genus Archivesica; species Archivesica marissinica. The sequence goes on from CM026390.1 coordinate 51,577,220, forward strand.
CCAGCAGTGGGTAGTGTAATCCAGCTGTGAGTAGTGTAATCCAGCAGTGAGTAGTGTAATCCTGCAGTGAGTAGTGTAACCCAGCAGTCAGTAGTGTAATCCAGCAGTGAGTAGTGTAATCCAGCAGTGAGTAGTGTAATCCAGCAGTGGGTAGTGTAATCCAGCAGTGAGTAGTGTAATCCAGCAGTGATTAGTGTAATCCAGCAGTGAGTAGTGTAATCCAGCAGTGAGTAGTGTAATCCAGCAGTGAGTAGTGTAATCCAGCAGTGAGCGGTGTAATCCAGCAGTGAGTAGTGTAATCCAGCAGTGGGTAGTGTAACCCAGCAGTGGGTAGTGTAATCCAGCAGTTAGTAGTGTAATCCAGCAGTGAGTATTGTAATCCAGCAGTGAGTAGTGTAATCCAGCAGTGAGTAGTGTAATCCAGCAGTGAGTAGTGTAATCCAGCAGTGAGTAGTGTAATCCAGCAGTGAGTAGTGTAATCCTGCAGTGAGTAGGGTAATCCAGCATTCAGTAGTGTAATCCAGCAGTGAGTAGTGTAATCCAGCAGTGAGTAGTGTAATCCAGCAGTGGGTAGTGTAATCCAGCAGTGAGTAGTGTAATCCAGCAGTGAGTAGTGTAATCCAGCAGTGGGTAGTGTAATCCAGCAGTGGGTAGTGTAATCCAGCAGTGAGTAGTGTAATCCAGCAGTGAGCGGTGTAATCCAGCAGTGAGCGGTGTAATCCAGCAGTGAGTAGTGTAATCCAGCAGTGGGTAGTGTAATCCAGCAGTGGGTAGTGTAATCCAGCAGTGAGTAGTGTAATCCAGCAGTGAGTAGTGTAATCCAGCAGTGAGTAGTGTAATCCAGCAGTGAATAGTGTAATCCAGCAGTGAGCGGTGTACTGCCAGTGTACTGCTGTACTGCTAGCAGTGAGTAGTGTAATCCAGCAGTGAGCGGTGTTTTCTAGTAGTGAATGTGTGCAAATGCAAATTCTGCCAACAAAATATTTTTTAAATTTATTTTTAATAAAATAAAATTGGGATTCGCAATCGTTGTAAAATAGATATTTACTTACCACTTTTGGATTTCTGCATGTCACATCTCCTCCATATTTCATATATAGGTGTTGTAAATCATTGTTTTCACAGATTGAATGTGAGCTGACTATGTTCAGTAATTCATCGTGATATTTAGCAGTGGCGGCTGTACAGTTTTCGGTGGAGTTAACGCTTATACACACTCGACCACTTGTAGATGTACTACCATAAAATAAATGAGAGACATTTATCACACCGCAACATCTGGTTAGGGAACAGCAGTAAAAACAAAGGATTCTAACTAAAAGGACCTATTCACATTTTGGAATAAATCAGACTTTATCTACCGAGGGAGGCAATAGAAAATTAGAGATGTCTCTCATTGTAAACGATTTATCATTTACTGCTGCAATCACATAATGGGGTAGCAAATAGATGAACACAAATTAATAATGATTATAAACACTATTGAAAGAACTCCAATTGGGAACATTGTCCGTGGAAGTCGTGATAGCGCAGTGGATGCGCGTTCGCTTCAGGTCCGGAGTTCGAGCCACGCTGGAGCCGTTACGATTGTGCCCTTAGGCAGGGCATTTAAATTCCACGTTGCCTATTCTCTCTCCCTCATGGCGATGGATTCCATCAGGAATGAGATCTCGAGAGATTAATATAAGTTGAAATAACTTGTTTCGCAATCGAGCTAAAATAAATTTGTATAAACTATGCTATAAACTAAACATTATTCGAAGAAATACACAAAGCCACAGCAGACGAGGACACACCTATTCGTTTCAGGATCGACAGAAGACTGAACACCAAGTGTATTGCATGTCGAAAAGGCTGGTTTAATATAAAGTGATTATTTATATATCGATCTGTCTACAACCCTTGCTAAAAGTTCATACTCATTTCTTCTGGAATATGTCAGCATAATGATATAATTACATGATATACATAATTCATCTTTCCTCACAAGTTGTTGACCTAGATTGTCTTTCTTAGTATATAGCTTTATCTTTGTAGTTTCAATTGTTGCAGATGTAAATTAAATGTAACTCATACTTGCACAATAATTCCTTGTATTCCTTATATTTGCCATCGGTGTAAAGCTGCGGGAGATTGGCATATGCGGTTTGTTGATTTGTACACGTCCGAGTGATTGGACAATGACCATCTATCTCTGTACCGTCTTCGCCCAAAATTTCTGCAGCCACTGGAGATATAACATTAAAATAATATATGCTTTTGAAGTGACATTATGCATTAATTTGGATTATTGTTATACGCTATCCTTAGGGCATGTTGAATTTGTAATATTGTTATAAGCTATCCTTAGGGCATGTTGAATTTGTAATATTGTTATAAGCTATCCTTAGGGCATGTTGAATTTGTAATATTGGTATATACTTGATATTAAGTGAATTGTTAACATTACCTAATTTGGCGACAGATAGACATACATACAAGACATACATACACTGATATACATACATAGACATTCAGACATACATTTAGACAGACATCCAGACAGACATTAAGACAGACATTCAGATATACATTCAAACATACATTCAGACAGACATTCATACAAACATTCAGACATACATTCAGACAGACATTTAGACAGACAGACAGACATACATTCAGATAGACATTCAGACAGACATACAGACATACATTCAGACAGACAGACATTCAGACATACATTCAGACATACATACATACATTCAGACATACATTCAGACAGACATACATTCAGACATACAATCAGACATACATTCAGACATACATTCAGAAATACATTCAGACAGACATTCAGACAGATATTCCAGACATTCAGACAATCAGACAGACAGACAGACAGACAGACAGACAGACAGACAGACAGACAGACAGAC
>CM026390.1:51581131-51616565 GCA_014843695.1 Archivesica marissinica
ACATTACATATGTATTTCTCCCTGCGCGCCATTACTCCAAACATTACATATGTATTTCTCACAGCGCGCCATTACTCCAAACATTACATATGTATTTCTCACGGCGCGCCATTACTCCAGACATTACGCATGTATTTCTCCCGGCGCGCCATTACTGCAAACATTACATATGTATTTCTCCCGGCGCGCCATTACTTCAGACATTACATATGTATTTATCACGGCGCGCCATTACTCCAAACATTACATATGTATTTCTCACGGCGCGCCATTACTCCAGACATTACATATGTATTTCTCACGGCGCGCCATTACTCCAGACATTACATATGTATTTCTCCCGGCGCGCCATTACTCCAGACATTACACATGTATTTCTCACGGAGCGCCATTACTCCAAACATTACATATGTATTTCTCACGGCGCTCCATTACTCCAGACATTACATATGTATTTCTCACGGCGCGCCATTACTACAAACATTACATATGTATTTCTCACGGCGCGCCATTACTCCAGACATTACATATGTATTTCTCACGGCGCGTCATTACTACAAACATTAAATATGTATTTCTCACGGCGCGCCATTACTTCAGACATTACATATGTATTTCTCACGGCGCGCCATTACTCCAAACATTACGTATGTAGTTCTCCCGACGCGCCATTACTCCAAACATTACATATGTATTTCTCACGGCGGGCCATTACTGCAGACATTACATATGTATTTCTCACGGCGTGCCATTACTCCAAACATTACGTATGTATTTCTCCCGGCGTGCCATTACTCCAGACATTACATATGTATTTCTCCCGGCGCGCCATTACTCCAAACATTATATATGTATTTCTCACGGCGCGCCATTACTGCAGACATTACATATGTATTTCTCACGGCGCGCCATTATTCCAGACATTGCATATGTATTTCTCCTGGCGCGCCATTACTCCAAACATTACATATGTATTTCTCACGGCGCGCCATTACTACATACATTACATATGTATTTCTCCCGGCGCGCCATTACTCCAAACATTACATATGCATTTCTCACGGCGCGCCATTACTGCAGACATTACATATGTATTTGTCACGGCGCGCCATTACTCCAGACATTACATATGTATTTCTCACGGCGCGCCATTATTCCAGACATTGCATATGTATTTCTCCTGGCGCGCCATTACTCCAAACATTACATATGTATTTCTCATGGCGCGCCATTACTGCATACATTACATATGTATTTCTCACGACGCGCCATTACTCTAGACATTACATATGTATTTATCCCGGCGCGCCATTACTCCAAACATTACATATGTATTTCTCACGGCGCGCCATTACTGCATACATTACATATGTATTTCTCACGGCGCGCCATTACTGCATACATTACATATGTATTTCTCACGGCGCGCCATTACTCCAAACATTACATAAGTATTTCTCACTGCGCACCATTACTCCAGACATTACATATGTATTTCTCACGGCGCGCCATTACTCCAGACATTACATATGTATTTCTCCCGGCGCGCCATTACTCCAGACATTACATATGTATGTCTCACGGCGCGCCATTACTCCAGACATTACATATGTATTTCTCCCGGCGCGCCATTACTCCAAACATTACATATGTATTTGTCACGGCGCGCCATTACTCCAGACATTACATATGTATTTCTCACGGCGCGCCATTATTCCAGACATTGCATATGTATTTCTCCCGGCGCGCCATTACTCCAAACATTACATATGTATTTCTCACGGCGCGCCATTACTGCATACATTACATATGTATTTCTCACGACGCGCCATTACTCTAGACATTACATATGTATTTCTCCCGGCGCGCCATTACCCCAAACATTACATATGTATTTCTCACGGCGCGCCATTACTCCAAACATTACATATGTATTTCTCACGACGCGCCATTACTCTAGACATTACATATGTATTTCTCCCGGCGCGCCATTACCCCAAACATTACATATGTATTTCTCTCGGCGCGCCATTACTGCATACATTACATATGTATTTCTCACGGCGCGCCATTACTCCAGACATTACACATGTATTTCTCCCGGCACGCCATTACTCCAACATTACATATGTATTTCTCCCGGCGCGCCATTACTCCAAACATTACATAAGTATTTCTCACGGCGCACCATTACTGCAGACATTACATATGTATTTCTCACGGCGCGCCATTACTCCAGACATTACATATGTATTTCTCACGGCGCAACATTACTCCAAACATTACATATGTATTTCTCACCGCGCGCCATTACTGCATACATTACATATGTATGTCTCACGGCGCGCCATTACTCCAGACATTACACATGTATTTCTCCCGGCGCGCCATTACTCCAACATTACATATGTATTTCTCCCGGCGCGCCATTACTCCAAACATTACATATGTATTTCTCACAGCGCGCCATTACTGCAGACATTACATATGTATGTCCTTATGTATCAGATATGTTACTACTAATTCTATATAAAACTGTCTCGCCATCGGAAACCCAACTCGATGAACAAGAAAAGGTGTAAATAGTAGAATTGCCGGCCCGGCTTATTTGTCGTTGTGTGGGTCTACGGTTCGTGTGAGGTATATGTATGTTAGTTGGGGAACTCGCTTGTTGTGAGGTACCGGGGCGGGTAGGGCTATAATTAAAAGATCCAATTCACAATTTAAATTTTACCAAAAGTTCAATTCTTATTTATTTAACCTGGTTCAGATTCTGGATTAGCGTGATGCATAACGACAGCCTAAACACACAATAAACACGTATACGATGAGTAATAGCAATTCGGAGAGAGAAGAGGCAACGTGGCCTAAAGGCACACTCGCAACGGCTCCAGCGGGGCTCGAACTCCAGACCTTTCGCACCTGAAGCGAACACTATTATTTGCTTACCTTATTAACAGGATCTGTCCAAATTTATGCTAAAATAAAAGTGGCCATATATTTTCAAATAAATGTCCAATTTTTCTAAAATAAGACATTTTCAAACAATACTGGTTCAATTTGATGGAGATTGAATTTAACATGCAGTAAGCACAGCAGTTTGAATATGTACACGTGGGATTTATACAAATTAACTGTCTGTTTGTCATCTAAAATATATTCGTTCATTTGATACCAAGATTAATATTCTGGGTTCATTTCTTTGTTCATGGTGTTGGTTTTCCAACAGTACAATTCATTAATACATGCGTACTATTGTGATGCACCGGATTCCAACAGTACAATTCATTAATACATGCGTACTATTGTGATGCACCGGATTCCAACAGTACGATTCATTAATACATGCGTACTATTGTGATGCACCGGACTCCAACAGTACGATTCATTAATACATGCGTACTATTGTGATGCACCGGACTCCAACAGTACGATTCATTAATACATGCGTACTATTGTGATGCACCGGACTCCAACAGTACAACTCATTAATACATGCGTACTATTGTGATGCACCGGACTCCAACAGTACGATTCATTAATACATGCGTACTATTGTGATGCACTGGATTCCAACAGTACGACTCATTAATACATGCGTACTATTGTGGCGCACCGGACTCCAACAGTACGACTCATTAATACATGCGTACTATTGTGGCGCACCGGACTCCAACAGTACGACTCATTAATACATGCGTACTATTGTGATGCACCGGACTCCAACAGTACGACGCATTAATACATGCGTACTATTGTGATGCACTGGATTCCAACAGTACGATTCATTAATACATGCGTACTATTGTGGCGCACCGGACTCCAACAGTACGACTCATTAATACATGCGTACTATTGTGGCGCACCGGACTTCAACAGTACGACTCATTAATACATGCATAATATTGTGATGCACCGGACTCCAACAGTACGACGCATTAATACATAATTTTCCATATCTTCCAATTCAGTTCACCACCAATTAGTGCACGCATGATGACAACACTTGTTTCAAATTGCCCCACAAATCACAAGTACGCATACAAGCACCCAAGACCAATTGGGGCTAAAGAACCCAAGACAATGCCCGTCATGTCTCACTAACCGCTCTCAATGCTAACTGTATATTGTAACATCCTCATGGAAAGGAATTTACATAAGCTCTCAGCTTGTTTTCCAATCCATTTCAGATATCCTGTTGTATTTATATACCGTATATATATTGAATGAACTGAATAAAATATGTTTAAACTAAATTAAACTAATACATGCGTACTATTGTGGCGCACCGGACTCCAACAGTACGATTCATTAATACATGCGTACTATTGTGATGCACCGGATTCCAACAGTACGATTCATTAATACATGCGTACTATTGTGGCGCACCGGACTCCAACAGTACGATTCATTAATACATGCGTACTATTGTGATGCACCGGATTCCAACAGTACGACTCATTAATACATGCGTACTATTGTGACGCACCGGACTCCAACAGTACAACTCATTAATACATGCGTACTATTGTGACGCACCGGACTCCAACAGTACGATTCATTAATACATGCATACTATTGTGATGCACCGGACTACAACAGTACGACGCATTAATACATGCGTACTATTGTGATGCACCGGACTTCAACAGTACGACTCATTAATACATGCATAATATTGTGATGCACCGGACTCCAACAGTACGACGCATTAATACATAATTTTCCATATCTTCCAATTCAGTTCACCACCAATTAGTGCACGCATGATGACAACACTTGTTTCAAATTGCCCCACAAATCACAAGTACGCATACAAGCACCCAAGACCAATTGGGGCTAAAGAACCCAAGACAATACCCGTCATGTCTCACTAACCGCTCTCAATGCTAACTGTATATTGTAACATCCTCATGGAAAGGAATTTACATAAGCTCTCAGCTTGTTTTCCAATCCATTTCAGATATCCTGTTGTATTTATATACCGTATATATATTAAATGAACTGAATAAAATATGTTTAAACTAAATTAAACTAATACATGCGTACTATTGTGATGCACCGGACTCCAACAGTACGATTCATTAATACATGCGTACTATTGTGACGCACCGGACTACAACAGTACGACGCATTAATACATGCGTACTATTGTGATGCACCAGACTCCAACAGTACGATTCATTAATACATGCGTACTATTGTGATGCACCGGACTCCAACAGTACGACTCATTAATACATGCGTACTATTGTGATGCACCGGACTACAACAGTACGACGCATTAATACATGCGTACTATTGTGATGCACCGGACTCCAACAGTACGACGCATTAATACATGCGTACTATTGTGACGCACCTGACTCCAAGATTCTATACTGGAGAAAATTGTACATTTTGACTTGTTTAGTTTATAAAAATCATTTTAGCTCGATTGCGAAACAAGTTCTTTCAACTTATATTAATCACTCTCGAGACCTAATTCCTGATGGAATCCATCGCCATGAAGGAGAGAGAAGAGGCAATGTGGAATTTAAATGCATTACCTAAGGGCACAATCGTAACGGTTCCAACGGGGCTCGAACTCCGGGCCGTTCGCACATGAAGCGAATGTGCTTCCACTGCGCTATAACAACTTCAACAGTTTTACTAAATGCAGTTTAGCCCATATCATGTAAAGGATAATAGTATGATTTTATTATTTTGGCCATTAATTAAGTTGTGGGTCTCCGTGGCGAGTGGCTACCGTCGTTCAAACTTCAACGCACGTGCCCCTCATCGCTGTAGGTTCATATCCATCTTCGAGTGGCGAATTCCTTCCAATGAGGAAGATATCCAGTTGGCTTGTGGAAGGTCTGTGGTTCTACCAGGTGCCCGTCCATACCTGAAATACTAGTAGGAAGGCTATCCGATGTCTTGCTCCGCCACTAATAGCTGGGGAGTCACCATAGTACCTAAATTGTTGGTGTGACTTTAAACACCAAAAATCAAACAATGACAACAAACAAACAAACAACAAGATAGCATTTGATTGTTTCAAACGATCTTTTAGATATAACTCACAGAGAGATATTCGAAACTTGTGAATATTAGTATTAACATTGATCTAACATAACATTACGGTAAGAAATAGAACGTGAATGTAAGCGCTGTGCTGGGCTATTTGGCTCATATATACCTGTCACAGTACTGTGATATAGAAGTTTCTATGTCTCCATCAGTGGTCAGGAGGGAGACACACTTCGAAGCCTCCGAAAACACCTTGGATGCGAAACACTTACTTTTCTAAATGAAATAATACAGCCTGGTAAACAAAGTGTGACCTAAAGATTAATTTTACATTATATTAGATGAGTGCAACCCGTAATAAACATTCACGACCAATACTTGCCAGTGTTCTCGTGAATACGGAGAAACTCTGGCAGAACATTTTAAGCAATACTATTGATGTGGAAATACGCTTAGTGTGTCCACTCCCGGTTTAATTTAAGCCACAGTTCAAGAAAACAACAACAAAATGAAAGCCAAATATGTTGAACGCATAGGATAAATACAGCTTGGAAACATGTCGAACGCATAGGGTAAATACAGATTGGAAACATGTCGAACGCATAGGGTAAATACAGATTGGAAACATGTCGAACGCATAGGGTAAATACAGATTGGAAACATGTCGAACGCATAGGGTAAATACAGATTGGAAACATGTCGAAAGCATAGGGTAAATACAGATTGGAAACATGTCGAACGCAAAGGGTAAATACAGATTGGAAACATGTCGAACGCATTGGGTAAATACAGATTGGAAATATGTCGAACGCATAGGGTAAATACAGATTGGAAACATGTCGAACGCATAGGGTAATACAGATTGGCAACATGCAACCAAAAAACAAAAACATGTCGAACCCATAGGGTAATACAGATTGGAAACATGTCGAACGCATAGGGTACATACAGATTGGAAACATGTCGAACGCATAGGGTAAATACAGATTGGAAACATGTCGAACGCATAGGGTAATACAGATTGGAAACATGTCGAACCCATAGGGTAAATACAGATTGGAAACATGTCGAACCCATAGGGTAATACAGATTGGAAACATGTCGAACGCATAGGGTAAATACAGATTAGAAACATGTCGAACGCATAGGGTAAATACAGATTGGAAACATGTCGAACGCAAAGGGTAAATACAGATTGGAAACATGTCGAACGCATAGGGTAAATACAGATTGGAAACATGTCGAACGCATAGGGTAATACAGATTGGAAACATGTCGAACCCATAGGGTAAATACAGATTGGAATCATGTCGAACCCATAGGGTAATACAGATTGGAAACATGTCGAACGCATAGGGTAAATACAGATTGGAAACATGTCGAACGCATAGGGTAAATACAGATTGGAAACATGTCGAACGCATAGGGTAATACAGATTGGAAACATGTCGAACCCATAGGGTAAATACAGATTGGAAACATGTCGAACCCATAGGGTAATACAGATTGGAAACATGTCTAACGCATAGGGTAAATACAGATTAGAAACATGTCGAACGCATAGGGTAATACAGATTGGAAACATGTCGAACGCATAGGGTAATACAGATTGGAAACATGTCGAACGCATAGGGTAAACACAGATTAGAAACATGTCGAACGCATAGGGTAATACAGATTGGAAACATGTCGAACGCATAGAGTAATACAGATTGGAAACATGTCGAACGCATAGGGTAAATACAGATTGGAAACATGTCGAACGCATAGGGTAATACAGATTGGAAACATGTCGAACGCATAGGGTAATACAGATTGGAAACATGTCGAACGCATAGGGTAAATACAGATTGGAAACAAGTCGAATGCATAGGGTAATACAGATTGGAAACATGTCGAACGCATAGGGTAAATACAGATTAGAAACATGTCGAACGCATAGGGTAATACAGATTGGAAATATGTCGAACGCATAGGGTAATACAGATTGGAAACATGTCGAACGCATAGGGTAAATATAGATTGGAAACATGTCGAACGCATAGGGTAATACAGATTGGAAACATGTCGAACGCATAGGGTAATACAGATTGGAAACATGTCGAACGCATAGGGTAAATACAGATTGGAAACAAGTCGAATGCATAGGGTAAATACAGATTGGAAACAAGTCGAATGCATAGGGTAAATACAGATTGGAAGCATTTCGAACGCATAGGGTAAATACAGATTGGAAACAAGTCGAATGCATAGGGTAAATACAGATTGGAAACATGTCGAACGCATAGGGTAAATACAGATTGGAAGCATTTCGAACGCATAGGGTAAATACAGATTGGAAACAAGTCGAACGCATAGGGTAAATACAACTTGGAAAAGTAAACGTATACTTATTAATAAATCATTCTACGAAATTGCATAAGATAGCGTGTGTTAATTACAGACGCTGTTCTGTTTATAACATGAAACAAATAGCATGTATTTTTCTAGTATGTAGTATAGCGTACGAGTAGTTTATGTTCTTAATTGATTTTAATATGATAACGTTGTATTTTGTTTATTAATAATAGTTTATACAAATTTATTTTAGCTCGATTGCGAAACAAGTTCTTTCAACCTATATTAATCATTCTTGAGACCTCATTCCTGATGGAATCAATCGCCACGAAGGAGAGAGAAGCGGCATGTGGAATTTAAATGCCTTGCCTAAGGGCACACTCGTAACAGCTCCAGTGTGGCTCGAACTCCGGAGCGTTCGCACCTGAAGCGAACACGCATCCACTGCGCTATCACGACTTACATTATTCTATTATTAATAATAGTCCTCTGTGACCGAGTGGTTGCGGTCGGTGACTAATAACTAGGGATGTCAACGAATATTCGAATACTTTTCCTACCGAATATTCGAATACCAAAATCGCTATTCGTTGCCATCCCTACTAAAAACATATTGCCATTCCACTAGGTTCGAATCCCAATGGGAAGTTTGAAATCTTTCATGTGAGGAATATATCCTCTCCCGCCTTGTGGAAGGTTAGTAGTTATACCCTGGTATTCCTCCACCAGTAACACCGAGAGAGTCGCCATATGACCTAGTCTATCGGTGCGACTTAAACCCGAACACTAAACAAAGAAACCTTCTTGAATCAATCGCTTCTATGTTTTTATTAATATATTAATTATTTAATATTTAATTATATATATCTTAAAGGTTGATTACGAGTACACATTGTATACCAATAAAGAAGATGGCTCAATCCTCGATAACATGCATAGCTTACTTTAGACGATATCCTAGGCTGTCCGATTAGCGCAGTGGTTAGCGCGCTCGCTTCTCACCAATGCAACCCGGGTTCGATCCTCGGACAGGTAAGTATGTGAGATGGTACGTTGGTCGCCAGATCGGACAGGTGGGTTTTCTTCGGGTTCTCCGGTTTCCTCCCACACGAATGCCCGCATTTATGCTTTCATCCGCGCCAAACGAGAGTGATTAATATAAGTTGTTAAACTATGTGGGTGAAGTTAGTAGTGAGCAGTGTACTGCCAGTGTACTGCTGTACTGCTAGCAGTGAGTAGTGTAATCCAGCAGTGAGCGGTGTACTGCCAGTGTACTGCTGTACTGCTAGCGGTGGGTAGTGTCATCCAGCAGTGAGCGGTGTAATCCAGCAGTGAGTAGTGTAATCCAGCAGTGAGCGGTGTACTGCCAGTGTACTGCTGTACTGCTAGCAGTGAGTAGTGTCATCCAGCAGTGAGCGGTGTACTGCCAGTGTACTGCTGTACTGCTAGCAGTGAGTAGTGTAATCCAGCAGTGAGCGGTGTATTCTAGTAGTGAATGATGTGCAAATGCAAATTCTGCCAACAAAATATTTTTTTAATTTATTTTTAATAAAATAAAATTTGGATTCGCAATCGTTGTAAAATAGATATTTACTTACCACTTTTGGATTTCTGCATGTCACGTCTCCTCCATATTTCATATATAGGTGTTGTAAATCATTGTTTTCACAGATTGAATGTGAGCTGTTTATGTTCACTAATTCCTCGTAATATTTAGCAGTGGCGGCTGTACAGTTTTCGGTGGAGTTAACGCTTATACACACACTCGACCACTTGTAGATGTACTACCATAAAATAAATGAGAGACATCGGTCAGTTACTGCCCCTGAATACTCTCTAAAAGTAGATAAGTCCTATTACGTGTTTTCCTCTGTTTGTATCGTTGTTTCCTTTGCAAAACATGCTAGCAATTTTATTCCACTATCGCTTCTTAAGAGTTTTAAATTACTATATCTCGACAGATCTCGTACAGTCTATGCAATGGGTACTTATTTCTAATATAATGTTTTCAGTTAATTAACACGAATTGGATATAATCACATTTATCACATCGCAACATCTGGTTAGGGAACAACAGTAAAAACAAAGTATTCTAACTAAAAGGACCTATTCACATTTTGGAATAAATCAGACTTTATCTACCGAGGGAGGCAATAGAAAATTAGAGATGTCTCTCACTGTAAACGATTTATCATTTACTGCTGCAATCACATACTGGGGTAGCAAATAGATGAACACAAATTAATAATGATTATAAACACTATTGAAAGAACTCCAATTGGGAACATTGTCCGTGGAAGTCTGATAGCGCAGTGGATGCGCGTTCGCTTCAGGTGCGAACGGTTCGGAGTTCGTGCCCCGCTGGAGCCGTTACGATTGTGCCCTTAGGCAAGGCATTTAAATTCCAGGTTGCCTTTTCTCTCTCCCTCATGGCGATGGATTCCATCAGGAATGAGGTCTCGAGAGTGATTAATATAAGTTGAAATAACTTGTTTCGCAATCGAGCTAAAATAAATTTGTATAAACTAAGCTATAAACTAAACATTATTCGAAGAAATACACAAAGCCACAGCAGACGAGGACACACCTATTCGTTTCAGGATCTACAGAAGACTGAACACCAAGTGTATTGCATGTCGAAAAGGCTGTTTTAATATAAAGTGATTATTTATACATCGATCTGTCTACAGCCTTTGCTAAAAGTTCATACTCATTTCTTCTGGAATATGTCAGCATAATGATATAATTACATGATATACATAATTCATCTTTCATCACAAGTTGTTGACCTAGATTGTCTTTCTTAGTATATAGCTTTATCTTTGTAGTTTCAATTGTTGCAGATGTACATTGAAAAAACATCACAAGTTGTTGACCTAGATTGTCTTTCTTAGTATATAGCTTTATCTGTGTAGTTTCAATTGTTGCAGATGTAAATTAAAAGTAACTCATACTTGCACAATAATTCCTTGTATTCCTTATATTTGCCATCGGTGTAAAGCTGCGGGAGATTGGCACTTGAGGCTTGTCGATTTGTACACGTTCGAGTGATTGGACATTGATCATCCATGTCTCTACCGTCTTCACCAGCAATTTCTGCAGCCACTGGAGATATAACATTAAAATAATACATGCTTTTGAAGTGACATTATGTATTTATTTGCAATATTGTTATAGGCTATCCTTAGGGCATGTTGAATTTGTAATATTGTTATACGCTATCCTTAGGGCATGTTGCATTTGTAATATTGTTATAAGCTATCCTTAGGGCATGTTGAATTTGTAATATTGTTATACGCTATCCTTAGGGCATGTTGAATTTGTAATATTGTTATAGGCTATCCTTAGGGCATGTTGAATTTGTAATATTGTTATACGCTATCCTTAGGGCATGTTGAATTTATAATATTGTTATACGCTATCCATAGGGCATGTTGAATTTGTAATATTGTTATAGGCTATCCTTAGGGCATGTTGAATTTGTAATATTGTTATACGCTATCCTTAGGGCATGTTGAATTTGTAATATTGTTATATGCTATCCGTAGGGCATGTTGAATTTGTAATATTGTTATACGCTATCCTTAGGGCATGTTGAATTTGTAATATTGTTATACGCTACCCTTAGGGCATGTTGAATTTGTAATATTGGTATATACTTGATATTAAGTGAACTGTTAACATTACCTAATTTGGCGACAGATAAACATACATACAAGACATACATACAATGATATACATACATAGATATTCAGACAGATATTCAGACAGACATTCAGACAGACATTCAGATATACATTCAGACATACATTCAGACATACATTCAGACAGACATTCAGATAGACATTCAGACATACATTCAGACAGACATTCAGACATACATTCAGACATATATTCAGACAGACATTCAGATAGAAATTCAGACATAAATTCAGACAGACATTCAGACAGACAGACATTCAGACAGAAAGACAGTCAGGCAGACATTCAGACAGACAGTCAGACAGACATACATTCAGACATACAGACATTCAGACATACATTCAGACAGACAGACATTCAGACATACATTTAGACAGACATTCAGACATACATACATACATTCAGACATACATTCAGACAGACATTCAGCCATACATTCAGTCAGACATTCAGACAGACATTCAGACATACATACATACATACATACATTCAGAAATACATTCAGACAGACATTCAGACAGACAAACATTCAGACAGAAATACATTCAGACATACATACATTCAGACAGATATATACATTCAGACAGACATATATTCAGACATACATACATTCAGACAGACATACATTCAGACATACATACATTCAGACAGACAGACATACAGATAGAGAGCCATTCAGACAGACAGACAGACATTCAGACAGACATACATACATACATACATACATACATACATACATTCAGACAGACATACACACATACATTCAGACATACATTCAGACAGACATAAATACATACATACATTCAGACATACATACATACATTCAGACAAACATTCAGACATACATACATACATACATTCATACATACATACATACATACATACATACATACATACATACATACATACATACATACATACATACATACATACATACATTCAGACATACATACATTCAGACATACATACATACATACATACATTCAGACAGACATACATTCAGACAGACATACATTCAGACAGACAGACAGACAGACAGACAGACAGACAGACAGACAGACAGACAGACAGACAGACAGACAGACAGACAGACAGACAGACAGACAGACAGACAGACAGACAGACAGACAGACAGACAGACAGACAGACAGACAGACAGACAGACAGACAGACAGACAGACAGACAGACAGACAGACAGACAGACAGACAGACAGACAGACAGACAGACAGACAGACAGACAGACAGACAGACAGACAGACAGACAGACAGACAGACAGACAGACAGACAGACAGACAGACAGACAGACAGACAGACAGACAGACAGACAGACAGACAGACAGACAGACATACAGACATACAGACATACAGACATCAGACAGACAGACAGACAGACAGACAGACAGACAGACAGACCACTGATACTCACTATAGTATAGAGAATGGTTCGGCAATTCTCCTGTTGTATTTGGCAACCTGGCAATCATTGTGACATAAACCGATTTAATGAATACAGGAACTGATACATAATTAATTATACATGTTTTCATTGTTTATTGCATTTTGGAATTTACATGGATGACATATTTCAAGAAATTATCCATAGTCCATTCGTTTTTCCCCAAGTGATTCAGTTATGGACGAAATAGAATATTAAATGCAGATATTTGTGGTGATAATATTTCGCTTTCTTTTTGTATGGAGGGGGGGGGGTTAGTGGATATTAATTTAATAATATTTTATTGCAACTTTTTCACAATGAGGAATGCAATTTACAATTATACATCGCAATAACATTACCGTCACATTTTTAACATAAAAACCTGATACTATCCATATACATGACATTTTCAAATTGCAAATGGATTGGGCTACACGTTTTAAAAACATTAGCAATAACATTTCCATAAGGTCAAATTTACTATCAATTTGTTCCGATGTATTCAGTACTAATATATGTTATTGGACATTCAGTACATACAGGCAGGTGTAGCTAGCTATTACTATTGGACATTGAATACAAAATGTCATGTGTAGCTAGCTATTACATTTGGAAATTGCATACAAACAGGCAGGTGTAGCTAGCAATTACTATTGGATGTTAAATACAAACAGGCAGGTGTAGCTAGCTATTGCTATTGGACATTCAGTACATACAGACAGGTGTAGCTAGCTATTGTTATTGGACATTGAATACATACAGACATATGTAGCTAGCTATTGTTATTGGACATTGAATACATACAGACATATGTAGCTAGCTATTGTTATTGGACATTGAATACAAACAGGCAGGTGTAGCTAGCTATGGTTATTGGACATTGAATACAAACAGGCAGGTGTAGCTAGCTATTGTTATTGGACATTGAATACAAACAGGCAGGTGTAGCTAGCTATTGTTATTGGACATTGAATACATACAGACAGATGTAGCTAGCTATTACTATTGGATATTGAATACAAACAGGCAGGTGTAGCTAGCTATTGCTATTGGACATTGAATACAAACAGGCAGGTGTAGCTAACTATTGTTATTGGACATTGAATACATACAGGCAGGTGTAGCTAGCTATTGTTATTGGACATTGAATACAAACAGGCAGGTTTAGCTAGCTATTGTTGTTGGACATTGAATACAAACCGGCAGTTGTAGCTAGCTATTGTTATTGGACTTTCAGTACATACATGCAGGTGTAGCTAGCTATTACTATTGGATATTGAATACAAACAGGCAGGTGTAGCTAGCTATTGCTATTGGATATTGAATACAAACAGGCAGGTGTAGCTAGCTATTATGATTGTACATTGAATACAAACAGACATGTGTAGCTAGCTATTGTTATTGTACATTGAATACAAACAGGCATGTGTAGCTAGCTTACTATTGGACATTGAATACATACAGGCAGGTGTAGCTAGCTATTGTTATAGGACATTGAATACATACAGGCAGGTGTAGCTAGCTATTATTATTGGACATTGAATACAAACAGGCATGTGTAGCTAGCTAGTGTTATTGGATATTGAATAAAAACAGGCAGGTGTAGCTAGCTATTGTTATTGGACATTGAATACAAACAGGCAGTTGTAGCTAGCTATTGTTATTGGACATTGAATACAAACAGGCAGGTTTAGCTAGCTATTGTTGTTGGACATTGAATACAAACCGGCAGTTGTAGCTAGCTATTGTTATTGGACTTTCAGTACATACATGCAGGTGTAGCTAGCTATTACTATTGGATATTGAATACAAACAGGCAGGTGTAGCTAGCTATTGCTATTGGATATTGAATACAAACAGGCAGTTGTAGCTAGCTATTACTATTGGATATTGAATACGAACATGCAGGTGTAGCTAGCTATTGCTATTGGACATTCAGTACATACAGGCAGGTGTAGCTAGCTTACTATTGGACATTGAATACAAACAGGCAGGTGTAGCTAGCTATTATTATTGTACATTGAATACAAACAGACATGTGTAGCTAGCTATTGTTATTGTACATTGAATACAAACTGGCATGTGTAGCTAGCTTACTATTGGACATTGAATACATACAGGCAGGTGTAGCTAGCTATTGTTATAGGACATTGAATACAAACAGGCAGGTGTAGCTAGCTATTATTATTGGACATTGAATACAAACAGGCATGTGTAGCTAGCTATTGTTATTGGATATTGAATACAAACAGGCAGGTGTAGCTAGCTATTGTTATTGGACATTGAATACAAACAGGCAGTTGTAGCTAGCTATTATTATTGGACATTGAATACAAACAGGCAGGTGTAACTAGCTATTGTTGTTGGACATTGAATACAAACAGGCAGTTGTAGCTAGCTATTGTTGTTGGACATTGAATACAAACAGGCAGGTGTAGCTAGTTATTGTTGTTGGAGATTGAATACAAATAGGCAGTTGTAGCTAGCTATTGTTGTTGGAGATTGAATACAAACAGGCAGTTGTAGCTAGTTATTGTTGTTGGAGATTGAATACAAATAGGCAGTTGTAGCTAGCTATTGTTATTGGACATTGAATACAAACAGGCAGTTGTAGCTAGCTATTATTATTGGACATTGAATACAAACAGGCAGGTGTAGCTAGCTATTGTTGTTGGACATTGAATACAAACAGGCAGTTGTAGCTAGCTATTGTTGTTGGACATTGAATACAAACAGGCAGGTGTAGCTAGTTATTGTTGTTGGAGATTGAATACAAACAGGCAGGTGTAGCTAGCTATTGTTGTTGGACATTGAATACAAACAGGCAGGTGTAGCTAGTTATTGTTGTTGGAGATTGAATACAAATAGGCAGTTGTAGCTAGCTATTGTTGTTGGAGATTGAATACAAACAGGCAGGTGTAGCTAGCTATTGTTGTTGGACATTGAATACAAACAGGCAGGTGTAGCTAGCTATTGTTGTTGGACATTGAATACAAACAGGCAGGTGTAGCTAACTATTGTTATTGGACATTGAATACAAACAGGCAGATGTAGCTAGCTATTGTTGTTGGACATTGAATACAAACAGGCAGATGTAGCTAGCTATTGTTATTGGACATTGAATACAAACAGGCAGGTGTAGCTAGCTATTGTCATTGTACATTGAATACAAACAGGCAGGTGTAGCTAGCTATTGGTATTGTACATTGAATACAAACAGGCAGGTGTAGCTAGCTATTGTTATTGTACATTGAATACAAACAGGCAGTTTTAGCTAGCTATTGTTATTTTACATTGAATACAAACAGGCAGGTGTAGCTAGCTATTGTTATTGGACATTGAATAAAAACAGGCAGGTGTAGCTAGCTAGTGTTATTGTACATTGAATACAAACAGGCAGTTGTAGCTAGCTAGTGTTATTGTACATTGAATACAAACAGGCAGTTGTAGCTTGCTATTGTTATTGGATATTGAATACAAACAGGCAGGTGTAGCTAGCTATTGTTATTGTACATTGAATACAAACAGGCAGTTGTAGCTTGCTATTGTTATTGGATATTGAATACAAACAGGCAGGTGTAGCTAGCTATTGTTATTGTACATTGAATACAAACAGGCAGTTGTAGCTAGCTATTACTATTACAAATGTTCAATGGTTATATATATGAGTCTACTTACTTGTTATGTTGGAGCATGCGGCTCTAAAATATACTTTCCACATTTCTACATCGTACCTATGAAACACATCCAGGAATGTGTCGTCATTTACGCAATCGCCGACGGCGTCCTTTCTGCACTGTATTATACAGTCAATTCTGCAATACATGTATCACCCACTATATAGTATACTATATGTATTGTTATAAACTATGCACACCTTCTAATTTCATTATACACACATGGTTTTGATAGATGTGTAAATCTTGTCAGCTTTAATGCACATGTATGTTTTATCTGATTTCACCTGTCTGCACGAAACGTAATTTCACTAACATGTGCTCAGATACAATCTGAAAACCTTAAAGATCTCCGACATATCGTATTCTAGTGGACCAGTAAACATTCCTTATATTATATCAAACATATACTATTCTAGTGAACCAGTAAACAGTCCTTATATATATCAAACATATAGAATTCTATTGAACCAGTAAACATTCCTTATATATACTGAGTCAAAAAAGAAACGATACCTGGTGTTTATGTGTCTATAATTTCAACATTTATTAAGAAAATTCTTTGAAAATTCATAAGATGATAGTCCAACATGTTTGAAAGAGGAGCACATAAAGCATAATGAGCCTCCGAAACTGTCTGCTGCGTGATGACGTAATTCGTCGGACAGGGGTCTAATGGAGTTTTCACACATACGTCAATACCGAGTATGGGCACCATTTGCGTCTCTCACTGCAATGCACCGCCGTCGCATCGAACGGAAGAGTGTCTGAATCTCTTGCTGGTCAATATTTGTCCACTCCTGACGCAAAACATCCCTCAGTTGGTTTAACGTTACCGGCTGACGTCGTCTGACGCGGCGGTCTAACGTATCCCACAAATGTTCTATGGGTGACAAGTCTGGTGACAAAGCAGGCTACGGCAGGGATTCAATATTGTTCTGCTCCAATAATGTGGTGGAAATCCGAGCAGTATGACACCTGGCGTTGTCCTGTTGTAACAGTGTGACGTTTCTGTTGGCGTTAAAGAACGGCACAACAACTGGCGCAAGGATCTCATCACAGTACCGCTGGGCGTTTAGGTTCCCGTCCACCACTAACAGTTCAGTGCGACTGCCGATGGTGATACCACCCCACGCCATAACGCTTCCGCCCCCGAACAGATCGACCTGACGTACACATGCGTCGGCGTAACGTTCACCGCGTCTGCGATATACCCGCTCTCTGCCATCCGCTCGACGCAAACAGAACCGCGATTCATCGCTAAACATCACCGAATTCCACTGTAACTGAGTCCAGCGAGCACGTTCCGTCGTCCATTCCCGCCGTACGTCACGGTGACGTCGTGTCAGGATGGGTCCAACGTATGGCCGATAGGCACGAATGCCACGTTCACCGAGCCGGTTCCTGACTGTTTGTGCACTGATGCGATTGTTGGTCATCCCAGGAGTAACGGCAGCTGTGTGCGTAGCAGGTAGGAACCGGTCACGTAAATGTGACGTCCGAATGTGACGGTCCTGTTCACGCGTCGTCACACGTGGTCGATCAGATCTTGGACGGTCGTCCACCGATCCATGTGTTCGATAACGTCGAAGTAGACGTGTTATCGTGATCTGCGTAACCCCTCGATTTGCGACGTCACACTGACGTAAACCGCCGCCAATCATGCCAATGGCACGCATTCTCTGATTGCGATTTAGCCTAGGCATTTTGCTAGAGGTAACAATGGGTATGTAAGGTGATTTTCCTCGATGATAATGCAATACCAGTACAATAAACCGGTTTTTCGAGTTGTACATGTGTAGGAAGTTGTCTTTGTTGAGGAGCACGTGCAAATCGGAAATTCGGCGTTCCAGGATTATCGGGTGTTTATTTACCTTTGTTTATGGTTGGCTGACGATGCAATAAGATACCCGGTACTGATACGTAATAATATATTAAACCTTTCCATGGTTTTATCCGTTTTACGTCATTTTTAGTTTGGTATCGTTTCTTTTTTGACTCAGTATATATCAAACATATAGTATTCTAGTGAACCAGTAATAATTCCTTAAATATATCAAACATATAGTATTCTAGTGAACCAATAAACATTCCTTATATATATATATATATCAAACATATAGTATTCTTGTGAACCAGTAAACATTCCTTAAATATATCAAACATATAGTATTCTAGTGGACCAGTAAACACTCCTTATATATATCAAACATATAGTATTCTAGTGAACCAATAAACATTCCTTATATATATCAAACATATAGTATTCTAGTGGACCAGTAAACATTCCTTATATATATCAAACAAATAGTATTCTAGTGAACCAGTAAACATTCCTTATATATATATCAAACATATATAGTATTCTAGTGGACCAGTAAACATTCCTTATATATATCAAACATATAGTATTCTAGTGAACCAATAAACATTCCTTATATATATCAAACATATAGTATTCTAGTGAACCAATAAACATTCTTTATATATATATATATATCAAACATATAGTATTCTAGTGAACCAGTAAACATTCCTTATATATATCAAACATATAGTAGTCTAGTGAACCAGTAAACATTCCTTAAATGTATCAAACATATAGTATTCTAGTGAACCAGTAATCATTCCTTAAATATATCAAACATATAGTATTCTAGTGAACCAATAAACATTCCTTATATATATATATATATATATCAAACATATAGTATTCTAGTGAACCAATAAATATTCCTTATATATATATATATATATATCAAACATATAGTATTCTTGTGAACCAGTAAACATTCCTTAAATATATCAAACATATAGTATTCTAGTGAACCAGTAAACATTCCTTATATATATATATCAAACATATAGTATTATAGTGGACCAGTAAACATTCCTTATATATATATCAAACAAATAGTATTCTAGTGAACCAGAAACATTCCTTATATATATATCAAACATATATAGTATTCTAGTGGACCAGTAAACATTCCTTATATATATCAAACATATAGTATTCTAGTGAACCAATAAACATTCTTTATATATATATATCAAACATATAGTATTCTAGTGAACCAGTAACTATTCCTTATATATATCAACAATATAGTATTCTAGTGAACCAAAAAACATTCCTTATATATATATATATCAAACATATAGTATTTAGTGAACCAATAAACATTCCTTATATTTATCAAACATATAGTATTCTAGTGAACCAATACATATTCCTTATATATATATATTATTATATATATATATATATATATATATATATATATATATCAAACACATACTGTATAATATTCTAGTGAGACAAACGTTAACACATAGTATTCTTGTCAAGTGTATAGCATCGACACATGTCCAGTGTGTAGCATCGATACATGTCCAGTGTATAGCATCAACACATGTCCAGTGTATAGCACCGATACATGTCCAGTGTATAGCACCGATACATGTCCAGTGTATAGCACCGATATATATCCAGTGTATAGCACCGATACATGTCCAGTGTATAGCATCGATACATGTCCAGTGCATAGCACCGATATATATCCAGTGTATAGCACCGATACATGTCCAGTGTATAGCATCGATACATGTCCAGTGAATAGCATCGATACATGTCCAGTGTGTAGCATCGATACATGTCCAGTGTATAGCATCAATACATGTCCAGTGAATAGCATCGATACATGTCCAGTGTGTAGCATCGATATATGTCCAGTGTGTAGCATCGATACATGTCCAGTGTATATCATCGACACATGTCCAGTGTATAGCATCGACACATGTCCAGTGTATAGCACCGATACATGTCCAGTGTATAGCACCCATACATGTCCAGTGTATAGCACCGACACATGTCCAGTATATAGCATCGATACATGTCCAGTGTATAGCACCGATACATGTCCAGTATATAGCATCGATACATGTCCAGTGTGTAGCACCGATACCTGTCCAGTGCATAGCACCGATACATGTCCAGTGCATAGCACCGATACATGTCCAGTGTACAGCACCGATATATGTCCAGTGTATAGCACCGATACATGTCCAGTGCATAGCACCGATACATGTCCAGTGTATAGCACCGATACATGTCCAGTGTATAGCACCGATACCTGTCCAGTGTATAGCACCGATACATGTCCACTGCATAGCACCGATATATGTCCAGTGAATAGCACCGATATATGTCCAGTGCATAGCACCGATACATGTCCAGTGTATAGCACCGATACCTGTCCAGTGAATAGCATCGATACATGTCCAGTGTATAGCACCGATACATTTCCAGTGAATAGCATCGATACATGTCCAGTGTATAGCACCGATACATTTCCAGTGAATAGCATCGATACATGTCCAGTGTATAGCATCGATACATGTCCAGTGTATAGCACCGATATATATCCAGTGCATAGCACCGATACATGCCCGGTGTATAGCACCGATACATGTCCAGTGTATAGCACCGATACATGTCCAGTGTATAGCATCGATACATGTCCAGTGTATAGCACCGATATATATCCAGTGTATAGCACCGATACATGTCCAGTGTATAGCACCGATACATGTCCAGTGTATAGCATCGATACATATCCAGTGTAGAGCACCGATACATGTCCAGTGTATAGCATCGATATATGTCCAGTGTATAGCATCGATACATGTCCAGTGTATAGCACCGATACATGTCCAGTGCATAGCATCGATACATGTCCAGTGTATAGCATCGATACATGTCCAGTGTATAGCATCGATACATGCCGGTGTATAGCACCGATACATGTCCAGTGTATAGGACCGATACATGTCCAGTGTATAGCACCGATACCTGTCCAGTGTATAGCATCGATACATGTCCAGTATAAAGCACCGATACATGTCCAGTGTATAGCACCGATACATGTCCAGTATATACCACCGATACATGTCCAGTATATACCACCGATACATGTCCAGTGTATAACACCGATACATGTCCAGTGTATAGCACCGATACATGTCCAGTGCATAGTACCGATACATGTCCAGTGTATAGCACCGATACATATCCAGTGAATAGCATCGATACATGTCCAGTGCATAGTACCGATACATGTCCAGTGTATAGCACCGATACATATCCAGTGTATAGCACCGATACATGTCCAGTGCATAGTACCGATACATGTCCAGTGTATAGCACCGATACATATCCAGTGTATAGCACCGATACATGTCCAGTGTATAGCACCGATACATGTCCAGTGTATAGCACCGATACATATCCAGTGTATAGCACCGATACATGTCCAGTGTATAGCACCGATACATGTCCAGTGTATAGTACCGATACATGTCCAGTGTATAGCACCGATACATATCCAGTGCATAGTACCGATACATATCCAGTGCATAGCACCGATACATGTCCAGTGTATAGCACCGATACATGTCCAGTGTATAGCACCGATACATGTCCAGTGTATAGCACCGATATATGTCCAGTGTACAGCACTGATATATGCCCAGTGTATAGCACCGATATATGTCCAGTGTATAGCATCGATACCTGTCCAGTGTATAGCACAGCTACGGTGTTCATAGATATCAGACTGACATTTTAATTACGCAGAATGATCCGGATTATTCATTATCGTAACCCAACCCCGTCAGTGTTTATTGCATGTTTGGAGTTTTAATTGTTTGACTTCCGAATTTTGTGGTAAATGTTCTTACGCTTGGCAAACTTCTGGGTCAATATCTCCGCCTGTTCCTTCTAGGTTGTATGCTTCATCACACATATCCCATGCTTGTTTCACCATTGTCTTAACACAGAATTCACCCACACTTGCAGAAATAACCATACCCGCAACTGCACGTAAATGTAGCAACCACATGTAAATGTAACAACTACGACATGTAACAACTACGTAAATGTAACAACTACGTAAATGTAACAACTACGTACATGTAACAACTACGAAATGTAGCAACTACCTAAATGTAACAACAACTACGTAAATGTAACAACTACATACATGTAGCAACTACGTAAATGTAACAACTACGTAAATGTAACACCTACGTAAATGTAGCATACGTAATGTAACAACTACGAAATGCAACAACAACTACGAAATGTAACAACTGCGAAATGTAACAACTGCGAAATCTAACAACTGTTAAATTTAACAACTACGATATGTAACAACTACTAAATGTAACAACTACGTAAATGTAACAACTACTAAATTTAACAATTAAGATATGTAACAACTACGTAAATGTAACAACTACGTAAATGTAACATACGTAATGTAACAACTACGTAAATGTAACAACTACGCAAAGGTAACAACTACCAAAATGTAACAACTACGTAAATGTAACAACTACGCAAATGTAACAACTACGCAAATGTAACAACTACGTAAATGTAACAACTACGTAAATGTAACAACTACATAAATGTAACAACTACCAAAATGTAACAACTACGTAAATGCAACAACTACCAAAATGTAATAACTACGTAAATGCAACAACTACGTAAATGCAACAACTACGTAAATGTAACAACTACGTAAATGTAACAATTACGAAATGTAATAACTACGTAAATGTAACAACTACATAAATGTAACAACTACGTAAATGTAGCAACTACGTAAATGCAACAACTACGTAAATGTAACAACTACGTAAATGTAACAACTACGCAAATGTAACAACTACGTAAATGTAACAACTACGTAAATGTAACAACTACGCAAATGTAACAACTACGAAATGTAGCAACTACGTAAATATAACAGCTACGAAACGTATCAACTGCGTAAATGTAACAACTACCAAAATGTAACAACTACGTAAATGTAACAACTACGCAAATGTAACAACTACGCAAATGTAACAACTACGAAATGTAACAACTACGTAAATGTAACAACTACGTAAATGTAACAACTACATAAATGTAACAACTACCAAAATGTAACAACTACGTAAATGCAACAACTACCAAAATGTAACAACTACGTAAATGCAACAACTACCAAAATGTAACAACTACGTAAATGCAACAACTACGTAAATGCAACAACTACCAAAATGTAACAACTACGTAAATGCAACAACTACCAAAATGTAACAACTACGTAAATGCAACAACTACGTAAATGCAACAACTACGTAAATGCAACAACTACGTAAATGCAACAACTACCAAAATGTAACAACTACGTAAATGCAACAACTACCAAAATGTAACAACTACGTAAATGCAACAACTACGTAAATGCAACAACTACCAAAATGTAACAACTACGTAAATGCAACAACTACCAAAATGTAACAACTACGTAAATGCAACAACTACCAAAATGTAACAACTACGTAAATGCAACAACTACGTAAATGTAACAACTACGTAAATGTAACAATTACGAAATGTAATAACCACGTAAATGCAACAACTACGTAAATGCAACAACTATGTAAATGCAACAACTACGTAAATGTAACAACTACGTAAATATAACAGCTACGAAACGTAACAACTGCGTAAATGTAACAACTACCAAAATGTAACAACTACGTAAATGTAACAACTACGTAAATGCAACAACTACCAAAATGTAACAACTACGTAAATGCAACAACTACGTAAATGCAACAACTACGTAAATGTAACAACTACGTAAATGTAACAATTACGAAATGTAATAACTACGTAAATGTAACAACTACGTAAATGTAACAACTACGTAAATGTAGCAACTACGTAAATATAACAGCTACGAAACGTAACAACTGCGTAAATGTAACAACTACCAAAATGTAACAACTACGTAATTGTAACAACTACGCAAATGTAACAACTACGCAAATGTAACAACTACGAAATGTAGCAACTACGTAAATGTAACAACTACATAAATGTAACAACTACCAAAATGTAACAACTACATAAATGCAACAACTACGTAAATGTAACAACTACGCAAATGTAACAACTACGTAAATGTAACAACTACGTTAATGCAACAACTACGTAAATGTAACAACTACGAAATGTAACAACTACCTAAATGCAACAACTACGTAAATGCATCAACTACGAAATGTAACAACTACCTAAATGCAACAACTACGTAAATGCAACAACTACGTAAATGTAACAACTACATAAATGCAACAACTACGTAAATGTAACAACTACGAAATGTAACAACTACGAAATGTAACAACTACGAAATGTAACAACTACGAAATGTAACAACTACGAAAATGCAACAACTACGTAAATGCAACAACTACGTAAATGCATCAACTACGTAAATGTAACAACTACGAAATGTAACAACTACGAAATGTAACAACTACATAAATGTAACAACTACCAAAATGTAACAACTACGTAAATGCAACAAATACCAAAATGTAACAACTACGTAAATGTAACAACTACGTAAATGTAACAACTACGTAAATGCAACAACTACCAAAATGTAACAACTACGAAATGTAACAACTACGTAAAATGTAACAACTACGAAATGTAACAACTACCAAAATGTAACAACTACATAAATGTAACAACTACCAAAATGTAACAACTACGTAAATGTAACAACTACGTAAATGTAACAACTACGTAAATGTAACAACTACGTAAATGTAACAACTACGAAATGTAACAACTACGTAAATGTAACAACTACGAAATGTAACAACTACGAAATGTAACAACTACGTAAATGTAACAACTACGAAATGTAACAACTACGTAAATGTAACAACTACGAAATGTAACAACTACCAAAATGTAACAACTACATAAATGTAACAACTACCAAAATGTAACAACTACGTAAATGCAACAACTACCAAAATGTAACAACTACGTAAATGTAACAACTACGTAAATGCAACAACTACCAAAATGTAACAACTACGTAAATGTAACAACTACGCAAATGTAACAACTACGTAAATGTAACAACTACGCAAATGTAACAACTACGTAAATGTAACAACTACGTTAATGCAACAACTACGTAAATGTAACAACTACGAAATGTAACAACTACCTAAATGCAACAACTACGTAAATGCATCAACTACGTAAATGTAACAACTACGAAATGTAACAACTACCTAAATGCAACAACTACGTAAATGCAACAACTACGTAAATGTAACAACTACGTAAATGCAACAACTACGTAAATGTAACAACTACGAAATGTAACAACTACGAAATGTAACAACTACGTAAATGTAACAACTACGTAAATGTAACAACTACGAAATGTAACAACTACGAAATGTAACAACTACGAAATGTAACAACTACGAAATGTAACAACTACGAAATGTAACAACTACGAAATGTAACAACTACGAAATGTAACAACTGCGAAAATGCAACAACTACGTAAATGCAACAACTACGTAAATGCATCAACTACGTAAATGTAACAACTACGAAATGTAACAACTACGTAAATGTAACAACTACGAAATGTAACAACTACGTAAATGTAACAACTACGTAAATGTAACAACTACGCAAATGTAACAACTACGAAATGTAACAACTACGAAATGTAACAACTACGAAATGTAACAACTACGAAATGTAACAACTACGAAATGTAACAACTGCGTATAAATGTGTATACTCTGTCTGTATCATTGCACTATCCTCCAAACATCTAAAATGACTAATCTCTTCAGGAGGCGCGCTCATATGGGCAACTGGTAGCGACGATAAGTAAGCGTAATGCACACACACGCGGCGGGAGTAGTGACATTATCTCGTATTGTCGGATAATATATCTCAGATGTATACATACCAACAAACCAATGTGCTGTAGACAACATCTTTCTGAAAAGAATAGAAATACTATATAATAAGTATAATTAAAGTATATATAATAATATATGACTCACCTTCCGGTATGTTTATGATGTGATAGAAAAAACACTATATTCAATGAATAATTATCAATGAAAATTGTTTTTGTTTTGTTTTGTTTTTTAAACTTTATTTATTTTACAACGATTGCGAAGCAAGTTTTAACAACTTATATTAATCACTCGTTGGCGCGGATGAACACGTATATGTGGTCATTCGTGTGGGAGGAAACCGGAGTACCCGGAGAAAACACACCTGTCCGATCTTGGTACCATCGTACTATCTCACATACTTCCCAATCCGAGGATCGAACCCGGGTTGCATTGGTGAGAAGCGAGCGCGCTAACCACTGTGCTAATCAGACAGCCAACATGTTTGTGCTTAAGATTAAAATATAATACACATGGTCCATGACTCGAGACAATAGAAACTATTAAGTGTTTCTTTAAACCGTATGCGACAGTTGTTAGTCATGGGCGTAAGGTATGCTCGACTAGTCCAACCATGGACGCCACAATAGCTAACACCGGTGCGTCTGGAGTATCTCTGGCAGTCCAACCATGGACGCCACAATAGCTAACACCGGTGCGTCTGGAGTATCTCTGGCAGTCCCAATAATTATGACTTAAAGTATCGTGTACGAGTATTTCTACCACAATTAACAGTTTCTTTTATAAACTATAGTTGATCATGTTAACCTTCATAAATAAAGTGCTGTCTGTTACAGTATGAATCAACCCACGTTGTTGTTATTATTGTTGTTGTTGTTGTTGTCGTCAAAAATTTAACTAGCCGCCCCAATATCAAAGCCTTCTTTACGCCCCTGTTAGTACAATATAACAAAGGAACTTATAGCCAAACGAAGTTCAGGTCGAGCCGAGTGAAATAATAATGGCCAGTAGGCATAGTCAGAAACACCTAACTGTCATTTACCTAGCTATGATACACGATTTGTCAAATTAATAATAATCTTATTTTTAATAGCGCAATGTTCAGGTGCTTTTTAATATAAATAATTCTTTATATCAAAACATATTTGAACATGGCGCTATGAACGGGAATATTAAAGTTTTATAATTATATTACCCAATAATGTCGCACGATGTATGATTTCGAAATCTTAAAATCAATATTTATATTAGATTCACAAATCATTTATTTCTTTTGTCCAGGATGATCAAACTTTAGATTTACATGTTTACATGAATGGATCTGGTGATATAGTGTACCCGGACGTATGAAGTATGGTGTGATCATGAGTAAATGCTTTGTAATTTCAGATCAATCATCCAAATACTGATGTAAGAATTCAATTATAGCGGCTATCGCATTACCTGTTTACGTATAATTTGCAACAGTAAAACACCGACACGAGACCTCGGTTTAACGTCCCATCTGAAAGACTGTTAATTTTATTACGGTCATGCAGGGGATCGAACCTGCGATCCCTGGATTACCAGTAGAGCGTGTTACCACTGGACTACATATCCGTCTGTTGCGGGTCAGCTCACACAAATCCGTATTTTGTTTATGTCTCGGCAATCTCGTTATGGCTATATATATATATATATATACAGGTGACACACCGTAATCCACCCGGTTAAGTACATGTATGGGTACATCGGCTTACGGAGATACTCCATTAGTATACATTAACGTCGGCAGTGCATAACAAAATGGGAACGAGAACTATTCAACATACATGTATGTATTTACCTCTCGACAAATCATACTGTGTTCGTAAGACAACACAACTTATTTTACACAAATGAAAAACTAGAAAAGAATGTGAAACAACAGTTTCATTATATGCATACATATAGTGACCAATAGTAATACTTATTTTATATTACCTACAGACAAAACACAAAGCAAGGAAACGTTCAGCAAGGGTTTATTTAAGTATATGACATAAGCAGAAAACGATCCAATGTGTAACATATTGGACTGTGTGAGGAGCGTACATATTGGATCCATTTGAGGCTTATATCTTACTTAAAACACACACTTATATAATAAGATTCTACGAATTAAAATTGTTAATATCGTACATGTATACGTAGGATTTAATATAATACTCTGGCCTTTTGACAGCAGTCCAATATTAATAATAATGGACTGCAAGTACACAGCTATGACGTCACGACAGTGTTTTAAAATCATTAATGGCGAATACTGGCCATGACTGGTGGCATGAATGTATATATAAAGAGGTAGTATACTGTAGTATAGTATGTAGTTGTACATCAGCGTTTTTAATAATGATATAACATAATATACAAGTATACATTTTACACAAGATTATAAACAGGATTAGAACGGAAAGCTATAGCTTATAGATGTCTTCTCCTATAATTAGATACATGTTGTAATTACGGTACGACAGCGTTTTAATCATGTCTGAACTGTTAGTTTCAATTTGAAAAAGGTAAGTATATGCTTTAATCATGACCTGTTTATTACAATATCAACAGTATAAAGAGATTATTAAGGTGTAAGAAATACGTATTGTGATTCTGAATATAAGAACGATTTTCTAAACACTTCAGCAGTTGGCTTAGGAGGGTAAAGTTGGAGATTGGCGTATGTGTGTGCATTGAGATGTATTGTTTCCGATATCCGTGTAATATAGTGTGCAATGTTATGGTACAATACTTAGAAGTAATTGCAAGGAGACGAATTCTGATGTCATTGTTGTAGATATATATATATACATTCAAAGAAATTACTGTGATGAATACTACATTGGCAGAGTGGTGATGGAGAAATGATTTTTTAAACAAATGCCTGTAGAGTCGAGCATGATAGACTTGCCAGTTCCGGTTACCTAAGTAGAACTATTTGGGGCATGTCACGTCACTCTTTAGTTGCGATTTGAATGAGGCCAGTGATAGTGAGTATTGCAGTTCATTTGATAGTTCGTTCCAGTCTCAGAGTCGATGCCAGAAAAGCTTCTTTTTTTTTTTTTTTTTTCAGCTACGAGGAGTAGCCCGTTTATTTTTTTCATGTTGTAATTAACAATTACATATGTAAACATATAATATCAATTACAGTTGTTTTACAATAGTCTATCGATACTATATATTAGTATAGTATATGTACAAATGCATTTATTAATTGTTATAAAGAGAGAAGACATTATGTTTGAAAGTAAGATAGCAGGAGAAGAGTTGAAAGAATTCCGATCCAGAATACAAACATCTTTTCAATATCAGTTGTTAATACGATTGCTGTTAACATGCTTGTGATATATTTATATCAGTCAATATCAATTTGTTCCACTTTCTATTGTGAGCTTCTAGTTTATTGTTCATAAAGGCTATATGTTCTTCGATGTGTTGTCTTTCTTTTAAATATCTGATAAAGGTAATGCAGTTTGGAACACATTTTTCTATTTTGCTTTTAAAAATATAATATTTTGCTGAAAGAATTATGAAATCTATCATAATATGGGGATGCTCTATACTTTGATTACCAAATGAAACCGTTTTATAATCTATATTAAACTCTATTTGTTTGTCTATCAAATATGTTTTTAATCGCGACCAAAAATGTTGGACATGAGAACAGTCCCAGAATAAATGTTTTAATGTCTCTGTATGCATATTGCAAAGTTCACATAGAGTTGAGTTTGTTATTTTTAATTTATAGAGTAGTTCATTAGTTGGTAATATTCGTGTCACATATTTATATTGGAATGTTCGTAATTTTGTATCGATAGTACATACAAATGGCATGTTGTATATTTTCTTCCATTCCAGGTATTCAAATATAGCTTTCCATTTTGTTTCGGCTTTATTTTGTGGAGTTTTATTGTACGTTTTTAGGAATGTTTTGTATAGGAATTGAGTTGGTCTTTTAATATTTTTTATTTCCTCTAGCAACGTATTTGAATTTCTATCCATTTGATTATTCTCTTTTATTTCTTCGTTCCATTTTTTAGAAATATTTGACACTAGCATGTGGTATTTTAAAAAATCTGAACGGTCTATTCCATAGATGTTTTGTAGTTCTGTAAAAGTATGAAATTTTCTTGTTATTCGATTATATATATGTCCTACATATTTAATTCCCTTTTGAAACCAGTTCTTATAAAATAACGTATTTTCTCCGACCCGTATAAACGAGTTGTTCCATAATATTTCGTTTGCATAACATTCTATTTGTGTCTTGAAATTGACTTTTGTCCAACTGGTAACAACATCTCTCAAAAAGCTATTTTCAAGTTTCGAAGCAATGTGCTTAGCAGATATATTTGATTCAAATAGAAGTTGTCCTCCAAATTTATTCAATTGTTTTAGATATGTGTCTTTCCAATGACCTTCATTTTCGGGGTTTATTAATCGTTTTACCCACGCAGCTTTTATAGAATTAACATATGCGTGTATATCAACCATTTTTAGCCCCCCATCTTGATAGTCACGCTTAATAATCGATCATGCGGCTTTATCTGGCTTCCCATCCCATAAGAAAGAGTACATATGTTTAGTAATTTCAGCTAACACATTTTCACTAGGACTTTCGAGTACAGTTAATGGATAGATAATTTTGGGCAATGCAAATGTTTTTATGACTGTGATTTTACCCATTAGTGTCAGTTTGTGCTTTCTCCATTTATTTAAATACGAGTACATTTCTTGTATTTTATTATTTATGTTGATTGAGATTCTGTCTCTTTTATTATTCGTAAACAGTATGCCAAATGCTTTTACTTCGTTCGATGTCCATATAAAAGATTTCATTTTACAGTAAATTTTATCAGAGTTCCTAAGGGACCCGGCTCTTAATACCACAGATTTGTTTGTATTTATTTTCAATCCTGATATATTACTGAAATCATCGATAGTTTGTACAAGTTTTGTAAAAGATCTTTCTGATCCGTCAGTTAAAAAAGTTGCGTCGTCTGCAAATAATGAGTTTTTTATTTCTTCATTGTGCAATTTTATACCATTGATGTCTTTGTTTGTCCGTACCTTTAATGATAATATTTCAATGGCAATAATAAAAAGATAAGGCGAAAGCGGACACCCTTGTCTTACTCCGCGTTCTATATTAAAGAAATCCGACATATGTCCATTGTTGCATACACAACTCTGTATGTTGTTGTAAAATACTTTAATCCATTTCATTAATGAATTCCCAAAATTAAAATAATGTAATGTTTTAAAAATAAACTCATGGTCTAAGCTATCAAAAGCCTTTTCAAAATCTGCGAAAAATAACAAACCAGGTGCATTGGTATCGTTTTAGAAGTCTATGGAGTCGTATATTAGTCGTATATTTTCACCAATATATCTACCTGACATAAAACCTGATTGAGAATGATGAATTATAGTTGGGAGTACATGTTTTATTCTATTTGCTATGGTTTTTGTTGCTATTTTGTAATCTACGTTTAACAGTGACAATGGACGCCAATTATTCAAGTCAGTCAGTTCTTTATTTTTCTTGGGAATAAGGTTAACGATTCCTTATTTCTGAAGTTGCGTGAGAGTACCATGTTCGTAAGAATAGTTAATCGATGCAAGATAATATTGTTTCAAATCTCTCCAACATATTTTATAAAATTCTGCAGTTAAACCGTCAAATCCAGGGCTTTTATTGTTTTTCATATCTAAGAGGGCCTTTGCGCATTCTGCTTCCAATAATGTACCTTCACATGACATTTTTTGGACTTCATTTAGCATATCATTGTTTGACGGAAAATATTCTATGTCACTATTCGGTAATTCAACCTTTTTATATAGCTTTTCATAAAATTGTTTTATTTCATATAGTAATTTCTTGGATTCAGTAATCACGTTATCTTTTACAATTAATTGTGAAACAGTTTTTTGTTCTTTTTTCTTTTTTTCTAGATTTGAAAAGTATTGTGTATTTTTATCCATTCCTTCGATGTATTGTGATCTTGCTCTAATAAAATATCCACGAGTTTTATTGTTTATAATAATGTCAAGTTCATCCTTTTTATTTTTAATTGAAGTAAGTATGTTCTCGTTTGTGGAGTCATTTATTAATTTTAACTCTAGTTCATCAATTACTTTTATGAGTTGTTTTTCATTTTTATTATTTTCCTTCTTTTTCCATGAACAATATTTGATAGTTACATTTCTGATACAACCTTTAATCAATTCCCAAAGAGTATTTGGATTTGCACTTACATTGTTTGCTGCTATTTCAGTAACACTAGTTCTGATTTGTTTTTGATAATCTTCCTCAAGTATCACAGAATTGTTCAATTTGAAATAACCCGGGCCTCGGATTTGGTTTGTAACATCTAGCGTTAGATAAATTAAGGAGTGGTCTGATTTTATACCGGTAGTAATTTTACATGTTTTTACTTTGTTTGAAAGGTTAGATGATATTAAGAAGTAATCCAGTCTACAGAATATTGGAGTTTTATGATTAGAATGCCAGGTGAATTGTTTTAATCCCGGATGCATAATACGCCATATGTCCAACATGTCATTGTTTTCTATTATATTTTGAAGTTTCGTACTACTTTTTTTATGTGCATCGATCCTTCCATGTTTCTTGTCTATATTCATATCAAGAACAATGTTAAAGCCCCCCCCCCCCATTATAAATGTTGTGTCTTCATTATCTTCCACGAATCGTTCTATGGTATTAAAAAAATTAACGTCATCAGTGTTTGGCCCATATACATTCATTAGCATGATCGCATTGTTATCTATGATAAGAGACAAGCATTGCAGACGGCCTTCAATAATTTCAGTGTATTCTAATGTTTCAAAAGATCCATTTAAAAATATGCCTATGCCTTTGCTGTTGGAACTATTTCCGCTTAGAAATATCTTTGCACCCCACTCTTTCTCCCATTTATCAATATCGGATTTCTTGCAATGTATTTCTTGTAAAAAACATATATTATATTCACTATCTTTTAACCATGTAAATACGTGCTTTCTTTTCTTAAAATCGCCGAGTCCCTTTACATTAAAAGAACATATCTTACATGTCATGATTTAAATAAGATGAACACTATAAGCTCACATACAATGGCATACATCGGAATATTGTTTATACAATGTATATAACTGGAAATAGTTGACCGATATTGAAGCACATCACAAGCACTAAGCATGTTATTTAAAAGATCTAAACTATATCGTATGA
The DNA here is from genome assembly GCA_014843695.1 of Archivesica marissinica. Classification (NCBI taxonomy): domain Eukaryota; kingdom Metazoa; phylum Mollusca; class Bivalvia; order Venerida; family Vesicomyidae; genus Archivesica; species Archivesica marissinica. The sequence continues at coordinate 51,615,366 of CM026390.1, forward strand.
AAGGTAGCATACCTATTGTTTTCCTTTCCGAGTTATATTGACCAATATATAGACCATTAGTTTGACTGCAATTTTAAATGAGAATAGAGAAATACAAACATTGTAAGTCATGGTATAACGTCACGTTGACCATATAGGTCTTTGCACATATTTCCTTTTGTTTAGCAATATCGTCCTGTGCAAGAGTCAATGTATAATACGCTGCACTATATTATACAATTGTGTTCAAACATAAATATACATCTATGCACTCATATATACAAATATTAATAGCTACTAACATATACCTATTTACACGCACCTGTACTCACACGCACACGCGCACGCACGCACGCACACACGCACGCACGCACGCACGCACGCACGCACGCACGTACGCACGCACGCACGCACGCGTACATATATATACACTCATATACATATACGTGTGCGTGTGCATATACATACATACATATACACAAACACACACTTATATAAATATACATATATTCACACATTAGTAGGATATTGTGACACATTATTTTCCATCTGACATGACACCGAAGGAACATAAATCTATATCTGCGTGTAGTTCATTGTTTAGTATTTGTCGTTAGCTAACATATAAAAAGAAACATGCCATTAGATTAGAGAATGCTTTCTCAAAAACGAAATGAAAGTAAACTCTGTTGGCATGCTAGATTATATCTCTAAATTAGGTCCCAAATCCGATACCTTCTAATCAATTCACCGCGTACCGCCAGCCGTGCCATGGATTAGAAGGCTTTATTTTGGAGCTAATTGTGATGTGCACTTACTGCAGTCCTGTATCCACATGGACGCACCACTATAATGTCGATAATGTTTACCCACAAACTGCAGATATATAGATATATATACTGACATATTATGTTTTATAAACTGTTTATTATATATTATGTGTGGTTATTAGAAATGTTGTGTTTATAATATTATTCACTATGAACAAGGAAAACTGTAGTTCGTAGTATTCTAAAGCGTAACGTAAGCCGTGGTGAAAGAAATGTATACTAATAGGTTCAATAAAGGGGGATACTTATTATGTCCTCTTACAAAGCCAAATAGATTTTAAGTTAATTCTGAGTGGTTAGTGTCAGAGGTTGATAATAACTTATCTCAAATCACAAACGTACATCTCGGCTTTCTGAACAAATCTAAGACTCAACCAATCTATTATTAATG
>CM026390.1:51617565-51630926 GCA_014843695.1 Archivesica marissinica
ACATATGTATTTCTCACGGTGCGCCATTATTCCAGACATTGCATATGTATTTCTCCCGGCGCGCCATTACTCCAAACATTACATATGTATTTTTCACGGCGCGCCATTACTGCATACATTACATATGTATTTCTCACGACGCGCCATTACTGCATACATTATATATGTATTTCTCATGGCGCGCCATTATTCCAGACATTGCATATGTATTTCTCCTGGCGCGCCATTACTCCAAACATTACATATGTATTTCTCACGGCGCGCCATTACTACATACATTACATATGTATTTCTCCCGGCGCGCCATTACTCCAAACATTACATATGCATTTCTCACGGCGCGCCATTACTGCAGACATTACATATGTATTTGTCACGGCGCGCCATTACTCCAGACATTACATATGTATTTCTCACGGCGCGCCATTATTCCAGACATTGCATATGTATTTCTCCTGGCGCGCCATTACTCCAAACATTACATATGTATTTCTCATGGCGCGCCATTACTGCATACATTACATATGTATTTCTCACGACGCGCCATTACTCTAGACATTACATATGTATTTATCCCGGCGCGCCATTACTCCAAACATTACATATGTATTTCTCACGGCGCGCCATTACTGCATACATTACATATGTATTTCTCACGGCGCGCCATTACTGCATACATTACATATGTATTTCTCACGGCGCGCCATTACTCCAAACATTACATAAGTATTTCTCACGGCGCACCATTACTCCAGACATTACATATGTATTTCTCACGGCGCGCCATTACTCCAGACATTACATATGTATTTCTCACGGCGCGCCATTACTCCAGACATACACATGTATTACTCACGGCGCGCCATTACTCCAAACATTACATATGTATTTCTCACGGCGCGCCATTACTCCAGACATTACATATGTATTTCTCCCGGCGCGCCATTACTCCAGACATTACATATGTATGTCTCACGGCGCGCCATTACTCCAGACATTACATATGTATTTCTCCCGGCGCGCCATTACTCCAAACATTACATATGTATTTCTCACGGCGCACCATTACTGCAGACATTACATATGTATTTGTCACGGCGCGCCATTACTCCAGACATTACATATGTATTTCTCACGGCGCGCCATTATTCCAGACATTGCATATGTATTTCTCCCGGCGCGCCATTACTCCAAACATTACATATGTATTTCTCACGGCGCGCCATTACTGCATACATTACATATGTATTTCTCACGACGCGCCATTACTCTAGACATTACATATGTATTTCTCCCGGCGCGCCATTACCCCAAACATTACATATGTATTTCTCACGGCGCGCCATTACTGCATACATTACATATGTATATCTCACGGCGCGCCATTACTCCAGACATTACACATGTATTTCTCCCGGCGCGCCATTACTCCAACATTACATATGTATTTCTCCCGGCGCGCCATTACTCCAAACATTACATAAGTATTTCTCACGGCGCACCATTACTGCAGACATTACATATGTATTTCTCACGGCGCGCCATTACTCCAGACATTACATATGTATTTCTCACGGCGCAACATTACTCCAAACATTACATATGTATTTCTCACCGCGCGCCATTACTGCATACATTACATATGTATGTCTCACGGCGCGCCATTACTCCAGACATTACACATGTATTTCTCCCGGCGCGCCATTACTCCAACATTACATATGTATTTCTCCCGGCGCGCCATTACTCCAAACATTACATATGTATTTCTCACGGCGCGCCATTACTGCAGACATTACATATGTATGTCCTTATGTATCAGATATGTTACTACTAATTCTATATAAAACTGTCTCGCCATCGGAAACCCAACTCGATGAACAAGAAAACGTGTAAATAGTAGAATTGCCGGCCCGGCTTATTTGTCGTTGTGTGGGTCTACGGTTCGTGTGAGGTATATGTATGTTAGTTGGGGAACTCGCGTGTTGTGAGGTACCGGGGCGGGTAGGGCTATAATTAAAAGATCCAATTCACAATTTAAATTTTACGAAAAGTTCAATTCTTATTTATTTAACCTGGTTCAGATTCTGGATTAGCGTGATGCATAACGACAGCCTAAACACACAATAAACACGTATACGATGAGTCATAGCAATTCGGAGAGAGAAGAGGCAACGTGGCCTAAAGGCACACTCGCAACGGCTCCAGCGGGGCTCGAACTCCAGACCTTTCGCACCTGAAGCGAACACTATTATTTGCTTACCTTATTAACAGGATCTGTCCAAATTTATGCTAAAATAAAAGTGGCCATATATTTTCAAATAAATGTCCAATTTTTCTAAAATAAGACATTTTCAAACAATACTGGTTCAATTTGATGGAGATTGAATTTAACATGCAGTAAGCACAGCAGTTTGAATATGTACACGTGGGATTTATACAAATTAACTGTTTGTTTGTCATCTAAAATATATTCGTTCATTTGATACCAAGATTAATATTCTGGGTTCATTTCTTTGTTCATGGTGTTGGTTTTCCAACAGTACAATTCATTAATACATGCGTACTATTGTGATGCACCGGATTCCAACAGTACGATTCATTAATACATGCGTACTATTGTGATGCACCGGATTCCAACAGTACGATTCATTAATACATGCGTACTATTGTGATGCACCGGACTCCAACAGTACGATTCATTAATACATGCGTACTATTGTGGCGCACCGGACTCCAACAGTACGACTCATTAATACATGCGTACTATTGTGATGCACCGGACTCCAACAGTACGACGCATTAATACATGCGTACTATTGTGATGCACCGGATTCCAACAGTACGATTCATTAATACATGCGTACTATTGTGATGCACCGGACTTCAACAGTACGACTCATTAATACATGCATAATATTGTGATGCACCGGACTCCAACAGTACGACGCATTAATACATAATTTTCCATACCTTCCAATTCAGTTCACCACCAATTAGTGCACGCATGATGACAACACTTGTTTCAAATTGCCCCACAAATCACAAGTACGCATACAAGCACCCAAGACCAATTGGGGCTAAAGAACCCAAGACAATGCCAGTCATGTCTCACTAACCGCTCTCAATGCTAACTGTATATTGTAACATCCTCATGGAAAGGAATTTACATAAGCTCTCAGCTTGTTTTCCAATCCATTTCAGATATCCTGTTGTATTTATATACCGTATATATATTGAATGAACTGAATAAAATATGTTTAAACTAAATTAAACTAATACATGCGTACTATTGTGATGCACCGGACTCCAACAGTACGATTCATTAATACATGCGTACTATTGTGATGCACCGGACTACAACAGTACAACTCATTAATACATGCGTACTATTGTGATGCACCGGACTACAACAGTACAACTCATTAATACATGCGTACTATTGTGATGCACCGGACTCCAACAGTACGACGCATTAATACATGCGTACTATTGTGATGCACCGGATTCCAACAGTACGATTCATTAATACATGCGTACTATTGTGATGCACCGGACTTCAACAGTACGACTCATTAATACATGCATAATATTGTGATGCACCGGACTCCAACAGTACGACGCATTAATACATAATTTTCCATACCTTCCAATTCAGTTCACCACCAATTAGTGCACGCATGATGACAACACTTGTTTCAAATTGCCCCACAAATCACAAGTACGCATACAAGCACCCAAGACCAATTGGGGCTAAAGAACCCAAGACAATGCCAGTCATGTCTCACTAACCGCTCTCAATGCTAACTGTATATTGTAACATCCTCATGGAAAGGAATTTACATAAGCTCTCAGCTTGTTTTCCAATCCATTTCAGATATCCTGTTGTATTTATATACCGTATATATATTGAATGAACTGAATAAAATATGTTTAAACTAAATTAAACTAATACATGCGTACTATTGTGATGCACCGGACTCCAACAGTACGATTCATTAATACATGCGTACTATTGTGATGCACCGGACTACAACAGTACAACTCATTAATACATGCGTACTATTGTGATGCACCGGACTACAACAGTACAACTCATTAATACATGCGTACTATTGTGACGCACCGGACTCCAACAGTACGATTCATTAATACATGCGTACTATTGTGATGCACCGGACTCCAACAGTACAACTCATTAATACATGCGTACTATTGTGACGCACCGGACTCCAACAGTACGATTCATTAATACATGCGTACTATTGTGACGCACCGGATTCCAACAGTACGATTCATTAATACATGGGTACTATTGTGATGCACCGGACTCCAACAGTACGACTCATTAATACATGCGTACTATTGTGACGCACCGGACTACAACAGTACGACTCATTAATACATGCGTACTATTGTGATGCACCGGACTCCAACAGTACGATTCATTAATACATGCGTACTATTGTGACGCACCGGACTCCAACAGTACGATTCATTAATACATGCGTACTATTGTGATGCACCGGACTCCAACAGTACGAATCATTAATACATGCGTACTATTGTGACGCACCGGACTCCAACAGTACAACTCATTAATACATGCGTACTATTGTGACGCACCGGACTCCAACAGTACGACGCATTAATACATGCGTATTATTGTGACGCACCGGACTCCAAGATTCTATACTGGAGAAAATTGTACATTTTGACTTGTTTAGTTTATAAAAATCATTTTAGCTCGATTGCGAAACAAGTTCTTTCAACTTATATTAATCACTCTCGAGACCTAATTCCTGATGGAATCCATCGCCATGAAGGAGAGAGAAGAGGCAATGTGGAATTTAAATGCATTACCTAAGGGCACAATCGTAACGGTTCCAACGGGGCTCGAACTCCGGGCCGTTCGCACATGAAGCGAATGTGCTTCCACTGCGCTATAACAACTTCAACAGTTTTACTAAATGCAGTTTAGCCCATATCATGTAAAGGATAATAGTATGATTTTATTATTTTGGCCATTAATTAAGTTGTGGGTCTCCGTGGCGAGTGGCTACCGTCGTTCAAACTTCAACGCACGTGACCCTCATCGCTGTAGGTTCATATCCATCTTCGAGTGGCGAATTCCTTCAAATGAGGAAGATATCCAGTTGGCTTGTGGAAGTTCTGTGGTTCTACCAGGTGCCCGTCCATACCTGAAATACTAGTAGGAAGGCTATCCGATGTCTTGCTCCGCCACTAATAGCTGGGGAGTCACCATAGTACCTAAATTGTTGGTGTGACTTTAAACACCAACAATCAAACAATGACAACAAACAAACAAACAACAAGATAGCATTTGATTGTTTCAAACGATGTTTTAGATATAACTCACAGAGAGATATTCGAAACTTGTGAATATTAGTATTAACATTGATCTAACATAACATTATGGTAAGAAATAGAACGTGAATGTAAGCGCTGTGCTGGGCTATTTGGCTCATATATACCTGTCACAGAACTGTGATATAGAAGTTTCTATGTCTCCAGCAGTGGTCAGGAGGGAGACACACTTCGAAGCCTCCGAAAACACCTTGGATGCGAAACACTTACTTTTCTAAATGAAATAATACAGCCTGGTAAACAAAGTGTGACCTAAAGATTAATTTTACATTATATTAGATGAGTGCAACCCGTAATAAACATTCACGACCAATACTTGCCAGTGTTCTCGTGAATACGGAGAAACTCTGGCAGAACATTTTAAGCAATACTATTGATGTGGAAATACGCTTAGTGTGTCCACTCCCGGTTTAATTTAAGCCACAGTTCAAGAAAACAACAACAAAATGAAAGCCAAATATGTTGAACGCATAGGATAAATACAGCTTGGAAACATGTCGAACGCATAGGGTAAATACAGATTGGCAACATGTCGAACGCATAGGGTAAATACAGATTGGAAACATGTCGAACGCATAGGGTAAATACAGATTGGAAACATGTCGAACGCATAGGGTAAATACAGATTGGAAACATGTCGAACGCATAGGGTAAATACAGATTGGAAACATGTCGAAAGCATAGGGTAAATACAGATTGGAAACATGTCGAACGCAAAGGGTAAATACAGATTGGAAACATGTCGAACGCATTGGGTAAATACAGATTGGAAATATGTCGAACGCATAGGGTAAATACAGATTGGAAACATGTCGAACGCATAGGGTAAATACAGATTGGAAACATGTCGAACGCATAGGGTAATACAGATTGGAAACATGTCGAACCCATAGGGTAAATACAGATTGGAAACATGTCGAACCCATAGGGTAATACAGATTGGAAACATGTCGAACGCATAGGGTACATACAGATTGGAAACATGTCGAACGCATAGGGTAAATACAGATTGGAAACATGTCGAACGCATAGGGTAATACAGATTGGAAACATGTCGAACCCATAGGGTAAATACAGATTGGAAACATGTCGAACCCATAGGGTAATACAGATTGGAAACATGTCGAACGCATAGGGTAAATACAGATTAGAAACATGTCGAACGCATAGGGTAATACAGATTGGAAACATGTCGAACGCAAAAGGTAAATACAGATTGGAAACATGTCGAACGCATAGGGTAAATACAGATTGGAAACATGTCGAACGCAAAGGGTAAATACAGATTGGAAACATGTCGAACGCATAGGGTAAATACAGATTGGAAACATGTCGAACGCATAGGGTAATACAGATTGGAAACATGTCGAACCCATAGGGTAAATACAGATTGGAATCATGTCGAACCCATAGGGTAATACAGATTGGAAACATGTCGAACGCATAGGGTAATACAGATTGGAAACATGTCGAACGCATAGGGTAAACACAGATTAGAAACATGTCGAACGCATAGGGTAATACAGATTGGAAACATGTCGAACGCATAGGGTAATACAGATTGGAAACATGTCGAACGCATAGGGTAAATACAGATTGGAAACATGTCGAACGCATAGGGTAATACAGATTGGAAACATGTCGAACGCATAGGGTAATACAGATTGGAAACATGTCGAACGCATAGGGTAAATACAGATTGGAAACAAGTCGAATGCATAGGGTAATACAGATTGGAAACATGTCGAACGCATAGGGTAAATACAGATTAGAAACATGTCGAACGCATAGGGTAATACAGATTGGAAACATGTCGAACGCATAGGGTAATACAGATTGGAAACATGTCGAACGCATAGGGTAAATACAGATTGGAAACATGTCGAACGCATAGGGTAATACAGATTGGAAACATGTCGAACGCATAGGGTAATACAGATTGGAAACATGTCGAACGCATAGGGTAAATACAACTTGGAAAAGTAAACGTATACTTATTAATAAATCATTCTACGAAATTGCATAAGATAGCGTGTGTTAATTACAGACGCTGTTCTGTTTATAACATGAAACAAATAGCATGTATTTTTCAAGTATGTAGTATAGCGTACGAGTAGTTTATGTTCTTAATTGATTTTAATATGATAACGTTGTATTTTGTTTATTAATAATAGTTTATACAAATTTATTTTAGCTCGATTGCGAAACAAGTTCTTTCAACCTATATTAATCATTCTTGAGACCTCATTCCTGATGGAATCAATCGCCACGAAGGAGAGAGAAGCGGCATGTGGAATTTAAATGCCTTGCCTAAGGGCACACTCGTAACAGCTCCAGTGTGGCTCGAACTCCGGAGCGTTCGCACCTGAAGCGAACGCGCATCCACTGCGCTATCACGACTTACATTATTCTATTATTAATAATAGTCCTCTGTGACCGAGTGGTTGCGGTCGGTGACTAATAACTAGGGATGTCAACGAATATTCGAATACTTTTCCTACCGAATATTCGAATACCAAAATCGCTATTCGTTGCCATCCCTACTAAATACATATTGCCATTCCACTAGGTTCGAATCCCAATGGGAAGTTTGAAATCTTTCATGTGAGGAATATATCCTCTCCCGCCTTGTGGAAGGTTAGTAGTTATACCATGGTGCCATATGTAGGTATTCCTCCACCAGTAACACCGAGAGAGTCGCCATATGACCTAATCTATCGGTGCGACTTAAACCCGAAAACTAAACAAAGAAACCTTCTTGAATCAATCGCTTCTATGTTTTTATTAATATATTAATTATTTAATATTTAATTATATATATCTTAAAGGTTGGTTACGAGTACACATTGTATACCAATAAAGAAGATGGCTCAATCCTCGATAACATGCATAGCTTACTTTAGACGATATCCTAGGCTGTCCGATTAGCGCAGTGGTTAGCGCGCTCGCTTCTCATCAATGCAACCCGGGTTCGATCCTCGGACCGGTAAGTATGTGAGATGGTACGGTGGTCGCCAGATCGGACAGGTGGGTTTTCTCCGGGTTCTCCGGTTTCCTCCCACACGAATGCCCACATGTATGCTTTCATCCGCGCCAAACGAGAGTGATTAATATAAGTTGTTAAACTATGTGGGTGAAGTTAGTAGTGAGCAGTGTACTGCCAGTGTACTGCTGTACTGCTAGCAGTGAGTAGTGTAATCCAGCAGCGAGTAGTGTAATCCAGCAGTGAGCGGTGTAATCCAGCAGTGAGTAGTGTAATCCAGCAGTGAGTAGTGTAATCCAGCAGTGAGTAGTGTAATCCAGCAGTGAGTAGTGTAATCCAGCAGTGAGTAGTGTAATCCAGCAGTGAGTAGTGTAATCCAGCAGTGAGTGGTGTAATCCAGCAGTGAGCGTTGTAATCCAGCAGTGAGTAGTGTAATCCAGTAGTGAGCGGTGTAATCTAGCAGTGGCTAGTGTAATCCAGCAGTGAGTAGTGTAATCCAGCAGTGAGTAGTGTAATCCAGTAGTGAGCGGTGTAATCTAGCAGTGGCTAGTGTAATCCAGCAGTGAGTAGTGTAATCCAGCAGTGAGTAGTGTAATCCAGCAGTGAGTGGTGTAATCTAGCAGTGGCTAGTGTAATCCAGCAGTGAGTAGTGTAATCCAGCAGTGAGCGGTGTAATCCAGCAGTGAGTAGTGTAATCCAGCAGTGAGAGTGTAATCCAGCAGTGAGCGGTGTAATCCAGCAGTGAGTAGTGTAATCCAGCAGTGAGTAGTGTAATCCAGCAGTGAGTAGTGTAAGCCAACAGTGAGTAGTGTAATCCAGCAGTGGGTAGTGTAATCCAGCAGTGGGTAGTGTAATCCAGCTGTGAGTAGTGTAATCCAGCAGTGAGTAGTGTAATCCTGCAGTGAGTAGTGTAACCCAGCAGTCAGTAGTGTAATCCAGCAGTGAGTAGTGTAATCCAGCAGTGAGTAGTGTAATCCAGCAGTGGGTAGTGTAATCCAGCAGTGAGTAGTGTAATCCAGCAGTGATTAGTGTAATCCAGCAGTGAGTAGTGTAATCCAGCAGTGAGTAGTGTAATCCAGCAGTGAGTAGTGTAATCCAGCAGTGAGCGGTGTAATCCAGCAGTGAGTAGTGTAATCCAGCAGTGGGTAGTGTAACCCAGCAGTGGGTAGTGTAATCCAGCAGTTAGTAGTGTAATCCAGCAGTGAGTATTGTAATCCAGCAGTGAGTAGTGTAATCCAGCAGTGAGTAGTGTAATCCAGCAGTGAGTAGTGTAATCCAGCAGTGAGTAGTGTAATCCAGCAGTGAGTAGTGTAATCCTGCAGTGAGTAGGGTAATCCAGCATTCAGTAGTGTAATCCAGCAGTGAGTAGTGTAATCCAGCAGTGAGTAGTGTAATCCAGCAGTGGGTAGTGTAATCCAGCAGTGAGTAGTGTAATCCAGCAGTGAGTAGTGTAATCCAGCAGTGGGTAGTGTAATCCAGCAGTGGGTAGTGTAATCCAGCAGTGAGTAGTGTAATCCAGCAGTGAGCGGTGTAATCCAGCAGTGAGCGGTGTAATCCAGCAGTGAGTAGTGTAATCCAGCAGTGGGTAGTGTAATCCAGCAGTGGGTAGTGTAATCCAGCAGTGAGTAGTGTAATCCAGCAGTGAGTAGTGTAATCCAGCAGTGAGTAGTGTAATCCAGCAGTGAATAGTGTAATCCAGCAGTGAGCGGTGTACTGCCAGTGTACTGCTGTACTGCTAGCAGTGAGTAGTGTAATCCAGCAGTGAGCGGTGTTTTCTAGTAGTGAATGTGTGCAAATGCAAATTCTGCCAACAAAATATTTTTTAAATTTATTTTTAATAAAATAAAATTGGGATTCGCAATCGTTGTAAAATAGATATTTACTTACCACTTTTGGATTTCTGCATGTCACATCTCCTCCATATTTCATATATAGGTGTTGTAAATCATTGTTTTCACAGATTGAATGTGAGCTGACTATGTTCAGTAATTCATCGTGATATTTAGCAGTGGCGGCTGTACAGTTTTCGGTGGAGTTAACGCTTATACACACTCGACCACTTGTAGATGTACTACCATAAAATAAATGAGAGACATTTATCACACCGCAACATCTGGTTAGGGAACAGCAGTAAAAACAAAGGATTCTAACTAAAAGGACCTATTCACATTTTGGAATAAATCAGACTTTATCTACCGAGGGAGGCAATAGAAAATTAGAGATGTCTCTCATTGTAAACGATTTATCATTTACTGCTGCAATCACATAATGGGGTAGCAAATAGATGAACACAAATTAATAATGATTATAAACACTATTGAAAGAACTCCAATTGGGAACATTGTCCGTGGAAGTCGTGATAGCGCAGTGGATGCGCGTTCGCTTCAGGTCCGGAGTTCGAGCCACGCTGGAGCCGTTACGATTGTGCCCTTAGGCAGGGCATTTAAATTCCACGTTGCCTATTCTCTCTCCCTCATGGCGATGGATTCCATCAGGAATGAGATCTCGAGAGATTAATATAAGTTGAAATAACTTGTTTCGCAATCGAGCTAAAATAAATTTGTATAAACTATGCTATAAACTAAACATTATTCGAAGAAATACACAAAGCCACAGCAGACGAGGACACACCTATTCGTTTCAGGATCGACAGAAGACTGAACACCAAGTGTATTGCATGTCGAAAAGGCTGGTTTAATATAAAGTGATTATTTATATATCGATCTGTCTACAACCCTTGCTAAAAGTTCATACTCATTTCTTCTGGAATATGTCAGCATAATGATATAATTACATGATATACATAATTCATCTTTCCTCACAAGTTGTTGACCTAGATTGTCTTTCTTAGTATATAGCTTTATCTTTGTAGTTTCAATTGTTGCAGATGTAAATTAAATGTAACTCATACTTGCACAATAATTCCTTGTATTCCTTATATTTGCCATCGGTGTAAAGCTGCGGGAGATTGGCATATGCGGTTTGTTGATTTGTACACGTCCGAGTGATTGGACAATGACCATCTATCTCTGTACCGTCTTCGCCCAAAATTTCTGCAGCCACTGGAGATATAACATTAAAATAATATATGCTTTTGAAGTGACATTATGCATTAATTTGGATTATTGTTATACGCTATCCTTAGGGCATGTTGAATTTGTAATATTGTTATAAGCTATCCTTAGGGCATGTTGAATTTGTAATATTGTTATAAGCTATCCTTAGGGCATGTTGAATTTGTAATATTGGTATATACTTGATATTAAGTGAATTGTTAACATTACCTAATTTGGCGACAGATAGACATACATACAAGACATACATACACTGATATACATACATAGACATTCAGACATACATTTAGACAGACATCCAGACAGACATTAAGACAGACATTCAGATATACATTCAAACATACATTCAGACAGACATTCATACAAACATTCAGACATACATTCAGACAGACATTTAGACAGACAGACAGACATACATTCAGATAGACATTCAGACAGACATACAGACATACATTCAGACAGACAGACATTCAGACATACATTCAGACATACATACATACATTCAGACATACATTCAGACAGACATACATTCAGACATACAATCAGACATACATTCAGACATACATTCAGAAATACATTCAGACAGACATTCAGACAGATATTCCAGACATTCAGACAATCAGACAGACAGACAGACAGACAGACAGACAGAACAGACAGACAGACAGACAGCAGACAGACAGAACAGACAGACAGACAGACAGACAGACAGAAGACAGACAGAAGACAGACAGACAACAGACAGACAGACAGAACAGACAGACAGACAGACAGACAGACAGACAGACAGACAGGACGACAGACAGACAGCCATCCAGACAGACATTCAGACAGACAGACATTCCAGACAGCCATTCAGAAGACATTCCAGACAGACAGACATCCAGACAGACATTCTAGACAGACAGCCATTCCAGACATACATTCCAGACAGACAGACATTCAGACAGACAGACAGACAGAAAGACAGACAGACAGACAGACAGACAGACCAGACAGACAGACAGACAGACAGACGACAGACAGACAGACAGACAGACAGCACAGACAGACAGACACAGACAGACAGACAGACAGACAGACAGACGACAGACCAGGAATTCAGACAGACTTTAGACAGACAGACATTCAGACAGACAATTCCAGACAGACAGACATTCAGACAGACAGACAGACAGACAGACAGACAGACAGACAGACAGACAGACAGACAGACAGACAGACAGACAGACAGACAGACAGACAGACAGACAGACAGACAGACAGACAGACAGACAGACAGACAGACAGACAGACAGACAGACAGACAGACAGACAGACCAGACAAGCCTGACAGACAGACAGACATACAGACAGACCATTCCAGACAGACAGACATTCCAGACAGCACTTCCAGACAGACATTCCAGACAGACAGACATACAGACAGACATTCTAAGACAGACAGACATTCCAGACAGACAGACAGACGACAGACAGACAGACAGACAGACAGACAGACAGACAGACAGACAGACAGACCGACAGACAGACAGACAGACAGACAGACAGACAGACAGACAGACAGACAGACAGACAGACAGACAGACAGACAGACAGACAGACAGACAGACAGACAGACAGACAGACAGACAGACAGACAGACATTCCAGACAGACATTCCAGACAGACATTCCAGACAGACATTCCAGACATACAGACATTCCAGACAGACATTCCAGACAGACATTCCAGACCGACCGACCGACCGACCGACCGACCACAATAGTCCATTCGTTTTTTCCCAAGTGATTCAGTTATGGACGAAATAGAATATTAAATACAGATATTTGTGGTGATAATATTTCATTGCAACTTTTTCACAATAAGGACTGCAATTTACAATTACATATCGCAATAACATTACCGTCACATTT
>CM026390.1:51631926-51686337 GCA_014843695.1 Archivesica marissinica
AGCGGGGCACTTGTACACAGAGCGGGGGCACTTGTACACAGAGCGGGGCACTTGTACACAGAGCGGGGCACTTGTACACAGAGCGGGGCACTTGTACACAGAGCGGGACACTTGTACACAGAGCGGGGCACTTGTATACATAACGGGGCACTTGTACACATAGTGGGGCACTTGTATACATAGCGGGGCACTTGTATACATAGCGGGGCACGTGTACACATAGCGGGGCACTTGTATACATAGCGGGGCACTTGTATACATAGCGGGGCACTTGTACACATAGCGGCGCACTTGTACACATAGCGGGGCACTTGTATACATAACGGGGCACTTGTACACATAGCGGGGCTCTTGTATACATAGCGGGGAACTTGTACACATAGTGGGGCACTTGCACACATAGCGGGGCACTTGTATACATAGCGGGGCACTTGTATACATAGCGGGGCACTTGTATACATAGTGGGGCACTTGTACACAGAACGGGGCACTTGTACACATAGCGGGGTACTTGTACACATATCGGGGCACTTGTACACATAGCGGGGAACGTGTACACAGAACGGGGCACTTGTATACAGAACAGGTCACTTGTATACAGAATGGGGCACTTGTACACATAGCGGGGCACTTGTACACATAGCGGGGCACTTGTATACATAGCGGGGCACTTGTACACATATCGGGGCACTTGTATACATAGCGGGGCACTTGTATACATAGCGGGGCACTTGTACACATAGCGGGGCACTTGTACACATAGCGGGGCACTTGTATACATAGCGGGGCACTTGTACACATAGCGGGGCACTTGTACACAGAGCGGCGGGGCACTTGTACACAGAGCGGCGGGGCACTTGTACACAGAGCGGGGCACTTGTACACAGAGCGGGGGGCACTTGTACACAGAGCGGGCGGCACTTGTACACAGAGCGGGGCACTTGTACACAGAGCGGGGCACTTGTACACATAGCGGGGCACTTGTATACATAGCGGGGCACTTGTACACATAGCGGGGCACTTGTACACATAGCGGGGCACTTGTACACAGAGCGGCGGGGCACTTGTACACAGAGCGGGGGACTTGTACACAGAGCGGCGGAGCACTTGTACACAGAGCGGGGCACTTGTACACAGAGCGGGGGGCACTTGTACACATAGCGGGGGCACTTGTACACAGAGCGGGGCACTTGTACACAGAGCGGGGCACTTGTACACAGAGCGGGGCACTTGTACACAGAGCGGGGCACTTGTACACAGAGCGGGGGGCACTTGTACACAGAGCGGCGGGCACTTGTACACATAGCGGGGGGCACTTGTACACAGAGCGGCGGAGCACTTGTACACAGAGCGGGGCTTTTGTACACGGAGCGGGGCACTTGTACACATAGCGGCGGGGCACTTGTACACAGAGCGGCGGAACACTTGTACACAGAGCGGGGCACTTGTACACTGAGCGGCGGGGCACTTGTACACAGAGCGGGGCACTTGTACACAGAGCGGGGCACTTGTACACATAGCGGGGCACTTGTACACATAGCGGGGCACTTGTATACATAGCGGGGCACTTGTATACATAGCGGGGCACTTGTATACATAGCGGGGCACTTGTACACAGAGCGGGGCACTTGTACACATAGCGGGGTACTTGTACACATATCGGGGCACTTGTACACATAGCGGGGAACGTGTACACAGAGCGGGGCACTTGTATACAGAACAGGTCACTTGTATACAGAATGGGGCACTTGTACACATAGCGGGGCACTTGTACACATAGCGGGGCACTTGTATACATAGCGGGGCACTTGTACACATATCGGGGCACTTGTATACATAGCGGGGCACTTGTATACATAGCGGGGCACTTGTACACATAGCGGGGCAATTGTTTACATAGTGGGGCACTTGTACACATAGCGGGGCACTTGTATACATAGCGGGGCACTTGTACACATAGTGGGGCACTTGTACACAGAGCGGCGGGGCACTTGTACACAGAGCGGCGGGGCACTTGTACACAGAGCGGGGGGCACTTGTACACAGAGCGGGCGGCACTTGTACACAGAGCGGGGGGCACTTGTACACAGAGCGGGGGCACTTGTACACAGAGCGGCGGGGCACTTGTACACAGAGCGGGGGGCACATGTACACATAGCGGGGGGCACTTGTACACAGAGCGGCGGGGCACTTGTACACAGAGCGGCGGGGCACTTGTACACAGAGCGGGGGCACTTGTACACAGAGCGGCGGAGCACTTGTACACAGAGCGGGGCACTTGTACACAGAGCGGGGGGCACATGTACACATAGCGGGGGCACTTGTACACAGAGCGGCGGGGCACTTGTACACAGAGCGGGGGGCACTTGTACACAGAGCGGCGGGGCACTTGCACACAGAGCGGGGGGCACTTGTACACAGAGCGGCGGGGCACTTGTACACAGAGCGGCGGTGCACTTGTACACAGAGCGGGGGGCACTTGTACACAGAGCGGCGGAGCACTTGTACACAGAGCGGGGCTTTTGTACACGGAGCGGGGCACTTGTACACATAGCGGCGGGGCACTTGTACACAGAGCGGCGGAACACTTGTACACAGAGCGGGGCACTTGTACACAGAGCGGGGCACTTGTACACAGAGCGGGGCACTTGTATACATAGTGGGGCACTTGTACACATAGAGGGGCACTTGTTTACATAGTGGGGCACTTGTACACATAGCGGGGCACTTGTATACATAGCGGGGCACTTGTACACATAGTGGGGCACTTGTACACATAGCGGGGCACTTGTATACATAGCGGGACACTTGTACACATAGCGGGGCACTTGTACACATAGCGGGGCACTTGTATACAGAGCGGGGCACTTGTACACATAGCGGGGCACTTGTATACATAGTGGGGCACTTGTACACATAGCGGGGCACCTGTATACATAGCGGGGCACTTGTATACATAGCAGGGCACTTATACACATATCGGGGCACCTGTATACATAGTGGGGCACGTGTACACATAGTGGGGCACTTGTACACATAGCGGGTCATTTGCACACAGAACGGGGCACTTGTACACATAGCGGGGCACTTGTTTACATAGCGGGGAACTTGTACACATAGCGGGGCACTTGTATACAAAGCGTGGCACTTGTACACATAGCGGGGCACTTGTACACAAAGCGGGGCACTTGTACACATAGCGGGGCACTTGTACACATAGTGAGGCACTTGTACACATAGCGGAGCACTTGTATACATAGTGGGGCACTTGTACACATAGCGGGGCACTTGTATGCATAGCGGGGAACTTGTATACATAGCGGGGCACTTGTACACATAGCGGCGCACTTGCAAACAGAACGGGGCATTTGTACACATAGCGGGGCACTTGTACACATAGCGGGGCACTTGTATGCATAGCGGGGCACTTGTATACATAGCGGTGCACTTGTACACATAGCGGGGCACTTGTACACATAGCGGGGCACTTGTATGCATAGCGGGGCACTTGTATACATTGCGGGGCACTTGTACACATAGCGGGGCACTTGTACACATTGCGGGGCACTTGTATACATAGCGGGGCACTTGTACACATAGCGGGGCACTTGTACACATAGCGGGGCACTTGTATGCATAGCGGGGCACTTGTATACATAGCGGGGCACTTGTACACATAGCGGTGCACTTGTATACATAGCGGGGCACTTGTACACATAGCGGGGCACTTGTACACATAGCGGGGCACTTGTACACATAGCGGGGCACTTGTACACATAACGGGGCACTTGTACACATAGCGGGGCACTTGTACACATAGCGGGAAACTTGTACACATAGCGGGGCACTTGTACGCATAGGGGGGAACTTGTATACATAGCGGGGCATTTGTACACATAGCGGGGCACTTGCAAACAGAACGGGGCACTTGCACACAGAATGGGGCACTTGCACACAGAACGGGGAACTTGCACATAGAACGGGGAACTTGTACACAGAACGGGGCACTTGCACATAGAACGGGGAACTTTCACACAGAACGGGGCACTTGCACACAGAACGGGGAACTTGCACACATAATGGGGAAATTGCACACAGAACGGGGAACTTGCACACATAACGGGGAACTTGCACACAGAACGGGGCACTTGCACACAGAACGGGGACATTGCAGACAGAACGGGGAACTTGCACACATAACGGGGAACGTGCACACAAAACGGGGCACTTGCACACAGAACGGGGAACTTGCACACAGAACGGGGCACCTGCACACAGAACGGGGCACTTGCACACAGAACGGGGAACCTGCACACAAAACGGGGCATTTGTGGGCGAGCATTCTCGGAAGATTAGATTCGTGCATTCCTGTTACCATAGTTTATTCGTGAAGTGTCTGTAGATTTGTAGAGTGTTGTCTAGTAGTATGATGGTCGTGAAGTGTCTGTAGATTTGTAGAGTGTTGTCTAGTAGTATGATGGTCGTGAAGTGTCTGAAGATTTGTAGAGTGTTGTCTAGTAATATGATGGTCGTGAAGTGTCTGTAGATTTGTAGAGTGTTGTCTAGTAGTATGATGGTCGTGAAGTGTCTGTAGATTTGTAGAGTGTTGTCTAGTAGTATGATGGTCGTGAAGTGTCTGTTGATTTGTAGATTGTTGTCTAGTAGTTTGATGGTCGTGAAGTGTCTGTAGATTTGTAGAGTGTTGTCTAGTAGTATGATGGTCGTGAAGTGTCTGTAGATTTGTAGAGTGTTGTCTAGTAGTATGATGGTCGTGAAGTGTCTGTAGATTTGTAGAGTGTTGTCTAGTAGTATGATGGTCGTGAAGTGTCTGTATATTTGTAGAGTGTTGTCGAGTAGTTTGATGGTCGTGAAGTGTCTGTAGATTTGTAGAGTGTTGTCTAGTAGTATGATGGTCGTGAAGTGTCTGTAGATTTGTAGAGTGTTGTCTAGTAGTATGATGGTCGTGAAGTGTCTGTATATTTGTAGAGTGTTGTCTAGTAGTTTGATGGTCGTGAAGTGTCTGTAGATTTGTAGAGTGTTGTCTAGTAGTATGATGGTCGTGAAGTGTCTGTAGATTTGTAGAGTGTTGTCTAGTAGTATGATGGTCGGGAAGTGTCTGTAGATTTGTAGAGTGTTGTCTAGTAGTATGATGGTCGTGAAGTGTCTGTAGATTTGTAGAGTGTTGTCTAGTAGTATGATGGTCGTGAAGTGTCTGTAGATTTGTAGAGTGTTGTCTAGTAGTATGATGGTCGTGAAGTGTCTGAAGATTTGTAGAGTGTTGTCTAGTAGTATGATGGTCGTGAAGTGTCTGTAGATTTGTAGAGTGTTGTCTAGTAGTATGATGGTCGTGAAGTGTCTGTAGATTTGTAGAGTGTTGTCTAGTAGTATGATGGTCGTGAAGTGTCTGTTGATTTGTAGAGTGTTGTCTAGTAGTTTGATGGTTGTGAAGTGTCTGTAGATTTGTAGAGTGTTGTCTAGTAGTATGATGGTCGTGAAGTGTCTGTAGATTTGTAGAGTGTTGTCTAGTAGTATGATGGTCGTGAAGTGTCTGTATATTTGTAGAGTGTTGTCGAGTAGTTTGATGGTCGTGAAGTGTCTGTAGATTTGTAGAGTGTTGTCTAGTAGTTTGATGGTCGTGAAGTGTCTGTAGATTTGTAGAGTGTTGTCTAGTAGTTTGATGGTCGTGAAGTGTCTGTAGATTTGTAGAGTGTTGTCTAGTAGTTTGATGGTCGTGAAGTGTCTGTAGATTTGTAGAGTGTTGTCTAGTAGTTTGATGGTCGTGAAGTGTCTGTAGATTTGTAGAGTGTTGTCTAGTAGTTTGATGGTCGTGAAGTGTCTGTAGATTTGTAGAGTGTTGTCTAGTAGTTTGATGGTCGTGAAGTGTCTGTAGATTTGTAGAGTGTTGTCTAGTAGTTTGATGGTCGTGAAGTGTCTGTAGATTTGTAGAGTGTTGTCTAGTAGTTTGATGGTCGTGAAGTGTCTGTAGATTTGTAGAGTGTTGTCTAGTAGTTTGATGGTCGTGAAGTGTCTGTAGATTTGTAGAGTGTTGTCTAGTAGTTTGATGGTCGTGAAGTGTCTGTAGATTTGTAGAGTGTTGTCTAGTAGTTTGATGGTCGTGAAGTGTCTGTAGATTTGTAGAGTGTTGTCTAGTAGTATGATGGTCGTGACTTATTCGACGATGGTGCGATAAAATCGACAACTGGAGGAGACATCTTCCTCTTCATGGTGACAAGTCCTGATGGTTTCTTCATTCTGAACGGCTCATCTTAGGGCCACCCTCCTCATTGTTGGTCATCCCGCAGCAGCATATAAACAGATCTGACAGTTAGACATCTGGCCGTCTCGGTCGCTCCGGGGTTTGTCCTTACCTCCGATGGTGGTCAGCGGTGGCTAATCGTGTGTCCCTTGTTGCAAGATCGACATCCTAGGTGTGCCCCAACCGCGACGTGCACGCCGTGGGGAGTTCGGCCGAAGTCTACTCCTATGAGATCAACTTATAATTATATTTAAAAAATGTTTTTATATCATCCCAGACAAAGAAGTGAATTATTCGGAAAATCGTTTAACTACCCTATCTCTACTATCTAGAACGCGTTGCCTTATAATATTAAAAATGACTCATCAGTTAGTCAATTTAAGTCTTTTTTTATTTAATTTGGAGATGGTAACAATTATAATTTATTATAATAGTACATACTATATTTACTTGCGGTTCTCTAACTCTTTTATAAAAGTCCAATAAAATCATTTAATGAGTTTCATTTTTGTGTATGTAAATATGCAGTATATAATTGTTTTTGTTTTGAGGGCTTTATTGAAGATAGACCATGTCAAATAAGTTTCGCTGTTAAATAAAGTCGTTATTATTATTATTATTACTAGTAGTATTAATATTAGTAGTAGTATTATTCTTCTCCCCCATTCTATCTGCTATACCATATCTGGCATGACTAGAAATACTTACATCATTATATGTTGTTGTTTTTTCACAATTCAGATTACAAGACAGAGCTTTGAAAGAAATGAATAAAAGCAGACGACAAATGGAGAGAGAGGATAGTATACAGAATGGAGATTTAAAATCACAAAGCAAAGCTAACTTTGTGAAAAAACTGACACTAAGAATGAAAGGAAACCACTCCAAATCCAAACCGCCTATGGGAACGGCTGCATTTTCAGATTTAGTAAATGGAACAGCCATTGGTACACATTCAAAAAATTCAGTGGGAGATTTTATTTATGACTTTAAAGTGAGTGAAATCGATAATAGCGGGAAACGTACATTACGATCGGTACATGGTACGGCCTTAAGGAAAGATCCACAAGTATTGTATATGGCAAATATAGACATCGATAGTCCAGATGAAAAAGGTGTGGACAGCAGCTCCAGACCAGCACTTACCAACGTGTTTCCCGGTGCCACAGTTGGAGGTGACTCCCGTGGTGCTGGAGTGGAAGAAAGGTTTGAAGATGACGAGGAAGCGCCTGGAATGTTTAATCGGCCAAACTTTGGCAATATTTCTTTTCTTAATCGTTTCAATCACACAAACAGTTTTCAAGCCCCATCCAATGTTTCACTTGATGTTGATAACGCTGGATTTGAAAACGGGGGTGTTATTCAAAATGGCTTTGGGGTTGACGATGATGATATGAAAAGACTAAGCAGCGGGACAGAATATACGGACAGTCCAGGAGGTCAGACTGAAATGAGTCCAGACTTGCCATGGAATGAGGAAGATGTTGAAGAACTCGCCGATGAGGAAGATGACTCAGAATACACACCTGTCATCATGTTTCTAGAAGGTTGTGGACTTAAACACTACACGCATTTATTTCTGGACGGTGACGTTGACATGGACGCTTTATTGAAACTGACCAATCAGGATTTCCACGACATGGGGTTACCAATTGGACCACGACGCAAACTAATGGATGCTATCCAAAGAAGAAGAATTGTACTGAACGAACCGGCTCAAATGTATGACAGTCAGTTATAAAATACACATCTAAAGTATGTAATATAATGTGTCTTCCGCTCTCTCTTGTTCATTCTGAAAGATTTCAGACTCATTTGTGACGACTGAAGAGTGGTTTAGTAGTTTGGATTTATTATGGAACTAGTAACCAACTAATAACATGACTCGAATGCTGCTACATATGCATTATGTATCATGTTATGCAGTCATATTGGTCTTATATGTCGAATGGAGCGTACATTAGACCATGACGAAATGTTGAGGTAAACGCTATCTTATTTATATACCTATACATACAGGCCTAAGTGTTGAAGTGAAAAACCTGTAACACCAGGATATAATGATTAATAACCGAAGTGAACGACCTGTAACACCAGGATATAATGATTAATAACCGAAGAGAACGACATGTCAAATCAGGATGTAATGAGTAATAACCGAAGTGAACGACCTGTAAAACCAGGACGAACAGCACCATAACAGATGTTACTGAATCACAGCACAACAAGTTACAGATAGTGTATGCATACGTAATGGCTGATGTCTTACGGACTTTACTCACTCACGATCAGTTATAATTTGTGTTCTGTATAGAAGCATGCAATAACTAGTGATGATCATGCTGAATAATTATCTTAGTGAGATGCTAAATTCTGTAATGCCCGTTCCATAATGTACATTGCAAAATTGCCGATCTATTTTTGGATCTAGAAACAGCAACATTCATTAGTTAATATTTGGAATAATACGCTTTTGTCGTGTTCGAATCCCCCCAATACGTGTTTTAATTCCAACATAGTCTAAGAAGCAGTATCAGTTTAACCCTTTCAACACCACATACCTCTAAATAGGCTTACACAAAGTGTAGATCCAGATGAGCCGGCTCGTGACGAGCCGTCTCATCAGGATCTGCACTTTTTGCCAGTAATATTACTATTTTTAGACATAATTACCCATTTTGATAAATGAACTGGTCCAAATGTAAATTTCCTTATTAATTTATTGGTCTAAGAATATCATGGATCAGTCCATGTCAGTTACTTGGTGTTGAATGGGTTAAGGTATGGACTATGTTAACGTTCTGATTGATCATAACGTTGGAGACAATGCCGAAAATGAAATGGTAACGCCCACTCGAGGAAGTATGACAATCGTTGACAAATGTTCCCTATGTGCTACATGGCCATCACATGTATACATGTATATCACAATGCCACAACTTTACCAATATAACATTGATATAAATATATCACATGTATACATGTATGTCACAATGCCATAACTTTACCAATATAACATTGATATAAATATATCACATGTATACATGTATATCACAATGCCATAACTTTAACAATATAACATTGATATAAATATATCACATGTATACATGTATATCACAATGCCATAGCTTTACCAATATAACATTGATATAAATATATCACATGTATACATGTATGTCACAATGCCATAACTTTACCAATATAACATTGATATAAATACATCACATGTATACATGTATGTCACAATGCCATAACTTTACCAATATAACATTGATATAAATATATCAAATGTAATTTGTATTTGTATGATTTTTGTCCTGGTCTCAACTTCGCAAACACATCGCATTCAAATAATTCATTTGATCGGATGACACCACAGCGTGGATGTATGGGTTAATAAATGTTGTGAAGCGAAATACTATGTATTTATTGTAACTCTAGAAGTTTGGAACATTAGTATCACTTCATACTAATCTGCCGACATTATTCAACTATATGGTCGTACTTGGCCGACAATACAGAAATGTATCAATCTTTTGTCATGCAAATCCCCCAAAAAATCAACATCGATCTTTCCAAATGTATTTATTTACATCGCTATTGCATGTCCTTTGATAAACGTATGTACCCTGATTGTATTATAATAGATATTACAGGTGTATCTATTGTTTTCATAATATAGATATTACAGGTTTATCTATTGTTATCATAATAAAGATAATACAGGTGTATCTATTGTTATCATAATAAAGATAATACAGGTGTATCTATTGTTATCATTATAATAGATATTACAGGTGTATCTATTGTTATCATAATAAAGATATTACAGGTGTATCTATTTTTATCTTAATAAAGATATTACAGGTGTATCTTGTGTTATCATAATAAAGATATTACATGTGTAATTATGATTCCAAAATCGAGCTGTAAGACTAATTCTTGACAAAGATTTTTACACTCCTTCTTCCGAACATTTCGCAACTCTCAATTGGATGACTTTCCCAGAAATTGTTAGATTTCAAAAAGCAGTATTAATGTTTAAAACACTCAATGGCCTAGCACCTGCCTATCTGCAAGAGTCGTTCAGATTTGCTTCCGATGTTCGAACTCAAAACTTGCGACCATCTGCCAATTTCCAACTTTATCCTCCTAAGCCAACTACTGAATTGTTTAGGAAATCTTTCTTATATTCAGGGTCACACATGTGGAATTCCATCTCTTACAACATCAAAACAGCACAATCTGTTCCGCACTTCAAAGCTTTTATATATCAGGTGGTGCAAAGAACAGACCAATAACCTAATAAACTGATGATATACATTATACATGAATATAAGTTTTAGTTATTGCAGTTTATATCTTATTTCCTATGAAAGTTTTACTGGTTACTGTTTACATGATTCATTATGCTATTCCATGTTTTACTGGTTACTGTTTACATGATTCATTATGCTATTTCATGTTTTAATTTGTTGAGGGCCTCGTGGTAATTGTTCAAACGAGTTCTCTCGTTAAATAAAGTCTTTATTAATATAATTATTATTAATATTGTTATCATAATAAATATATTACATGTACATTGTATCTATTGTTATCATAATAAAGATATTACAGGTGTATCTATTGTTATCGTTATAAAGATATTACAGGTGTATCTACTGTTATCATAATAAAGATAATACAGGTGTAACTATTGTTATCATAATAAAGATAATACAGGTGTAACTATTGTTATCATAATAAAGATAATACAGGTGTAACTATTGTTATCATTATCCTTGTGAATATAGATCTCCAAATAGAAATTATAATTATAATATATTTGTTTGAGCTTTTTTGTGATTGATGGAATTGTGTGCCATTATGTGAGCTAGATCCTCAATGGCGTTACAGCAGGAGATTTAATGTGAGCTAGATCCTCAATGGCGTTACAGCAGGAGATTTAATGTGAGCTAAATCCTCAATGGCGTTACAGCAGGAGATTTAATGGTTAACTACGAATAACCGATGTTGACATTACCTATTTCTTCATTCCACGAGTAAAACATCACGAATTTACGATTTCCACTGCACGAATTTACGACTTCGACTTCACGAATTTACGATTTCATGAATTTACGATTTCAACTTCACGAATTTACGAGTTCGACTTCATGAATTTACGATTTCAACTTCACGATTTTACGAGTTCGACTTCATGAATTTACGAGTTCGACTTCATGAATTTACGATTTCAACTTCACGAATTTACGAGTTCGACTTCATGAATTTACGATTTCATGAATTTACGATTTCAACTTCATGAATTTACGAGTTCGACTTCACGAATTTACGAGTTCGACTTCATGAATTTACGATTTCATGAATCTACGATTTCCACTTCACGAATTTACGAGTTCGACTTCATGAATTTACGATTTCATGAATCTACGATTTCCACTTCACGAATTTACGAGTTCGACTTCACGAACACAGTATGATTTGTCGAGAGGTAAATACATACATGTATGTTGAATAGTTCTCGTTCCCATTTTGCTATGCACTGCCGACGTTAATGTATACTAATGGAGTATCTCCGTAAGCCGATGTACCCATACATGTACTTAACCGGGTGGATTACGGTGTGTCACCTGTATATATATATATATATATAGCCATAACGAGATTGCCGAGACATAAACAAAATGCGGATTTGTGAGAGCTGACCCGCAACAGACGGATCTGTAGTCCAGTGGTAACACACTGGACTGGTAATCCAGGGATCGCAGGTTCGATCCCCCGCCTGACCGTAATAAAATTAACAGTCTTTCAGATGGGACGTTAAACCGAGGTCTCGTGTCGGTGTTTTACTATTGCAAATTATACGTAAACAGGTAATGCGATAGCCGCTATAATTGAATTCTTAAATTAGTATTTGGATGACAGGTCTGAAATTACAAAGCATTTACTCATGATCACACACCATACTTCATACGTCCGGGTACACTATATCACCAAATCCATTTGTGTAAACATGTAAAACAAAAAAGTTTGCTCATCCTGGAAAAAAGAAATAAACGATTTGTGAATCTCTGATAATTTACATGCCATATTCTTAAGCTTTCTGCCAAAATCATTGCTCCAATTTTAACACAAATATTCAATTCTAGCATAAACTCCAACAAATTTCCCAAAGCATTTAAATTAGCCAAAGTTATACCCATTCACAAAAAAGGTGACAAATCAGATAAAACTAATTACAGACCTATATCAATATTACCTGTTATGTCATTGATTCTTGAGCGCCATGTCAGCCTTCACTTGAAACAATTTCTCCAGGAACATAATTTATTATATAATCGACAGTCCGGATTCCGTGAAAATCATTCATGTCAAACTGCCCTTACACGCTTACTGGATGACTGGATATCAGCAATTGATACGAATGAAGTAGTGGGGACAGTCTTTCTGGATCTTTCCAAAGCCTTTGATCTGGTTGATCATTCTATCTTAATACGTAAATTAGCTTATTATAGTCTTGCTGAATCATCACAAAATTGGTTTTCCTCGTACTTAGCTGACAGGTTCCAACAAACGAATGTTTCTGGTGCTCGTTCTGATGCTGGATCTGTTGTTTCTGGTGTTCCTCAGCGGTCTGTCTTAGGTCCCATTCTCTTTATAATTTACATCAATGACTTACCTATGACTCTTACCAGCACAGTTGCAGACATATTTGCTGACGATACAACTATATCTGCCTCCGATCAATCTCTTGACACTCTTACTACTTCTTTATCTACTGATTTGATAAATGTTCAACAGTGGTGACAATCGTATGCTTCTCAATACTTCTAAGACCAAAATCATGTATATTTCCTCTAAATCAAAAGCTCATAGTATCAGTGAGTCTGCTCTTGAAGTGAAAGTGAACAACACCGTCATACATCCGAGTTCTGCTGAACTCGGAGTTATGATTGACAACACACTATCCTGGGATAAGCAATGTTCTCCAAAAATGTAACTCTTATTTATATTTATTGTCTCGTATAAAAAGGTATCTCTCTATTCCCAATCGCAACCTCTTCTACAATGCTTACATATTGCCTCACTTCTTATCATATTGCTAGGATGTTCATATCGATGCAGGTATAAATCGAAAATTTGTTTTACCACATTACACTTTTGCTCTAAATTCATATTATGGAGAAACAGTATCTTCCCACGCACAATAATTGAAACTATGGTTTGTTTCAAAATTTTCACTTACAGTATTACAGTGGATAAAAACACAATACGTTTGGACCATTATTGTTCGATATATTAAGTATTTGAAAATTCACGAAGTCACCACTACATTGTACACAGTATTTTTACTTATTCTCTGCTCGATTTTAGTAACTTTAATAGCTAAGGTTTTTCAAGGTCAAGCATCGAGAAAGGTATACATTTTGGTAATGCATATAGACGTACTATCACTTATATTTCTGATTTTCGATAAGTATTACTCTTTTTGCACCAACTACCTCAAACAACCGTGTCAAAGTGTATCCTCATGTTTTATGCTATATATAAAGTTAATTGTCATAATGTTTATTACCTTATATTGTGATGGCTACGTCTAATATTCATTTTGGGTCTTTGAATGCCCAAGGTTTGCGCGGTTCACTGAAACGCTTAAGAATCTCGGAATGGATAAAACAGCAAAAAATGGATATAATCTTTTTAATTGAAACGCATTTTACACAAGAGATTTTAAGTGATGTATCTGGTGATTTCAAAGATTTTCATATATACAATTCGTATGGTTCGAATAATAGCAAAGGCTGCAGCATTTTAATAAGGAAGTCTTTCAAAGTGGAAAATGATATATTGAACGCTCTTTCAGATAACGAAGGGCGATACATTCTATTGAATTTACCTATAGAAGAAACAACATTTTCTTTGCTTTGTATATATGCGCCAAATGAAAAAAGAAATAGGAACATATTTTTTCAAAATATTAATAAATTACTAGATCAAGAATGTAACGGATTAAAAATCATAGGCGGAGACTTTAATGAACCACTTAATCAGTCCGATAGAGTATCACGTAACACAAATAATATCAAACCAACAGAACATCTTTTAAAACTAATTAAGAATCATAACTTATGCGATATTTGGAAAGTTAAAAATACGAACAAAAATCAATTTACATGGAGGCGTACAAATGGATTTGAAAAAAGCAGAATTGATTATTGGCTTACAGAAAACAACATTTCGAGTTTAATATCAAACACAGACATAAGACCTGCGCAGATAAGATTCACTGACCATCAAGCAATATCTCTAAATATTTGCTTACCTAACAAGCGCGGTCCTAGTTACTGGAAACTAAATAACGCTCTCCTAAACGATATTGAATATAAAACTTTAATAATCAAGACTATTACAGATGTAGAAAACGATGTTAACATTATTAGTATAAATAGCCGGACACGCTGGGAAATAGTTAAATATGAAATTAAAGAAATATCAATTGCTTATTCGAAGAGAAAAGCCAAAAAGCGACGCGATCATCTATCAGAAATAGAGGAGCAACTTAAATACTTAAACGTATCTTATGAACAAAATAACTGTGTTGATACTTTAAAACGAATAAAAGACATTGAAACAGAAATCGAAAATTTGTATAGTATAAAGGTTAGTGGTGCAAAGGTTAGATCCAGGGCACAGCTCATTGATAATGGAGAGAGAAACTCTAAATATTTTCATTTGATCGAAAAATCTAGACAATCGCAAAAAGTATTAAATAGCTTACTTGTCAACGGAAAACTAACTACAAACTTTGATGACGTCCTTAAAGAAGAAGTAAGATTTTATAGTGATTTATATACAGAAAAGTGTCAGCATGAAAATATTGACGAATATCTCGATACAGTTCGATTTAATAAAACACTTACTGAAAATGAAGCAAATACATGCGAGGGACTAATAACTTTTGAAGAGTGTAAACTAGCTCTTTCAGAAATGAAACGAAATAAAAGTCCTGGCTATGATGGTATATCTGTTGAATTTTATGCCACATTCTGGAACGATATAAAGCATTTATTGATCAAAAGTTATAACGAGACATATAAACACAACGAATTGTCGGAAACTCAGAAAATAGGTATTATTTCACTACTATACAAAAAAGGCGATCCGAAAAATATCGAGAATTATCGCCCCATATCTCTTTTAAATAACGATTATAAGTTACTTACCAAGATATTAGCAATACGGTTACAAAAGGTTTTGCCTTCAATTATAGATTTAGATCAGCAAGGCTACATAAAAGGTCGATTTATTGGAAATAATATTAGACAGATATATGATATTTTACACTATTGTGAAGATACTAATATAGATGGTGCTATTCTTTTTCTAGACTTTCGCAAAGCATTCGATACCGTTAATCACGATTTTTTGTATGAAACTCTTAAAAGATTCAATTTTAAACTAATGTTCATAAACTGGATAAAATCTCTGTACAACAACATCATCTCATATATATTAAACAACGGCTGGCTATCTCAAAGTTTTAAGCTATCGCGAGGCCTCCGTCAAGGCTGCAGCATTTCATCACTTCTTTTCATCATCGTTGCTGAAGTTCTAGCAAATAAAATACGCGATAATACTAATATCTCTGGTATTCCTGTTAAAGTTAACAAAGAGCTTCTCAATATAAAACTAACAAAACTAGCCGATGATACTAGTTTATTTGTAAAAAACAAGACTGACATCAATAATGCACTTTCAACTATTAACACATTCGGAAAATAGTCAGGTTTAACTCTTAACATAAATAAAACTGAAGGCATGTGGATTGGCAAATCTAAATTATCAAATGAAAATGTAGGCGACATTAAATGGAAGAAAACAGTTAAAGCTTTAGGAGTATACTTTGGAACTGATAAAATGGAATGTGAAAAATTAAATTGGGAATCTAAAATTGAATTATGTAAAAGTCTCATTAACCAGTGGAGCAAAAGAAAACTATCGTTTTATGGTAAGGTTACAGTTATAAAATCTATCCTTCTTCCAAAATTTACTTATTTGCTCCAATCTATACATCTACCTAAATCTGTCAAGAATAATCTAAATACTTTATTTTTCCATTTCATATGGAGTAATAAAAGAGAAAAAATCAAAAGAAGTATACTGATAAATAAGACTGAAGATGGCGGAATCAACATGATCGATTTAGATAGTTTCACAGCCATGTTACAAATAAAAAGGGTAAAATCACTGCTATCATCAGAAAATGCCAATTGGAAAATAATCCCAAAATATTATTTCGAAAGTTTTGGTACAGATTTCCTCATATTCTACATGAACTTTAACTCAATGAAAAACCTACCAAATAACATCTGCAAATTTCCTGAGTTCTACAAAGACATCATTCTCAATTGGATAGCCTTTAGAAATATTAACAAACAGCAACCTAAAACATTCTATGATATACGACAGGAAATAATTTGGGGAAATGAGTCAATTAAATACAAAAATAAACCTATACTGTTTAATACTTGGATCAACTCTGGTATAATTTTTGTAAATGATATAATAGACAACAATGGTAACATTAGCGAAAACATTATTCTAGGCAAATTACGAAATCATTCTAATTGGATATCAGAAATAATGATTCTTAAAAACGCAATACCCAAAACATGGTTTAAGAAAATACAAACGGAAGAATCAACACGAACACGCGTTAAAGTGAATCTAAGACTTCCATTTTCCATATCAAATTTAAAATCTTTGAATAATAAAGCGATATACAATACACTTTTGCAAAGAAAATCATCGAAACCATACTTGCAATCATACTGGGAGAATAAATTTGATCTCAAAATACCATGGAAACAATTGTACTCACAAATAAACATGTGTATTGATAACAGATATAAACAGTTTCGATACAAGCTAATTAATAACATTATTGCAAATTGTCATAACCTATATAAATGGCAAATAAACGAAAATCCAAACTGCAGCTTTTGTAAAGTACCAGACGATTTAGACCACTTCTTTATTGAATGTCATTTAATCAAACCATTTTGGAACAGATTGACGAATACATTTAAATCACTTGGGATTCAGAAAAATATACACAACTTAAAGAGTGTTGTGCTAGGATACAATTTTGATAATAGTAATTATTGGGAATTTAACATGATTTTGACCATATCGAGCTTTTGCATTTACAAGTCATTCTTCCTAAGTAATCAACGTTCAAATGAATTGAACATTGTTTATACATTTCTTCATGAAATGAGTACATTTAAAGACCATCTAAAATACAAGCGAAATTCGTTTGCATTGATAGTAGACACATTCATAGAGAAGTTTTAGTATTCTTACCATTCAAAGTTCTGAGCTTATTTTAATACAATTAGATTATAAAGAAAACTACATGCTCATCTGATTCAATGTATAATTTTGTTTAAATGCTTAAGAGATTGCTTATAAGAGATTCGTTGTTTTATTGAAATTGTCACACTGTAATTATGTTGATAAATGTTGTTATGTAAATGTTGTTATAATCTAAATAAAAGAAAAAAAAACATATTGCCTCACTTAGACTTTTGTTGTGTGATTTGGGGTAACTGCAACTCATCTTTAGAAGATAAAATAGTTCGGTTACAAAAGAGAGCAGCTAGACTAATTCTAGATCAGGACTTTGACACTCCATCGCAATAATTATTCTCCCAACTAAAATGGATGACCTTTCCAGAACGAGTCCTATATCAGAAGGCTATACAAATGTATAAAACATTACATAGAGCTGCTCCAGACTATTTTAAATCTTCCTTCACTTTTACTTCTGATATACATCCTAGAATTCTTAGATCAACCTCAGAATATCAATTATACACACCAAGACCAAATTGTGAATTATTTCGTAATACATTTGAATTTTCAGGATCATCTATTTGGAATTCATTGCCTCACTCAGTTCAAAATGCTCCAACTATCCAACAGTTCAAAATTCTCTACTTAAGGTGGTACTATAACAATTCAAACTAATCGCGTACTTCTACTGTTATTATAAACGTGTATTGCCATTGCTATATTTATTAGAATCGGAAAATTGCTGTCCTTAAGTTGATTTCATACATATTTTGAATATACCACTACAAGTCAAATCTAGTATCATTCCCATATTCCACACTGCTAGCCAATTCCATATATCATCATATTCCAGTACATATTAAATATAGTTTCTCTATTTTTCAGCTTTTACATTACTATATTATTCCAATGTGCAGTTCTCACTTATAGTGCTATCATTTGATTGCATTTGATTGTATATATGTTGAGGGCCTCATGGTAGATTAACTTTTGTTAAATGAGTACTCTCGTTAAATAAAGTCTTTATTATTATTATAATATAAATACTGATTTTAAGATTTCGAAGTCAAACGTCGTGCGACATTACTAGGGATAATTACACAGGTAATATATAAAACTTTAATATTCACGTTCATAGCGCCATGTTCAAATGTGTTTTGATATAAAAAAATTATTTATATTAAAAAGCACCTGCACATTGCGCTATTAAAAATAAGATTATTATTAATTTGACAAATCGTGTAGCATAGCCAGGTAAATGACAGTTTGGTCCAACTATAAGTTTCTTATCATACCTACTGGCCATTATTATTTCACTCGGCTCGACCTGAACTTCGTTTGGCTATAAGTTCCTTTGCTATCTTGTACTAACAGGGGGTAAAGAAGGCTTTGATATTGGGGCGGCCAGATATTTTCTGAGTTAAATTTTTGACGACGACAACAACAACAACAACAACAATAACAACAACAACGAGGGTTGATTCATACTGTAACAGACACCACTTTATTTATGAAGGTTAACATGATCAACTATAGTTTATAAAAGAAACTGTTAATTGTGGTAGAAATACTCGTACACGATATTTTAAGTCATAATTATTGGGACTGCCAGAGATACTCCAGACGCACCGGTGTTAGCTATTGTGGCGTCCATGGTTGGACTGCCAGAGATACTCCAGACGCACCGGTGTTAGCTATTGTGGCGTCCATGGTTGTACTGCCAGAGATACTCCAGACGCACCGGTGTTAGCTATTGTGGCGTCCATGGTTGGACTGCCAGAGATACTCCAGACGCACCGGTGTTAGCTATTGTGGCGTCCATGGTTGGACTGCCAGAGATACTCCAGATGTACCGGTGTTAGCTATTGTGGCGTCCATGGTTGGACTGCCAGAGATACTCCAGACGCACCGGTGTTAGCTATTGTGGCGTCCATGGTTGGACTGCCAGAGATACTCCAGACACACCGGTGTTAGCTATTGTGGCGTCCATGGTTGGACTGCCAGAGATACTCCAGACGCACCGGTGTTAGCTATTGTGGCGTCCATGGTTGGACTGCCAGAGATACTCCAGACGCACCGATGTTAGCTATTGTGGCGTCCATGGTTGGACTGCCAGAGATACTCCAGACGCACCGGTGTTAGCTATTGTGGCGTCCATGGTTGGACTAGTCGAGCATACCTTACGCCCATGACTAACAACTATCGCATACGGTTTAAAGAAACACTTAATAGTTTCTATTGTCTCGAGTCATGGACCATGTGTATTATTTTTTAATCTTAAACATAAAAATGTTGGCTGTCTGATTAGCACAGTGGTTAGCGCGCTCGCTTCTCACCAATGCAACCCGGGTTCGATCCTCGGAGTGGGAAGTATGTGAGATAGTACGATGGTACCAAGATCGGACAGGTGTGTTTTCTCCGGGTCCTCCGGTTTCCTCCCACACGAATGACCACATATACGCGTTCATCCGCGCCAATGAGAGTGATTAATATAAGTTGTTAAAACTTGCTTCGCAATCGTTGTAAAATAAATAGCAAAACAAAACAAAAACAATTTTCATTGATTTCATTAAATATAGTGTTTTTTTCTGTCACATCATAAACATACCGGAAGGTGAGTCATATATTATTATATATACTTTAATTATACTTTGTATATAGTATTTCTATTCTTTTAAGAAAGATGTTGTCTACAGCACATTGGTTTGTTGGTATGTATACATCTGAGATATATTATCCGACAATACGAGATAATGTCACTACTCCCGCCGCGTGTGTGTGCATTACGCTTACTTATCGTCGCTACGTGTTGCCCATATGAGCGCGCCTCCTGAAGAGATTAGTCATTTTAGATGTTTGGAGGATAGTGCAATGATACAGAGAGAGTATACACATTTATACACAGTTGTTACATTTCGTAGTTGTTACATTTACGTAGTTGATGCATTTACGTAGTTGTTGCATTTACGTAGTTGTTACATTTACGTAGTTGTTACATTTACGTAGTTGTTACATTTACGTAGTAGTTGTTACATTTACGTAGTTGTTACATTTAGTAGTTGTTACATTTACGTAGTTGTTACATTTACGTAGTTGCTACATGTAGTAATTGTTACATTTACATGTGGTTGCTACATTGACGTAGTTGTTACATTTACGTAATTGTTACATTTATGTAGTTGTTACATGTACGTAGTTGTTACATTTACGTAGTTGTTACATTTATGTAGTTGTTACATTTACGTAGTTGTTATATTTATGTAGTTGTTACATGTACGTAGTTGTTACATTTACGTAGTTGTTACATTTCGTAGTTGTTACATTTACGTAGTTGTTACATTTACGTAGTTGTTACATTTACGTAGTTGTTACATGTACGTAGTTGTTACATTTACGTAGTTGTTACATGTCGTAGTTGTTACATGTACGTAGTTGTTACATTTACGTAGTTGCTACATTTCGCAGTTGTTACATTTACGTAGTTGTTACATTTATGTAGTTGCTACATTTAGGTAGTTGCTACATTTACGTAGTTGTTACATTTACGTAGTTGCTACATTTACGTAGTTGTTACATTTACGTAGTTGTTACATTTACGTAGTTGCTACATTTAGGTAGTTGCTACATTTCGCAGTTGTTACATTTACGTAGTTGTTACATTTATGTAGTTGCTATATTTAGGTAGTTGCTACATTTACGTAATTGTTACATTTACGTAGTTGTTACATTTACGTAGTTGTTACATTTACGTAGTTGTTACATTTACGTAGTTGCTACATTTCGTAGTTGTTACATGTACGTAGTTGTTACATTTATGTAGTTGTTACATTTACGTAGTTGTTACATTTACGTGGTTGTTACATTTACGTAGTTGTTACATTTACGTAGTTGTTACATTTACGTAGTTGTTACATTTACGTAGTTATTACATTTCGTAGTTGTTACATGTACGTAGTTGTTACATTTACGTAGTTGCTACATTGACGTAGTTGTTACATTTACGTAGTTGTTACATGTCGTAGTTGTTACATTTACATGTGGTTGCTACATTTACGTGCAGTTGCGGGTATGGTTATTTCTGCAAGTGTGGGTGAATTCTGTGATAAGACAATGGTGAAACAAGCATGGGATATGTGTGATGAAGCATACTACGTAGAAAAAACAAACGGAGATATTGACACAGAAGAGATATGTCAAGCGTAAGAACATTTACCACAACATTCGGAATTCAAACAATTAAAACTCCAAAAATGCAATAAACACTGACGGGGTTGGGTTAGGATAATGAATAATCCGGATCATTCTGCGTAATTAAAATGTCAGTCTGGCTATGCACCTGATATCCGTAGCTGTGCTATTCACTGGACATATTCGGTGCTATATACTGGACATGTATCGGTGCTATACACTGGACATGTATCGGTGCTATACACTGGACATGTATCAGTACTATACACTGGACATGTATCGGTGCTATACATTGGACATGTATCGGTGCTATATACACTAGACATGTATCGGTGCTATACACTGAACATTTATCGGTGCTATACACTGGACATGTATCGGTGCTATACACTGGATATGTACCTGTGCTATATACTGGATATGTATCGGTGCTATGCACTGGATATGTATCGGTGCTATTCACTGGATATGTATCGGTGCTATACATTGGACATGTATCGGTGCTATTCACTGGACATGTATCGGTGCTATACACTGGACATGTATCGGTGCCATACACTGGACAGGTATCGGTGCCATTCACTGGACATGTATCGGTGCTATACACTAGATATATATCGGTGCTACACACTGGACATTTATCGATGCTATACACTGGACATGTATCGATGCTATACACTGGACATGTATCGATGCTATTCACTGGAAATGTATCGATGCTATTCACTGGACTTGTATCGGTGCTATACACTGGACATGTATCGGTGCTATACACTGGATATGTATCGGTGCTATACACTGGAAATGTATCGGTGCTATACACTGGACAGGTATCGGTGCTATATACTGGACAGGTATCGGTGCTACACACTGGACATGTATCGGTGCTATGCACTGGACATGTATCGGTGCTATACATTGGACATGTATCGGTGCTATATACACTGGAAATGTATCGGTGCTATACACTGGACAGGTATCGGTGCTATATACTGGACAGGTATCGGTGCTACACACTGGACATGTATCGATGCTATACACTGGACATGTATCGGTGCTATACACTGGACATGTATCGGTGCTATACATTGGACATGTATCGGTGCCATACACTGGACATGTATCGGTGCTATGCACTGGACATGTATCGATGCTATGCACTGAACATGTATCGGTGCTATATACTGGACAGGTATCGGTGCTACACACTGGACATGTATCGGTGCTATACACTGGACATGTATCGGTGCTATTTACTGGACATGTAACGGTGCTATACACTGGACATGTATCGGTGCTATACACTGGACATATATCGGTGCTAAACACTGGGTATGTATCGGTGCTATACACTGGACATGTATCGGTGCTATGCACTGGACACATGTATCTGTGCTATACACTGGAAATGTAACGGTGATATACACTGGGTATGTATCGGTGCTATACACTGGGTATGTATCGGTGCTATACACTGGACATGTATCGGTGCTACACACTGAACATGTATCGGTGTTATACACTAGTCATATATCGGTGCTATACACTGGACATGTATCGGTGCTATACACTGGATATGTATCGGTGCTATACACTGGACATGTATCGGTGCTATACACTGGACAGGTATCGGTGCTATATACTGGACAAGTATCGGTGCTACACACTGGACATGTATCGGTGCTATGCACTGGACATGTATCGGTGCTATACATTGGACATGTATCAGTGCTATATACACTGGAAATGTATCGATGCTATACACTGGAGATGTATCGGTGCTCTACACTGGACATGTATCGGTGCTATACATTGGACATGTATCGGTGCTATACACTGGACACGTATCGGTGCTATGCACTGGACATGTATCGATGCTATGCACTGAACATGTATCGGTGCTATATACTGGACAGGTATCGGTGCTACACACTCGACATGTATCGGTGCTATACAGTGGACATGTATCGGTGCTATATACTGGACATGTATCGGTGCTATTCACTGGACATGTATCGGTGCTATGCACTGGACATGTATCGGTGCTATACACTGGACAAATATCGGTGCTAAACACTGGGTATGTATCGGTGCTCTACACTGGACATATATCGGTGCTATGCAGTGGACACATGTATTGGTGCTATACACTGGAAATGTAACGGTGATATACACTTGGTATGTATCGGTGCTATACACTGGGTATGTATCGGTGCTATACACTGGACATGTATCGGTGCTACACACTGGACATGTATCGGTGTTATACACTAGTCATATATTGGTGCTATACACTGGACATGTATCTGTGCTGTACACTGGACATGTGTCGGTGCTATTCACTGGACATGTATCGGTGCTATACACTGGACATGTATCAGTGCTATGCACTGGACATGTATCGGTGCTATACACTGGACATGTATCGGCGCTATTCACTGGACATGTATCGATGCTATACACTGGACATGTATCGGTGCTATACACTGGACATGTATCGGTGCTATCCACTGGACATGTATCGGTGCTATACACTGGACAGGTATCGATGCTATACACTGGACATGTATCGGTGCTATACACTGGACATGTATCGGCGATATTCACTGGACATGTATCGATGCTAATCACTGGACATGTATCGGTGCTATACACTGGACAGGTATCGGTACTATACACTGGACATGTCTCGGTGCTATACACTGGACATGTATCGGTGCTATACATTGGACATGTATCGGTGCCATACACTGGACATGTATCGGTGCTATACACTGGACACGTATCTGTGCTATGCACTGGACATGTATCGGTGCTGTACACTGGACATGTATCGGTGCTATATACACTGGACATGTATCGGTGCTAAACACTGGACATGTATCGGTGCTATATACTGGACATGTATCGGTGCTATACACTGAACATTTATAGGTGCTATACACTGGACATGTATCTGTGCTATACACTGGACATGTATCGGTGCTGTACACTGGACATGTATCGGTGCTATATACACTGGACATGTATCGGTGCTATACACTGGACATGTATCGGTGCTATACACTGGACATGTATCGGCGATATTCACTGGACATGTATCGATGCTAATCACTGGACATGTATCGGTGCTATACACTGGACAGTTATCGGTACTATACACTGGACATGTCTCGGTGCTATACACTGGACATGTATCGGTGCTATACATTGGACATGTATCGGTGCCATACACTGGACATGTATCGGTGCTATACACTGGACACGTATCTGTGCTATGCACTGGACATGTATCGGTGCTGTACACTGGACATGTATTGGTGCTATATACTGGACATGTATCGGTGCTATACACTGAACATTTATAGGTGCTATACACTGGACATGTATCTGTGCTATACACTGGACATGTATCGGTGCTGTACACTGGACATGTATCGGTGCTATATACACTGGACATATATCGGTGCTATACACTGGACATGTATCGGTGCTATACACTGGATATGTATCGGTGCTATATACTGGACATGTTTCGGTGCTATACACTGGATATGTAACGGTGCTATTCACTGGATATGTATCGGTGCTATGCACTGGACATGTATCGGTGCCATTCACTGGACATGTATTGTTGTTATACTCTGGACATGTATCGGTGCTATTCACTGGGCATGTATCGGTGCTCTGCACTGGACATGCATCGGTACTACACACTGGACATGCATCGGTTTTTACACACTGGACATGTATCGGTGCTATACACTGGATATGTATCGGTGCTATATACTGGACATGTATCGGTGCTATACACTGAACATTTATCGGTGCTATACACTGGACATGTATCGGTGCTATACACTGGATATTTATCGGTGCTATACACTGGACATTTATCGGTGCTGTACACTGGACAGGTATCGGCGCTATACACTGGACATGTATCGGTGCTATATACACTGGATATGTATCGTTGCTATACAATTACGCATGTATTGGTGCTACACACTGGACATGTATCGGTGCTATACAATTACGCATGTATCGGTGCTATACACTGGACATGTATCGGTGCTAAACACTGGACATGTATCGGTGCTATACATTGGACATGTATCGAGGCTATTCACTGGAAATGTATCGATGCTATTCACTGGACTTGTATCGGTGCTATACACTGGACATGTATCGGTGCTATACACTGGATATGTATCGGTGCTATACACTGGACATGTATAGGTGCTATGCACTGGACAGGTATCGGTGCTATATACTGGACAGGTATCGGTGCTACACACTGGACATGTATCGGTGCTATGCACTGGACATGTATCGGTGCTATACATTGGACATGTATCGGTGCTATATACACTGGACATGTATCGATGCTATACACTGGACATGTATAGGTGCTATACACTGGACATGTATCGGTGCTATACATTGGACATGTATCGGTGCTATACACTGGACATGTATCGGTGCTATACACTGGACAGGTATCGGTGCTATATACTGGACAAGTGTCGGTGCTACACACTGGACATGTATCGGTGCTATGCACTGGACATGTATCGGTGCTATACATTGGACATGTATCGGTGCTATATACACTGGACATGTATCGATGCTATACACTGGACATGTATCGGTGCTATACACTGGACATGTATCGGTGCTATACATTGGACATGTATCGGTGCTATACACTGGACACGTATCGGTGCTATGCACTGGAAATGTAACGGTGATATACACTTGGTATGTATCGGTGCTATACACTGGGTATGTATCGGTGCTATACACTGGACATGTATCGGTGCTACACACTGGACATGTATCGGTGTTATACACTAGTCATATATCGGTGCTATACACTGGAAATGTATCTGTGCTGTACACTGGACATGTGTCGGTGCTATTCACTGGACATGTATCGGTGCTATACACTGGACATGTATCGGTGCTATGCACTGGACATGTATCGGTGCTATACACTGGACAGGTATCGGTGCTATACACTGGACATGTATCGGTGCTATACATTGGACATGTATCGGTGCCATTCACTGGACATGTATCGATGCTATACACTGGACATGTATCGGTGCTAAACACTGGACATGTATCGGTGCTATACACTGGACATGTATCGGTGCTACACACTGGACATGTATCGGTGCTATACACTGGACATGTATCGGTGATATATTTACTGGACATGTATCGGTGGTATACACTGGAAATGTAACGATGATATACACTGGGTATGTATCGGTGCTATACACTGGGTATGTATCGGTGCTATACACTGGACTTGTATCGGTGCTACACACTGAATATGTATCGGTGTTATACACTAGTCATATATCGGTGCTATACACTGGACATGTATCGGTGCTATACACTGGATATGTATCGGTGCTATACACTGGACACGTATCGGTGCTATACACTGGACAGGTATCGGTGCTATATACTGGACAAGTATCGGTGCTACACACTGGACATGTATCGGTGCTATGCACTGGACATGTATCGGTGCTATACATTGGACATGTATCGGTGCTATATACACTGGACATGTATCGATGCTATACACTGGAGATGTATCGGTGCTCTACACTGGACATGTATCAGTGCTATACATTGGACATGTATCGGTGCTATACACTGGACACGTATCGGTGCTATGCACTGGACATGTATCGATGCTATGCACTGAACATGTATCGGTGCTATATACTGGACAGGTATCGGTGCTACACACTGGACATGTATCGGTGCTATACACTGGACATGTATCGGTGCTATATACTGGACATGTATCGGTGCTATTCACTGGACATGTATCGGTGCTATGCACTGGACATGTATCGGTGCTATACACTGGACAAATATCGGTGCTAAACACTGGGTATGTATCGGTGCTATACACTGGACATATATCGGTGCTATGCACTGGACACATGTATTGGTGCTATAGACTGGAAATGTAACGGTGATATTCACTTGGTATGTATCGGTGCTATACACTGGGTATGTATCGGTGCTATACACTGGACATGTATCGGTGCTACACACTGGACATGTATCGGTGTTATACACTAGTCATATATCGGTGCTATACACTGGACATGTATCTGTGCTGTACACTGGACATGTGTCGGTGCTATTCACTGGACAGGTATCGGTACTATACACTGGACATGTCTCGGTGCTATACACTGGACATGTATCGGTGTTATACATTGGACATGTATCGGTGCCATCCATTGGACATGTATCGGTGCTATACACTGGACACGTATCTGTGCTATGCACTGGACATGTATCGGTGCTGTACACTGGACATGTATCGGTGCTATATACACTGGACATGTATCGGTGCTAAACACTGGACATGTATCGGTGCTATATACTGGACATGTATCGGTGCTATACACTGAACATTTATAGGTGCTATCCACTGGACATGTATCTGTGCTATACACTGGACATGTATCGGTGCTGTACACTGGACATGTATCGGTGCTATATACACTGGACATGTATCGGTGCTATACACTGGACATATATCGGTGCTATACACTGGACATGTATCGGTGCTATGCACTGGACATGTATCGATGCTATACACTGGACAGGTATCGGTGCTATACACTGGAAATGTATCGGTGCTATACACTGGACATGTATCGGTGCTATACACTGGACATGTATCGGTGCTATACACTGGACATGTATCGGCGATATTCACTGGACATGTATCGATGCTACACACTGGACATGTATAGGTGCTATACACTGGACAGGTATCGGTACTATACACTGGACATGTATCGGTGCTATACACTGGACAGGTATCGGTGCTATACATTGGACATGTATCGGTGCCATACACTGAACATGTATCGGTGCTATACACTTGACACGTATCTGTGCTATACACTGGACATGTATCGGTGCTGTACACTGGACATGTATAGGTGCTATATACACTGGACATGTATCGGTGCTATACACTGGACATGTATCGGTGCTATATACTGGACATGTATCGGTGCTATACACTGGATATGTACCTGTGCTATATACTGGATATGTATCGGTGCTATTCACTGGACATGTGTCGGTGCTATACACTGGATATGTATCGGTGCTATACAGTGGACATGTATCGGCGCTATACACTGGACAGTTATCGGTGCTACACACTGGACATATATCGGTGCTATACACTGGACATATATCGGTGCTATTCACTGGGCATTTATCGGTGCTCTGCACTGGACATGCATCGGTACTACACACTGGACATGTATCGGTTTTTACACACTGGACATGTATCGGTGCTATACACTGGACATGTATCAGTGCTATTCACTGGATATTTATCGGTGCTATACACTGGACATGTATCGGTGCGATATACACTGGACATGTATCGGTGCTATACACTGGACATATATCGGTGCTATACACTGGACATGTATCGGTGCTATACACTGGATATGTATCGGTGCTATATACTGGACATGTATCGGTGCTATATACTGAACATTTATCGGTGCTATACACTGGACATGTATCGGTGCTATACACTGGATATGTATCGGTGCTATACACTGGACATTTATCGGTGCTGTACACTGGACATGTATCGGCACTATACGCTGGAC
The DNA here is from genome assembly GCA_014843695.1 of Archivesica marissinica. Classification (NCBI taxonomy): domain Eukaryota; kingdom Metazoa; phylum Mollusca; class Bivalvia; order Venerida; family Vesicomyidae; genus Archivesica; species Archivesica marissinica. The sequence goes on from CM026390.1 coordinate 51,661,414, forward strand.
ATGTATCGGTGCTATATACACTGGATATGTATCGTTGCTATACAATTACGCATGTATTGGTGCTACACACTGGACATGTATCGGTGCTATACAATTACGCATGTATCGGTGCTATACACTGGACATGTATCGGTGCTAAACACTGGACATGTATCGGTGCTATACATTGGACATGTATCGGTGCTATACACTGGACAGGTGTCGATGCTATGCACTGGACACGTATCGATGCTATGCACTGGACACGTATCGATGCTATATACTGGACATTTATCGGTGCTATATACTGGTCACGTATCGGTGCTATATACTGGACATGTATCGGTGCTATATACTGGGTATGTATCGGTGCTTTACAGTGGACATGTATCGGTGCTATACACTGGACACGTATCGATGCTATATACTGGACATGTATCGGTGCTATATACTGGTCACGTATCGGTGCTATATATTGGGTATGTATCGATGCTATACACGGGACATGTATCGATGCTATACACTGGACATGTATGGATGCTATACACTGGACATGTGTCGATGCTATACACTGGACATGTATCGGTGCTATACACTGGATATATATCGGTGCTATACACTGGACATGTATCGATGCTATACACTGGATATGTATCGGTGCTATACACTGGACATATATCGGTGCTATATACTGGACATGTATCGATGCTATATACTGGACATGTATCGGTGCTATATACTGGACATATATCGGTGCTATATACTGGACATGTATCGGTGCTATACACTGGATATATATCGGTGCTATATACTGGACATGTATCGATGCTATATACTGGACATGTATCGGTGCTATATACTGGACATGTATCGGTGCTATATACTGGACATATATCGGTGCTATATACTGGACATGTACCGGTGCTATACACTGGACATGTATCGATGCTATTCACTGGACATGTATCGGTGCTATACAATTACGATATGTATCGGTGCTACACACTGGACATGTGTCGATGCTATTCACTGGACATGTATCGGTGCTATACACTGGACATGTATCGATGCTATATACTGGGTATGTATCGGTGCTTTTCACTGGACATGTGTCGGTGCTATACACTGGACATGTGTCGGTGCTATTCACTGGACATGTATCGATGCTATACACTGGACATGTGTCGGTGCTATACACTGGACATGTATCGATGCTATACACGGGACATTTATCGATGATATACACTGGACATGTGTCGAATGCTATATACTGGACATGTATCGGTGCTATACACTGGACATGTATCAATGCTATACACTGGACATGTGTCGAATGCTATATACTGGACATGTATCAGTGCTATACACTGGACATGTATCGGTGCTATATACTGGACATATATCGGTGCTTTTCACTGGAAATGTATCGATGCTATACACTGGACATGTATCGGTGCTATTCACTGGATATTTATCGGTGCTATGCACTGGACATGTGTCGATGCTATACACTGGACATGTGTCGGTGCTATACACTGGACATGTGTCGGTGCTATACACTGGACATGTATCGGTGCTATGCACTGGACATGTGTCGGTGCTATATACTGGACATGTATCGGTGCTATACACTGGACATGTATCGGTGCTATACACTGGACATTTGTCCAATGCTATATACTGGACATGTATCGGTGCTATACACTGGACATGTATCGGTGCTATACACTGGACATGTATCGGTGCTATTCACTGGACATGTATCGGTGCTATACACTGGACATGTACCGATGCTATACACCGGACATGTGTCGATGCTATACACTGGACATGTATCGATGCTATACACTGGACATGTAGCGATGCTATACACTGGACATGTATCGATGCTATACACTGGACATGTATCGGTGCTATGCACTGGACATGCATCGGTGCTATACACTGAACATGTATCGATGCTATACACCGGACATGTATCGATACTATACATTGGACATGTATCGGTGCTATACACTGGAAATGTGTCGATGCTATACACTGGACATATAATGTTAATGTTTTTTTCACTAGAATACTATACAGTATGTGTTTGGTATATATAAGGAATGTTTATTGGTTCACAAGAATAATATATGTTTGATATATTTAAGGATTGTTTACTGGTTCACTAGAATATTATATGTTTGATATATATATAAGGACTGTTTACTGGTTCACTAGAATACTATATGTTTGATATATATAAGGAATGTTTACTGGTTCACTAGAATACTATATGTTTGATCGTTTTAAGGAATGTTTACTGGTTCACTAGAATACTATATGTTTGATATATATAAGGAATGTTTACTGGTTCACAAGAATACTATATGTTTGATATATAAGGAATGTTTACTGGTTCACTAGAATACTATATGTTTGATACATTTAAGGAATGTTTACTGGTTCACTAGCATACTATATGTTTGATATATTTAAGGAATGTTTACTGGTCCACTAGAATACGATATGTCGGAGATCTTTACGGTTTTCAGATTGTATCTGAGCACATGTTAGTGAAATTACGTTTCGTGCAGGCAGGTGAAATCAGATAAAACATACATGTGCATTAAAGCTGACAAGATTTACACATCTATCAAAACCATGTGTGTTTAAGAAATTAGAAAGTATGCATAGTTTATAACAATACATATAGTATACTATATAGTGGGTGATACATGTATTGCAGAATTGACTGTATAACACAGTGCAGAAAGGACGCCGTCGGCGATTGCGCAAATGACGACACATTCCTGGATGTGTTTCATAGGTACGATGTAGAAATGTGGAAAGTATATCTTAGAGCCGTATGCTCCAACATAACAAGTAAGTAGACTCATGTATGTAACCAATGAACAGTTGTAATAATAATAGCTAGCTACACCTGCCTGTTTATATTCAATGTACAATAATAATAGCTAGCTACACCTGCCTGTTTGTATTCAATGTCCAATAACAATAGCTAGCTACACCTGCCTGTTTGTATTCAATGTCCAATAACCATAGCTAGCTACACCTGCCTGTTTGTATTCAATGTCCAACAACAATAGCTAGCTACACATGCATGTATGTACTGAAAGTCCAATAACAATAGCTAGCTACACCTGCCTGTTTGTATTCAATGTCCAAATGTAATAGCTAGCTACACATGAACGTTTGTATTCAACGTCCAATAGTAATAGCTAGCTACACCTGTCTGTATGTACTGAATGTCCAATAACATAATATATTAGTACTAAATACATCGGAACTAATTGATAGTAAATTTGACCTTTTGGATAGGTTATTGCTAATATTTTCAAAACTTGTAGCCCAATCCTTTTGCAATTTGAAAATGTCAGGTAAATGTATATTGATATTATCAGGTTTTTATGTTAAAAATGTGACGGTAATGTTATTGTGATGTATAATTGTAAATTGCATTCCTCATTGTGAAAAAGTTGCAATAAAATATTATTAAATTAATATCCACTAACCCCATTACAAAAAGAAAGCGAAATATTATCACCACAAATATCTGTATTTAATATTGTATTTCGTCCATAACTGAATCACTTGGGAAAAAACGAATGGACTATGGATAATTTCTTGAAATATGTCATCCATGTAAATTCCAAAATGCAATAAACAATGAAAACATGTATAATTAATTATGTATCAGTTCCTGTATTCATTAAATCGGTTTATGTCACAATGATTGCCAAGTTGCCAAATACAACAGGAGAATTGCCGAACCATTCTCTATACTATATCGAGTATCAGTGGTCTGTCTGTCTGTCTGTCTGTCTGTCTGTCTGTCTGTCTCTGAATGTATGTATGGATGCCTGTCTGAATGTATGTCTAAATGTCTGTCTTAATGTATGTATGTCTGTCTGTCTGAATGTCTGTCTGAATGTCTGTCTGTATGTCTGTCTGAATATATGTCTGAATATATGTATGTCTGTCTGTCTGAATGTATGTCTGAATGTCTATCTGAATGTCTGTCTGTCTGAATGTCTGTCTGAATGTATGTCTGTCTGAATGTATGTCTGAATGTTTGTCTGAATGTCTATCTGTCTGAATGTATGTCTGTCTGTCTGTCTGTCTCTGAATGTCTATCTGTCTGTATGTCTGTCTGTCTGGCTGTCTCTGAATGTATGTCTGAATGTATGTTTGAATGTCTGTATGTCTGTCTGTCTGTCTGTCTGTCTGTCTGTCTGTCTGTCTGTCTGTCTGTCTGTCTGTCTGTCTGTCTGTCTGTCTGTCTGTCTGTCTGTCTGATATATGTCTGGATATATGTCTGTCTGTCTGTCTGTCTGTCTGTCTGTCTGTCTGTCTGTCTGTCTGTCTGTCTGTCTGTCTGTCTGTCTGTCTGTCTGTCTGTCTGTCTGTCTGTCTGTCTGTCTGTCTGTCTGTCTGTCTGTCTGTCTGTCTGTCTGTCTGTCTGTCTGTCTGTCTGTCTGTCGTCTGTCTGTCTGTCTGTCTGTCTGTCTGTCTGTCTGTCTGTCTGTCTGTCTGTCTGTCTGTCTGTCTGTCTGTCTGTCTGTCTGTCTGTCTGTCTGTCTGTCTGTCTGTCTGTCTGTCTGTCTGTCTGTCTGTCTGTCTGTCTGTCTGTCTGTCTGTCTGTCTGTCTGTCTGTCTGTCTGTCTGTCTGTCTGTCTGTCTGTCTGTCTGTCTGTCTGTCTGTCTGTCTGTCTGTCTGTCTGTCTGTCTGTCTGTCTGTCTGTCTGTCTGTATATCTGAATGTCTGTCTGTCTGAATGTATGTCTGAATGTATGTCTGAATGTCTGTCTGAATGTATGTCTGAATGTCTGTCTGAATGTCTGTCTGTCTGAATGTCTATTTATGTATATCAGTGTATGTATGTCTTGTATGTATGTCTATCTGTCGCCAAATTAGGTAATGTTAACAGTTCACTTAATATGAAGTATATACCAATATTACAAATTCAACATGCCCTAAGGATAGCCTATAACAATATTACAAATTCAACATGCCCTAAGGATAGCGTATAAGAATATTACAAATTCAACATGGCCTAAGGATAGCCTATAACAATATTCCAAATTAATATATAATGTCACTTCAAAAGCATGTATTATTTTAATGTTATATCTCCGTTGGCTGCAGATATTGCTGGCAAAGACGGTAGAGACATAGTTGATCAGTGTCCAATCACTCGGACGTGTACAAATCAACACACCGCACGTGCCAATCTCCCACAGCTTTACACCGATGGCAAATATAAGGAATACAAGGAATTATTGTGCAAGTATGAGTTACTTTTAATTTACATCTGCAACAATTGAAACTACAAAGATAAAGCTATATACTAAGAAAGACAATCTAGGTCAACAACTTGTGAGGAAAGATGAATTATGTATATCATGTAATAATATCATTATGCTGACATATTCCAGAAGAAATGAGTATGAACTTTTAGCAAAGGCTGTAGACAGATCGATGTATAAATAATCACTTTATATTAAACCAGCCTTTTCGACATGCAATACACTTGGTGTTCAGTCTTCTGTAGATCCTGAAACGAATAGGTGTGTCCTCGTCTGCTGTGGTTTTGTGTATTTCTTCGAATACTGTTTAGTTTATAGCTTAGTTTATACAAATTTATCTTAGCTCGATTGCGAAACAAGTTATTTCAACTTATATTAATCACTTTCGAGATCTTATTCCTGATGGAATCCATCGCCATGAGGGAGAGAGAAAAGGCAACGTGGAATTTAAATTCCTTGCCTAAGGGCACAATCGTAACGGCTCCAGCGGGGCTCGAACTCCGGACCTTTCGCACCTGAAGCGAACGCGAACCACAGCGCTATCACGACTTCCACGGACAATGCTCCCAATTGGAGTTCTTTCAATAGTGTTTATAATCATTATTAATTTGTGTTCATCTATTTGCTACCCCATTATGTGATTGCAGCAGTAAATGATAAAGCGTTTACAATGAGAGACATCTCTAATTTTCTATTGCCTCCCTCGGTAGATAAAGTCTGATTTATTCCAAAATGTGAATAGGTCCTTTTAGTTAGAATCCTTTGTTTTTACTGTTGTTCCCTAACCAGATGTTGCGGTGTGATACATGTGATTATATCCAATTCGTGTTAATTAACTGAAAACATTCTATACACGGAAACACGGTTTGACTGAAATAAGTACCCATTGCATATACTGTATGAGATCTGTCGAGCTATAGTAATTTAAAACTCTTAAGAAGCGATAGTGTAATAAAATTGCTAGCATGTTTTTCAAAGGAAGCAACGATACAAACAGAGGAAAACACGTAATTGGACCTATCTACATTTAGAGTGTATGCAGGGGCAGTAATTGACCGATGTCTCTCATTTATTTTATGGTAGTACATCTACAAGTGGTCGAGTGTGTATAAGCGTTAACTCCACCGAAAACTGTACAGCCGCCACTGCTAAATATTACGAGGAAGCAGTGAACATACGCAGCTCACATTCAATCTGTGAAAACAATGATTTACAACACCTATATATGAAATATGGAGGAGACATGACATGCAGAAATCCAAAAGTGGTAAGTAAATATCTATTTTACAACGATTGCGAATCCAAATTTTATTTTATTAAAAATAAATTAAAAAAATATTTTGTTGGCAGAATTTGCATTTGTACATCATTCACTACTAGAATACACCGCTCACTGCTGGATTACACTACTCACTGCTAGCAGTACAGCAGTACACTGGCAGTACACCGCTCACTGCTGGATTACACTACTCACTGCTGGATTACACCGCTTACTGCTGGATTACACTAGCCACTGCTAGATTACACTACTCACTGCTGTATTACACTACTCGCTGCTGGATTACACCGCTCACTGCTGGATTACACTAGCCACTGCTAGATTACACTACTCACTGCTGGATTACACTACTCACTGCTGGATTACACCGCTCACTGCTGGATTACACTACTCACTGCTGGATTACACTACTCACTGCTGGATTACACCGCTCACTGCTGGATTACACTAGCCACTGCTAGATTACACCACTCACTGCTGGATTACACTACTCACTACTCACTGCTGGATTACACTACTCACTGCTGGATTACACCGCTCACTGCTGGATTACACTACCCACTGCTGGATTACACTACCCACTACTGGATTACACTACTCACTGCTGGAATACACCGCTCACTGCTGGATTACACTACTCACTGCTGGATTACACTACTCACTGCTGGATTACACTACTCACTGCTGGAGTACACTACTCACTGCTGGATTACACCGCTCACTGCTGGATTACACTACTCACTGCTGGATTACACTACTCACTGCTGAATTACACTACTCACTGCTGGATTACACTATTAACTGCTGGATTACACCGCTCACTGCTGGATTATACTACTCGCTGCTGGATTACACTACTCACTGCTAGCAGTACAGCAGTACACTGGCAGTACACTGCTCACTACTAACTTCACCCACATAGTTTAACAACTTATATTAATCACTCTCGTTTGGCGCGGATGAAAGCATAAATGTGGGCATTCGTGTGGGAGGAAACCGGAGAACCCGAAGAAAACCCACCTGTCCGATCTGGCGACCACCGTACCATCGCACATACTTACCGGTCCGAGGATCGAACCCGGGTTGCATGGGTGAGAAGCGAGCGCGCTAACCACTGCGCTAATCGGACAGCCTAGGATATCGTCTAAAGTAAGCTATGCATGTTATCGAGGATTGAGCCATCTTCTTTATTGATATACAATGTGTACTCGTAATCAACCTTTAAGATATATATAATTAAATATTAAATAATTAATATATTAATAAAAACATAGAAGCGATTGATTCAAGAAGGTTTCTTTGTTTAGTTTTCGGGTTTAAGTCGCACCGATAGACTAGGTCATATGGCGACTCTCTCGGTGTTACTGGTGGAGGAATACCTAAATTTGGCACCAGGGTATAACTACTAACCTTCCACAAGGCGGGAGAGGATATATTCCTCACATGAAAGATTTCAAACTTCCCATTGAGATTCGAACCTAGTGGAATGGCAATATGTTTTTAGTAGGGATGGCAATGAATAGCGATTTTGGTATTCGAATATTCGGTAGGAAAAGTATTCGAATATTCGTTGACATCCCTAGTTATTAGTCACCGACCGCAACCACTCGGTCACAGAGGACTATTATTAATAATAGAATAATGTAAGTCGTGATAGCGCAGTGGATGCGCGTTCGCTTCAGGTGCGAAAGCTCCGGAGTTCGAGCACCACTGGAGCCGTTACGAGTGTGCCCTTAGGCAAGGCATTTAAATTCCACATGCCGCTTCTCTCTCCTTCGTTGCGATGGATTCCGTCATGAATGAGGTCTCAAGAATGATTAATATAAGTTGAAAGAACTTGTTTCGCAATCGAGCTAAAATAAATTTGTATAAACTAGTATTAATAAACAAAATACAACGTTATCAGTCTAAAAATCAATTTAGACCATAAACTACTCGTACGCTATACTACATACTAGAAAAATACATACTATTTGTTTTATGTTATAAACAGAACAGCGTCTGTAATTAACACACGCTATCTTATGCAATGTCGTAGAATGATTTATTAATAAGTATACGTTTACTTTTCCAAATTGTATTTACCCTATGCGATCGACTTGTTTCCAATCTGTATTACCCTATGCGTTCGAAATGCTTCCAATCTGTATTTACCCTATGCGTTCGACTTGTTTCCAAACTGTATTTACCCTATGCGTTCGACATGTTTCCAATCTGTATTACCCTATGCGTTCGACATGTTTCCAATCTGTATTACCCTATGCGTTCAACTTGTTTCCAAACTGTATTTACCCTATGCGTTCGACATGTTTCCAATCTGTATTACCCTATGCGTTCGACATGTTTCCAATCTGTATTTACCCTATGCGTTCGACATGTTTCCAATCTGTATTACCCTATGCGATTCGACATGTTTCCAATCTGTATTTACCCTATGCGTTCGACATGTTTCCAATCTGTATTTACCCTATGCGTTCGACATGTTTCCAATCTGTATTTACCCTATGCGTTCGACATGTTTCCAATCTGTATTTACCCTATGCGTTCGACATGTTTCCAAGCTGTATTTATCCTATGCGTTCAACATATTTGGCTTTCATTTTGTTGTTGTTTTCTTGAACTGTGGCTTAAATTAAACCGGGAGTGGACACACTAAGCGTATTTCCACATCAATAGTATTGCTTAAAATGTTCTGCCAGAGTTTCTCCGTATTCACGAGAACACTGGCAAGTATTGGTCGTGAATGTTTATTACGGGTTGCACTCATCTAATATAATGTAAAATTAATCTTTAGGTCACACTTTGTTTACCAGGCTGTATTATTTCATTTAGAAAAGTAAGTGTTTCGCATCCAAGGTGTTTTCGGAGGCTTCGAAGTGTGTGAACGACCTCCTGACCACTGATGGAGACATAGAAACGTCTATATCACAGTTGTGTGACAGGTATATATGACCACTGATGGAGACATAGAAACGTCTATATCACAGTTGTGTGACAGGTATATATGACCACTGATGGAGACATAGAAACTTCTATACCACAGTTGTGTGACAGGTATATATGACCACTGATGGAGACATAGAAACTTCTATACCACAGTTGTGTGACAGGTATATATGACCACTGATGGAGACATAGAAACTTCTATACCACAGTTGTGTGACAGGTATATATGACCACTGATGGAGACATAGAAACTTCTATACCACAGTTGTGTGACAGGTATATATGACCACTGATGGAGACATAGAAACTTCTATACCACAGTTGTGTGACAGGTATATATGACCACTGATGGAGACATAGAAACTTCTATACCACAGTTGTGTGACAGGTATATATGACCACTGATGGAGACATAGAAACTTCTATACCACAGTTGTGTGACAGGTATATATGACCACTGATGGAGACATAGAAACTTCTATACCACAGTTGTGTGACAGGTATATATGACCACTGATGGAGACATAGAAACTTCTATACCACAGTTGTGTGACAGGTATATATGAGCCAAATAGCCGAACACAGCTCTTACATTCACGTTCTATGTCATAGCATAATGTTATGTTAGATCAATGTTAATAATAATATTCACAAGTGTCGAATATCTCTCTGTAAGTTATATCTAAAACATCGTTTGAAACAATCAAATGCTATCTTGTTGTTTGTTTGTTTGTTGTCATTGTTTGTTTTTAGGTGTTTAAAGTCACACCAACAATTTAGGTACTATGGTGACTCCCCAGCTATTAGTGGCGGAGCAAGACATCGGATAGTCTTCCTACTAGTAGTTCAGGTATGGACGGGCACCTGGTAGAACCACAGACCTTCCACAAGCCAACTGGATAGCTTCCTCATTTGAAGGAATTCGCCACTCGAAGATGGATATGAACCTACAGCGATGAGGGGCACGTGCGTTGAAGTTTGAACGACGGTAGCCACTCGCCACGGAGACCCACAACTGTTAATTAATGGCCAATATAATATAATCATACTATTATCCTTTACATGATATGGGCTAAACTGCATTTAGTAAAAATGTTGAAGTTGTTATAGCGCAGTGGAAGCACATTCGCTTCATGTGCGAACGGCCCGGAGTTCGAGCCTCGTTGGAGCCGTTACGATTGTGCCCTTAGGCAATGTATTTAAATTCCACATTGCCTCTTCTCTCTCCCTCGTGGCGATGGATTCCATCAGGAATGAGGTATCGATAGTGATTAATATAAGCTGAAAGAACTTGTTTCGCAATCGAGCTAAAATGATTTTTTATAAACTAAACTAGTCAAAATGTTAGTACAAAATGTACAATTTTCTCCAGTATAGAATCTTGGAGTCAGGTGCGTCACAATAGTACGCATGTATTAATGAATCGTACTGTTGGAGTCCGGTGCGTCACAATAGTACGCATGTATTAATGAATCGTACTGTTGGAGTCCGGTGCGTTACAATAGTATGCATGTATTAATGAATCGTACTCGTACTGTTGGAATCCGGTGCGTCACAATAGTACGCATGTATTAATGAGTTGTACTGTTGGAATCCGGTGCGTCACAATAGTACGCATGTATTAATGCGTTGTACTGTTGGAGTCCGGTGCGTCACAATAGTACGCATGTATTAATGAATCGTACTGTTGGAGTCCGGTGTGTCACACTAGTACGCATGTATTAATGAATCGTGCTGTTGGAATCAGGTGCGTCACAATAGTACGCATGTATTAATGAGTTGTACTGTTGGAGTCCGGTGCGTCACAATAGTACGCATGTATTAATGAATCGTACTGTTGGAGTCCGGTGCGCCACAATAGTACGCATGTATTAATGTGTCGTACTGTTGGAGTCCGGTGCATAACAATAGTATGCATGTATTAATGCGTCGTACTGTTGAAGTCCGGTGCATCACAATAGTATGCATGTATTAATGAATCATACTGTTGGAGTCCGGTGCGCCACAATAGTACGCATGTATTAATGAATCGTACTGTTGGAGTCCGGTGCGCCACAATAGTACGCATGTATTAATGAATCGTACTGTTGGAGTCCGGTGCGCCACAATAGTACGCATGTATTAATGAATCGTACTGTTGGAGTCTGGTGCGCCACAATAGTACGCATGTATTAATGCGTCGTACTGTTGGAGTCCGGTGCGCCACAATAGTACGCACGTATTAATGAATCGTACTGTTGGAGTCCGGTGCGCCACAATAGTACGCATGTATTAATGCGTCGCACTGTTGAAGTCCGGTGCATCACAATAGTATGCTTGTATTAATAAATCGTACTGTTGGAGTCCGGTGCGTCACAATAGTATGCATGTATTAATGATTCGTACTGCTGGAGTCCGGTGCGTTACAATAGTACGAATGTATTAATGAGTCGTACTCTTGGAATCCGGTGCATCACAATAGTATGCATGTATTAATGCGTCGTACTGTTGAAGTCCGGTACATCACAATATTATGCATGTATTAATGCGTCGTACTGTTGGAGTCAGGTGCGTCACAATAGTATGCCTGTATTAATGATTCGTATTGTTGGAGTCCGGTGCGTCACAATGGTATGCATGTATTAATGCGTCACACTGTTGAAGTCCGGTGCATCACAATAGTATGCATGTATTAATGAATCGTACTGTTGGAGTCCGGTGCGTTACAATAGTACGAATGTATTAATGAGTCGTACTGTTGGAATCCGGTGCATCACACTAGTATGCATGTATTAATGCGTCGTACTGTTGAAGTCCGGTACATCACAATAGTATGCATGTATTAATGAGTCGTACTGTTGGAGCCCGGTGCATCACAATAGTATGCATGTATTAATGCGTCGTACTGTTGAAGTCCGGTGCATCACAATAGTATGCATGTATTAATGAATCGTACTGTTGGAGTCCGGTGCGTTACAATAGTATGCATGTATTAATGAATCGTACTCGTACTGTTGGAATCCGGTGCGTCACAATAGTACGCATGTATTAATGCGTTGTACTGTTGGAGTCCGGTGCGTCACAATAGTACGCATGTATTAATGAATCGTACTGTTGGAGTCCGGTGTGTCACACTAGTACGCATGTATTAATGAATCGTGCTGTTGGAATCCGGTGCGTCACAATAGTACGCATGTATTAATGAGTTGTACTGTTGGAGTCCGGTGCGTCACAATAGTACGCATGTATTAATGAATCGTACTGTTGGAGTCCGGTGCGCCACAATAGTACGCATGTATTAATGTGTCGTACTGTTGGAGTCCGGTGCATTACAATAGTATGCATGTATTAATGCGTCGTACTGTTGAAGTCCGGTGCATCACAATAGTATGCATGTATTAATGAATCGTACTGTTGGAGTCCGGTGCGCCACAATAGTACGCATGTATTAATGAATCGTACTGTGTTGGAGTCCGGTGCGCCACAATAGTACGCATGTATTAATGAATCGTACTGTTGGAGTCCGGTGCGCCACAATAGTACGCATGTATTAATGAATCGTACTGTTGGAGTCTGGTGCGCCACAATAGTACGCATGTATTAATGCGTCGTACTGTTGGAGTCCGGTGCGCCACAATAGAACGCACGTATGAATGAATCGTACTGTTGGAGTCCGGTGCGCCACAATAGTACGCATGTATTAATGCGTCGCACTGTTGAAGTCCGGTGCATCACAATAGTATGCTTGTATTAATGAATCGTACTGTTGGAGTCCGGTGCGTCACAATAGTATGCATGTATTAATGAATCGTACTGCTGGAGTCCGGTGCGTTACAATAGTACGAATGTATTAATGAGTCGTACTCTTGGAATCCGGTGCATCACAATAGTATGCATGTATTAATGCGTCGTACTGTTGAAGTCCGGTACATCACAATATTATGCATGTATTAATGCGTCGTACTGTTGAAGTCCGGTGCATCACAATAGTATGCATTTATTAATGCGTCGTACTGTTGACGTCCGGAGCATCACAATAGTATGCATGTATTAATGCGTCGTACTGTTGAAGTCCGGTGCATCACAATAGTATGCATGTATTAATGAGTCGTACTGTTGGAGTCCAGTGCGCCACAATAGTACGCATGTATTAATGCGTCGTACTGTTGGAGTTCGGTGCGTCACAATAGTATGCATGTATTAATGAACGTACTGTTGGAGTCCGGTGCATCACAATAGTATGCATGTATTAATGAGTCGTACTGTTGGAGCCCGGTGCATCACACTAGTATGCATGTATTAATGAGTCGTACTGTTGGAGTCCGGTGCATCACACTAGTTCGCATGTATTAATGAATCATACTGTTGGAATCCGGTGCATCACAATAGTACGCATGTATTAATGAATCGTACTGTTGGAAAACCAACACCATGAACAAAGAAATGAAACCAGAATATTAATCTTGGTATCAAATGAACGAATATATTTTAGATGACAAATAGACAGTTAATTTGTATAAATCGAGTAATGGCGCGCCGGGAGAAATACATGTGTAATGTCTGGAGTAATGACGCGCCGTGAGAAATACATATGTAATGTCTGGAGTAATGGCACGCCGGGAGAAATACATATGTAATGTCTGGAGTAATGGCGCGCCGTGAGAAATACATATGTAATGTCTGGAGTAATGGCACGCCGGGAGAAATACATATGTAATGTCTGGAGTAATGGCGCGCCGTGAGAAATACATATGTAATGTTTGGAGTAATGGCGCGCCGGGAGAAATACATATGTAATGTTTGGAGCAATGGCGCGCCGGGAGAAATACATGTGTAATGTCTGTATAATGGCGCACCGTGAGAAATACATATGTAATGTATGCAGTAATGGCGCGCCGTGAGAAATACATATATAATGTTTGGAGTAATGGCGCGCCGGGAGAAATACATGTGTAATGTCTGGAGTAATGACGCGCCGTGAGAAATACATATGTAATGTCTGGAGTAATGGCGCGCCGTGAGAAATACATATGTAATGTCTGGAGTAATGGCGCGCCGTGAGAAATACATATGTAATGTGTGGAGTAATGGCGCGTCGTGAGAAATACATATGTAATGTCTGGAGTAATTGCGCGCCGTGAGAAATACATATGTAATGTCTGGAGTAATGGCACGCCGGGAGAAATACATGTGTAATGTCTGGAGTAATGGCACGCCGGGAGAAATACATATGTAATGTCTGGAGTAATGGCGCGCCGTGAGAAATACATATGTAATGTCTGGAGTAATGGCGCGACGTGAGAAATACATATGTAATGTCTGCACAAATGGCGCGCCGTGAGAAATACATATGTAATGTTTGGAGTAATGGCGCGCCGTGAGAAATACATATGTAATGTCTGGAGTAATGGCGCGACGTGAGAAATACATATGTAATGTCTGCACAAATGGCGCGCCGTGAGAAATACATATGTAATGTTTGGAGTAATGGCGCGCCGTGAGAAATACATATGTAATGTCTGGAGTAATGGCGCGACGTGAGAAATACATATGTAATGTCTGCACAAATGGCGCGCCGTGAGAAATACATATGTAATGTTTGGAGTAATGGCGCGCCGTGAGAAATACATATGTAATGTCTGGAGTAATGGCGCGACGTGAGAAATACATATGTAATGTCTGCACAAATGGCGCGCCGTGAGAAATACATATGTAATGTTTGGAGTAATGGCGTGCCGGGAGAAATACATATGTAAAGTTTGGAGTAATGGCGCGCCGGGAGAAATACATGTGTAATGTATGCAATAATGGCGCGCCGTGAGAAATACATATGTAATGTTTGGAGTAATGGCGCGCCGGAAGAAATACATGTGTAATGTCTGGAGTAATGAGGCGCCGTGAGAAATACATATGTAATTTCTGGAGTAATGGCACGCCGGGAGAAATACATACGTAATGTTTGGAGTAATGGCACGCCGTGAGAAATACATATGTAATGTCTGCAGTAATGGCCCGCCGTGAGAAATACATATGTAATGTTTGGAGTAATGGCGCGTCGGGAGAACTACATACGTAATGTTTGGAGTAATGGCGCGCCGTGAGAAATACATATGTAATGTCTGAAGTAATGGCGCGCCGTGAGAAATACATATTTAATGTTTGTAGTAATGACGCGCCGTGAGAAATACATATGTAATGTCTGGAGTAATGGCGCGCCGTGAGAAATACATATGTAATGTTTGTAGTAATGGCGCGCCGTGAGAAATACATATGTAATGTCTGGAGTAATGGAGCGCCGTGAGAAATACATATGTAATGTTTGGAGTAATGGCGCTCCGTGAGAAATACATGTGTAATGTCTGGAGTAATGGCGCGCCGGGAGAAATACATATGTAATGTCTGGAGTAATGGCGCGCCGTGAGAAATACATATGTAATGTCTGGAGTAATGGCGCGCCGTGAGAAATACATATGTAATGTTTGGAGTAATGGCGCGCCGTGATAAATACATATGTAATGTCTGAAGTAATGGCGCGCCGGGAGAAATACATATGTAATGTTTGCAGTAATGGCGCGCCGGGAGAAATACATGCGTAATGTCTGGAGTAATGGCGCGCCGTGAGAAATACATATGTAATGTTTGGAGTAATGGCGCGCTGTGAGAAATACATATGTAATGTCTGGAGTAATGGCGCGCAGGGAGAAATACATATGTAATGTTTGGAGTAATGGCGCGCCGGGAGAAAAACATATGTAATGTCTGGAGTAATGGCGCGCCGTGAGACATACATATGTAATGTCTGGAGTAATTGCGCGCCGTGATACATACATATGTAATGTCTGGAGTAATGGCGCGCCGGGAGAAATACATATGTAATGTCTGGAATAATGGCGCGCCGTGAGAAATACATATGTAATGTCCGGAGTAATGGCCCGCCGTGAGAAATACATATGTAATGTCTGAAGTAATGGCGCGCTGTGAGAAATACATATGTAATGTTTGTAGTAATGGCGCGCCGTGAGAAATACATATGTAATGTCTGGAGTAATGGCGCGCCGTGAGAAATACATATGTAATGTTTGTAGTAATGGCGCGCCGTGAGCAATACATATGTAATGTCTGGAGTAATGGCGCGCCGTGAGAAATACATATGTTATGTTTGGAGTAATGGCGCGTCGTGAGAAATACATATGTAATGTCTGGAGTAATTGCGCGCCGTGAGAAATACATATGTAATGTCTGGAGTAATGGCACGCCGGGAGAAATACATGTGTAATGTCTGGAGTAATGGCGCGCCGTGAGAAATACATATGTAATGTCTGGAGTAATGGCGCGCCGTGAGAAATACATATGTAATGTCTGCACAAATGTCGCGCCGTGAGAAATACATATGTAATGTTTGGAGTAATGGCGTGCCGGGAGAAATACATATGTAAAGTTTGGAGTAATGGCGCGCCGGGAGAAATACATATGTAATGTATGCAATAATGGCGCGCCGTGAGAAATACATATGTAATGTTTGGAGTAATGGCGCGCCGGGAGAAATACATGTGTAATGTCTGGAGTAATGACGCGCCGTGAGAAATACATGTGTAATTTCTGGAGAAATGGCACGCCGGGAGAAATACATACGTAATGTTTGGAGTAATGGCACGCCGTGAGAAATACATATGTAATGTCTGCAGTAATGGCCCGCCGTGAGAAATACATATGTAATGTTTGGAGTAATGGCGCGCCGGGAGAAATACATACGTATGATTGGAGTAATGGCGCGCCGTGAGAAATACATATGCAATGTCTGAAGTAATGGCGCGCCGTGAGAAATACATATGTAATGTTTGTAGTAATGACGCGCCGTGAGAAATACATATGTAATGTTTGGAGTAATGGCGCGCCGTGAGAAATACATATGTAATGTTTGTAGTAATGGCGCGCCGTGAGAAATACATATGTAATGTCTGGAGTAATGGAGCGCCGTGAGAAATACATATGTAATGTTTGGAGTAATGGCGCGCCGTGAGAAATACATATGTAATGTCTGGAGTAATGGCGCGCAGGGAGAAATACATATGTAATGTCTGGAGTAATGGAGCGCCGTGATAAATACATATGTAATGTCTGAAGTAATGGCGGGCCGGGAGAAATACATATGTAATGTTTGCAGTAATGGCGCGCCGGGAGAAATACATGCGTAATGTCTGGAGTAATGGCGCGCCGTGAGAAATACATATGTAATGTTTGGAGTAATGGCGCGCTGTGAGAAATACATATGTAATGTCTGGAGTAATGGCTCGCAGGGAGAAATACATATGTAATGTTTGGAGTAATGGCGCGCCGGGAGAAATACATATGTAATGTATGGAGTAATGGCGCGCCGTGAGACACACATATGTAATGTCTGGAGTAATTGCGCGCCGTGAGACATACATATGTAATGTCTGGAGTAATGGCGCGCCGGGTGAAATACATATGTAATGTCTGGAATAATGGCGCGCCGTGAGAAATACATATGTAATGTCCGGAGTAATGGCCCGCCGTAAGAAATACATATGTAATGTCTGAAGTAATGGCGCGCCGTGAGAAATACATATGTAATGTTTGTAGTAATGGCGCGCCGTGAGAAATACATATGTAATGTCTGGAGTAATGGCGCGCCGTGAGAAATACATATGTAATGTTTGTAGTAATGGCGCGCCGTGAGCAATACATATGTAATGTCTGGAGTAATGGCGCGCCGTGAGAAATACATATGTAATGTTTGGAGTAATGGCGCGTCGTGAGAAATACATATGTAATGTCTGGAGTAATTGCGCGCCGTGAGAAATACATATGTAATGTCTGGAGTAATGGCACGCCGGGAGAAATACATGTGTAATGTCTGGAGTAATGGCGCGCTGTGAGAAATACATATGTAATGTCTGGAGTAATGGCGCGCCGTGAGAAATACATATGTAATGTCTGCACAAATGTCGCGCCGTGAGAAATACATATGTAATGTTTGGAGTAATGGCGTGCCGGGAGAAATACATATGTAAAGTTTGGAGTAATGGCGCGCCGGGAGAAATACATATGTAATGTATGCAATAATGGCGCGCCGTGAGAAATACATATGTAATGTTTGGAGTAATGGCGCGCCGGGAGAAATACATGTGTAATGTCTGGAGTAATGACGCGCCGTGAGAAATACATGTGTAATTTCTGGAGAAATGGCACGCCGGGAGAAATACATACGTAATGTTTGGAGTAATGACACGCCGTGAGAAATACATATGTAATGTCTGCAGTAATGGCCCGCCGTGAGAAATACATATGTAATGTTTGGAGTAATGGCGCGCCGGGAGAAATACATACGTATGTTTGGAGTAATGGCGCGCCGTGAGGAATACATATGTAATGTCTGAAGTAATGGCGCGCCGTGAGAAATACATATGTAATGTTTGTAGTAATGACGCGCCGTGAGAAATACATATGTAATGTCTGGAGTAATGGCGCGCCGTGAGAAATACATATGTAATGTTTGGAGTAATGGCGCGCCGTGAGAAATACATATGTAATGTCTGGAGTAATGGAGCGCCGTGAGAAATACATATGTAATGTTTGGAGTAATGTCGCGCCGTGAGAAATACATATGTAATGTCTGGAGTAATGGCGCGCAGGGAGAAATACATATGTAATGTCTGGAGTAATGGCGCGCCGTGAGAAATACATATGTAATGTCTGGAGTAATGGCGCGCCGTGAGAAATACATATGTAATGTTTGGAGTAATGGCGCGCCGGGAGAAATACATATGTAATGTTTGCAGTAATGGCGCGCCGGGAGAAATACATGCGTAATGTCTGGAGTAATGGCGCGCCGTGAGAAATACATATGTAATGTTTGGAGTAATGGCGCGCTGTGAGAAATACATAGGTAATGTCTGGAGTAATGGCGCGCCGGGAGAAATACATATGTAATGTTTGGAGTAATGGCGCGCCGGGAGAAATACATATGTAATGTCTGGAGTAATGGCGCGCCGTGAGACATACATATGTAATGTCTGGAGTAATTGCGCGCCGTGAGACATACATATGTAATGTCTGGAGTAATGGCGCGCCGGGAGAAATACATGTGTAATGTCTGGAGTAATGGCGCGCCGTGAGAAATACATATGTAATGTCCGGAGTAATGGCGCGCCGGGAGAAATACATATGTAATGTTTGGAGTAATGGCGCGCGGGAGAAATACATACGTAATGTTTGGAGTAATGGCGCGCCGTGAGAAATTCATATGTAATGTCTGAAGTAATGGCGCGCCGTGAGAAATACATATGTAATGTTTGGTGTAATGGCGCGCCGGGAAAAATACATACGTAATGTTTGGAGTAGAGGCGCTCCGTGAGAAATACATATGTAATGTCTGAAGTAATGGCGCGCCGTGAGAAATACATATGTAATGTTTGTAGTAATGGCGCGCCGTGAGAAATACATATGTAATGTCTGGAGTAATGGCGCATCGTGAGAAATACATATGTAATGTCTGAAGTAATTGCGCATCGTGAGAAATACATATGTAATGTTTGTAGTAATGGCGCGCCGTGAGAAATACATATGTAATGTCTGGAGTAATGGCGCGCCGTGAGAAATACATATGTAATGTCTGAAGTAATGGCGCGCCGGGAGAAATACATATGTAATGTTTGCAGTAATGGCGCGCCGGGAGAAATACATGCGTAATGTCTGGAGTAATGGCGCGCCGTGAGAAATACATATGTAATGTTTGGAGTAATGGCGCGCTGTGAGAAATACATATGTAATGTCTGGAGTAATGGCGCACAGGGAGAAATACATATGTAATGTTTGGAGTAATGGCGCGCCGGGAGAAATACATATGTAATGTCTGGAGTAATGGCGCGCCGTGAGACATACATATGTAATGTCTGGAGTAATGGCGCGCCGTGAGAAATACATATGTAATGTCTGGAGTAATGGCGCGCCGTGAGAAATACATATGTAATGTTTGTAGTAATGGCGCGCCGTGAGAATACATATGTAATGTCTGGAGTAATGGCGCGCCGTGAGAAATAATATGTAATGTTTGGAGTAATGGCGCGTCGTGAGAAATACATATGTAATGTCTGGAGTAATTGCGCGCCGTGAGAAATACATATGTAATGTCTGGAGTAATGGCACGCCGGGAGAAATACATGTGTAATGTCTGGAGTAATGGCGCGCCGTGAGAAATACATATGTAATGTCTGGAGTAATGGCGCGACGTGAGAAATACATATGTAATGTCTGCACAAATGGCGCGCCGTGAGAAATACATATGTAATGTTTGGAGTAATGGCGTGCCGGGAGAAATACATATGTAAAGTTTGGAGTAATGGCGCGCCGGGAGAAATACATATGTAATGTATGCAATAATGGCGCGCCGTGAGAAATACATATGTAATGTTTGGAGTAATGGCGCGCCGGAGAAATACATGTGTAATGTCTGGAGTAATGACGCGCCGTGAGAAATACATGTGTAATTTCTGGAGTAATGGCACGCCGGGAGAAATACATACGTAATGTTTGGAGTAATGGCACGCCGTGAGAAATACATATGTAATGTCTGCAGTAATGGCCCGCCGTGAGAAATACATATGTAATGTTTGGAGTAATGGCGCGTCGGGAGAACTACATACGTAATGTTTGGAGTAATGGCGCGCCGTGAGAAATACATATGTAATGTCTGAAGTAATGGCGCGCCGTGAGAAATACATATTTAATGTTTGTAGTAATGACGCGCCGTGAGAAATACATATGTAATGTCTGGAGTAATGGCGCGCCGTGAGAAATACATATGTAATGTTTGTAGTAATGGCGCGCCGTGAGAAATACATATGTAATGTCTGGAGTAATGGAGCGCCGTGAGAAATACATATGTAATGTTTGGAGTAATGGCGCTCCGTGAGAAATACATGTGTAATGTCTGGAGTAATGGCGCGCCGGGAGAAATACATATGTAATGTCTGGAGTAATGGCGCGCCGTGAGAAATACATATGTAATGTCTGGAGTAATGGCGCGCCGTGAGAAATACATATGTAATGTTTGGAGTAATGGCGCGCCGTGATAAATACATATGTAATGTCTGAAGTAATGGCGCGCCGGGAGAAATACATATGTAATGTTTGCAGTAATGGCGCGCCGGGAGAAATACATGGTAATGTCTGGAGTAATGGCGCGCCGTGAGAAATACATATGTAATGTTTGGGTTGGGGCTGTGAGAAATACATATGTAATGTCTGGAGTAATGGCGCGCAGGGAGAAATACATATGTAATGTTTGGAGTAATGGCGCGCCGGGAGAAATACATATGTAATGTCTGGAGTAATGGCGCGCCGTGAGACATACATATGTAATGTCTGGAGTAATGGCGCGCCGTGAGAAATACATATGTAATGTTTGGAGTAATGGCGCGCCGTGAGAAATACATATGTAATGTCTGGAGTAATGGCGCGCCGTGAGAAATACATATGTAATGTCTGGAGTAATGGCGCGCCGTGAGAAATACATATGTAATGTCTGGAGTAATGGCGCGCCGTGAGAAATACATATGTAATGTTTGGAGTAATGGCGCGCCGTGAGAAATACATATGTAATGTCTGGAGTAATGGCGCGCCGGGAGAAATACATATGTAATGTCTGGAGTAATGGCGCGCCGTGAGAAATACATATGTAATGTCTGGAGTAATGGCGCGCCGTGAGAAATACATATGTAATGTTTGGAGTAATGGCGCGCCGTGAGAAATACATATGTAATGTCTGGAGTAATGGCGCGCCGTGAGAAATACATATGTAATGTTTGGAGTAATGGCGCGCCGGGAGAAATACATGTGTAATGTCTGGAGTAATGGCGCGCCGTGAGAAATACATATGTAATGTCTGGAGTAATGGCGCGCCGTGAGAAATACATATGTAATGTCTGGAGTAATGGCGCGCAGTGAGAAATACATATGTAATGTTTGGAGTAATGGCGCGCCGGGAGAAATACATTGTAATGTCTGGAGTAATGGCGCGCCGTGAGAATACATATGTAATGTTGGAGTAATGGCGGCCGGGAGAATACATATGTAATGTTTGGAGTAATGGCGCGCCGGGAGAAATACATATGTAATGTCTGGAGTAATGGCGCGCCGTGAGAAATACATATGTAATGTCTGGAGTAATGGCGCGCCGTGAGAAATACATATGTAATGTATGAAGTAATGGCGCGCCGTGAGAAATACATATGTAATGTTTGTAGTAATGGCGCGCCGTGAGAAATACATATGTAATGTCTGGAGTAATGGCGCGCCGTGAGAAATACATATGTAATGTTTGTAGTAATGGCGCGCCGTGAGAAATACATATGTAATGTCTGGAGTAATGGCGCGCCGTGAGAAATACATATGTAATGTTTGGAGTAATGGCGCGTCGTGAGAAATACATATGTAATGTCTGGAGTAATTGCGCGCCGTGAGAAATACATATGTAATGTCTGGAGTAATGGCACGCCGGGAGAAATACATGTGTAATGTCTGGAGTAATGGCGCGCCGTGAGAAATACATATGTAATGTCTGGAGTAATGGCGCGCCGTGAGAAATACATATGTAATGTCTGCACAAATGTCGCGCCGTGAGAAATACATATGTAATGTTTGGAGTAATGGCGTGCCGGGAGAAATACATATGTAAAGTTTGGAGTAATGGCGCGCCGGGAGAAATACATATGTAATGTATGCAATAATGGCGCGCCGTGAGAAATACATATGTAATGTTTGGAGTAATGGCGCGTCGGGAGAAATACATGTGTAATGTCTGGAGTAATGACGCGCCGTGAGAAATACATGTGTAATTTCTGGAGAAATGGCACGCCGGGAGAAATACATACGTAATGTTTGGAGTAATGGCACGCCGTGAGAAATACATATGTAATGTCTGCAGTAATGGCCCGCCGTGAGAAATACATATGTAATGTTTGGAGTAATGGCGCGCCGGGAGAAATACATACGTATGTTTGGAGTAATGGCGCGCCGTGAGAAATACATATGTAATGTCTGAAGTAATGGCGCGCCGTGAGAAATACATATGTAATGTTTGTAGTAATGACGCGCCGTGAGAAATACATATGTAATGTCTGGAGTAATGGCGCGCCGTGAGAAATACATATGTAATGTATGCAGTAATGGCGCGCCGTGAGAAATACATATGTAATGTATGCAGTAATGGCGCGCCGTGAGAAATACATATGTAATGTTTGGAGTAATGGCGCGCCGTGATAAATACATATGTAATGTTTGGAGTAATGGCGCGTCGTGAGAAATACATATGTAATGTATGCAGTAATGGCGCGCCGTGAGAAATACATATGTAATGTCTGGAGTAATGGCGCGCCGTGAGAAATACATATGTAATGTGAGTAATGGCGCGCTGTGAGAAATACATAGTAATGTCTGGAGTAATGGCGCGCCGGAGAAATACATATGTAATGTTTGAGTAATGGCGCGCCGGGAGAAATACATATGTAATGTCTGGAGTAATGGCGCGCTGAGACATACATATGTAATGTCTGGAGTAATTGCGCGCCGTGAGACATACATATGTAATGTCTGGAGTAATGGCGCGCCGGGAGAAATACATATGTAATGTCTGGAGTAATGGCGCGCCGTGAGACATACATATGTAATGTCTGGAGTAATTGCGCGCCGTGAGACATACATATGTAATGTCTGGAGTAATGGCGCGCCGGGAGAAATACATGTGTAATGTCTGGAGTAATGGCGCGCCGTGAGAAATACATATGTAATGTCCGGAGTAATGGCGCGCCGGGAGAAATACATATGTAATGTTTGGAGTAATGGCGCGCCGGGAGAAATACATACGTAATGTTTGGAGTAATGGCGCGCCGTGAGAAATTCATATGTAATGTCTGAAGTAATGGCGCGCCGTGAGAAATACATATGTAATGTTTGGTGTAATGGCGCGCCGGGAGAAATACATACGTAATGTTTGGAGTAGAGGCGCGCCGTGAGAAATACATATGTAATGTCTGAAGTAATGGCGCGCCGTGAGAAATACATATGTAATGTTTGTAGTAATGGCGCCCGTGAGAAATACATATGTAATGTCTGGAGTAATGGCGCGCCGTGACAAATACATATGTAATCTCTGCAGTAATGGCGCGCCGTGAAAAATGCATATGTAATGTTTGGAGTAATGGCGCGCCGGGAGAAATACATATGTAATGTATGCAGTAATGGCGCGCCGTGAGAAATACATATGTAATGTTTGGAGTAATGGCGCGCCGGGAGAAATACATATGCTATGTCTGGAATAATGGCGCGCCGTGAGAAATACATATATAATGTATGCAGTAATGGCGCGTCGTGAGAAATACATATGTAATGTATGCAGTAATGGCGCGC
>CM026390.1:51687337-51704186 GCA_014843695.1 Archivesica marissinica
CATACTTGTCAACCACTAAGACAGCCAGATAGCTATTCATGCTTGTCAACCACTAAGACCGCCATATAGCTACGCATACTTGTCAACCACTAAGACCGCCATATAGCTACGCATACTTGTCAACCACTAAGACCGCCAGATAGCTACGCATACTTGTCAACCACTAAGACCGCCAGATAGCTACGCATACTTGTCAACCACTAAGACCGCCAGATAGCTACGCATACTTGTCAACCACTAAGACCGCCAGATAGCTATTCATGCTTGTCAACCACTAAGACCGCCAGATAGCTACGCATACTTGTCAACCACTAAGACCGCCAGATAGCTATTCATGCTTGTCAACCACTAAGACAGCCAGATAGCTATTCATACTTGTCAACCACTAAGACCGCCATATAGCTACGCATGCTTGTCAACCACTAAGACAGCCAGATAGCTACGCATACTTGTCAACCACTAAGACCGCCATATAGCTACGCATACTTGTCAACCACTAAGACAGCCATATAGCTATTCATGCTTGTCAACCACTAAGACCGCCATATAGCTACGCATACTTGTCAACCACTAAGACCGCCATATAGCTACGCATACTTGTCAACCACTAAGACCGCCAGATAGCTACGCATGCTTGTCAACCACTAAGACTGCCAGATAGCTACGCATACTTGTCAACCACTAAGACCGCCAGATAGCTACGCATACTTGTCAACCACTAAGACAGCCAGATAGCTATTCATGCTTGTCAACCACTAAGACAGCCAGATAGCTATTCATGCTTGTCAACCACTAAGACAGCCAGATAGCTACGCATGCTTGTCAACCACTAAGACCGCCAGATAGCTATTCATGCTTGTCAACCACTAAGACCGCCATATAGCTACGCATACTTGTCAACCACTAAGACCGCCAGATAGCTATTCATACGTGTCAACCACTAAGACCGCCAGATAGCTACGCATACTTGTCAACCACTAAGACCACCATATAGCTACGCATACTTGTCAACCACTAAGACCGCCAGATAGCTACGCATGCTTGTCAACCACTAAGACTGCCAGATAGCTACGCATACTTGTCAACCACTAAGACAGCCAGATAGCTATTCATGCTTGTCAACCACTAAGACAGCCATATAGCTATTCATACTTGTCAACCACTAAGACCGCCAGATAGCTACGCATACTTGTCAACCACTAAGACCGCCAGATAGCTACGCATACTTGTCAACCACTAAGACAGCCAGATAGCTACGCATACTTGTCAACCACTAAGACCGCCAGATAGCTACGCATGCTTGTCAACCACTAAGACAGCCAGATAGCTACGCATACTTGGCAACCACTAAGACCGCCAGATAGCTACGCATACTTGTCAACCACTAAGACAGCCAGATAGCTATTCATACTTGTCAACCACTAAGACCGCCAGATAGCTACGCATACTTGTCACCACTAAGACCGCCAGATAGCTACGCATACTTGTCAACCACTAAGACAGCCAGATAGCTATTCATGCTTGTCAACCACTAAGACAGCCAGATAGCTACGCATACTTGTCAACCACTAAGACCGCCATATAGCTACGCATGCTTGTCAACCACTAAGACAGCCAGATAGCTACGCATACTTGTCAACCACTAAGACCGCCAGATAGCTACGCATACTTGTCAACCACTAAGACCGCCAGATAGCTATTCATGCTTGTCAACCACTAAGACCGCCATATAGCTACGCATACTTGTCAACCACTAAGACCACCATATAGCTACGCATACTTGTCAACCACTAAGACCACCATATAGCTACGCATACTTGTCAACCACTAAGACCGCCAGATAGCTACGCATGCTTGTCAACCACTAAGACCGCCAGATAGCTACGCATACTTGGCAACCACTAAGACCGCCATATAGCTACGCATGCGTGTCAACCACTAAGACAGCCAGATAGCTATTCATGCTTGTCAACCACTAAGACCACCAGATAGATACGCATACTTGTCAACCACTAAGACAGCCATATAGCTACGCATACTTGTCAACCACTAAGACAGCCATATAGCTACGCATACTTGTCAACCACTAAGACCACCATATAGCTACGCATACTTGTCAACCACTAAGACCGCCAGATAGCTACGCATACTTGTCAACCACTAAGACCGCCAGATAGCTACGCATACTTGTCAACCACTAAGACCGCCAGATAGCTACGCATACTTGTCAACCACTAGACCGCCAGATAGCTACGCATACTTGTCAACCACTAAGAGCGCCATATAGCTACGCATGCTTGTCAACCACTAAGACAGCCAGATAGCTACGCATACTTGGCAACCACTAAGACCACCAGATAGCTACGCATACTTGTCAACCACTAAGACCGCCAGATAGCTACGCATACTTGTCAACCACTAAGACCACCAGATAGCTACGCATACTTGTCAACCACTAAGACCGCCAGATAGCTACGCATACTTGTCAACCACTAAGACCGCCAGATAGCTACCATCTTGTCAACCACTAAGACCGCCAGATAGCTACGCATACTTGTCAACCACTAAGACCGCCAGATAGCTATTCATGCTTGTCAACCACTAAGACCGCCAGATAGCTATGCATGCTTTCAACCACTAAGACCGCCATATAGCTACGCATACTTGTCAACCACTAAGACCGCCAGATAGCTACGCATACTTGTCAACCACTAAGACCGCCAGATAGCTACGCATACTTGTCAACCACTAAGACCGCCAGATAGCTACGCATACTTGTCAACCACTAAGACCGCCAGATAGCTACGCATACTTGTCAACCACTAAGACCGCCAGATAGCTATTCATGCTTGTCAACCACTAAGACCGCCATATAGCTACGCATACTTGTCAACCACTAAGACCGCCAGATAGCTACGCATACTTGTCAACCACTAAGACCGCCAGATAGCTACGCATACTTGTCAACCACTAAGACCGCCAGATAGCTACGCATACTTGTCAACCACTAAGACCGCCAATAGCTAATACTTGTCAACCACTAAGACCGCCAGATAGCTACGCATACTTGTCAACCACTAAGACAGCCAGATAGCTACGCATACTTGTCAACCACTAAGACCGCCAGATAGCTACGCATGCTTGTCAACCACTAAGACCGCCAGATAGCTACGCATACTTGTCAACCACTAAGACCGCCAGATAGCTACGCATACTTGTCAACCACTAAGACAGCCAGATAGCTATTCATACTTGTCAACCACTAAGACCGCCAGATAGCTACGCATACTTGTCAACCACTAAGACCGCCAGATAGCTACGCATACTTGTCAACCACTAAGACAGCCAGATAGCTACGCATACTTGTCAACCACTAAGACCGCCAGATAGCTATTCATACTTGTCAACCACTAAGACCGCCATATAGCTACGCATGCGTGTCAACCACTAAGACAGCCAGATAGCTACGCATACTTGTCAACCACTAAGACCGCCAGATAGCTACGCATACTTGTCAACCACTAAGACCGCCAGATAGCTATTCATGCTTGTCAACCACTAAGACCGCCATATAGCTACGCATACTTGTCAACCACTAAGACCACCATATAGCTACGCATACTTGTCAACCACTAAGACCGCCAGATAGCTACGCATGCTTGTCAACCACTAAGACCGCCAGATAGCTACGCATACTTGTCAACCACTAAGACCGCCATATAGCTACGCATGCGTGTCAACCACTAAGACAGCCAGATAGCTATTCATGCTTGTCAACCACTAAGACCACCAGATAGATACGCATACTTGTCAACCACTAAGACAGCCATATAGCTACGCATACTTGTCAACCACTAAGACAGCCATATAGCTACGCATACTTGTCAACCACTAAGACCACCATATAGCTACGCATACTTGTCAACCACTAAGACCGCCAGATAGCTACGCATACTTGTCAACCACTAAGACCGCCAGATAGCTACGCATACTTGTCAACCACTAAGACCGCCAGATAGCTACGCATACTTGTCAACCACTAGACCGCCAGATAGCTACGCATACTTGTCAACCACTAAGAGCGCATATAGCTACGCATGCTTGTCAACCACTAAGACAGCCAGATAGCTACGCATACTTGGCAACCACTAAGACCACCAGATAGCTACGCATACTTGTCAACCACTAAGACCGCCATATAGCTACGCATACTTGGCAACCACTAAGACCACCAGATAGCTACGCATACTTGTCAACCACTAAGACCGCCATATAGCTACGCATACTTGTCAACCACTAAGACCGCCAGATAGCTACGCATGCTTGTCAACCACTAAGACTGCCAGATAGCTACGCATACTTGTCAACCACTAAGACCGCCAGATAGCTACGCATACTTTTCAACCACTAAGACAGCCAGATAGCTATTCATGCTTGTCAACCACTAAGACAGCCAGATAGCTATTCATGCTTGTCAACCACTAAGACAGCCAGATAGCTACGCATGCTTGTCAACCACTAAGACCGCCAGATAGCTATTCATGCTTGTCAACCACTAAGACCGCCATATAGCTACGCATACTTGTCAACCACTAAGAATGCCAGATAGCTATTCATACGTGTCAACCACTAAGACCGCCAGATAGCTACGCATACTTTTCAACCACTAAGACCACCATATAGCTACGCATACATGTCAACCACTAAGACCGCCAGATAGCTACGCATGCTTGTCAACCACTAAGACTGCCAGATAGCTACGCATACTTGTCAACCACTAAGACAGCCAGATAGCTATTCATGCTTGTCAACCACTAAGACAGCCAGATAGCTATTCATACTTGTCAACCACTAAGACCGCCAGATAGCTACGCATACTTGTCAACCACTAAGACAGCCAGATAGCTACGCATACTTGTCAACCACTAAGACCGCCAGATAGCTACGCATGCTTGTCAACCACTAAGACAGCCAGATAGCTACGCATACTTGGCAACCACTAAGACCGCCAGATAGCTACGCATACTTGTCAACCACTAAGACAGCCAGATAGCTATTCATACTTGTCAACCACTAAGACCGCCAGATAGCTACGCATACTTGTCAACCACTAAGACCGCCAGATAGCTACGCATACTTGTCAACCACTAAGACAGCCAGATAGCTACGCATGCTTGTCAACCACTAAGACAGCCAGATAGCTACGCATACTTGTCAACCACTAAGACCGCCATATAGCTACGCATGCGTGTCAACCACTAAGACAGCCAGATAGCTAAGCATACTTGTCAACCACTAAGACCGCCAGATAGCTACGCATACTTGTCAACCACTAAGACCGCCAGATAGCTATTCATGCTTGTCAACCACTAAGACCGCCATATAGCTACGCATACTTGTCAACCACTAAGACCACCATATAGCTACGCATACTTGTCAACCACTAAGACCACCATATAGCTACGCATACTTGTCAAACACTAAGACCGCCAGATAGCTACGCATGCTTGTCAACCACTAAGACCGCCAGATAGCTACGCATACTTGGCAACCACTAAGACCGCCATATAGCTACGCATACTTGTCAACCACTAAGACAGCCAGATAGCTATTCATGCTTGTCAACCACTAAGACCACCAGATAGATACGCATACTTGTCAACCACTAAGACCGCCATATAGCTACGCATACTTGTCAACCACTAAGACAGCCATATAGCTACGCATACTTGTCAACCACTAAGACCACCATATAGCTACGCATACTTGTCAACCACTAAGACCGCCAGATAGCTACGCATACTTGTCAACCACTAAGACCGCCAGATAGCTACGCATACTTGTCAACCACTAAGACCGCCAGATAGCTACGCATACTTGTCAACCACTAGACCGCCAGATAGCTACGCATACTTGTCAACCACTAAGAGCGCCATATAGCTACGCATGCTTGTCAACCACTAAGACAGCCAGATAGCTACGCATACTTGGCAACCACTAAGACCACCAGATAGCTACGCATACTTGTCAACCACTAAGACCGCCAGATAGCTACGCATACTTGTCAACCACTAAGACCACCAGATAGCTACGCATACTTGTCAACCACTAAGACCGCCAGATAGCTACGCATACTTGTCAACCACTAAGACCGCCAGATAGCTATTCATGCTTGTCAACCACTAAGACCGCCAGATAGCTATGCATGCTTATCAACCACTAAGACCGCCATATAGCTACGCATACTTGTCAACCACTAAGACCGCCAGATAGCTATGCATACTTGTCAACCACTAAGACCGCCAGATAGCTACGCATACTTGTCAACCACTAAGACCGCCAGATAGCTACGCATACTTGTCAACCACTAAGACCGTCAGATAGCTACGCATACTTGTCAACCACTAAGACCGCCAGATAGCTACGCATACTTGTCAACCACTAAGACCGTCAGATAGCTACGCATACTTGTCAACCACTAAGACCGTCAGATAGCTACGCATACTTGTCAACCACTAAGACCGCCAGATAGCTATTCATGCTTGTCAACCACTAAGACCGCCATATAGCTACGCATACTTGTCAACCACTAAGACCACCATATAGCTACGCATACTTGTCAACCACTAAGACCACCATATAGCTACGCATACTTGTCAACCACTAAGACCGCCAGATAGCTACGCATGCTTGTCAACCACTAAGACCGCCAGATAGCTACGCATACTTGGCAACCACTAAGACCGCCAGATAGCTACGCATGCTTGTCAACCACTAAGACAGCCAGATAGCTATTCATGCTTGTCAACCACTAAGACCACCAGATAGCTACGCATACTTGTCAACCACTAAGACAGCCAGATAGCTACGCATACTTGTCAACCACTAAGACCGCCATATAGCTACGCATACTTGTCAACCACTAAGACCACCATATAGCTACGCATACTTGTCAACCACTAAGACCGCCAGATAGCTACGCATACTTGTCAACCACTAAGACCGCCAGATAGCTACGCATACTTGTCAACCACTAAGACCGCCAGATAGCTACGCATGCTTGTCAACCACTAAGACAGCCAGATAGCTACGCATACTTGGCAACCACTAAGACCGCCAGATAGCTACGCATACTTGTCAACCACTAAGACAGCCAGATAGCTATTCATACTTGTCAACCACTAAGACCGCCAGATAGCTACGCATACTTGTCAACCACTAAGACCGCCAGATAGCTACGCATACTTGTCAACCACTAAGACAGCCAGATAGCTACGCATACTTGTCAACCACTAAGACCGCCAGATAGCTACGCATGCTTGTCAACCACTAAGACAGCCAGATAGCTACGCATACTTGGCAACCACTAAGACCGCCAGATAGCTACGCATACTTGTCAACCACTAAGACAGCCAGATAGCTATTCATACTTGTCAACCACTAAGACCGCCAGATAGCTACGCATACTTGTCAACCACTAAGACCGCCAGATAGCTACGCATACTTGTCAACCACTAAGACAGCCAGATAGCTATTCATGCTTGTCAACCACTAAGACAGCCAGATAGCTATTCATACTTGTCAACCACTAAGACCGCCATATAGCTACGCATGCATGTCAACCACTAAGACAGCCAGATAGCTACGCATACTTTTCAACCACTAAGACCGCCAGATAGCTACGCATACTTGTCAACCACTAAGACCGCCAGATAGCTATTCATGCTTGTCAACCACTAAGACCGCCATATAGCTACGCATACTTGTCAACCACTAAGACCACCATATAGCTACGCATACTTGTCAACCACTAAGACCACCATATAGCTACGCATACTTGTCAACCACTAAGACCGCCAGATAGCTACGCATGCTTGTCAACCACTAAGACCGCCAGATAGCTACGCATACTTGGCAACCACTAAGACCGCCATATAGCTACGCATGCGTGTCAACCACTAAGACAGCCAGATAGCTATTCATGCTTGTCAACCACTAAGACCACCAGATAGATACGCATACTTGTCAACCACTAAGACAGCCATATAGCTACGCATACTTGTCACCCACTAAGACCGCCATATAGCTACGCATACTTGTCAACCACTAAGACAGCCATATAGCTATTCATGCTTGTCAACCACTAAGACCGCCATATAGCTACGCATACTTGTCAACCACTAAGACCGCCATATAGCTACGCATACTTGTCAACCACTAAGACCGCCAGATAGCTACGCATGCTTGTCAACCACTAAGACTGCCAGATAGCTACGCATACTTGTCAACCACTAAGACCGCCAGATAGCTACGCATACTTGTCAACCACTAAGACAGCCAGATAGCTATTCATGCTTGTCAACCACTAAGACCGCCAGATAGCTATGCATACTTGTCAACCACTAGACCGCCAGATAGCTACGCATACTTGTCAACCACTAAGAGCGCCATATAGCTACGCATTCTTGTCAACCACTAAGACAGCCAGATAGCTACGCATACTTGGCAACCACTAAGACCACCAGATAGCTACGCATACTTGTCAACCACTAAGACCGCCAGATAGCTACGCATACTTGGCAACCACTAAGACCACCAGATAGCTACGCATACTTGTCAACCACTAAGACCGCCAGATAGCTACGCATACTTGTCAACCACTAAGACCACCAGATAGCTACGCATACTTGTCAACCACTAAGACCGCCAGATAGCTACGCATACTTGTCAACCACTAAGACCGCCAGATAGCTATTCATGCTTGTCAACCACTAAGACCGCCAGATAGCTATGCATGCTTATCAACCATTAAGACCGCCATATAGCTACGCATACTTGTCAACCACTAAGACCGTCAGATAGCTATGCATACTTGTCAACCACTAAGACCGCCAGATAGCTACGCATACTTGTCAACCACTAAGACCGCCAGATAGCTACGCATACTTGTCAACCACTAAGACCGTCAGATAGCTACGCATACTTGTCAACCACTAAGACCGCCAGATAGCTATGCATGCTTATCAACCACTAAGACCGCCATATAGCTACGCATACTTGTCAACCACTAAGACCGTCAGATAGCTACGCATACTTGTCAACCACTAAGACCGCCAGATAGCTACGCATACTTGTCAACCACTAAGACCGCCAGATAGCTACGCATACTTGTCAACCACTAAGACCGTCAGATAGCTACTAATACTTGTCAACCACTAAGACCGTCAGATAGCTACGCATACTTGTCAACCACTAAGACCGTCAGATAGCTATTCCTGCTTGTCAACCACTAAGACCGTCAGATAGCTACGCATACTTGTCAACCACTAAGACCGTCAGATAGCTACGCATACTTGTCAACCACTAAGACCGCCAGATAGCTATTCATGCTTGTCAACCACTAAGACCGCCATATAGCTACGCCTACTTGTCAACCACTAAGACCACCATATAGCTACGCATACTTGTCAACCACTAAGACCACCATATAGCTACGCATACTTGTCAACCACTAAGACCGCCAGATAGCTACGCATGCTTGTCAACCACTAAGACCGCCAGATAGCTACGCATACTTGGCAACCACTAAGACCGCCATATAGCTACGCATGCGTGTCAACCACTAAGACAGCCAGATAGCTATTCATGCTTGTCAACCACTAAGACCACCAGATAGATACGCATACTTGTCAACCACTAAGACAGCCATATAGCTACGCATTCTTGTCAACCACTAAGACAGCCATATAGCTACGCATACTTGTCAACCACTAAGACCACCATATAGCTACGCATACTTGTCAACCACTAAGACCGCCAGATAGCTACGCATACTTGTCAACCACTAAGACCGCCAGATAGCTACGCATACTTGTCAACCACTAAGACCGCCAGATAGCTACGCATACTTGTCAACCACTAGACCGCCAGATAGCTACGCATACTTGTCAACCACTAAGAGCGCCATATAGCTACGCATGCTTGTCAACCACTAAGACAGCCAGATAGCTACGCATACTTGGCAACCACTAAGACCACCAGATAGCTACGCATACTTGTCAACCACTAAGACCGCCAGATAGCTACGCATACTTGGCAACCACTAAGACCACCAGATAGCTACGCATACTTGTCAACCACTAAGACCGCCAGATAGCTACGCATACTTGTCAACCACTAAGACCACCAGATAGCTACGCATACTTGTCAACCACTAAGACCGCCAGATAGCTACGCATACTTGTCAACCACTAAGACCGCCAGATAGCTATTCATGCTTGTCAACCACTAAGACCGCCAGATAGCTATGCATGCTTATCAACCACTAAGACCGCCATATAGCTATGCATACTTGTCAACCACTAAGACCGTCAGATAGCTATGCATACTTGTCAACCACTAAGACCGTCAGATAGCTACGCATACTTGTCAACCACTAAGACCGCCAGATAGCTACGCATACTTGTCAACCACTAAGACCGCCAGATAGCTACGCATACTTGTCAACCACTAAGCCCGTCAGATAGCTACGCATGCGTGTCAACCACTAAGACCCTCAGATAGCTACGCATACTTGTCAACCACTAAGACCGTCAGATAGCTATGCATACGTGTTAACCACTAAGACAGCCAGATAGCTATTCATGCTTGTCAACCCTAAGACCGCCAGATAGCTATTCATGCTTGTCAACCACTAAGACCGCCATATAGCTACGCATGCTTGTCAACCACTAAGACCGCCAGATAGCTACGCATACTTGTCAACCACTAAGACCGCCATATAGCTACGCATGCTTGTCAACCACTAAGACCGCCAGATAGCTACGCATACTTGGCAACCACTAAGACCACCAGATAGCTACGCATACTTGTCAACCACTAAGACCGCCAGATAGCTACGCATACTTGTCAACCACTAAGACCACCAGATAGCTACGCATACTTGTCAACCACTAAGACCGCCAGATAGCTACGCATACTTGTCAACCACTAAGACCGCCAGATAGCTATTCATGCTTGTCAACCACTAAGACCGCCAGATAGCTATGCATGCTTGTCAACCACTAAGACCGCGATATAGCTACGCATACTTGTCAACCACTAAGACCACCAGATAGCTATTCATACTTGTCAACCACTAAGACAGCCAGATAGCTACGCATACTTGTCGACCACTAAGACCACCAGATAGCTATTCATACTTGTCAACCACTAAGACAGCCAGATAGCTATTCATGCTTGTCAACCACTAAGACCGCCATATAGCTACTCATGCTTGTCAACCACTAAGACCGCCATATAGCTATTCATGCTTGTCAACCACTAAGACCGCCATATAGCTACGCATGCTTGTCAACCACTAGGACTGCCAGATAGCTATTCATGCTTGTCAACCACTAAGACCACCATATAGCTACGCATGCTTGTCAACCACTAGGACTGCCAGATAGCTATTCATGCTTGTCAACCACTAAGACCACCATATAGCTATTCATGCTTGTCAACCACTAAGACCGCCATATAGCTACGCATGCTTGTCAACCACTAGGACTGCCAGATAGCTATTCATGCTTGTCAACCACTAAGACCGCCATATAGCTACGCATGCTTGTCAACCACTAGGACTGCCAGATAGCTATTCATGCTTGTCAACCACTAAGACCGCCATATAGCTACGCATGCTTGTCAACCACTAGGACTGCCAGATAGCTATTCATGCTTGTCAACCACTAAGACCACCAGATCCGCTGCACATATTTAATTGTATTCTAATAGATTAAAAATAATTTCCATTTATTCAACCTCTTTCAGCTCTGAACATATGTCAATCCTTTTAGAGCTTATACAAATATTGTGGCATGTTTTAATGACACGCGGAATGATCAAGTGCCGTATGTCATTCTTCAGTTGCCACCAACCTGTCAATAAGACACGTTTCTCGTCAGCTCTTGATCGTAGCGTAGTTAATAGTGTAGAATGTTTTTATTAATGTGAGGAAAACTCCAAATGGCATGACACGACACGCAGACATGTACGGCCAATAGTAACTGTACTGTATGAGGATATGTATCCAGAAATAACTGTGCAAGCTAGCTATGTATTGATTATTCTAAAAGGTCTGTACAGTATACGCAAATAAGGAATTTGCCGTGTTTAAATCGTGCTTAGAGTGTGACGTCACACTTGATGTCATTTTACTGGCATGTTTGAGGTTTTGTGATGTCATTTATGCACTCTTAAAAAAGAACACCAACTATTTTGCGATTTTATGATATTTTGGCTATGTTAGAATGGAACTACTATTTGTATTTGCGATTTTATGATATTTTGGCTATGTTAGAATGGAATTACTATTAGTATTTGCGATGTTATGATATTTTGGCTATGTTAGAATGGAATTACTATTAGTACGTGCGATGTTATGATATTTTGGCTATGTTAGAATGGAACTACTATTTGTATTTGCGATATTTAAGGTCATATAACACATGGTTTGACGTTCGTTCTAAGCGCTGGAATTAAGCACATAGGCCTACGGCCTGCGTGATTAATTCTTACGCGCCAGAACTCCACCTGATGTTAACTTCGCTAATATCTAACTGAACGACATAATTATATTATTTCTAAAATATAAGTTTAGGATTATATACTAAATAACCTCTGTTGCTTATATCTGATCAACGGATAGGGTAGAACTGTTTGAGCATATAGTAAAAGTAAAGTGTTTGTTTATTATAGTGTAACCCCTATTTAAAGGGCCATCCATTTCTGACTTATGAGACATCTCTTTTTATGAACATCAGTACTTCCCGAAACCTATGCGTGTATTGCAAGGCGCCTGGCTGGTAGGCAATCGGTAACAAGTATTTAACTAGCTGGTGGATCACCAACCGGCCATATCAGAACGAACCCCTGACCCCCCGATCCGTAAGCGGACGCATTAACCACTAGGCCACGGACACATAGTTTATCACATTTATGTTAACTCGATAATGAAACACGTTTCCATCTAGAACCACCGATCTTCCGCAAGCCAGCTATATAGCTTCCCACATGATATAATCCGATACTCCCAATTGGGATTCGAACATGCAGTGAGGTCAAGTGCATTGAAGTCAACGACCGTAACCACCCCGCAACGGAGGCCCCAAAATTTAGTTGTGAACTGTGAATTTTCAATATATAAGTCTTTAAAGTATTTAATCAATTGTTATCTTTATCACGAGACGAACTTATGTGTAATCTTATCGAGTAACATCAAGAGGAATGTTTGGCAAACACGAATGAATTTGAATACCTAATTTCCATACACCCATATCGAGATGCCTATAGCAGCATTTGAAGTTTGATATTCTCGTGTTCTCCTTTAAGTTCACAATGCCGACATTCTACAATCAGATGGACACGCCGCCCATAGTTAACTATCTCCTACATTTAATTAATTACCTAGATAACATTGCGTTTCCTTTATTTGCAGGTGTATATTGTTGTACTACTGTAGCATTGTAGAAAACTACCTGAGCAATTTCTAGCTTTACCATTCCATATCAGACTTTGCTGTTTATACACAAATGTACACGCATCAATGTACTGGCACCAGTACACACACATAGATATACATCAGTACACACATATATATATATATCAGTGCACACACATATATATACATTAGTGCACACACACACACACATAGATATACATCAGTGCACACACATAGATATACAAGATATACATCAGTGTACACACATATATATATACATCAGTGTACACACATAGATATACATCAGTGCACACACATAGATATACATCAGTGCACACACATATATATATACATCAGTGTACACACATAGATATACATCAGTGCACACATATATATATATATATCAGTGCAGACATATAGATATACATCAGTACACACATATATATACATCAGTGCACACACATAGATATACATCAGTGCACACATATAGATATACATCAGTGCACACACATAGATATACACCAGTACACACATACAGATATACATCAGTACACACATATATATACATCAGTGCACACACGTAGATATACATCAGTGCACACATATAGATATACATCAGTGCACACACATAGATATACATCAGTACACATACATAGATATACATCAGTGCACACACATATATATACATCAGTGCACACACATAGCTATACATCAGTGTACACACATAGATATACATCAGTGCACACACATAGATATACATCAGTACGCATACATAGATATACATCAGTGTACACACATATATATACATCAGTGCACACACATAGCTATACATCAGTGTACACACATATATATATACATCAGTGCACACACACACATATATATACACCAGTGCACACACATATATATACATCAGTGCACACATATAGATATATATCAGTGCACACATATAGATATGCATCAGTACACACATATATATACATCAGTGCACATACATAGATATACATCAGTGCACACATATATATATATATATATCAGTGCACACACATAGAAATACACCAGTACACACATATAGATATACATCAGTACACACATATATATACATCAGTGCACACACATAGATATACATCAGTGCACACATATAGATATACATCAGTACACACATATAGATATACATCAGTACACACATAGATATACATCAGTGCACACACATATATATACATCAGTGCACACACACACATAGATATACATCAGTGCACACACATAGATATACAAGATATACATCAGTGTACACACATATATATATACATTAGTGTACAAACATAGATATACATCAGTGCACACACATATATATATATACATCAGTGCACACACATATATATACATCAGTGTACACACATAGATATACATCAGTGCACACATATAGATATACATCAGTGCACACATATAGATATACATCAGTACACACATATATATACATCAGTGCACACACATAGATATACATCAGTGCACACATATAGATATACATCAGTGCACACACATATATATACAAGATATACATCAGTGTACACACATATATATATACATCAGTGTACACACATAGATATACATCAGTGCACACATATAGATATATATCAGTGCACACATATAGATATACATCAGTACACACATATATATACATCAGTGCACACACATAGATATACATCAGTGCACACATATAGATATACATCAGTGCACACACATATATATACATCAGTACACACACATAGATATACATCAGTACACACATATATATACATCAGTGCACACACATAGATATACATCAGTGCACACATATAGATATACATCAGTACACACATATAGATATACATCAGTACACACATATATATACATCAGTGCACACACATAGATATACATCAGTGCACACACATAGATATACATCAGTACACACACATAGATATACATCAGTACACATACATAGATATACATCAGTGCACACACATATATATACATCAGTACACACACATAGATATACATCAGTGTACACACATAGATATACATCAGTGCACACACATAGATATACATCAGTACACATACATATATATACATCAGTACACACACATAGATATACATCAGTACACACATATATATACATCAGTGCACACACATAGATATACATCAGTGCACACACATAGATATACATCAGTGCACACACATAGATATACATCAGTACACATACATAGATATACATCAGTGCACACACATATATATACATCAGTGCACACACATAGATATACATCAGTGCACACACATAGATATACATCAGTGCACACACATAGATATACATCAGTACACATACATAGATATACATCAGTGCACACACATATATATACATCAGTGCACACACATAGATATACATCAGTGCACACATATATATATACATCAGTGCACACACATATATATACATCAGTGCACACACATATATATACATCAGTGCACACACATAGATATACATCAGTGCACACACATAGATATACATCAGTACACACATATATATACATCAGTGCACATACATAGATATACATCAGTGCACACAATATATATATACATCAGTGCACACACATAGATATACATCAGTACACACACATAGATATACATCAGTACACACATAGATATACATCAGTGCACACACATAGATATACATCAGTGCACACACATAGATATACATCAGTGCACACACATAAAAGATATACATCAGTGTACACACACATAGATATACATCAGTGTACAAACATAGATATACATCAGTGCACACACATAATATATATACATCAGTGCACACACATATATATACATCAGTGCACACACATAGATATACATCAGTGCACACATATAGATATACATCAGTGCACACATATAGATATACATCAGTACACACATATATATACATCAGTGCACACACATAGATATACATCAGTGCACACATATAGATATACATCAATGCACACATATAGAAATACACCAGTACACACATATAGATATACATCAGTACACACATATATATACATCAGTGCACACACATAGATATACATCAGTGCACACATATAGATATACATCAGTACACACATATAGATATACATCAGTACACACATATATATACATCAGTGCACATACATAGATATACATCAGTGCACACACATAGATATACATCAGTGCACACATATAGATATACATCAGTACACACATATAGATATACATCAGTACACACATATATATACATCAGTGCACACACATAGATATACATCAGTGCATACACACATAGATATACATCAGTACACACACATATATATATATACATCAGTGCACACATAT
>CM026390.1:51705186-51784620 GCA_014843695.1 Archivesica marissinica
TGTGATTTTTCTATGTCCTCTAGTATATAATGTAGGTGTGCGTTTTCTATGTCCTCTAGTATATAATGTAGGTGTGCGTTTTCTATGTCCTCTAGTATATAATGTAGGTGTGCGTTTTCTATGTCCTCTAGTATATAATGTAGGTGTGCGTTTTCTATGTCCTCTAGTATATAATGTAGGTGTGCGTTTTCTATGTCCTCTAGTATATAATGTAGGTGTGCGTTTTCTATGTCCTCTAGTATATAATGTAGGTGTGCGTTTTCTATGTCCTCTAGTATATAATGTAGGTGTGCGTTTCTATGTCCTCTAGTATATAATGTAGGTGTGCGTTTTCTATGTCCTCTAGTATATAATGTAGGTGTGCGTTTTCTATGTCCTCTAGTATATAATGTAGGTGTGCGTTTTCTATGTCCTCTAGTATATAATGTAGGTGTGCGTTTTCTATGTCCTCTAGTATATAATGTAGGTGTGCGTTTTCTATGTCCTCTAGTATATAATGTAGGTGTGCGTTTTCTATGTCCTCTAGTATATAATGTAGGTGTGCGTTTTCTATGTCCTCTAGTATATAATGTAGGTGTGCGTTTTCTATGTCCTCTAGTATATAATGTAGGTGTGCGTTTTCTATGTCCTCTAGTATATAATGTAGGTGTGCGTTTTCTATGTCCTCTAGTATATAATGTAGGTGTGCGTTTTCTATGTCCTCTAGTATATAATGTAGGTGTGCGTTTTCTATGTCCTCTAGTATATAATGTAGGTGTGCGTTTTCTATGTCCTCTAGTATATAATGTAGGTGTGCGTTTTCTATGTCCTCTAGTATATAATGTAGGTGTGCGTTTTCTATGTCCTCTAGTATATAATGTAGGTGTGCGTTTTCTATGTCCTCTAGTATATAATGTAGTTGTGCGTTTTCTATGTCCTCTAGTATATAATGTAGGTGTGCGTTTTCTATGTCCTCTGTTATATAATGTAGGTGTGCGTTTTCTATGTCCTCTAGTATATAATGTATGTTTGCGTTTTCTATGTCCTCTAGTATATAATATATAATGTAGTTGTGCGTTTTCTATGTCCTCTAGTATAATAGCAATGGCAAGATGAATGAATAAGGTGCTGTAAAGGTATCTAGGTTCCTTACTTAAACGTGAATAGTCAACTAGAGTATTCACCCGGAATTAATTTTAAAGTTTAATTAACGTCGTATGTTACCCATTTGTATGTTACCGAGTAGTTTGCCTAACCACACTTTTCCTGGGCAGGCTCCAGTTGTTAACCATGCAATAGTTGGTGCACTGACATCCGTAATAAAATTGCCAACATTTTCATATAAAGAAATACGGTCTGAACGACGGGGCTCGAACCCGTGACAATCAGTGATGATATGCTACAGTGGTATACAAGTCAGCGACCGTAACCACCCAGAATGGATGTATCAACTTAAAGTCAGAAGATCACACGGCAGGTGTGGCTTACCTCCCCAGTAGAGGTCATCACCCAGCTTACCTCCCCAGTATCGGTCAGCACCCAGTTTACCTCCCCAGTATTGCTCAGCACCCAGCTTAGGATGATACTACAAGTAAGAGTACACAACGAAGAACTACCCAGTGCTGAATTCTAGTAGGCAAATCAGTATAACACGGTTATTGAACCCGAACCGCTGTCGCCGTAGTCCAACCTGCTAACCATTGCACCACAAATCTCGTGTGGCAATTATAGATAAACAGACAGACATATACTTTATTACATGTCAGCTTAAATGGCTAAATATTCATAAGCAGATTTTATTTCACCAAAAGTAGGATTTCGATCTAACTGTTATCGAGCCTTATTGGATTGTAAGTAGTTTTATTTTTAAACTTTATTTATTTTACAACAATTGCGAAACAATCTGTAACAACAGATATTAATCACTCTCGTTGGCGCGGATGGCAGCGTACTTTGTTGTCATTCGTGTGGGCGGAAACCGGAGTATCCGGAGAAAACACATCTGTCAGATCTGGCGACCACCGTACAACCTCACACACTAATACATGTATCAGTAGTTTTAGGCATTGTCATTGAATTTGACTCTCTATATTGTAATAATAGTATACTCGCTTGCATGTTTTCTTCTACATAAATCAGATCTACAGCTTAGGTCATATAATACAGTATTATATGTAACTGTACACACACTCCAACTACCATAGCTTGTGTACACAGATCAGATGGAAACAGAATACGTAGATTGTGTTTATCAACTAATTGAGAATGAAGCAGAAAGGGGAGCACCTCTTGAACTAGACGACCAATGTACTGTTCTAACGCCATTCAAGAGGATAATAGGATTAATGAGTATGTAGAAAGCTCAGAACTAGTTGGATGTGTGTGCACCAACGTGAAAATGGGATCTAAGTGTAGAAAACAACTGAAAATTCAGGCAAAAAAACAAACTGAATTCTTTGATCTAATCTTATAATTAAACATTTTCAATAATACAATCTATGTAGAAAGTAACGCTATACTATTACAGTTACAAATAGTAGGTCGCAGCATTATAAATACAAATATTTGATCTAAATTCCAATATAACAAGATATTCAGCGCA
Source organism: Archivesica marissinica (assembly GCA_014843695.1). Taxonomy (NCBI): domain Eukaryota; kingdom Metazoa; phylum Mollusca; class Bivalvia; order Venerida; family Vesicomyidae; genus Archivesica; species Archivesica marissinica. Next base: position 51,707,768 of record CM026390.1, read on the forward strand.
AATTCATGATTGATTGATTAATTGAAGTAGCTCGCTCAAAGAAAATCAAAAACGAACTCTTTTATTGGTTTATATGTTCGGTGCAAGTTCTATTGCCGCAATGGTAAGTGGTCAAATACTGTATCAAATAACAGTTGTTTCGTGTGTATCAATACAATGTTTGATTTGTGGTAAGTATTGCCATAGAACGTTACTTACACTTCATTCGTACCGACATTCAAATACTGAACATACCGTCTCCGTGGCCTAGTGTTTAAAACGTCCGCTTACGGAGCGGGAGGTCGAAGCTTCGAACCTCGCCAGGGGTTCATTCTGATTGAATAATGGTTACTGGGTGCCTACCAGTCTGGCACATGGCCTGTAGTGGGATATGAATGGGATGTAATCATGTTTTCAATGGTTACTGGGTGCCTACCAGTCTGGCACATGACCTGTAGTGGGATATGAATGGGATGTAATCATGTTTCCAATGGTTACTGGGTGCCTACCAGTCTGGCACATGGCCTGTAGTGGGATATGAATGGGATGTAATGATGTTTCCAATGGTTACTGGGTGCCTACCAGTCTGGCACATGGCCTGTAGTGGGATATGAATGGGATGTAATCATGTTTCCAATGGTTACTGGGTGCCTACCAGTCTGGCACATGGCCTGTAGTGGGATATGAATGGGATGTAATCATGTTTCCAATTGTGATCTCATAAGTCAGAAATGATTGGTCTTTTCAGTAAGGGGTGACACTTTAATAAACAAACAACAAACTTTACTACCTTATTTGAACTGTGGGTTATAGCTTAAACTTGATTTGCGAAGCAAGTTCTAACAACTTATATTAATCACTCTCGGATGAAAGCGTATATGTGGTCATTCGTATGGGGGGGAAACCGGAGTACCCGGAGAAAACCCACATGTCCGATCTGGCGACCAGCGTACCATCTCACATACTTCCCGGTCCGAGGATCGAACCCATGTTGCATTGGTGAGAAGCGAGCGCGCTAACCACTGCGCTAATCGGACAGCTTATGGGTTATATAAAGTCCTAGTGGTGTTGAGGCCAACGGGTTCAAAACCTAGGTTAATGTGTACTAACATAAGTGAAGGAGTGCTGTATAAACAAAGAAGAACTTAAACAACACTATTTATTCGGTGTGGCTGACGTAAACAGTATCATCGTGCTTATAATCACAGTAGCTACATAGCAAACCAGTTATAAGAGCACGATTTCACTGATTGATTTGTTTTGGGTTATAAAGTCGCACTATCAACTTGGGCTATACGTGTGTTTTACGTTTATTTATCGTCGCTACCGGTTGTCCACATGAGCGACGCCTCCTCAAGAGATTAGTCATTTTCGAATGTTGGAGGATAGTGCATTGATACAGACAGAGACCCATTCCAGAGTCTTCTCTGGTTCTTTTACGTGCACGATGTAAAGCACCGACACGAGACATCGGTTTAACGTCCCATCTGAAAGGCTGTTAATTTTATTAGGGTCAGACGGGGGGTCGAACCTGGGTTATATGGCTAGTCTCCTGCTGTTAAAGGTGGAGGAAGACCCCAGGTGCCTCTCTGAACAGTAATTGGTATTGCAGATTACATGATCATATATGTGTATTTGAGAAATATGCTATGGGGTTGTTGCCGCTGCGCAATGGTTGAGGTGTCAAATTTGTAATTTCTAGGCCGGGCTACACCCGCCCACATAACCCGGACCCATCTCTCTTTCTCTGTTCTTGCACCCAATTATATGTAGCATTGCTAGCCAGAACACATTTGTTATATGTAAGCCATATAATACTGTTGTGGAGGGCCCACTACTAATGTTGTTAGGACTTGTGTACCAGCCCAATTGTTAATTATGGTCCGCCTTCGTGGTCGAGTGATTAAGGTCGCTGACTTGTATACCACTGTAACCTATCATCACTGATGGTCACGGGTTCGAGCCCCGCTCAGGCCGTGTCTCATTTATATGAAAAAGTTGGCAGTTTCTTACGGATGTTGGTGCACCCAAGTACTGGTTAACCGCTGGAGCCTGTCCAGGAAAGGTGTTGTTAGGTAAACTGCCCGCCGGCGATATAGCCCAAAATGGTGCTGATGCAGGCGTAAAACCCGAAATATAAATAAATATAACATTTGTTAATTATCTCTATGCAATATTTATGATAGCTACATACGGTTGTATTTGCTTATATAACTAAGGAGATTGTCTCTCAGAAATCCACTGCTACAACGTAATCTCTACACGTGTTATTATATGAGCAATAGTACGAGGATATTTGTGTTTATCAGTGGAAGAATGGAAGTTATCTTTAGTGAGCTCTGAATTGGTGTATCTTCACGAGTGGAACAGCCACGGTAGCCACGATAGCACCACGATAGCGACACGATATCCACTGTAGCGCCACGATAGCGCTACGATAGCCACGATAGCGCCACGATAGCGCAACGATAGCCACGATAGCGCAACGATAGCCACGAAAGCCACTAGTGAAAATACACTATTTCGGAGCTCACGAGATGAGATAAACTCCAATCTTACACTGAGAAACACACCTTTTCTATTTATTTTATGTTTTCAAAATAATAATTGCCCATTATAGTGACATGAAGCCGATTGCATGTTTTATTTACTTTGCGGAGAGCCCTTCACGTTGATGTCGAAAAACCTCATTACCGCCATTCAATACACAATTGAACTAGTTCACATTTAATCATGTTATGCGCATTAGACATGAAATGCATGTTAATCTTCTTTATTGGATAACAAATATATGTAACAACACACACATATGCCAGTATTTTACTCACGTGGAATATTCAGCAACTATTTTCCACCCCTGACCCTCTCTTTTCCACCTGTGGTTTTCTTTCCGCGAGATTGTTTTCGTCTACGTAGAATGGTCATAGTTTGTTTACCTTGTGAAGTTATATTCAAATGTATAAAGAACATGCTAAATGCTTACTCAATACTTATTTGTATCTGTGTTATTGTTATTACTGGGCATATGCGGCACGCTAAATGGATACATGCATTGTCTGAAAGTAGATCCAACAAAAAGCAGTGAGAAATAAAATGTGTAATTACACTATATCATTGTAATGCATTTAATACATAATTATGTTTACACTAACCATGAGTTACATATATAGAGAATTGAAGGCATATATCAAACGTCCGTTACGACCCATCCATTTATCCGCTATGTCACTAAACCAACGTAAGATAGAAATTACAAGGTACAAAACGTTAACTTATAAAATTTACCAGCTACTGCACGTTAATGTGAGAAATGTTCCTTTTCAGCAGTGATGGACGCGGTGCTAGTGTACACTACACTGAACTAGAATAGTTGCTATCTAGTTTACAGAACTTTGTATTAGACACTGAGACAGCATTCTTTGCATTAAACGAAATATCTCGAATCATAGTTACTACAAAGCAAAGTTCTGGACAATGATCCAGTTTCTGGAGTGTTTATTCCGTGATTGTATTTATAAATTGTTATGCAAATTGCTTGCTTGGTCTGACGAGAAAATGACTATTAGTAACTCTTTGAACTTTTCAGCTTTTCTGCCACTATTGAAACAAACGCGCCATACCAAATCCATCTTAGCTGTTCATGCTGCTCAGATCTATGTGGAGCTTATGCCAAGAAAATTGGAAAACAAGTGTTTTGTTGATACGTCGTTCATCTTGATGTCAGAACAAGGGTACACACACAAGGTTATATAGTGCGATTGTACTGTTCGATCATTTGTATGAAATAGTGTTCATTTCTTACGCCCCGTCATCTTTCGCATCAATTCATCGTCCGTTGCTGGTAATTGTAAGGTGCATACGGCATCCATCGGCTCCGTGTCTGAACACGGTTCTGGATTTGTCATCATGGACCACGGAGCTAAATCGATGACAACATGTCAGTACCATGGTACTGCCTGGTACTATCGTGGAAAGAAACATAAAGGTGGTACAATACTCCAGCAGTGTCCACGTATGTTTTGTTGGTATGTGTTGGAGGTTTACGGTCGCTTTTGGCATATAGCGACAATCGAGCGAAATATTACTGGCGGGGAAGACATCGGGTGCCCCTCCGAGCAGTATTTCAGGTAGGAACTGGTATTCGGGTAGAACCACCGACCGTCCGCAAGCCAGCTGGATAGCTTCCTCGCATGAAAGAATTCGATACACCAAGTGTGATTCGAACCTACAGCAGTGGGAAATGTGACCTCATGTGGCATCTTCCATTGCAGCTACGGAGATAGTAATGTGTCAGGTGATGATAACCCTAACATTAACAATACAAGTTGATGGTACTAACTTTTTAATCCATCAAAGACGACTAATTACAATATAAGCTGTCAGTTGTATGTATTAGTATTCTGTCTCGAAGTGTATAAACACGTACACGGGGACATTACACTGGTATATAGAGCTCTAAAGTGGCTTGTAATGGCAGTCACATCTGTTGGTAATGCCTATGTAGATACGTTGTACAGGGTGTTGCATAAAGGTACAGTCTACATGTCGAATTCCTTCGGACCGAACAAAATACTTCGACATAACCGAAGTTTGACGTAACGAAATTCGATATAAACGGAGCCAGTTATGTGTACAATGATAGTGTCTGAAACGGGTCTGTGATCCGACTTCGAGATAACCGGATAATTCGACATATCCGATTTTGACATAACGGTTGTAGACCGTATGTCATATATTGGCAGACATATTGTATTATATCTGCGGTATTTAAGTACAAATTGAGATATGCTTTAAAGTATATACATATAAATAGGACATGCACATGAGAAATGAACGAATGCAGATCAAGAAATAGACTTTAAGATGTGCAGAAGAGACGTGTGTGTCTTCAGCAACTAGATGCATTGTTAAATATGGATGCATGTGAAATGGTCTTATGCTACATGTATACTATGCTGTACATGGAAATAATAATAATAATAATAAAGACTTTATTTAACGAGATAACTCATTTGAACAATTAGGTTAATCTACGATGAGGCCCTCAACAAATTAAAACATGAAATAGCATAATGAAACATGTAAACTTGAAACTTGTGTATTTGTTTAAACGCCTATTTCTACATATAAATACATATTCAATGGCGGTGTACAATAATGAATTAAATGATAATAAAAACAGTACATCAATCCAGACACCAACATTAAATAAACAGTCATTAATGAAGAAATCACATTAGAATATTCAGAACAATGCGTAGTAGTCTCTGAAGAAGTGAGTTTTCAATTGTTTCTTGAATAGGTTAACTGACTCACTTTGTCTAAGGCTCAACGGCAGTTCATCCAGTAAATGTAAACAATTACCAGTAAAACTTTCATAGGAAATAAGATATAAGCTGCAAGAACTAATACTTATAGTCATGTATAATTGTATATTATCAGTTTATTAGGTTATTGGTCTGTTCTTTGCACCACCTGATATATAAAGCTTAGTGTGGAAAAGAATGTGCTGTTTTGCTGTGATAAGGGAGGGAATTCCACAAGTGTGACCCTGAATATAAAAACGATTTCCTAAAAACTTCAGTAGTTGGCTTAGGAGGGTAAATTTGGGTATTGACTATGGATAAGTATTTATTTATCGAGAATATGATCCGATTCATTGAAACCATAATTGTACACGCATAGCTCAAGTTACAACTAAATTAACGTGACTGGATTTGTCCATTAATTCCGAATTGATTGTTCCATCCTACGATAGATGGCTGTCTGTATTAACCAAGTCATTGCTCTATCGGAAACTTAGCTGCCCACATACAATTCTAAATTTACGAATGGTTGTTGCCAGTCAATTAACAAGTGCATGTTCTGTTTCTGTATTGCATCGAGGTATGAACTGTATGTTGTTTTCGGTTTTTATGCAAATTAAGTGTAAAAAGCTGATATTTTATACCTCGCAGAAAAAGAACATTCAATTGTTGTAATTACAATTAATATTTTACAAATTACAAAACATGTTGACTTTTTGTCTCCTTTTTTTAAAAACTTTATTTATTTTGCAACGATTGCGAAGCAAGTTCTAACAACTTATATTAATCACTCACGTTGGCGCGGATGAAAGCGTATTATATTATGTGGTCTTCGTGTGGGAGGACGAGAGACTGACATTCAACTATTTTTGAGTATTTGCATGCGTTATTTCTCCCGGAAAATGTTCTCGATTAGTTTTCAAGAGCATGAAACACTCATTAATAAAGCATCCGAAACAATTGGCAGTACTTAATAGCTATATGTTTATTTCCATAAACCTGTTAATAGCAAACAGGTGGATAACTGATGAGAATAATTAATGTTTACCAGAATCCAGTTCCTTCAACCTGTACCAAGATGGCGACTGATGAGGGTAATATACGTGTACAATTACTCAGTTCTTTCAATCTGTACTAAGAATGGGGTCATTTTTACGTTTATTGACCTCAAACTCAGTCTCTCGTACACCTTTATTACCCCGCTAATCAGTTTCACATTGCATGACGTCAATACCAATGTCTGAGACAGCTCAAAGACAAATAACTGACATTAGTGGGTATTATCCTCGCTCGCTAACGGAAAAGTTCTCAAGATGAAAGGATAATGCTTTCACACGTCTACTGACAAACTAATTTTCATGTTTGCAGTGATTGAGATAGAAAGTAGATGCATAAATTATGTTAATTTTACCCTGTAGATACTAAAAGTGCGTCAGTTAATCTTAAACATACTGTTTTAAATTCTTAGTCATGCATGTAATTTTTTAATATATATTATTATACCGAGTTTCATATTGATCTTAGGATATTGTAGTTCATTCTAATTATCTCAGAGTTTAATTAATATTTTAATGTTAAGTAGTTTGATGTAAATGTCCTTTATTAATTCGCTTTGATATTAACTCCATTGAATATGTTTTATGTAAAAATAGGCGGTTTATCAAATAAAAAAATTTCAATTTTCAATGTGTTGTGATATTTAATCTAAATACTATTAGTAATGTTCTACTCGCAACCACATCGTGTGTCTCAGACTCTCAGTGGCTGGGTATCATGTCGTTTTTCACTGCGACCTAAGCAGAAACTTAAAAGCACGAGTACCATGAAGGACATAGATCGCTCACCCTGGTTGAATATCTCAAAGGGCTATGAAACATACGAGTGTTCGGAAATAATACATTTGTTGTAAAACCACTATACGTCAAATTCTCTAAATATTATTTATATGGTTTATAATTAATACAATCGGTCTCCCATTGGAATAGTATAGTTGCAGCACAAAAATCGTTAGACCTATCCATATAGCTAGTTTGGTATCATTACATCTAATTGTAGAGGAAATATATCCCAGACAATCAGCTTTGACGGATGTGACATGTGTTGTAAAATGCAATGCAGCAACCTTATTTTGGTATGCGACAAATAGCTATCCTTGATGTATCCAAATGCCAAGGCGTCTGATATCTGTATATCTTCAAGTAATGAACATATGCTTCGGACAAGAATCTCGAAAAGACATGCCATCCGGTGGTTACTGAAATTATGTGGCGTCTGTATATAACACATATACTCAAGTGACACAAAATAATATATACGTACATCGACGCAAAGCACACATTTTCCCGGCAGTGGACTAATACTTCATGCCATACAACTTTTAATATGAGAAAAATTGTATTAATACTGATACTTGTCAGCTATGGAACTGTTTACGGCAGAGTGTTGTTTACTAGAAATGACATTGGCACATGTGATTTTACATGCAAGGACATTGTGGTTTCTCAGATGATATTTAAGAGATTTACAATGTAAGTCACAGTTAATTATGTGACCCCCATTATGTGTGTACATTATCCCCCCAGGCTCGATCCCCCGTCTGACCCTAATAAAATTAACAGTCTTTCAGATGGGACGTTAAACCGAGATCTCGTGTCGGTGCTTTACACCGTGCACGTAAAAGAACCAGAGGAGACTCTGGAATGGGTCTATCTATGTATCATTGCACTATCCTCCAAAATCTAAAATGACTAATAATATCAGCTGGAGTCGCTCATATGGGCAACCGGTAGCGACGATAAATAAACGTAGAAACAACAATCATTTGAGCAAAGTTAGTAGTGGTTCGCTACATGCAACATGTCAAAGCTCTTTATATTAAGGCTGTTTATTAGTCCGTCCAATTTGACTGTATTTACTACTGGTCGATTTACTATAGAACGAAGGAGACAATTTAGAGGTGTGCATCCTAAGCCCCCACACTGGTATGCTACACAATAACAAACGTTTGATTTCATAGGACCTTCCTGAAAAAGAACAACCTCAATGTCGCCGGATATGGCTAATTGGAAAGGCTACATGACGTTCTTGGAAAGGCTACATGACGTTTCCTGTAAGTGTTCCCTTCGAACTGTATGTCTATTTCGCTTCCTTTTCGCATCATATTAGAACTCATAGTTTACAATATGGAAGTCTCTAATTCGCTGACCACCCTAACTACAGCTACAATATGGAAGTCTCTACTTCGCTGATAACCCTAACTACAGGCTACAATATGGAAGTCTCTACTTCGCTGATAACCATAACTACAGGCTATAATATGGAAGTCTCTACTTCGCTGACAACCCTAACTACAGCTACAATATGGAAGTCTCTACTTCGCTGACCACCCTAACTACAGGCTACAATATGGAAGTCTCTACTTCGCTGACCACCCTAACTACAGATACAATATGGAAGTCTCTACTTCGCTGCCCACCCTAACTACAGGCTACAATATGGAAGTCTCTACTTCGCTGACCACCCTAACTACAGCTACAATATGGAAGTCTCTACTTCGCTGACCACCCTAACTACAGCTACAATATCGAAATCTTTACTTCGCTGACCACCCTAACTACAGGCTACAGTATGGAAGTCTCTACTTCACTGACCACCCTAACTACAGGCTACAATATGGAAGTCTCTACTTCACTGACCACCCTAACTACAGGCTACAATATGGAAGTCTCTACTTCGCTGACCACACTAAATACAGCTACAATATGGAAGTCTCTACTTCGCTGACCACCCTAACTACAGGCTACACTATGGATGTCTCTACTTCGCTGACCACCCTAACTACAGGCTACAATATATCTACTTCACTGACCACCCTAACTACAGGCTACAATATGGAAGTCTCTACTTCACTGACAACCCTAACTACAGGCTACAATATGGAAGTCTCTACTTCACTGACAACCCTAACTACAGGCTACAATATGGAAGTCTCTACTTCGCTGACCACCCTAACTACAGGATACAATATGGAAGTCTCTACTTCACTGACAACCCTAACTACAGGCTACAATATGGAAGTCTCTACTTCGCTGACCACCCTAACTACAGGCTACAATATGGAAATCTCTACTTAGCTGATAACCCTAACTACAGGCTAAAATATGGAAGTCTCTACATCACTGACCACCCTAACTACAGGCTACAATATGGAAGTCTCTACTTCGCTGACAACCCTAACTACAGGCTACAATATCGAAGTCTCTACTTCACTGACAACCCTAACTACAGGCTACAATATGGAAATATCTACTTCGCTGACAACCCTAACTACAGGCTACAATATGGAAGTCTCTACTTCACTGACCACCCTAACTACAGGCTACAATATGGAAGTCTCTACTTCACTGACAACCCTAACTACAGGCTACAATATGGAAGTCTCTACTTCACTGACCACCCTAACAACAGGCTACAATATGGAAGTCTCTACTTCGCTGACCACCCTAACTACAGCTACAATATGGAAGTCTCTACTTCACTGACAACCCTAACTACAGCTACAATATGGAAGTCTCTACTTCACTGACCACCCTAACTACAGGCTACAATATGGAAGTCTCTACTTCACTGACCACATTAACTACAGGCAACAATATGGAAGTCTCTACTTCGCTGACCACCCTAACTACAGCTACAATATTGAAGTCTCTACTTCACTGATAACCCTAACTACAGCTACAATATGGAAGTCTCTACTTCGCTGATAACCCTAACTACAGGCTACAATATGGAAGTCTCTACTTCGCTGATAACCCTAACTACAGGCTATAATATGGAAGTCTCTACTTCGCTGACAACCCTAACGACAGCTATAATATGGAAGTCTCTACTTCGCTGACCACCCTAACTACAGGCTACAATATGGAAGTCTCTATTTCGCTGACCACCCTAACTACAGCTACAATATGGAAGTCTCTACTTCGCTGACCACCCTAACTACAGCTACAATATCGAACACTTTACTTCGCTGACCACCCTAACTACAGGCTACAGTATGGAAGTCTCTACTTCACTGACCACCCTAACTACAGGCTACACTATGGAAGTTTCTACTTCACTGACCACCCTAACTACAGACTACAATATGGAAGTCTCTACTTCGCTGATCACACTAAATACAGCTACAATATGGAAGTCTCTACTTCGCTGACCACCCTAACTACAGGCTACAATATGGATGTCTCTATTTCGCTGACCACCCTAACTAGAGGCTACAATATCTCTACTTCACTGACCACCCTAACTACAGGCTACAATATGGAAGTCTCTACTTCGCTGACAACCCTAACTACAGGCTACAATATCGAAGTCTCTACTTCACTGACAACCCTAACTACAGGCTACAATATGGAAATATCTACTTCGCTGACAACCCTAACTACAGGCTACAATATGGAAGTCTCTACTTCACTGACCACCCTAACTACAGGCTACAATATGGAAGTCTCTACTTCACTGACAACCCTAACTACAGGCTACAATATGGAAGTCTCTACTTCACTGACCACCCTAACAACAGGCTACAATATGGAAGTCTCTACTTCGCTGACCACCCTAACTACAGCTACAATATGGAAGTCTCTACTTCACTGACAACCCTAACTACAGCTACAATATCGAAGTCTCTACTTCACTGACCACCCTAACTACAGGCTACAATATGGAAGTCTCTACTTCACTGACCACATTAACTACAGGCTACAATATGGAAGTCTCTACTTCGCTGACCACCCTAACTACAGCTACAATATTGAAGTCTCTACTTCACTGATAACCCTAACTACAGCTACAATATGGAAGTCTCTACTTCGCTGATAACCCTAACTACAGGCTACAATATGGAAGTCTCTACTTCGCTGATAACCCTAACTACAGGCTATAATATGGAAGTCTCTACTTCGCTGACAACCCTAACGACAGCTATAATATGGAAGTCTCTACTTCGCTGACCACCCTAACTACAGCTACAATATGGAAGTCTCTACTTCGCTGACCACCCTAACTACAGCTACAATATCGAACACTTTACTTCGCTGACCACCCTAACTACAGGCTACAGTATGGAAGTCTCTACTTCACTGAACACCCTAACTACAGGCTACACTATGGAAGTTTCTACTTCACTGACCACCCTAACTACAGGCTACAATATGGAAGTCTCTACTTCGCTGATCACACTAAATACAGCTACAATATGGAAGTCTCTACTTCACTGAACACCCTAACTACAGGCTACACTATGGAAGTTTCTACTTCACTGACCACCCTAACTACAGGCTACAATATGGAAGTCTCTACTTCGCTGACCACCCTAACTACAGGCTACAATATGGATGTCTCTATTTCGCTGACCACCCTAACTAGAGGCTACAATATCTCTACTTCACTGACCACCCTAACTACAGGCTACAATATGGAAGTCTCTACTTCACTGACAACCCTAACTACAGGCTACAATATGGAAGTCTCTACTTCACTGACAACCCTAACTACAGGCTACAATATGGAAGTCTCTACTTCACTGACAACCCTAACTACAGGCTACACAATATGGAAGTCTCTACTTCACTAACAACCCTAACTACAGGCTACAATATGGAAGTCTCTACTTCGCTGACCACCCTAACTACAGGCTACAATATCGAAGTCTCTACTTCACTGACAACCCTAACTACAGGCTACAATATGGAAATCTCTACTTCACTGACCACCCTAACTACAGCTACAATATGGAAGTCTCTACTTCGCTGACCACCCTAACTACAGCTACAATATCGAACACTTTACTTCGCTGACCACCCTAACTACAGGCTACAGTATGGAAGTCTCTACTTCACTGAACACCCTAACTACAGGCTACACTATGGAAGTTTCTACTTCACTGACCACCCTAACTACAGGCTACAATATGGAAGTCTCTACTTCGCTGATCACACTAAATACAGCTACAATATGGAAGTCTCTACTTCACTGATAACCCTAACTACAGCTACAATATGGAAGTCTCTACTTCACTGACCACCCTAACTACAGGCTACACTATGGAAGTTTCTACTTCACTGACCACCCTAACTACAGGCTACAATATGGAAGTCTCTACTTCGCTGACCACACTAAATACAGCTACAATATGGAAGTCTCTACTTCGCTGACCACCCTAACTACAGGCTATATTATGGATGTCTCTATTTCGCTGACCACCCTAACTACAGGCTACAATATCTCTACTTCACTGACCACCCTAACTACAGGCTACAATATGGAAGTCTCTACTTCACTGACAACCCTAACTACAGGCTACAATATGGAAGTCTCTACTTCACTGACAACCCTAACTACAGGCTACAATATGGAAGTCTCTACTTCGCTGACCACCCTAACTACAGGCTACAATATGGAAGTCTCTACTTCACTGACAACCCTAACTACAGGCTACAATATGGAAGTCTCTACTTCACTGACAACCCTAACTACAGCTACAATATGGAAGTCTCTACTTCGCTGACCACCCTAACTACAGCTACAATATCGAAATCTTTACTTCGCTGACCACCCTAATTACAGGCTACAGTATGGAAGTCTCTACTTCACTGACCACCCTAACTACAGGCTACAATATGGAAGTTTCTACTTCACTGACCACCCTAACTACAGGCTACAATATGGAAGTCTCTACTTCGCTGACCACACTAAATACAGCTACAATATGGAAGTCTCTACTTCGCTGACCACCCTAACTACAGGCTACAATATGGATGTCTCTATTTCGCTGACCACCCTAACTACAGGCTACAATATCTCTACTTCACTGACCACCCTAACTACAGGCTACAATATGGAAGTCTCTACTTCACTGACAACCCTAACTACAGGCTACAATATGGAAGTCTCTACTTCACTGACAACCCTAACTACAGGCTACAATATGGAAGTCTCTACTTCGCTGACCACCCTAACTACAGGCTACAATATGGAAGTCTCTACTTCACTGACAACCCTAACTACAGGCTACAATATGGAAGTCTCTATTTCGCTGACCACCCTAACTACAGGCTACAATATGGAAATCTCTATTTCGCTGACAACCCTAACTACATGCTAAAATATGGAAGTCTCTACTTCACTGACAACCCTAACTACAGGCTACAATATGGAAGTCTCTACTTCACTGACAACCCTAACTACAGCTACAATATGGAAGTCTCTACTTCACTGACCACCCTAACTACAGGCTACAATATGGAAGTCTCTACTTCACTGACCACATTAACTACAGGCTACAATATGGAAGTCTCTACTTCGCTGACCACCCTAACTACAGGCTACAATATGGAAGTCTCTACTTCACTGACAACCCTAACTACAGCTACAATATGGAAGTCTCTACTTCGCTGACCACCCTAACTACAGGCTACAATATAGAAGTCTCTACATCGCTGACCACCCTAACTACAAGCATTGACTGATTTCCCTCAACGTCTAACCACACACTTCCTCCTATACCAACCCTCTACATATGCATAGCGATTCATCAGACACATAGCCGAAAAGACGCATCCAAAATCACTAGCCACGTTCCTAAGGGTTTGTGGGGGGGGGGGGGGGTGGTAAAGGAACACAGTTTCAGGAACGACTTTGCGAGTCTATCTCGCCCAATGTGTTGAACCTATGTCGTTAACAATTAACAAACAAATATTTTTATATAATAATAATAATAATAATAAAGACTTTATTTAACGAGAGAACTCATTTGAACAATTAAGTCAATCTACGATGAGGCCCTCAATAAATTAAAACATTAGCATAATGAATCATGTAAACAGTAACAAGTAAAACTTCCAGGCATACTATTATGCCATCATTGTGTGCACGTGGAGCAACTCCGACTGATCAGGTGAATTCTTGTATGTTTATGTTTTATTCTACCAGATGTGAAGAAGTGAAGTGAGTTTATGTTTTTGTATATATTATCGTCATGAACTGGTCTTCATAACGAATTATAAACCCCTATACCACTGGCGTTAAGTGCAGCATCACAAGACGAGTACTTTATAAATTATAACAAATGAAAATTGCACGATTTATGCACCCTTTGAACGTGAATAAACAAGATGTGTTGCTTGCCGCTAGGTCGTTTCCTGGAATATCAGAACTGGGTCAAGTCCATGATTATATTATCCAAGGTTATAATAATCTAGACTAATACTAACATTTTTCGTATAGGTGTCGGACATGTTCTGTTCTGGCTGCATATCACGATCGGAACTGAACACGGTAGAGCTGTGCACACTATAGGAACTGTGCTCCGTCAGCCAGGAACCAGGAGCTGTGCACACTATAGGAACTGTTCTCCGTCAGCCAGGAACCAGGATCTCCGTCAGAGAAGAACAAGGAGCTGTGCACACTAGAAGCTTCTCTCCGACAGAAAAAAACAAGGAGCTGTGCACACTAGAAACTGCTCTCCGCCAGGCAAGAACCAGGAGCTGTGCGCACTAGAAGCTGCTCTTCGTCAGGCAAGAAACAGGAGCTGTGCACACTAGAAGCTGCTCTCCGTCAGGCAAAAACCAGGAGCTGTGCGCACTAGAAGCTGATCTCCGTCAGGCACGAACCAGGAGCTGTGCACACTAGACGCTGCTCTCTGTCAGGCACGAACCAGGAGCTGTGCACACTAGACGCTGCTCTCTGTCAGGCACGAACCAGGAGCTGTGCACACTAGAAGCTGCTCTCCGTCAGGCACGAACCAGGAGCTGTGCACACTAGAAGCTGCTCTCCGTCAGCCAAGAACCAGGAGCTGTGCACACTAGAAGTTGCTCTCCGTCTGGCACGAACCAGGAGCTGTGCACACTAGACGCTGCTCTCTGTCAGGCACGAACCAGGAGCTGTGCACACTAGAAGCTGCTCTCCGTCAGGCACGAACCAGGAGCTGTGCACACTAGAAGCTGCTCTCCGTCAGGCACGAACCAGGAGCTGTGCACACTAGAAGCTGCTCTCCGTCAGCCAAGAACCAGGAGCTGTGCACACTAGAAGTTGCTCTCCGTCAGGCACGAACCAGGAGCTGTGCACACTAGAAGCTGCTCTCCGTCAGCCAAGAATCAGGAGCTGTGCACAGTAGAAGCTGCTCTCCGTCAGGCACGAACCAGGAGCTGTGTATACTAGACGCTGCTCTCCGTCAGGCACGAACCAGGAGCTGTGCACACTAGACGCTGCTCTCCGTCAGGCACGAACCAGGAGCTGTGCACACTAGAAGCTGCTCTCCGTCAGGCACGAACCAGGAGCTGTGCACACTAGACGCTGCTCTCCGTCAGACAAGAACAAGGAGCTGTGCACACTAGAAGCTGCTCTCCGTCAGGCACGAACCAGGAGCTGTGCACACTAGAAGCTGCTCTCCGTCAGCCAAGAACAAGGAGATGTGCACACTAGACGCTGCTCTCTGTCAGCCAAGAACCATGAGCTGTACACACTAGAAGCTGCTCTCCGTCAGGTACGAACCAGGAGCTGTGTACACTAGAAGCTGCTCTTCGTCAGCCAAGAACCAGGTGTTGTGCACACTAGACGCTGCTCTCCGTCAGGCAAGAACTAGGAGCTGTGCGCACTAGAAGCTGCTCTCCGTCAGGCAAGAACCAGGAGTTGTGCACACTAGAAGCTGCTCTCCGTCAGGCACGAACCAGGAGCTGTGCACACTAGAAGCTGCTCCCTGTCATGCACGAACCAGGAGCTGTGCACACTAGACGCTGCTCTCCGTCAGACAAGAACAAGGAGCTGTGCACACTAGAAGCTGCTCTCCGTCAGGCAAGAACCAGGAGATGTGCACACTAGAAGCTGCTCTCCTTCAGACAAGAATAAGGACCTGTGAGCACTAGAAGCTGCTCTCCATCAGGCAAGAACAAGGAGATATGCACACTAGAAGCTGCTCTCCGTCAGGCAAGAACCAGGAGCTGTGAGCACTAGAAGCTGCTCTCCGTAAGGCACGAACAAGGAGCTGTGAGCACTAGAAGCTGTTCTCCGTCAGGCAAGAACCAAGGGCTGTGAGCACTAGAAGCTGCTCTCCGTCAGGCAAGAACCAGGAGCTGTGAGCACTAGAAGCTGCTCTCCGTCAGGCAAGAACAAGGAGCTGTATACACGAGACGCTGCTCTCCGTCAGGCACGAACCAGGAGCTGTGCACATTAGAAGCTGCTCTCCGTCAGGCACGAACCAGGAGCTGTGCACACTAGAAGCTGCTCTCCGTCAGGCACGAACCAGGAGCTGTGCACACTAGACGCTGCTCTCCGTCAGGCAAGAACCAGGAGCTGTGCACACTAGACGCTGCTCTCCGTCAGGCAGGAACAAGGAGCTGTATACACTAGACGCTGTTCTCCGTCAGGCAAGAACCAGGAGCTGTGCACACTAGAAGCTGCTCTCTGTCAGGCAAGAACCAGGAGTTGTGCACACTAGAAGCTGCTCTCCGTCAGGCAATATCCAGGAGCTTTGGCGCAATCGGTTTATTCACATTCAAAGAAATGAACTGACATTGCTTGCGATTGTCCCATGCAGGGTATGTGATTGTCCCGTGCAGCGTATTTGAGTGCCCCGTGCAGTGCATGCGAGTGTCCCGTGCAGTGTATATGAGGTCCCGTGCAATGTATGCGAATGCCCCGTGCAGTGTATGTGAGTATCCCGTGCAGTGTATGCAAGTATCCCGTGAAGTGTATGCGAGTGACCCGTGCAGTGTATGCGAGTGTCCCGTGCAGTGTATGCGAGTGTCCCGTGCAGTGTATGCGAGTATCCCGTGCAGTGTATGCGAGTGTCCCGTGCAGTGTATGCGAGTGTCCCGTGCAGTGTATGCGAGTGACCCGTGCAGTGTATGCGAGTGTCCCGTGCAGTGTATGCGAGTGTCCCGTGCAGTGTATGCGAGTGTCCCGTGCAGTATATGCGAGTATCCCGTGCAGTGTATGCGAGTGTCCCGTGCATTGTATGCGAGTGTCCCGTGCAGTGGATGCGAGTGTCCCGTGCAGTATATGTGAGTGTCCCATGCAGTGTATGTGAGTGTCCCGTGCAATGTATGTGAGTGTCCCGTGCAGTGTATGCGAGTGTCCCGTGCAGTGTATGCGAGTGTCCCATGCGTCCCGTGCAGTGTATGCGAGTGTCCCATGCGCCCCGTGAAGTGTATGCGAGTGTCCCGTGCATTGTATGCGAGTGTCTCGTGCATTGTTTGCGAGTGTCCCGTGCAGTGTATGCGAGTGTCCCGTGCAGTGTATGCGAGTGTCCGGTGCATTGTATGCGAGTGTCCCGTGCAGTGTATGCGAGTGTCCCGTGCAGTGTATTCGAGTGTCCCATGCAGTGTATGCGAGTGTCCCATGCGTCCCGTACATTGTATGCGAGTGTCCCGTGCAGTGTATGCGAGTGTCCCATGCGTCCCGTGCAGTGTATGCGAGTGTCCCATGCATCCCGTGCAGTGTATGCGAGTGTCCCGTGCAGTGTATGCGAGTGTCCCGTGCGTCCCGTGCAGTGTATGCGAGTGTCCCATGCATCCCGTGCAGTGTATGCGAGTGTCCCGTGCAGTGTATGCGAGTGTCCCGTGCGTCCCGTGCAGTGTATGCGAGTGTCCCGTGCAGTGTATGCGAGTGTCCCGTGCAGTGTATGCGAGTGTCCCGTGCAGTGTATGCGAGTGTCCCGTGCGTCCCGTGCAGGTGTATGTGAGTAGCCCGTGCAGTGTATGCGATGTACCGTGCATTGTATGCGAGTGCCCCATGCAGTGTATGCGAGTATCCCGTGCAGTGTATGTGAGTATCCCGTGCAGTGTATGCAAGTATCCCATGCAGTGTATGTGAGTGTCCCGTGCAGTGTATGTGAGTATCCCGTGCAGTGTATGCGAGTGTCCCGTGCAGTGTATGTGAGTATCCCATGCAGTGTATGCGAGTGTCCCGTGCAGTGTATGTGAGTATCCCATGCAGTGTATGCGAGTGTCCCGTGCAGTGTATGCGAGTGTCCCGTGCAGTGTATGCGAGTATCCCGTGCAGTGTATGCGAGTATCCCGTGCAGTGTATGCGATTGTCCCGTGCAGTGTATGTGAGTATCCCATGCAGTGTATGCGAGTGTCCCGTGCAGTGTATGCTAGTGTCTCGTGTAGTGCATGCGAGTGTCCCGTGCAGTGTATGCGAGTATCCCGTGCAGTATATGCGAGTATCCCGTGCAGTGTATGCGAGTGTCCCGTGCAGTGTATGCGAGTGTCCCGTGCAGTGTATGTGAGTATCCCGTGCAGTGTATGCGAGTATCCCGTGTAATGTATGCGAGTGCCCCATGCAGTGTATGCGAGTATCCCGTGTAATGTATGCGAGTGTCCCGTGCATTGTATGCGAGTGTCCCGTTTATTACATATTCCAGCAATATTAATAAAACATGATAAATGTGATGTACGTACAATGGGCGTACCGGTATTCGGTCACCTAAAAGTTTGAATGTGAATAACTTCTAGTCAGTCTCTTTTATAGCAGATGAAATAATATTACAAATGTACTATGTAAAGTGATCATTCGTGTATATAATACGCATAACTAAGCTCAAATTGCATAACATCTTTTAAAATAAAACCACAATTTCACTCATATGTGAATTCAACATGGAGTCTAAAAAGCAATGAAATTTCATATACCAGATGTTTTCCGGTTTTGTCACATTGTCAAAAGCAAATTTTTTTTTTAACTTTATTTATTTTACAACGATTGCAAAGCAAGTTATAACAATTTATATGAATCACTCTCGTTGGCGCGGATGAAAGTGTATATGTGGTCATTCATGTGAGAGGAAACCGGAGTACCCGAAGACAACCCACCTGTCCGATCTGGCGACCACCGTACCATCACACATACTTCCCGGTCCGAGGATCAAACATGGGTTTCATTGGTGAGAAGCGAGCGCGCTAACCACTGCGCTAATCTTTGCATATATCTGTGTGTAAGGTATTGTTTAGGGTACATGGGTATGGCAGTTTTAGCGCCGACGATATAATCCAAATATCTGCTACTTACAGTGACGTCATTTGTATATAAATTCGAAAACGGATGTAGTACGGAAATAAGCCGATTGACGATACATATCCGAATGTAAAAATACTTAGTCAAAATAAGAATATATATGTTTCAACAATGCTTAAATACTATACACATGTTAAATAGGGTGGACTTAGAGGAGAAGAATTATATAAGACTCTGTCTTCCATTCTAATCCTGTTTCTGTATTAATGCGTGGTGTATGCATTGTTCAATATGTATTATATTGGGAAATACAATATGTTTAAACTAAATAGGGTGGACTTCATTACTGGAAAACGTGTGTTAATACTGGTTGTGGAAGTCGTGATATCGCAGTGGTAGCGTGTTCGCTTCAGGTGCGAAATGCCCGGAGTTCTAGCCCCGCTGGAGCGGTAACAATTGTGCCCTTAGGCAAGTCATTTAAATTCCACATGCCTCCTCTCTCCCTCGTGGCGATGGATTCCACCAGGAATGAGGTCTCGAGAGTGATTAATATAAGTTTTAAGAACTTGGTTCGCAATCGAGCCAAAATAAATTTGTATAAACTATAATCTTAATACCAATACAATTGTATGATAGAAACTACTTTGACAAAATTATGACAATCAACTTGAACAGCACGGTGAATTTAAGGCAGATTACTAACGTTAATGTAATGGCCCGGTGTGTTTGGTACCAATACAATATTGAGTATAGCCATAGTTAGTTACTGCGCAATTCATTCCCATGATGTCACAGAGCAATATAGATTCCGCATGATAGCAGACGATTTCCAGGAACTGGAAAAATTAATGAGAAATAATTTTTAAGTATGATATCATCTTCAACTTGTAAGATGTACTAACATATGCGTCATGATACAGATGCATTTGTATTGGCTGTTTAGTTGAATCAGACTCTTCCTTGAAAATGGATGACTACATTTATTTAGAATACACGAAACATGCGGTTAGAATCGAACCACATTTGCCAAGATGTGCGATCGTTCGCAATGTAACCAGACATCACAGAATAACAATAGACATCGCACTATTAATGAGCTACACTATATGTATAGTGCATCGTGGTGTAATTATTATACATATGTATATGGAAATATGCAGAAAGAAAATATTGTGTTTGTTTGCTTGTTTGTTGGGCTTAAAGTCGCACCAACATCTTAGGTCATATGGATCTGTAGTCCAGTGGTAACACGCTGGACTGGTAATCCAAGGATCGCAGGTTCGATCCCCCGTCTGACCCTAATAAAAATTAACAGTCTTTCAGATGGGACGTTAAACCGAGCTCTCGTGTCGGTGGTTTACACCGTGCACGTAAAAGAACCAGAGGAGACTCTGGAATGGGTCTCTGTCTGTATCATTGCACTATCCTCCAACATCAATAATGACTAATATCTTCAGGAGGCGTCGCTCATATGGGCAACCGGTAGCGACGATAAATAAACGTAAAACACACACATGTCATATGGTGACTCTCCGAACTTGAACCTTAGAAACGGCCACGCATTCCCCGTATTAATTATGCTCGTATCATAGCAGAAAAAGGGTCCATGCACATTAAATTGCCTATTAATGCTTTCCAGAATGTATTACCTTCGGCATCTATACACATTAAACACGCCCGATGTAGTTCATACCAAGATGGAAACTATTAACCCGCGATTCATTCCATCGTAATAGGAATGTCAAAGTCACACCAACAGCCAGCTTAGGGTATATGGTGACTCTCCATCTGTTATTGGTGTAGGAAGACCCCAGTATTTGATGCACGGTGGACACCCGGGTACAACCACCGACCGTCCGCTATCCTGCTGGATAGCTTCCTCACATTCGAATCCGCATGGGGCTTAGGGCAAGTGGTTTGAAGCGAGCGACCGTACGCACTCGACCACGGACGGAGGCTCCCCACAACCAGGTTCAACAAACATGTTCCAAACTAGCAAATGCTTTGATAGTTTGTACATATTATGCTTCCCAAACGTCATTTTGCTTCACCAGTTGTTGCCGAATTTCCAGCGGTTCATTTGGGCTACACCAGCATGACAGTACGTCATTTACTAAGACATGCGGTTCATTTGATATATGGGCTACACCAGCATGACGGTCAATCATTTACTAAGATATGCGGTTTATTTGATATATGGGCTACACCAGCATGACGGTCAATCATTTACTAAGACATGCGGTTTATTTGATATATGGGCTACACCAGCATGACGGTCAATCATTTACTAAGACATGCGGTACATTTGATATATGGGCTACACCAGCATGACGGTCAATCATTTACTAAGACATGCGGTACATTTGATATATGGGCTACACCAGCATGACGGTCAGTCATTTACTAAGACATGCGGTTCATTACCATCATCGTCTGATGATTCTGAAATTATACAAAAACAAAAGTCCCTACGCAAAAACAAAAACAATATGCTTATATGTTTATATAAATGTCATACAAGTCCCTTGAATTACATAGGATATAAACAGTACTGTAAAATCCAAGCTATGCATAAAACATTGCCAACAACATATGATGACAAAATCTTATCCTAATTCCAACCACTTATTTGGATAGAACTCGCCAAAATATCTAACATTTACTGTCATGAGCACAACATAGACAGGTAGTATTACCAACACATGTACATGCTGAACGGATGTGCACAGTCAGAAACATATCACACAAATGATCAACATGAGAAAGCATACAAGTTCACGAAAAACATGGTTTATTGACACAAAATCATTATCCTAACCCGAACATGAACTGTCAACGATAGCATTAGTTTATACAAATTTATTTTAGCTCGATTGCGAAACAAGTTCTTTCAGCTTATATTGATCACTCTCGAGACCTCATTCCTGATGGAATCCATCGCCATGAAGGAGAGAAGAGGCAATGTGGAATTTAAATGCCTTGCCTAAGGGCACACTCGTAACGGCTCCAGTGGGGCTAGAACTCCGGACCTTTCGCACCTGAAGCGAACGCGCATCCACTGCGCTATCACGACCATAGCATTCAAAGCCTGCGTCATCAATAATAGATTAAAGTATGTAGATATATCGCAGTCAGCACTTCAGAGTGTGTACATGCACACTTTATGAGATAATCTGTATAGAAAAACAGTCCTCAATAACGAGCCCTCATTTTCAGAAAAAACTATTTCAAGCACACAATAACTTACATAGTTCGGAATTATTACCCCACCCCCTTCCCCCTGTACTGTTCCATTATAGCTGCAGCATTGTCTGCTGGATTATGTTTACATGATATGTCAATAAAGGGCTAGATAAAATGTATTATTTCAAAGAGCGTTGTGATCAATGGAATTTCGAAAACCCTTCCAGGCGGTGTAATTGAGAGTTTATGTCAAAAGTTAGCTTACCGGAACATTGTAATAGGCGGTACAACCCTGACCTTAGACACGGTCTGGCATTCCCCGTGTTAATTATGCTCGTATCTTAGCAGAAAAAGGGTCCATGCACATTAAATTGCTATTAATGCTTTCCAGAATGTATTACCTTCGGCATCTATACACATTAAACACGCCCGATGTAGTTCATACGAAGATGGAAACTATTAACTCGCGATTCATTCCATCGTGGGTTAATAGTTTCCATCATGGTATATAACGCAATAACGGCGTTTGCAATAAGCTATGATATAGTACGGCCAATGATCGTGCCATATGTTTAGGATATACAGTGGTAGTTTCAATAGGTGACGATCAATGCAATCAGATTGAAGAGACAACGGTCGTTACAGTGTGGCCAACACTCATGTAATCGGCTCGACGACATATTTTTGTCGACACTGCGTTCTGCAAATGAAGTATATACTATTCGTGATGGATATGCATCACCATACACACAACTATTTGCAATTGAGCCTCCAAACGAGTTTGATATCACAATCGGAACAATAATAAACAACACATAAACGAGGTTGCTGTTTAAGAATTTTGCTGGCAATAAATAAATGTAGGTTAATTATATCTGCATCTCACTTGAGAGAGATATATGTTTGTATATATCTTTGTCCATTCGTAGTTTGACTTAGACGGATCTGTTGTCCAGTGGTTAACACGTTGGACTGGTAATCCAGGGATCGCATGTTCGATCCCCCGTATGACCCTAATAAAATTAACAATCTTTCAGATGGGACTGTAATCCGAGGTCTCTCTCGTGTCGGTGCTTTACACCGTGCACGTGAAAGAACCCCGGCCACTGAGACTCTGGAATGGGTCTATGTCTGTATCATTGCACTATCCTCTATAAATCTAAAATGAATAATCTCTTTAAGGAGGCGACGCTCATATTGGGCAACCGGTAGCGACGATAAATAAAAGTAAAACACACACGTTTGACGTCGGGTTTATATAGTTATTATTATAATAATTTAATTATTTGATGTATTGCTGACATATACATGCATACTGTATTCATTCTGTTCAGTCTAAAGGTTTAGCATCCACTGATATGTCAAACTAAATTCGAGATTACCGGTATTTTAACAGATTACAATGTCTCTATATATTGTCCCATTACATGTCTTTACTAGGAAGTCGTGATAGCGCAGTGGTAGAGCGTTCGCTTCAGGTGCGAAAGGAACGGAGATCGAACCCATCTGTAGCCATTACAAGTGTGCCCTTAGGCAAGGCATTTGATTTCCACATTGCCTTTTCTCTCTCCCTCGTGGCGATGGATTCCACCATGAATGAGGTTTCGAGAGTGATTAATATAAGTTGCAAGAACTTGTTTCGCAATCTAGCTAAACTAAATTTATATTAACTACTACATGTAGTCCTTGACCTATCCTGCTACTCATTGCAAAAAGTAAGATTTTGTTTCAGCATAAAACCGCTTCATCACATTAATTACTTGGGGTTTGGTGTTGTCGGGACTACGACTACTACAACGCACACAAACTATATACGACATGTACATCTGGGAATAGAACTACTACAACGCACACATACTATATACGACGACGTGTACATCTGGGAATAGAACTACTACAACGCACACACACTATATACGACGACGTGTACATCTGGGAATAGAACTACTACAACGCACAACACTATACACGACGTGTACATCTGGGAATAGAACTACTACAACGCACACAAACTATATACGACGTGTACATCTGGGAATAGAACTACTACAACGCACACACACTATATACGACGACGTGTACATCTGGGAATAGAACTACTACAACGCACACACACTATATACGACGTGTACATCTGGGAATAGAACTACTACAACGCACACACACTATATACGACGTGTACATCTGGGAATAGAACTACTACAACGCACACACACTATATACGACGTGTACATCTGGGAATAGAACTACTACAACGCACACACACTATATACGACGTGTACATCTGGGAATAGAACTACTACAACGCACACAAACTATATACGACGTGTACATCTGGGAATAGAACTACTACAACGCACACACACTATATACGACGTGTACATCTGGGAATAGAACTACTACAACGCACACACACTATATACGACGTGTACATCTGGGAATAGAACTACTACAACGCACACACACTATATACGACGTGTACATCTGGGAATAGAACTACTACAACGCACACACACTATATACGACGACGTGTACATCTGGGAATAGAACTACTACAACGCACACACACTATATACGACGTGTACATCTGGGAATAGAACTACTACAACGCACACACACTATATACGACGTGTACATCTGGGAATAGAACTACTACAACGCACACACACTATAACGACGACGTGTACATCTGGGAATAGAACTACTACAACGCACACAAACTATATACGACGACGTGTACATCTGGGAATAGAACTACTACAACGCACACACACTATATACGACGACGTGTACATCTGGGAATAGAACTACTACAACGCACACAACTATATACGACATGTACATCTGGGAATAGAACTACTACAACGCACACACACTATATACGACGACGTGTACATCTGGGAATAGAACTACTACAACGCACACACACTATATACGACGACGTGTACATCTGGGAATAGAACTACTACAACGCACACACGACGTGTACATCTGGGAATAGAACTACTACAACGCACACAAACTATATACGACGACGTGTACATCTGGGAATAGAACTACTACAACGCACACAAACTATATACGACGACGTGTACATCTGGGAATAGAACTACTACAACGCACACACACACTATATACGACGACGTGTACATCTGGGAATAGAACTACTACAACGCACACACACTATATACGACGACGTGTACATCTGGGAATAGAACTACTACAACGCACACAAACTATATACGACATGTACATCTGGGAATAGAACTACTACAACGCACACACACTATATACGACGACGTGTACATCTGGGAATAGAACTACTACAACGCACACAAACTATATACGACGACGTGTACATCTGGGAATAGAACTACTACAACGCACACACACTATATACGACGATGTGTACATCTGGGAATAGAACTACTACAACGCACACACACTATATACGACGTGTACATCTGGGAATAGAACTACTACAACGCACACACACTATATACGACGTGTACATCTGGGAATAGAACTACTACAACGCACACAAACTATATACGACGTGTACATCTGGGAATAGAACTACTACAACGCACACAAACTATATACGACGACGTGTACATCTGGGAATAGAACTACTACAACGCACACACACTATATACGACGACGTGTACATCTGGGAATAGAACTACTACAACGCACACAAACAATATACGACGACGTGTACATCTGGGAATAAAACTACTACAACGCACACACACTATATACGACGACGTGTACATCTGGGAATAGAACTACTACAACGCACACAAACTATATACGACGTGTACATCTGGGAATATAACTACTACAACTCACACACACTATATACCACGACGTGTACATCTGGGAATAGAACTACTACAACGCACACACACTATATACGACGTGTACATCTGGGAATAGAACTACTACAACGCACACACACTATATACGACGTGTACATCTGGGAATAGAACTACTACAACGCACACACACTATATACGACGACGTGTACATCTGGGAATAGAACTACTACAACGCACACACACTATATACGACGTGTACATCTGGGAATAGAACTACTACAACGCACACACACTATATACGACGTGTACATCTGGGAATAGAACTACTACAACGCACACACACTATATACGACGTGTACATCTGGGAATAGAACTACTACAACGCACACACACTATATACGACGACGTGTACATCTGGGAATAGAACTACTACAACGCACACACACTATATACGACGACGTGTACATCTGGGAATAGACTACTACAACGCACACACACTATATACGACGTGTACATCTGGGAATAGAACTACTACAACGCACACACACTATATACGACGTGTACATCTGGGAATAGAACTACTACAACGCACACACACTATATACGACGACGTGTACATCTGGGAATAGAACTACTACAACGCACACACACTATATACGACGACGTGTACATCTGGGAATAGAACTACTACAACGCACACACGACGTGTACATCTGGGAATAGAACTACTACAACGCACACAAACTATATACGACGATGTGTACATCTGGGAATAGAACTACTACAACGCACACACACTATATACGACGACGTGTACATCTGGGAATAGAACTACTACAACGCACACACACACTATATACGACGACGTGTACATCTGGGAATAGAACTACTACAACGCACACACACTATATACGACGACGTGTACATCTGGGAATAGAACTACTACAACGCACACAAACTATATACGACATGTACATCTGGGAATAGAACTACTACAACGCACACACACTATATACGACGACGTGTACATCTGGGAATAGAACTACTACAACGCACACAAACTATATACGACGACGTGTACATCTGGGAATAGAACTACTACAAC
The DNA here is from genome assembly GCA_014843695.1 of Archivesica marissinica. Classification (NCBI taxonomy): domain Eukaryota; kingdom Metazoa; phylum Mollusca; class Bivalvia; order Venerida; family Vesicomyidae; genus Archivesica; species Archivesica marissinica. The sequence continues at coordinate 51,735,172 of CM026390.1, forward strand.
GCACACAAACTATATACGACGTGTACATCTGGGAATAGAACTACTACAACGCACACACACTATATACGACGACGTGTACATCTGGGAATAGAACTACTACAACGCACACACACTATATACGACGACGTGTACATCTGGGAATAGAACTACTACAACGCACACACACTATATACGACGACGTGTACATCTGGGAATAGAACTACTACAACGCACACACACTATATACGACGACGTGTACATCTGGGAATAGAACTACTACAACGCACACACACTATATACGACGACGTGTACATCTGGGAATAGAACTACTACAACGCACACACACTATATACGACGACGTGTACATCTGGGAATAGAACTACTACAACGCACACACACTATATACGACGACGTGTACATCTGGGAATAGAACTACTACAACGCACACACACTATATACGACGACGTGTACATCTGGGAATAGAACTACTACAACGCACACACACTATATACGACGACGTGTACATCTGGGAATAGAACTACTACAACGCACACACACTATATACGACGTGTACATCTGGGAATAGAACTACTACAACGCACACACACTATATACGACGTGTACATCTGGGAATAGAACTACTACAACGCACACACACTATATACGACGACGTGTACATCTGGGAATAGAACTACTACAACGCACACACACTATATACGACGTGTACATCTGGGAATAGAACTACTACAACGCACACACACACTATATACGACGTGTACATCTGGGAATAGAACTACTACAACGCACACACACTATATACGACGTGTACATCTGGGAATAGAACTACTACAACGCACACACACTATATACGACGTGTACATCTGGGAATAGAACTACTACAACGCACACACACTATATACGACGACGTGTACATCTGGGAATAGAACTACTACAACGCACACACACTATATAGACGACGTGTACATCTGGGAATAGAACTACTACAACGCACACACACTATATACGACGACGTGTACATCTGGGAATAGAACTACTACAACGCACACACACTATATACGACGTGTACATCTGGGAATAGAACTACTACAACGCACACACACTATATACGACGACGTGTACATCTGGGAATAGAACTACTACAACGCACACACACTATATACGACGTGTACATCTGGGAATAGAACTACTACAACGCACACACACTATATACGACGACGTGTACATCTGGGAATAGAACTACTACAACGCACACACACTATATACGACGACGTGTACATCTGGGAATAGAACTACTACAACGCACACACACTATATACGACGACGTGTACATCTGGGAATAGAACTACTACAACGCACACACACTATATACGACGTGTACATCTGGGAATAGAACTACTACAACGCACACACACTATATACGACGACGTGTACATCTGGGAATAGAACTACTACAACGCACACACACTATATACGACGACGTGTACATCTGGGAATAGAACTACTACAACGCACACACACTATATACGACATGTACATCTGGGAATAGAACTACTACAACGCACACACACTATATACGACGACGTGTACATCTGGGAATAGAACTACTACAACGCACACACACTATATAACGACGTGTACATCTGGGAATAGAACTACTACAACGCACACACACTATATACGACGTGTACATCTGGGAATAGAACTACTACAACGCACACACACTATATACGACGTGTACATCTGGGAATAGAACTACTACAACGCACACACACTATATACGACGACGTGTACATCTGGGAATAGAACTACTACAACGCACACACACTATATACGACGAGTGTACATCTGGGAATAGAACTACTACAACGCACACACACTATATACGACGTGTACATCTGGGAATAGAACTACTACAACGCACACACACTATATACGACGTGTACATCTGGGAATAGAACTACTACAACGCACACAAACTATATACGACGTGTACATCTGGGAATAGAACTACTACAACGCACACAAACTATATACGACGTGTACATCTGGGAATAGAACTACTACAACGCACACAAACTATATACGACGTGTACATCTGGGAATAGAACTACTACAACGCACACAAACTATAAACGACGACGTGTACATCTGGGAATAGAACTACTACAACGCACACACACTATATACGACGACGTGTACATCTGGGAATAGAACTACTACAACGCACACAAACTATATACGACGTGTACATCTGGGAATAGAAAACACTGACAAAATAGTTGCTAACTAAATTGATCTATGAAGGGAACGTATGAATGCTGACCATAACTGACTAGTGTCATATATATATGGAGTTCGAATCTGACTGACTATGTAACAACTGTTGTGTACATATTTGCAGATCTGTTACACATAACATGAAACACGAACTACACTGAACGACTTTGAAAACGCACCAGTATTGTCGGGGTATAGGTTTGATGTAAGACTCATTTTAAAAAATAGAATGTCTACCGTAAAATATATAGAAATACATTTTATTGTGACGTCATTACAACGGTCAGTCTTAGTATGTGGCAAATGTTAAAAAATGTCTGCAAATTACAAATGTGCAAAAATCACCCCCTACGGGTATATCTATTTTAATGTAATTCAGTGTACATTCAGGGATCTGGGCGAGGTAGATCGTGTTTAAAGTCGTTCAGTTTACTTGCAGATATCTGGGCGACGTGGGTCGTTTACAAAGTAGTTCAGTGTAATTGCAGGTATCTGGACGACGTGGGTCGTTTATAAAGTAGTTCGTTCAGTGTACTTGCAGGTATATGGGCGAGGTGGGTCGTTTATAAAGTAGTTCAGTGTAATTGCAGGTATCTGGGCGACGTGGGTCGTTTATAAAGTAGTTCAGTGTACTTGCAGGTATCTGGGCGAGGTGGGTCGTTTATAAAGTAGTTCAGTGTACTTGCAGGTATCTGGGCGAGGTGGATCGTTTATAAAGTAGTTCAGTGTACTTGCAGGTATCTGGGCGACGTGGGTCGTTTATAAAGTAGTTCAGTGTACTTGCAGATATCTGGGCGAGGTGGATCGTTCTTAAAGTAGGTCAGTGTACTTGCAGATATCTGGGCGAGGTGGATCGTTCTTAAAGTAGTTCAGTGTACTTGCAGGTATCTGGGCGAGGTGGATCGTTTGGTAAGTAGTTCAGTGTACTTGCAGGTATCTGGGCAAGGTGGATCGTTTGTTAAGTAGTTCAGTGTACTTGCAGATATCTGGGCGAGGTGGATCGTTTTTAAAGTAGATCAGTGTACTTGCAAGTATCTGGGCGAGGTGGATCGTTTTTAAAGTAGATCAGTGTACTTGCAGATATATGGGCGAGGTGGATCGTTTGTTAAGTAGATCAGTGTACTTGCAGGTATCTGGGCGAGGTGGATCGTTTGTTAAGCAGATCAGTGTACTTGCAGGTATCTGGGTGAGGTGGATCGTTTGTTAAGTAGATCAGTGTACTTGCAGGTATCTGGGCGAGGTGGATCGTTTGTTAAGTAGATCAGTGTACGTGCAGGTATCTGGGCGAGGTGGATCGTTCTTAAAGTAGATCAGTGTACGTGCAGGTATCTGGGCGAGGTGGATCGTTCTTAAAGTAGATCAGTGTACTTGCAGGTATCTGGTCGAGGTGGATCGTTTATCAAGTAGTTCAGTGTACTTGCAGGTATCTGGGCGAAGTGGATCGTTCTTAAAGTAGTTCAGTGTACTTGCAGGTATCTGGGCGAAGTGGATCGTTTATAAAGTAGTTCAGTGTACATGCAGGTATCTGGGCGAGGTGGGTCGTTTATAAAGTAGTTTAGTGTACTTCTAGGTATCTGGGCGAGGTGGATCGTTTTTAAAGTAGTTCAGTGTACATGCAGGTATCTGGGCGAGGTGGATCGTTTTTAAAGTAGTTCAGTGTACATGCAGGTATCTGGGCGAGGTGGATCGTTTTTAAAGTAGTTCAGTGTACATGCAGGTATCTGGGCGAGGTGGATCGTTTATAAAGTAGTTCGGTGTACTTGCAGGTATCTGGGCGAGGTGGATCGTTTATAAAGTAGTTCAGTGTACATGCAGGTATCTGGGCGAGGTGGATCGTTTATAAAGTAGTTCAGTGTACTTGCAGGTATCTGGGCGAGGTGGATCGTTTATAAAGTAGTTCAGTGTACATGCAGGTATCTGGGCGAGGTGGATCGTTTATAAAGTAGTTCAGTGTACTTGCAGGTATCTGGGCGAGGTGGATCGTTTATAAAGTAGTTCAGTGTACATGCAGGTATCTGGGCGAGGTGGATCGTTTGTTAGGTAGATCAGTGTACTTGCAGGTATCTGGGCGAGGTGGATCGTTCTTAAAGTAGTTCAGTGTACTTGCAGGTATCTGGGCGAGGTGGATCGTTTATAAAGTAGTTCGGTGTACTTGCAGGTATCTGGGCGAGGTGGATCGTTTATAAAGTAGTTCAGTGTACATGCAGGTATCTGGGCGAGGTGGATCGTTTATAAAGTAGTTCAGTGTACTTGCAGGTATCTGGGCGAGGTGGATCGTTTATAAAGTAGTTCAGTGTACATGCAGGTATCTGGGCGAGGTGGATCGTTTGTTAGGTAGATCAGTGTACTTGCAGGTATCTGGGCGAGGTGGATCGTTCTTAAAGTAGTTCAGTGTACTTGCAGGTATCTGGGCGAGGTGGATCGTTTGTTAAGTAGTTCAGTGTACTTGCAGGTATATGGGCGAGGTGGATCGTTTGTTAAGTAGATTAGTGTACTTGCAGGTATCTGGGCGAGGTGGATAGTTTGTTAAGTAGTTCAGTGTACTTGCAGGTATCTGGGCGAGGTGGATCGTTTGTTAAGTAGATCAGTGCACTTGCAGGTATCTGTGCGAGGTGGATCGTTTGTTAAGTAGATCAGTGTACTTGCAGTTATCTGGGCGAGGTGGATCGTTTGTTAAGTACACCAGTGTACTTGCAGGTATCTGGGCGAGGTGGATCGTGTGCTAAGTAGAGCAGTGTACTTGCAGGTATCTGGGCGAGATGGATCGTTTGTTAAGTAGTTCAGTGTACTTGCAGGTATCTGGGCGAGGTGGATCGTTTGTTAAGTACATCAGTGTACTTGCAGGTATCTGGGCGAGGTGGATCGTTTGTTAAGTAGATCAGTGTACTTGCAGGTATATGAGCGAGGTGGATCGTTTGTTAAGTACACCAGTGTACTTGCAGGTATCTGGGCGAGGTGCATACACATTGATAATGATGTGTGTGATACATGTGGCCCTATCTTCGGCGATTACATATCTCATGTAATAATTACCGTTCAAAAACGAATATCCTGTAATTTTATCATTGTATTTTGATGCTTGTTTCAACACAAGTTTGAGTTAAAAGACAGCATTTGAGTTGTTAGGCGCAATGATCTATAGTGGTGGAAGTCAAGTTCTTAGACACCTGTAATATCTCCAACTTTACCCTCCCGAGCCAAATAGTGAACTTTTTAAGCAATCTTTCTTATATTCAGAGTCACACTTGTGCAATTCTCTCCCTTATCACATCAAAACAGACCATTCTGTTCCAAACATCAAAGCTTTACATAGCAGGTGGTGCAAAGAACAGACTGTAAGCCTAATAAACTGATAAATTATAATTATAAATGTATACAAGTATTAGTTCTTGCAGCTTATATGTTATTTCCCGTGCCATTCTTGGTCGTTGTGTACATGTTTCTTTGAACTAATTGATGTTTTAATTTGTTGAAGGCCTCATGGTAGATTGACTTAATTGTTCAAATAAACTATCACATTAAATAAAACCTTTATTATTATTATTATTATTATTATTCTTGGACCTCGGTGATCGTTAGTGGAAACAATCCATGTAGCAACACAAAATATCACAAAATCAAACATTAATTTAATATTAATTATTAATATTAGAATGCATCGGCCTACCCACGTGATATGGTGTGTCGATAGTAACCAGCCAGGCTTATATCTGTCGTTACTGATCATGCGGTTCAGAACAATCCTGCCAGATCAGAAACAGCATGACATTCAGATTTTAATCATGCATGCATATTGACTATAACCAGTTTTACTGATGTAATTCATCCCGTGTAATAATATCAATCTATTGTGCACTTTAGTTTTACGAGGATGCTATAGCAAATTGCGTTACGTTGTATCACGATTATTTCAATATTATTACAGCATGTGTTTCGTTTTACAATGATGTTTGGAATGTTATCATAAATTGCATTACGTTTTACTACGATGTTTGGAAAGTTATCATAAATTGTGTTGTGTTTTACCACGAGGTGTTGAACGTTATCACAAATTGCACTACGTTTTACAACGATGTGTAAAATGTTATCACAAATTGCATAGCGTTTGATCACGAGGTGTTGAACGTTATGACAAATTGCGTTACTTTTTACCACGAGGTGTTGAACGTTATGACAAATTGCGCTACTTTTTACCACGAGTTGTTGAACGTTATGACAAATTGCGTTACGTCTTACCACTAGGTGTTGAACGTTATGACAAAGTGCGTTACTTTTTACCACGAGGTGTTGAACGTTATGACAAATTGCGCTACTTTTTACCACGAGGTGTTGAACGTTATGACAAAGTGCGTTACTTTTTACCACGAGGTGTTGAAAGTTATGACAAATTGCGCTACTTTTTACCACGAGGTGTTGAACGTTATGACAAATTGCGCTACTTTTTACCACGAGGTGTTGAACGTTATGACAAAGTGCGTTACTTTTTACCACTAGGTGTTGAACGTTATGACAAATTGCGTTACTTTTTACCACTAGGTGTTGAACGATATGACAAATTGCGTTACGTTTTACCACTAGGTGTTGAATGTTATGACAAATTGCGTTACGTCTTACCACTATGTGTTGAACGTTATGACACATTGCGTTACGTCTTACCACTAGGTGTTGAACGTTATGACACATTGCGTTGCGTCTTACCACTAGGTGTTGAATGTTATGACAAATTGCGTTACGTCTTACCACTAGGTGTTGCACGTTATGACAAATTGCGTTACGTCTTACCACTAGGTGTTGAACGTTATGACACATTGCGTCAAAATAAGATTATACCTGTTAAAATTATATAAAACATGGATACAACTTGAGTAACACTTGTTTTGTAACGAATACAATTGTATCATAGCAACTGTTTTTAGACATTTTGACAAATAATTTGAATAGGAATATATCTTTAAGCAATATGAATAACGCATGATTACGCGATAGTGTTCCTAACACTTGAATAGTAGCATTCAAATACCAGCATAGCAGTTTTTCCCGGTCGCAACAATGAGAGAATTAACAATATCACTGTTTCTCAACTCTTACCAATTATGTAAAATAACCATACACTTTATATGAAATAAGGTCTATCAGCATTAAATAGCATTATGCTATTGACCCGGGAAATTGTTCTTATTACACAGTAGACTATGATGCGTGTGTGTTTGAGTCGGTACCCCGGAAGGCACTACTGCGAGGTCAGCCGGGGCACATCTCATAGCAGAGGCTACGGATTCTGTGATCGTTTGGCTGTCGAACTTTCAGCAAGTGAAATATGCACCAGACCCTGAAACGATCTCGACGACCAGGTGCTAACTACCACATCCTTGTTCATGCTGCTGCGGGTCGACAAACACGAGGAGCATGGCCATAAAAAGGACTGAGAGACGTTAATCCACATACAGCGCATACTCTCATTGACTTATCTCCGTCTAGACATAAGAGCGGGAGATCGAAGGTTCGAACCCATAGTCAGGGGTTAATGCTGGTGAGCCGCCAGCTACTTAAAGAATGGTTACCGATTGCCTGGCAGTGGAAGTCGTGATAGCGCAGTGGATGTGCTTTCGTTTTAGGTGCGAGTAGTACTGATGACGATAAGAGGTGTCTAGTAAGTCAGAAATGGCTGACCCTTTCAGCCCTACACTATAATAAATAACACTTTACTTGTTTTACTTTTGCATGCAGCACATAGCCACATTGGAGTTCTATCCGTCTAGACATTATGCACATATAGCACATAACAACCTTGGACTTCTATCCGTCTAGACATTAAACACATACAGCACATAACAACCTTGGACTTCAATCCGTCTAGACATTAAACACATACAGCACATAACAACCTTGGACTTCAATCCGTCTAGACATTAAACACATACAGCACATAACAACATTGGACTTCGATCCGTCTAGACATTCAACACATACAGCACATAACCACCTTGGACTTCAATCCGTCTAGACATTAATTCACTTGGACTACAACAACTTTCGAAAACAATCATTTTTGAAAATCACGTTGGAACACAATCACCCGAGAAGATTAACAATCAACTATACATGCCACTTCAAGGTATTCCAGACACGGACCCACATCAACCCAACAACCAACTCTACATACCACTTCAAGATGTACGAGACACCGACCCACATCAATCCAGCAACCAACTATACATACCACTTCAAGATGTACGAGACACCGACCCACATCAATCCAACAACCAACTCTACATACCACTTCAAGATGTACGAGACACCGACCCACATCAATCCAGCAACCAACTCTACATACCACTTCAAGATGTACGAGACACCGACCCACATCAATCCAGCAACCAACTCTACATACCACTTTAAGGTGTTCCAGACACCGACCTACATCAATCCAACAACCACCTCTACATACCACTTCAAGATGTACCAGACACCGACCCACATCAATCCAACAACCAACTCTACATACCACTTCAAGATGTACCAGACACCGACCCACATCAACCCAACAACCAACTCGACATACCACTTCAAGATGTACGAGACACCGACCCACATCAATCCAACAACCAACTCTACATACCACTTCAAGATGTACCAGACACCGACCCACATCAATCCAACAACGATCTCTACATACCACTTCAAGATGTACCAGACACCGACCCACATCAACCCAACAATCAACTCGACTTACCACTTCAAGATGTACGAGACACCGACCCACATCAACCCAACAACCAACTCTACATAACACTTCAAGATGTACGAGACACCGACCCACATCAACCCAACAACCAACTCTACATACCACTTCAAGATGTACGAGACACCGACCCACATCAACCCAACAACCAACTCTACATACCACTTCAAGATGTACGAGACACCGACCCACATCAACCCAACAACCAACTCTACATACCACTTCAAGATGTACCAGACACCGACCCACATCAACCCAACAACCAACTCTACATACCACTTCTAGATGTTCCACACACCGACACACATCAACCCAACAACCATCTCTACATACCACTTCAAGATGTACGAGACACCGACCCACATCAACCCAACAACCAACTCTACATACCACTTCAAGATGTACGAGACACCGACCCACATCAATCCAACAACCAACTCTACATACCACTTCAAGATGTACGAGACACCGACCCACATCAACCCAACAACCAACTCTACATACCACTTCAAGATGTACCAGACACCGACCCACATCAATCCAGCAACCAACTCTACATACCACTTCAAGATGTACGAGACACCGACCCACATCAATCCAACAACCAACTCTACATACCACTTCAAGATGTACCAGACACCGACCCACATCAACCCAACAACCAACTCTACATACCACTTCTAGATGTTCCACACACCGACACACATCAACCCAACAACCATCTCTACATACCACTTCAATATGTACGAGACACCGACCCACATCAACCCAACAACCAACTCTACATACCACTTCAAGATGTACGAGACACCGACCCACATCAACCCAACAACCAACTCTACATACCACTTCAAGATGTACGAGACACCGACCCACATCAACCCAACAACCAACTCTACATACCACTTCAAGATGTACCAGACACCGACCCACATCAATCCAGCAACCAACTCTACATACCACTTCAAGATGTACGAGACACCGACCCACATCAATCCAACAACCAACTCTACATACCACTTCAAGATGTGCCAGACACAGACACACATCAACCCAACAACCAACTCTACATACCACTTCAAGATGTTCCAGACTCCGACCCACATCAACCCAACAACCAACTCTACATACCACTTCAAGATGTACGAGACACCGACCCACATCAACCCAACAACCAACTCTACATACCACTTCAAGATGTACCAGACACCGACCCACATCAATCCAACAACCAACTCTACATACCACTTCAAGATGTACCAGACACCGACCCACATCAACCCAACAACCAACTCTACATACCACTTCACGATGTACCAGACACCGACCCACATCAATCCAACAACCAACTCTACATACCACTTCAAGATGTACGAGACACCGACCCACCTCAACCCAACAACCAACTCTACATACCACTTCAAGATGTACCAGACACCGACCCACATCAGTCCAACAACCAACTCTACATACCACTTCAAGATGTGCCAGACACAGACACACATCAACCCAACAACCAAATCTACATACCACTTCAAGATGTTCCAGACTCCGACCCACATCAACCCAACAACCAACTCTACATACCACTTCAAGATGTACGAGACACCGACCCACATCAACCCAACAACCAACTCTACATACAACTTCAAGATGTTCCAGACATCGACACACATCAACCCAACAACCGACTCTACATACCACTTCTAGATGTTCCACACACCGACACACATCAACCCAACAACCAACTCTACATACCACTTCTAGATGTTCCACACACCGACACACATCAACCCAACAACCAACTCTACATACCACTTCAAGATGTACGAGACACCGACCCACATCAACCCAACAACCAACTCTACATACAACTTCAAGATGTTCCAGACATCGACACATATCAACCCAACAACCGACTCTACATACCACTTCTAGATGTTCCACACACCGACACACATCAACCCAACAACCAACTCTACATACCACTTCTAGATGTTCCACACACCGACACACATCAACCCAACAACCAACTCTACATACCACTTCTAGATGTTCCACACACCGACACACATCAACCCAACAACCAACTCTACATACCACTTCAAGATGTACGAGACACCGACCCACATCAACCCAACAACCAACTCTACATACAACTTCAAGATGTTCCAGACATCGACACATATCAACCCAACAACCGACTCTACATACCACTTCTAGATGTTCCACACACCGACACACATCAACCCAACAACCAACTCTACATACCACTTCAAGATGTACGAGACACCGACCCACATCAACCCAACAACCAACTCTACATACCACTTCAAGATGTGCCAGACACAGACACACATCAACCCAACAACCGACTCTAAATACCACTTCAAGATGTACCAGACACCGACACACATCAACCCAATAACCGACTCTACATACCACTTCAAGATGTATCAGACACCGACACACATCAACCCAACAACCAACTCTACATACCACTTCTAGATGTTCCACACACCGACACACATCAACCCAACAACCAACTCTACATACCACTTCAAGATGTGCCAGACACCGACACACATCAGCCCAACAACCGACTCTACATACCACTTCAAGATGTACGAGACACCGACCCACATCAATCCAACAACCAACTCTACATACCACTTCAAGATGTTCCACACACCGACACACATCAACCCAACTCCTTACAGAATAATCCACGGTGTCTATATATCACGTTGTGATTGTTCAGGAGACTTTAACTAAGTGACCGAATTGAGGTCCGACCACGGCGTGCAGTTTCAAATTTATTCTCAGTTTGAAAACAATCCACATTCCAGGATTTGCTGGCGTGTAAACAGATAAATATTTAACCTGTATGACATGGTATGCAACAACAATCTCAAAAACAGACATACAATTTTATTTCAAGTAGTCACAACGGTGGAACTCTATTATAGCCGTCAACTTATAACACGGTTATGCAATTTAGAAATGAAACAAACAATATTAAGGGAAAGTCGTCTTGAACTGCATTGGTTTTGAAATCGTATGTAGTCTGGTTACCAGAGACAAATCTGATTAGAAGTACACAGCAAGATGGTGTCGAGTTGTCTCCCCTCGCTAAAAACAGCGAACAATCAAACCGTATTGTTTACAGACGGATCTGTAGTCCAGTGGTAACACGCTGGACTGGTAATCCAGGGATCGCAGGTTCGATCCCCCGTCTGACCCTAATAAAATTAACAGTATATTAGATGGGACGTTAAACCGAGGTCTCGTATCGGTGCTTTACACCGTGCACGTAAAAGAACCAGAGGAGACTCTGGAATGGGTCTCTGTCTGTATCATGCACTACCCTCCAACAATCTAAAATGACTACTCTCTTCAGGAGGCGTCGCTCATATGGGCAACCGGTAGCGACGATAAATAAACGTAAAACACACACTCGTATTTTTATTATGTTTGATGACTGGGTCTACAATTTTGCGTGTTCTGTTGTGTGTACATATTTGCAGACATGAAGGAACAATCGGTTCATCCGAGCTAGAGGCTCATATCAAATACAAGATAATCGATCTGAAGGCGGATCATGTGTCTGCTGTATCAATACAATGTCCTCATAGTAATAACTAGTTGGGATACTCTTCCCCGCCGCCGTCCATCTGTCTGTGTGTCATAGCTGGAATACACGCTATATAGTGAGCAGACACCTTCCCCGCCGTCCATCTGTCTGTGTGTCATAGCTGGAATACCCGCTATAGTGAGCAGACACCTTCCCCGCCGTCCATCTGTCTGTGTGTCATAGCTGGAATACCCGCTATAATGGACAGACACCTTCCCCGCCGTCCATCTGTATGTGTGTCATAGCTGGAATACCCGCTATAGTGGGCAGACACCTTCTCCGCCGTCCATCTGTCTGTGTGTCATAGCTGGAATACCGCTATAATGGACAGACACCTTCCCCGCCGTCCATCTGTGTGTCATAGCTGGAATACCCGCTATAATGGACAGACACTCCCCGCGTCCATCTGTCTGTGTGTCATAGCTGGAATACCCGCTATAGTGAGCAGACACCTTCCCGCCGTCCATCTGTCTGGTGTCATAGCTGGAATACCCGCTATAAGGACAGACACCTTCCCCGCCGTCCATCTGTCTGTGTGTCATAGCTGGAATACACGCATATAGTGAGCAGACACCTTCCCCGCCGTCCATCTGTCTGTGTGTCATAGCTGGAATACCCGCTATAATGAGCAGACACCTTCCCCGCCGTCCATCTGTCTGTGTGTCATAGCTGGAATACACGCTATATAGTGAGCAGACACCTTCCCCGCCGTCCATCTGTCTGTGTGTCATAGCTGGAATACCCGCTATAATGGACAGACACCTTCCCCGCCGTCCATCTGTATGTGTGTCATAGCTGGAATACCCGCTATAGTGGGCAGACACCTTCTCCGCCGTCCATCTGTCTGTGTGTCATAGCTGGAATACCCGCTATAATGGACAGACACGATGCCCACACGTTACAACGATTTCAGTACAGAGGCTATACGATGGACACACTACAGATTTTCGACCAAATCTAAAAATTAAAATGTTCCCAAACATATTGATTAACATATGAAATGATTCATTACTCCGTAACTTCCGTAATGTTCCAATATTCGGCATGCTCCTTTTGCCGACTATGATCCGAAATTGACCGTAAAATATTCATGACCCTTTTATAACATGAAAAAATATGACCAGTTCCATAACTATGTGACAGTAAATAAACAATTTCGTAGCGTACTCTACGACAGTTCTTTACATAAATTGACAGTAAAATATGCATTACCCTTTTATAATATGAAGAAATATGACCAGTTTCATAATTGTGTTACAGTAAATAAACCATTTCGTAGCATACTCTACACGACAATTCCGTACATAACTGTGTGCATGAAACACAATACAGTCATTCGCATTTCTTGTTCTTCACATATTCACAGACTACTCCATATACAGTCTACATCCGTTATGTCGAATTCCGTAGGTCCGAACAAAAATACTTCGACATAACCGAAGTTTGACTTAACGAAATTCGATATAAACAGATCCAGTTATATAATAATAAATGATAGTGTTGTCTGAAACGGGACGTTGATCCGACTTCGAGATAACCGGATAATTCGACATAACCAACGTTGACATAACGGATGTAGACTGTAAATGACTATGAAGAATGAACTAATTACAGGAAAGGAATCAGGATTGAATTATACAGTATATGTTGCATGCTGGGTGACCTGCCTAATGAAAACCGTACAGTTCGCATCTACCACTAACTCGATCAACCATATAATATTCAATATTCTATCTATGATATGTAATTGTGGTATTTTATGAACATTTATTTTATCTCGATTGCGAAACAAATTATATTAATCACTCTCGAGACCTCATTCCTGATGGAATCCATCGTCACATGGGAGAGAGAGAAGAGGCAACGTGGACTTTAAATACATACGGGCATAATAGTAACGACTCCAGCGGGGCTCGAACTCCGGACCTTTCGCACCTGAAGTGAACGCGCATCCACTGCGTCATCACAACTTCCAATTGCGGTATGTAGTACAGCTACAGGATCCATGCAAGCTCACATACACGTCAGAATGATTAGCCGCATAATGATTCATAAACGACGGGATATATTTGCTTTAGGCAGTATTATTTTCAGCCCGCGACTTGATTTTCATCGAATATATAAAATGATATGCATTTCTTATATATACTGACACCCAAAAGAGACTGTGCGCTGTTCAGTTGCCTTAGAGGTAAACTTTATATCCTTTTAGAAAACAAATATAGGCACATTTGGTATCAAAATGTGCGAAATATTGGCCCGGCGAGGTAAATTAGTGCAATGTGTGGAGGATTATTTTTATCACTCATGATAGTGAAATCCATAATTCTAAAATGTGTAACTAAAGAGTAACGCTCAATATAAAAGTGCACAGTTTTTTATGGTGTCCGTATATATAAGAAATACAGTCCGCTCATTTACTTTATCACTTGTATTATTGATATATAGAGGATATGTGTTTGTTTGTTGAGTGAATATGGAATATATCTCACTGAGAAGTGAGAAAATATGAAAATAAATTCACTTCGAGGTGAGATATATTCCGTATTCACTCAAAACAAACAAATTTTATTTTTATTTTATGATAATTGGTGAAAAACAAACACAAAATGAAGATATTAAAATAGCTGGCCGCCGTGTATTTTTGCGCGGATGAATACATTGACGACTATACGTCGTGAGTCGATACACAAATATGCCGCCATCTTGAATTTAAAGTTGAATCGTGGGAAAATGCATGAAAACATTTATTGGATTTATTGTTTCAATTTGCAGTGACAAACTTCGAGACATTGTCAGTTGTATTTCGCTTTCGATTTGTTTCATAACAAAAACAATAATACAGGTAAATAGTGTCATTGAAGCCAGGTAAACGGTGAAAATTAAATGACACGGTGCAAGCTTGTGAAAAAACAGCAACATCGGATGATGAAATTATTTTCACTTGATTCAAAGTCCGTATTTATTCACTTGAATCTGAAATATGTCTTATTCGTTTCCTGCGTTTAATTTCTGGAGAGGAGGAGCATGGTCTTTCCTGTGTGCAGAGAGCTGTTTGAGTGTATGTCATAGATTTAGAAGATGTGTTTTCAAAATGAAAATTGAGAGGACCATTGAAGGTGCTACCCATAAACATAGGAAGAGGATTAATGGATAGTCATTGAGGGAGTGTATGCATGGATGGACCATTGAATGGATTCATGGATGGAACATAAGGCTGATTCATGGATGGATTCTTGCATTGAACATGAAATGGATTCATTGATGTTACAGTATGGAATGGATTCATTGACTGATCACTGATGGAAGGATTCATGGATTGACCATTGAAGGGGTTTTGAGATTCTCCTGTAACACTTGTTGCATTTTGTTTAGGACGCTTCCTTAACAGGGATAATGTCAACATTGGCTACACTTGCATGATAAGTTGCAGCTTCCTCCTTACTGTCATTGGGTTCACCTGAGCCTGATTCAATAAAATCCCCAGTGAATAGAGAATTTAAAGTTTTCATCTAAACATTCCAGGTACATATCCTCAATATTGTTAGATTCCATTTTTTATTGATTTAAATTTTGTTAGAGCTATAAATTGTTTATATATTATTATTCAATAGCATACGGTTGATTTGTTGTTTGTTGTTGTTGTTGTTGTCTGAGCATTTAAAGGGAGAGTAATAGTGCAAGAATAGTGTATTGGGAAGGGAGATAATAAAAAAAGTAGTCCGACAGTGATATGCAGTGAGATATGGGTATGGATTATATCTCACTGATGAGATATGGATTATATCTCACTGATAGAACACTGTATTTCATCAATTAGCATAAAATAAATAGATCTGCAGTTGCCTGAACAGCACACATATCAGTATCAGTGACTCAAGGCCGTCACCATGGATGTCACATGGCCGTGAGTAGCCCAGTGTTTCTCATCGCTAATCACACTGTGCGTCACATGTTTTGCATGAAAGCCATTCTGGGATCAGAATTTATTAATAACATCGCAATGATCACCATATTGAAGGTGGAATTTTCTGCAACAGTAACATTTGATGTTTGTTCATTTATATGAAAAAGTTGGCAGTTTCTTACGGAGGTTGGTGCACCCAAGTACTGGTTAACCGCTGGAGCCTGCCCAGGAAAGGTGTTGTTAAGTAAACTGCCCGCCGGCGATATAGCCCAAAATGGTGCTGATGCAGGCGTAAAACCCGAAATATAACATATATATATATATATATATAATATAAATATAACATATTTGATGTTTGTGTCGTAGGATGGAATGGAATTTTACCCAACCCACTCTACATGTATAGGTTGTTACTATACTGACCCTCTGATTGGATTATACTGACCCTCTGCTTGGATTATACTGACCCTATGCTTGGATTATACTGACCCTATGCTTGGATTATACTGACCCTATGCTTGGATTATACTGACCCTCTGCTTGGATTATACTGACTCTATACTTGGATTATACTGACCCTCTGCTTGGATTATACTGACCCTCTGCTTGGATTATACTGACCCTATACTTGGATTATACTGACCCTATGCTTGGATTATACTGACCCTATGCTTGGATTATACTGACCCTATGCTTGGATTATACTGACCCTCTGCTTGGATTATACTGACCCTATACTTGGATTATACTGACCATATGCTTGGACTATACTGACCCTCTGCTTGGACTATACTGACCCTATGCTTGGATTATACTGACCCTATGCTTGGATTATACTGACCCTATACTTGGATTATACTGACCCTATACTTGGATTATTCTGACCCTATACTTGGATTATACTGACCCTCTGCTTGGATTATACTGACACTATGCTTGGATTATACTGACCATATGATTGGATTATACTGACCCTATGCTTGGATTATACTGACCCTCTGCTTGGATTATACTGACCCTATACTTTGATTATACTCTGCTTGGATAATACTGACCCTATGCTTGGATTATACTGACCCTATGCTTGGATTATACTGACCCTATGCTTGGATTATACTGACCCTCTGCTTGGATTATACTGACCCTCTGCTTGGATAATACTGACCCTATGGTGGATTATACTGACCCTATGCTTGGATTATACTGACCCTATGCTTGGATTATACTGACCATATGCTTGGATTATACTGACCATATGCTTGGATTATACTGACCATATGCTTGGATTATACTGACCATACGCTTGGATTTTACTGACCATATGCTTGGATTATACTGACCCTATGCTTGGATTATACTGACCATATGCTTGGATTATACTGACCATATGCTTGGATTATACTGACCCTATGCTTGGATTATACTGACCCTCTGCTTGGATTATACTGACCCTATACTTTGATTATACTCTGCTTGGATAATACTGACCCTATGCTTGGATTATACTGACCCTATGCTTGAATTATACTGACCCTATGCTTGGCTTATACTGACCATATGCTTGGACTATACTGACCCTCTGCTTGGATTATGCTGACCCTATACTTGGATTATACTGACCCTATACTTGGATTATACTGACCCTATACTTGGATTATACTGACCCTATGCTTGGATTATACTGACCCTCTGCTTGGATTATACTGACCCTATACTTTGATTATTCTGACCTATACTTGGATTATACTGACCCTATGCTTGGATTATACTGACCCTATACTTGGATTATACTGACCCTATGCTTGGATTATACTGACCCTATGCTTGGATTATACTGACCCTCTGCTTGGATTATACTGACCATATGATTGGATTATACTGACCCTATGCTTGGATTATACTGACCCTATGCTTGGATTATACTGACCATATGCTTGGATTATACTGACCCTATGTTTGGATTATACTGACCCTATGCTTGGATTATACTGACCATATGCTTGGATTATACTGACCCTATGCTTGGATTATACTGACCATATGCTTGGATTATACTGACCATATGCTTGGATTATACTGACCCTCTGCTTGGATCGGACTTTGACGGGCTCATTTCGACATTTGTTGACACTTTTCAATTCCTTCCTAATGCATATCGTGCTATTCCTGTTCTCTTATGTGCTTACCTTATTGGCACCTTGCTGTATCCACGATACGGTGGTGGAGATATGTAACCATATGTTGCTTGTATGTCACAACTGTGTTACAATGATGGGTCCAACTGGACTTTGCCCCACTGTAACTGCCCTATCGACGGCATTGGCAGTAGCTGCTTTGACACCTCGCTTTCCAGTGTTCACCTACATGTACAGCTTGAAGCGCTTAGATGTGTACTGACATACCGGTATTGGCAGTAGCTGCTTTGACACCTCGCTTTCCAGAGTTCACCTACATGTACAGCTTGAAGCGCTTGGATGTGTACTGACATTCCGGTATTGGCAGTAGCTGCTTTGACACCTCGCTTTCCAGAGTTCACCTACACGTACAGCTTGAAGCGTTTGAATCTTTACTGATATTTCGGGCAGTAGGCAGCTTCGCGACAATCTAGACTCAACTGTAGTGAAGAAGATTGATCAAATTCACATCCTTGGTTTCGGGACAGGTGATCTTTTATAACATACTTTATCATATCCCGTAACTCGTCAGGGTGCATCAGCTTATGTGCCCTTGTGTCTGGTCTGACAATATACCCCAAGGTACATTTGCTTCGCTGCCTTCGTCCCGTTAACCCATACAATCTTAATGTCTGGTTATTTTGAATACATTTTATACAAATGTACATTTGCAGTTCCATTTGAGTTCCATTGCATCAGCGAAAACACTTATATGTCCCCAGACTTCTTACAGCAACACTTTCTGATTTCTTGAAAAGTACAATAATAACATTATATGATGATTTATTTGGCGATTGAAAGCAGGTTTTACTGACCGTCGGACAATCTATGTCAAAATGTTGAAACAAAACAACATATGCATTTTATGAAAAATGGTAACTCCTGTTTATGTAAGTCAATGAAGTAAGTAAGGAACTATTGTTTTACCGTCGGCGGGACATGTTTCATTTCGTGACGGTATGTTCAACATCAGGTATTATCACCGGCTGGTTCCATTGCAGCTTGAACTCCACGTGCTTCTCGTCCGAGCTTGTTGAATGCGGCAATGCATCTGGGTACATAGGTCGCTGCTCAACAAGACTTCGCATTGGTCCGTCTTCATGGTCGCTGACTTGTATACCACTGTAACCTATCATCACCGATGGTCACGGATTCGGGCCCCGCTCAGACTGTGTCTCATTATATAAAACGGTTGGCCGTTTCTAGGGAAAGATGGTGCACCAAATACTGGTTAACCGGGAAAATGTTGTTAGGTAAACTGCCAGTCGCTCATATGGGTAACAGGTAGCTACGTTAAATATACTTAAAACAAAATCAAAAAGACTTCGCATTTGTTGACTAAGCACTATAGTGACTGAGATACAATGGGTCACTAGAATTGCGACTAGTGGTTCAATATTCTTTAAAAGACAGGCAAGATGCATCGTTGGATGTATAAGTGTACATTATATTGTAAGAATATGCGCTAATAATAATCGCCAAAATACAATTTGCTTAATTAGGTCAGATGCTGTTATTGAAATGGTGGCCTTTGATTGATTAGTTCAAAAAAGTGTACTGAAGTCCTTAACCCATTCAACACCAAGTAACTGACATGGACTGGTGCGTGATATGTTTAGATCAATAAATTAAAAGAAAATTACATTTCGACCAGTTCATTTATCAAAATGGGTAATTTTGTCTGAAAATAGTAATATTACTGGCACAAAGTGCATATTCTGATGAAACGGTTCTTCACATCTGGATCTACACTTTTTGTAAGACTGCTTAAAGGTATGTAGTGTTGAAAGGGTTAAGAGTCAATGATGCATCAGCTGATTGGCGGCTCAACTTTTGTCAACAATACACGTACTGAAAGTGACATCTACACATTAAAATACAATGCATGTACATTTTGGAATCATGCACGCACTTGAGCAAGCAAGCCAGTAAGCTAGCAAGTACACAATCAAGCGAGTAAGCTAGCAAGTACACAATCAAGCAAGTAAGCTAGCAAGTACACAATCAAGCAAGTAAGCTAGCAAGTACACAATCAAGCAAGTAAGCTAGCAAGTACACCATCAAGCAAGTAAGCTAGCAAGTACACAATCAAGCAAGTAAGCTAGCAAGTACACAATCAAGCAAGTAAGCTAGCAAGTACACAATCAAGCAAGTAAGCTAGCAAGTACACAATCAAGCAAGTAAGCTAGCAAGTACACAATCAAGCAAGTAAGCAAACAGGCAAGAAAACGAGTATACAAGCAAGTACGTAATCTATCCAGTAAGTAAGGAAGCAAGTAAGTACGTTGACAAACAAGAATGCAAGCAAGCAAGTAAGTAAGCATGTACATTACCAAGCAATTAAGCAGGCAAGCAAGTAAGTAAGCATGTACATTACTAAGCAATTAAGCAGGCAAGCAAGTAAGTAAGCATGTACATTACTAAGCAATTAAGCAGGCAAGCAAGTAAGTAAGCATGTACATTACTAAGCAATTAAGCAGGCAAGCAAGTAAGTAAGCATGTACATTACCAAGCAATTAAGAAGGCAAGCAAGTAAGTAAGCATGTACATTACCAAGCAATTAAGAAGGCAAGTAAGTAAGTAAGCATGTACATTACCAAGCAATTAAGAAGGCAAGTAAGTAAGTAAGCATGTACATTACCAAGCAATTAAGAAGGCAAGTAAGTAAGTAAGCATGTACATTACCAAGCAATTAAGAAGGCAAGTAAGTAAGTAAGCATGTACATTACCAAGCAATTAAGAAGGCAAGTAAGTAAGTAAGCATGTACATTACCAAGCAATTAAGAAGGCAAGTAAGTAAGTAAGCATGTACATTACCAAGCAATTAAGAAGGCAAGTAAGTAAGTAAGCATGTACATTACCAAGCAATTAAGAAGGCAAGTAAGTAAGTAAGCATGTACATTACCAAGCAATTAAGAAGGCAAGTAAGTAAATACATAATTTAGTAAGTAAACAAGCAAGCACCACAGTAAGCATGTAAGTAAACGAACAAGCAAGCACCACAGTAAGCATGTAAGTAAACGAACAAGCAAGCACCACAGTAAGCATGTAAGTAAACGAACAAGCAAGCACCACAGTAAGCATGTAAGTAAACGAACAAGCAAGCACCACAGTAAGCATGTAAGTAAACGAACAAGCAAGCACCACAGTAAGCATGTAAGTAAACGAACAAGCAAGCACCACAGTAAGCATGTAAGTAAACGAACAAGCAAGCAAACCAAACAAGTTATTAAGTAAATATTTAATAATTCATTTTAATGTTATATGAAACCAAACGCTCAGGACCAATGTATTTACAAGTCATCTATTAAAATGGTCATATGCAAATTATTTTGCTAATTATGCCAATCAACTTGAATATAATTGTGGTTAAAATCAATGTGTATCAAATTTAAACGGATACATTATTTGGCTAAACTGAAAATGACTTTATATGATTCTAAGCAAGTTTTGTTAAATTTGATTATAAAAATGCCAATAAATATAGGGCCGTTCTGATCACAAGATTTCGTCATTAGTTTTGCTTTAGCTTAAGTTATGCAGACTTATTTGAGCTCGCTTGCGAAACAAGTCCTTATGAATCAATCGACATGAGGGAGATAGAAGAGGGAATGTGGAATGCAAGTAATTTGCCTTAGGGCACATTCGTAACGGTTACAGCTGGGTACGAACTCCAGCCCTTTCGCATCTGAAGCGAACGCGCTACCTCTGCGATACCACGACTTCCACAATGTGCTATATATGCTTGGAGCACAGTCGGTCGTCATAAATGTAGGTATAAGTCAATTTAATATTGTCAGATAAACCATTCTTATAAATAACTATTGAATTTCGATATATTATACACATTTAATAATTAATGATCAATTATAATAGGATATTATATTGCTAGTCATCCGTGTCCAATATATGCGATTTCTAATATAATCATTACCTTATTTAGCTCGAATGTCAATAAAAGTAGGCTGTTCCATCAATTAACCGCGTGTATTCGTATCCGGTAAGTCAGAATAAAACATAAACCGGAGTAGTTTATATAGATGTCACCGGTTCTTCGTGGAGTAAATAAATAAACCAAAACCCGTATCCGAGATTCGTAGTTTATACCCCGCATCAATATATAAAAAGAGACCTGTAATAACACTAACAACTAATAGAAACACATATATCAAATATACTGAGTCAAAAAAGAAACGATACCTGGTGTTTATGTGTCTATAATTTCAACATTTATTAAGAAAATTCTTTGAAAATTCATAAGATGATAGTCCAACATGTTTGAAAGAGGAGCACATAAAGCATAATGAGCCTCCGAAACTGTCTGCTGCGTGATGACGTAATTCGTCGGACAGGGGTCTAATGGAGTTTTCACACAGACGTCAATACCGAGTATGGGCACCATTTGCGTCTCTCACTGCAATGCACCGCCGTCGCATCGAACGGAAGAGTGTCTGAATCTCTTGCTGGTCAATATGTGTCCACTCCTGACGCAAAACATCCCTCAGTTGGTTTAACGTTACCGGCTGACGTCGTCTGGCGCGGCGGTCTAACTATCCCACACATGTTCTATGGGTGACAAGTCTGGTGACAAAGCAGGCCACGGCAGGGTTTCAATATTGTTCTGCTCCAATAATGTGGTGGAAATCCGAGCAGTATGACACCTGGCGTTGTCCTGTTGGAACAGTGTGACGTTTCTGTTTGCGTTAAAGAACGGCACAACAACTGGCGCACGGATCTCATCACAGTACCGCTGGGTGTTTAGGTTCCCGTCCACCACTAACAGTTCAGTGCGACTGCCGAAAGTGATACCGCCCCACGCCATAACGCTTCCGCCCCCGAACAGATCGACCTGACGTACACATGCGTCGGCGTAACGTTCACCGCGTCTGCGATATACCCGCTCTATGCCATCCGATCGACGCAAACAGAACCGCGATTCATCGCTAAACATCACCGAATTCCACTGTAACCGAGTCCAGCGAGCACGTTCCGTCGTCCATTCCCGCCGTACGTCACGGTGACGTCGTGTCAGGATGGGTCTAACGTATGGCCGATAGGCACGAATGCCACGTTCACCGAGCCGGTTCCTGACTGTTTGTGCACTGATGCGATTGTTGGTCATCCCAGGAGTAACGGCAGCTGTGTGCGTAGCAGGTAGGAACAGGTCACGTAAATGTGACGTCCGAATGTGACGGTCCTGTTCACGCGTCGTCACACGTGGTCGACCAGATCTTGGATGGTCGTCCACCGATCCATGTGTTCGATAACGTCGAAGTAGACGTGTTATCGTGATCCGCGTAACCCCGAGTCGATTTGCGACGTCACGCTGACGTAAACCGCCGTCAATCATGCCAATGGCACGCATTCTCTGATTGCGGTTTAGCCTAGGCATTTTGTTAGAGGTAACAATGGGTATATAAGGTGTTTTTCCTCGATGATAATGCAATACCAGTTCAATAAACCGGTTTTCCGATTTGTACATGTGTAGGAAGTTGTCTTTGTTGAGGAGCACGTGCACATCGGAAATTCGGCGTTCCAGGATTATCGGGTGTTTATTTACCTGTGTTTATGGTTGACTGACGTTGCAATAAGATACCCGGTACTGATACGTAATAATATATTAAACCTTTCTATGGTTTTATCCGTTTTACGTCATTTTTAGTTTGGTATCGTTTCTTTTTTGACTCAGTATATATACACTAATCCACCCGGAAAATATCACAGCCGCTATCGCAGATTTCATATCATATTATAAATACATTAGCTTTACCTCTTGACTTCTTTTTCACCAGTGCGCGGAGTATTAGAAATGGCGGCAAAACGGGTTTAGTTGGGGTTTTTTAATATACTTTATTTATTTTACAACGATTGCGAAGCAAGTTTTAACGACTTATATTAATCACTCTCGTTGGCTCGGATGAAAGCGTATATGTGGTCATTCATGTGGGAGGAAACCGGAGTACCCGGAGAAAACCCACCTGTCCGATCTGGCGCCCATCGTACCATCCCACATACTTCCCTGTCCGAGGATCGAACCCGGGTCGCATTGGTGAGAAGCGAGCGCTAATCGGACAGCCAGTTGGTGTTAATACTTAATAGTGGATTAATGATTTGACCTCTCATACGTCATTCTCCCGTACTATCACTCGGACATAATTACATGATGTTACACCACAGTAGATAACACAATAGTAACACATGGGTAACTGTCATAGAAGATGAAGGAACAGCTACAGTGCATCCCCCCACACACTTTATACATATCTAAATGTTCATATGCCACATAATACTGATAATTAGCACAACTATTGAAAATAAAGCGAATGTCTTCCACTCCTCACACCCGCTAAGATGTACCTTATGCGCATGCGCAAACTTTCAGTTCTTACGGATTTCAATTCTGTTAGGACACCGGCATATACTTGCATGGACAACTTCTACATGACTGTCCAAAAATGCATATCATATTGATTTTTATTTGGGTTGAACAAGTGTTCGGTATTATGAAACATCACGTAATAACTCGATTAGCTGTAATAACAAAATGTGTTTGAGTCCAGGCTGGTTTAGCTAACAGAAATAAACAGAATGATGTGACACTGGTGGGTTGGTTCAATGCTTGATTGAAAGCAGCAGTATTTCTTTGTATAGGAAACAAGTGTTGGCATGCTATCTTCATATCAGAACCTACATATGTGGAAGTCGACTGTCCGATTAGCGCAGTGGTTAGCACGCTCGACTCTCACTAATACAACCGGGTTCGATCCTCGGACCGGGACGTATGTGAGATGGTACGGTTGTCGTTAAATCGGATAAATAAGTTTTCTTCGGCTACTCAATTCATCCGCGCCAACGAGAGTGAATAAGATAATATAAGTAGTCATGTCTTGTTTCGCAACGTTGTAAATTAAATAAAGCTCAAGCTTTACCTACTTGGCAATAACCGTATGCGACTGGTTTTGAGTGAAATTAATTGGATTTTGTAAAACTGGTTTAGGTTTCATACTGATTTGTGTCAAGAAATCACTAGTTTGTGAAGTCGAAGAACACCGTTATGTTTTATATTTATATTTCGGGTTTAACTCCTGCGTTAGCACCATTTTGGGTTATATCGCCGGCGGGCAGTTTACCTAACAACACCTTTCCTGGACAGGCTCCAGCGGTTAACCAGTACTTGGGTGCACCAACCTCCGTAAGAAACTGCCAACTTTTTCATATAAATGAGACACGGCCTGAGCGGGGCTCGAACGCGTGACCATCAGTGGTGATAGGTTACAGTGGTATACAAGTCAGCGACCTTAACCACTCGACCACGGAGGCGGACCGAAGAACACCGTAACCTAACCAAGTTTTACAATAGTCAAGCAGAAACAATCTGTACGCAATACCGTATTTGCATAATGTTAATCGACTGGCCAGGTGACAGAAACAGTCGCATTATCATATCAGATATGTTGGCCTCAAATTATGCTAAGCGACCATTTGATAACGCTGCTCGTTATCGTTATCAGATTCGATTGGTCTATACCTTTACATGTCAACATTTATTTCAATGAATAGTTTTATTAAGCATATCGACCACGAAACGTGGGTGTAACGGAACATAGCGAACAATTTGAACCGGCTTAGATGCTACGGAATATTATTCATCTTTCTTAACCGGGTTTCTTTTAAAAGACTGGAACTTTTCGAACACTGCAAACGAGTGTTATCGATTTGACAAACAAGTAAAGAGTAGAATACAATGATTAGGTATTAAGAACGTAACAGACACACACGGACGTAACAAGGACGCAACAAGGACAAGTTCGAAACAGCCAGGATTTCAAGACTACATTTAAAGATGGTGGACAAATTTCACCGAGCGGCCCGCGATGGTTACCTGGACATTTTGCGTAACGGAAACAGGAAAGAAATGAACAGCGCCGACGAGGACGGGTGCACGCCCCCAATGCTGGCAGCACAGCATGGTAACCTAGAGGCACTGCGGACAACTATCACTCGAGGGTAAGTCATACACATATAATATAGTTTTACCGTATCAGAATGGAAAATAGCATTGTGGCAATAACTACTCCAGAATCCATAATTCATTTATACATATTCTAAATAAACAAATACATGTAATTTTCCGTAAAAGCACCTTTAAAGAACAATTCTACATAATGTATCAATGTGCACGAGCCGTTTGTAACTAAGCACGAACACTATTCACATTTATATAGATATTACATGTATCTCTGTGATAATACAAACGTTGTGGTATGCTTAGATTTGTATGACAGTTACAATAATTAAATGGAGTTTGTCGTCTATTACGTCGATGACAATACTGTCGTAGGTACACGGCGTGTATATTACGTCGATGACAATGTTGTCGTAGATACACCGGATGTATATTACGTCGATGACAATACTGTCGTAGGTACACGGCGTGTATATTACGTCGATGACAATGTTGTCGTAGATACACCGGATGTATATTACGACGATGACAATGTTGTCGTCGGTACACTGGATGTATATTACGACGATGACAATATTGTCGTAGGTAGACCGGATGTATATTACGACTATGACAATGTTGTCGTAGGATACACCGGATGTATATAACGACGATGACAATGTTGTGGTTGGTACACCGGATGTATATTACGACGATGACAATTTTGTCGTCGGTACACTGAACGTATATTACGACAATGACAATGTTGTCGTAGGTTGACCAGATGTATATTACGACTATGACAATATTGTCGTAGGATACACCGGATGTATAATACGACGATGACAATGTTGTGGTAGGTATACCGGATGTATATTACGACGATGACAATGTTGTGGTAGGTACACCGGATGTATATTACGTCGATGGCAATGTTGTCGTAGGTACACCGGATGTATATTACGTCGATGACAATGTTGTTGTAGGTACACTGGATGTATATTACGACGATGGCAATGTTGTCGTAGGTATACTGGATGTATATTACGTCGATTACAATGTTGACGTAGGTACATCGGATGTATATTACGTCGATTACAATGTTGTGGTAGGTACACCGGATGTATATTACGTCGATGGCAATGTTGTGGTAGGTACACCGGATGTATATTACGTCGATGGCAATGTTGTCGTAGGTATACTGGATGTATATTACGTCGATTACAATGTTGACGTAGGTATACCGGATGTATATTACGTCGATGACAATGTTGTGGTAGGTACACCGGATGTATATTACGACGATGATAATGTTGACGTAGGTACACCGGGTGTATATTACGTAGCTGCTAATATTGTAGTAGGATACCGGATGTATCTGTAACACAGTAGAACAATATAGCAAACTATTCAAATACATGTATATGTAATAAAATTAATTTTCAAATTAAAGAAACAGAAACATTTATAAATAACCTCGTCATATACAGATCAATATAAAGATATATTAGTAGAAAATATTGCATTGGTAGTTGAACATTAAACTCTTATGAGAATAACTTGCTATGCTAATATATATGATGCAAAAATAACTTATAATTTCTTGTTTTCATTTGTCACAACACGTATTAATCATTCACATACACCTACCTTGGCCAATGACGACAACATGGTAGTAGCGGGGAGATAATAAACGTGGTAGTAGTGGGGAGACAATAAACGTGGTAGTAGCGGGGAGATAATAAACATGGTAGTAATGAGGAGATAATAAACATAGTAGTAGTGGGGAGATAATAAACATGGTAGTAGTGGGGAGGTAATAAACGTGGTAGTAGTGTGGAGATAATAAACATGGTAGTAGTGAGAAGATAATAAACATGGTAGTAGTGAGGAGATAATAAACGTGGTGGTAGTGGGGAGATAATAAACATGGTAGTAGTGGGGAGATAATACACATGGTAGTAGTGGGGATATAATAAACATGGTAGTAGTGGGGAGATAATAAACATGGTAGTAGTGGGGAGATAATACACATGGTAGTAGCGGGGAGACAATAAACATGGTAGTAGTGAGGAGATAATAAACATGGTAGTAATGGGGAGATAATAAACATGGTAGTAGTGAGGAGATAATAAACATGGTAGTAGTGGGAGATAATACACATGCTAGTAATGGGGAGATAATAAACATGGTAGTAGTGAGGAGATAATAAACATGGTAGTAGTGGGAGATAATACACATGGTAGTAGTGGGGAGATAATAAACATGGTAGTAGTGGGGAGATAATAAACATGGTAGTAGTGAGGAGATAATAAACATGGTAGTAGTGGGGAGATAATAAACATGGTAGTAGTGGGGAGACAATAAACATGGTAGTAGTGGGGAGATAATAAACATGGTAGTAGTGGGGAGACAATAAACATGGTAGTAGTGGGGAGATAATAAACATGGTAGTAGTGGGGAGATAATAAACATGGTAGTAGTGAGGAGATAATAAACATGGTAGTAATGAGGAGATAATAAACATGGTAGTAGTGAGGAGATAATAAACATGGTAGTAGTGGGAGATAATACACATGGTAGTAGTGGGGAGATAATAAACGTGGTAGTAGTGGGGAGATAATAAACATGGTAGTAGTGGGGAGATAATAAACATGGTAGTAGTGAGGAGATAATAAACATGGTAGTAGTGGGAGATAATACACATGGTAGTAGTGGGGAGATAATAAACGTGGTAGTAGTGGGGAGATAATACACATGCTAGTAATGGGGAGATAATAAACATGGTAGTAGTGAGGAGATAATAAACATGGTAGTAGTGGGAGATAATACACATGGTAGTAGTGGGGAGATAATAAACGTGGTAGTAGTGGGGAGATAATAAACATGGTAGTAGTGGGGAGATAATAAACATGGTAGTAGTGAGGAGATAATAAACATGGTAGTAGTGGGGAGATAATAAACATGGTAGTAGTGGGGAGACAATAAACATGGTAGTAGTGGGGAGATAATAAACATGGTAGTAGTGGGGAGATAATAAACATGGTAGTAGTGAGGAGATAATAAACATGGTAGTAGTGAGGAGATAATAAACATGGTAGTAGTGAGGAGATAATAAACATGGTAGTAGTGGGGAGATAATAAACATGGTAGTAGTGGGGAGACAATAAACATGGTAGTAGTGGGGAGATAATAAACATGGTAGTAGTGGGGAGACAATAAACATGGTAGTAGTGGGGAGATAATAAACATGGTAGTAGTGGGGAGATAATAAACATGGTAGTAGTGAGGAGATAATAAACATGGTAGTAGTGAGGAGATAATAAACATGGTAGTAGTGGGGAGATAATAAACATGGTAGTAGTGGGGAGACAATAAACATGGTAGTAGTGGGGAGATAATAAACATGGTAGTAGTGGGGAGACAATAAACATGGTAGTAGTGGGGAGACAATAAACATGGTAGTAGTGGGGAGATAATAAACATGGTAGTAGTGGGGAGATAATACACATGGTAGTAGTGGGAGATAATACACATGGTAGTAATGGGGAGATAATACACATGGTAGTAGTGGGAGATAATAAACATGGTAGCAGTGGGAGTTAATACACATGGTAGTAATGAGGAGCTAATAAACATGGTAGTAGTGGGGAAATAATAAACGTGGTAGTTGTGGGAGATAAAAATAAATGTAATGTTGGACACGTCGTCCTCGGTGCACTGCTATGCTACTAATGCATTTCACTATCAAGTAAACCGTTAACTGCCCACAAGAGGAAGTAATACAAAGATTACGCATGACAAGCTCTGACGAAGTGTTGCATTTGATTACCCTGTGATGTACAATTCCACACAACCCATATATCTCAACAATGCTTCTCGATCGTATGAACTGTTAGATATTGCACTCGCAACTACAGAGACATGTCAGCTAAGGGAACCATTCAACTGTACATGTCAACTATTTATCCGTTTCTCTGAATGCAAAATGCAACTATATTGACGGTTATCAGCTTGTTATCTGTAACATGTGACCATGCATGATAAATGCCGGGCGCCAGCGGACACTTGATCGTTGAAACACAAATAAGATCATATTTATTTCTCCATTCTGTGCGGCTTAAGATAATATATACACTGATACTGTTTTTTAGAATATTGCATGACCTACATATTTTTGAACAAAGTCCAACCACGGGATTATACATTGACAAACGAGATAATAATATTATAATTATGTGTTTGGTTTCCTAGTATTGCGTATGCCAGCTTTGTCCTTGACAATATGTTAATAGAATGATATAGCCTTGCTGGTGACGGGGTGTCATTTTAAAACTTGCTTTGGAATTGGGTAAACAATGTTTTATGTATAGTGTCAAGCCTACAGTTTGTCATAGTGTCCGTAAAATCCAAAACCCGTAATCATTTGTCAAGACTCCAAGTTGATGACAAATGACAGACAAACTACTGCTACTAGGTTGCTAGGTCCGCCCTTGTAATACCATGACAAACTACTGCTACTATGTTACTAGGCCCGCCCTTGCAATACCATGACAGACAAACTACTGCTACTATGCTACTAGATCCGCCCTTGCTATATGAGTAATTAACGTTTGTAATACCATGACAGACAAACTACTGCTACTATGTTACTAGGTCCGCCCTTGCCCTGTGAGTAATTAACGTTTATAATACCATGACAGACAAACTACTGCTACTATGTTGCTAGGTCCGCCCTTGTCCTATGAGTAATTAACGTTTATAATACCATGACAGACACACTACTGCTACTATGTTACTAGGTCCGCCCTTGCTATACCATGACAGACAAACTACTGCTACTATGCTACTAGATCCGCCCTTGTTTATGAGTAATTAACATTTATAATACAATGACAGACAAACTAACGCTACTAGATTGCTAGATCCGCCCTTGCCCTGTGAGTAATTAACGTTTATAATACCAAGACAGACAAACTACTGCTACTATGTTACTAGGTCCGCCCTTGTCCTATGAGTAATTAACGTTTATAATACCATGACAGAAAAACTACTGCTACTATGTTGCTAGTCCCGCCCTTGTCCTATGAGTAATTAACGTTTATAATACCATGACAGACAAACTACTGCTACTATGTTACTAGCGCCGCCCTTGCCCTGTGAGTAATTAACGTTTATAATACCATGACAGAAAAACTACTGCTACTATGTTGCTAGGCCCGCCCTTGCCCTGTGAGTAATTAACGTTTATAATACCATGACAGACAAACTACTGCTACTATGTTACTAAGTCCGCCCTTGCCCTGTGAGTAATTAACGTTTATAATACCATGGTAGACAAACTACTGCTACTATGTTACTAGCTCCGCCCTTGCAATACCATGACAGACAAACTACTGCTACTATGTTACTAGGTCCGCCCTTGCTCTACGAGTAATTAACGTTTATAATACAATGACAGACAAACTATTGCTACTAGGTTGCTAGGTCCGCCCTTGCCCTGTGAGTAATTAACGTTTATAATGCCATGACAGACAAACTACCGCTACCATGTTACTAGGTCCGCCCTTGCAATACCATGACAGACAAACTACTGCTACTATGTTGCTAGGTCCGCCCTTGTCCTGTGAGTAATTAACGTTTATAATACAATGACAGATAAACTACTGCTACTAGATTACTAGGTCCGCCCTTGCCCTGTGAGTAATTAACGTTTATAATACCATGACAGACAAACTACTGCTACTATGTTGCTAGGTCCGCCCTTGCCCTGTGAGTAATTAACGTTTATAATACCATGACAGACAAACTACTGCTACTATGTTGCTAGGCCCGCCCTTGCCCTGTGAGTAATTAACGTTTATAATACCATGACAGACAAACTACTGCTACTATGTTGCTAGGTCCGCCCTTGCCCTGTGAGTAATTAACGTTTATAATACCATGACAGACAAACTACTGCTACTATGTTGCTAGGTCCGCCCTTGCCCTGTGAGTAATTAACGTTTATAATACCATGACAGACAAACTACTGCTACTATGTTGCTAGGTCCGCCCTTGCCCTATGAGTAATTAACGTTTATAATACCATGACAGACAAACTACTGCTACTATGTTGCTAGGTCCGCCCTTGCCCTGTGAGTAATTAACGTTTATAATACCATGACAGACAAACTACTGCTACTATGTTGCTAGGCCCGCCCTTGTCCTATGAGTAATTAACGTTTATAATACCATGACAGACAAACTACTGCTACTAGGTTACTAGGTCCGCCCTTGTCCTATGAGTAATTAACGTTTATAATACCATGACAGACAAACTACTGCTACTATGTTGCTAGGTCC
Source organism: Archivesica marissinica (assembly GCA_014843695.1). NCBI lineage: Eukaryota > Metazoa > Mollusca > Bivalvia > Venerida > Vesicomyidae > Archivesica > Archivesica marissinica. The sequence continues at coordinate 51,768,196 of CM026390.1, forward strand.
GCCCTTGCCCTGTGAGTAATTAACGTTTATAATGCCATGACAGACAAACTACTGCTACTATGTTACTAGGTCCGCACTTGCTATACCATGACAGACAAACTACTGCTACTATGCTACTAGATCCGCCCTTGTTTATGAGTAATTAACGTTTATAATACAATGACAGACAAACTAACGCTACTAGATTGCTAGAACCGCCCTTGCCCTGTGAGTAATTAACGTTTATAATACCATGACAGACAAACTACTGCTACTATGTTGCTAGGTCCGCCCTTTTCCTATGAGTAATTAACGTTTATAATACTATGACAGACAAACTACTGCTACTAGGTTGCTAGGTCCGCCCTTGCTATATGAGTAATTAACGTTTATAATACCATGACAGACAAACTACTGCTACTATGTTGCTAGGACCGCCCTTGTCCTATGAGTAATTAACGTTTATAATACCATGACAGACAAACTACTGCTACTATGTTGCTAGGTCCGCCCTTGCCCTGTGAGTAATTAACGTTTATAATACCATGACAGACAAACTACTGCTACTATGTTGCTAGGTCCGCCCTTGCCCTGTGAGTAATTAACGTTTATAATACCATGACAGACAAACTAACGCTACTAGATTGCTAGGTCCGCCCTTGCCCTATGAGTAATTAACGTTTATAATACAATGACAGACAAACTACTGCTACTAGGTTGCTAGGTCCGCCCTTTTCCTATAAGTAATTAACGTTTATAATACCATGACAGACAAACTACTGCTACTATGTTACTAGGTCCGCCCTTGCCCTGTGAGTAATTAACGTTTATAATACCATGACAGACAAACTACTGCTACTATGTTACTAGGTCCGCCCTTGTCCTATGAGTAATTAACGTTTATAATACCATGACAGACAAACTACTGCTACTAGGTTGCTAGGTCCGCCCTTGTCCTATGAGTAATTAACGTTTATAATACCATGACAGACAAACTACTGTTACTATGTTACTAGGTCCGCCCTTGCAATACCTACAGACAAACTACTGCTACTATGTACTAGCCGCCCTTGTTTATGAGTAATTAACGTTTATAATACAATGACAGACAAACTACTGCTACTAGGTTGCTAGGTCCGCCCTTGCCCTGTGAGTAATTAACGTTTATAATACCATGACAGACAAACTACTGCTACTATGTTACTAGGGCCGCCCTTGCCCTGTGAGTAATTAACGTTTATAATACCATGACAGACAAACTACTGCTACTATGTTACTAGGTCCGCCCTTGCCCTGTGAGTAATTAACGTTTATAATACCATGACAGACAAACTACTGCTACTATGTTGCTAGTTCCGCCCTTGCCCTGTGAGTAATTAACGTTTATAATACCATGACAGACAAACTACTGCTACTATGTTACTAGGGCCGCCCTTGCCCTGTGAGTAATTAACGTTTATAATACCATGACAGACAAACTACTGCTACTAGGTTGCTAGGTCCGCCCTTGCCCTGGAGTAATTAACGTTTATAATACCATGACAGACAAACTACTGCTACTATGTTGCTAGCGCCGCCCTTGCCCTGTGAGTAATTAACGTTTATAATACCATGACAGACAAACTACTGCTACTAGGTTGCTAGGCCCGCCCTTGTCCTATGAGTAATTAACGTTTATAATACCATGACAGACAAACTACTGCTACTAGGTTGCTAGGTCCGCCCTTGCCCTGTGAGTAATTAACGTTTATAATACCATGACAGACAAACTACTGCTACTATGTTGCTAGGTCCGCCCTTGCCCTGTGAGTAATTAACGTTTATAATACCATGACAGACAAACTACTGCTACTATGTTGCTAGGTCCGCCCTGCCCTGTGAGTAATTAACGTTTATAATACCATGACAGACAAACTACTGCTACTATGTTGCTAGGTCCGCCCTTGCCCTGTGAGTAATTAACGTTTATAATACCATGACAGACAAACTACTGCTACTATGTTACTAGGCCCGCCCTTGCCCTGTGAGTAATTAACGTTTATAATACCATGACAGACAAACTACTGCTACTAGGTTGCTAGGTCCGCCCTTGCCCTGGAGTAATTAACGTTTATAATACCATGACAGACAAACTACTGCTACTATGTTGCTAGGGCCGCCCTTGCCCTGTGAGTAATTAACGTTTATAATACCATGACAGACAAACTACTGCTACTAGGTTGCTAGGCCCGCCCTTGTCCTATGAGTAATTAACGTTTATAATACCATGACAGACAAACTACTGCTACTAGGTTGCTAGGTCCGCCCTTGCCCTGTGAGTAATTAACGTTTATAATGCCATGACAGACAAACTACTGCTACTATGTTACTAGGTCCGCCCTTGCAATACCATGACAGACAAACTACTGTTACTATGTTGCTAGGTCCGCCCTTGCGCTGTGAGTAATTAACGTTTATTATACCATGACAGACAAACTACTGCTACTAGGTTCCTAGGGCCGCCCTTGCCCTGTGAGTAATTAACGTTTATAATACCATGACAGATAAACTACTGCTACTAGGTCACTAGGCCCGCCCTTGCCCTGTGAGTAATTAACGTTTATAATACCATGACAGACAAACTACTGCTACTAGGTCACTAGGCCCGCCCTTGCCCTGTGAGTAATTAACGTATGTAATACCATGACAGACAAACTACTGCTACTAGGTTGCTAGGTCCGCCCTTGCTATATGAGTAATTAACGTTTATAATACCATGAGAGACAAACTACTGCTACTATGTTGCTAGGACCGCCCTTGCCCTGTGAGTAATTAACGTTTATAATACCATGACAGACAAACTACTGCTACTAGGTTGCTAGGTCCGCCCTTGCCCTGTGAGTAATTAACGTTTATAATACCATGACAGACAAACTACTGCTACTATGTTGCTAGGTCCGCCCTTGCCCTGTGAGTAATTAACGTTTATAATACCATGACAGACAAACTACTGCTACTATGTTGCTAGGTCCGCCCTTGCCCTGTGAGTAATTAACGTTTATAATACCATGACAGACAAACTACTGCTACTAGGTTGCTAGGTCCGCCCTTGCTATATGAGTAATTAACGTTTGTAATACCATGACAGACAAACTACTGCTACTATGTTGCTAGGACCGCCCTTGCTATATGAGTAATTAACGTTTGTAATACCATGACAGACAAACTACTGCTACTATGTTACTAGGTCCGCCCTTGCCCTGTGAGTAATTAACGTTTATAATACCATGACAGACAAACTACTGCTACTATGTTACTAGTCCGCCCTTGTTATGAGTAATTAACGTTTATAATACCATGACAGACAAACTACTGCTACTAGGTTGCTAGGTCCGCCCTTGCCCTGTGAGTAATTAACGTTTATAATACCATGACAGACAAACTACTGCTACTATGTTGCTAGGTCCGCCCTTGTCCTATGAGTAATTAACGTTTATAATACCATGACAGACAAACTACTGCTACTAGGTTGCTAGGTCCGCCCTTGTCCTATGAGTAATTAACGTTTATAATACCATGACAGACAAACTACTGCTACTATGTTACTAGGTCCGCCCTTGCCCTATGAGTAATTAACGTTTATAATACCATGACAGACAAACTACTGCTACTATGTTGCTAGGTCCGCCCTTGCCCTATGAGTAATTAACGTTTATAATACCATGACAGACAAACTACTGCTACTATGTTGCTAGGGCCGCCCTTGCCCTGTGAGTAATTAACGTTTATAATACCATGACAGACAAACTACTGCTACTAGGTTGCTAGGTCCGCCCTTGCCCTATGAGTAATTAACGTTTATAATACCATGACAGACAAACTACTGCTACTATGTTACTAGGTCCGCCCTTGCCCTGTGAGTAATTAACGTTTATAATACCATGACAGACAAACTACTGCTACTATGTTGCTAGGTCCGCCCTGCCCTGTGAGTAATTAACGTTTATAATACCATGACAGACAAACTACTGCTACTATGTTACTAGGGCCGCCCTTGCCCTGTGAGTAATTAACGTTTATAATACCATGACAGACAAACTACTGCTACTAGGTCACTAGGCCCGCCCTTGCCCTGTGAGTAATTAACGTATGTAATACCATGACAGACAAACTACTGCTACTAGGTTGCTAGGTCCGCCCTTGCCCTGGAGTAATTAACGTTTATAATACCATGACAGACAAACTACTGCTACTATGTTGCTAGGTCCGCCCTTGCCCTGTGAGTAATTAACGTTTATAATACCATGACAGACAAACTACTGCTACTAGGTTGCTAGGTCCGCCCTTGTCCTATGAGTAATTAACGTTTATAATACCATGACAGACAAACTACTGCTACTATGTTGCTAGGTCCGCCCTTGTCCTATGAGTAATTAACGTTTATAATACCATGACAGACAAACTACTGCTACTATGTTGCTAGGTCCGCCCTTGCCCTGTGAGTAATTAACGTTTATAATACCATGACAGACAAACTACTGCTACTATGTTGCTAGGTCCGCCCTTGTCCTATGAGTAATTAACGTTTATAATACCATGACAGACAAACTACTGCTACTATGTTGCTAGGTCCGCCCTTGCCCTATGAGTAATTAACGTTTATAATACCATGACAGACAAACTACTGCTACTAGGTTGCTAGGTCCGCCCTTGCCCTATGAGTAATTAACGTTTATAATACCATGACAGACAAACTACTGCTACTATGTTACTAGGTCCGCCCTTGTCCTATGAGTAATTAACGTTTATAATACCATGACAGACAAACTACTGCTACTAGGTTGCTAGGTCCGCCCTTGCCCTGTGAGTAATTAACGTTTATAATACCATGACAGACAAACTACTGCTACTATGTTACTAGGCCGCCCTTGCAATACCATGACAGACAAACTACTGTTACTATGTTGCTAGGTCCGCCCTTGCCCTGTGAGTAATTAACGTTTATAATACCATGACAGACAAACTACTGCTACTATGTTACTAGGCCGCCCTTGCCCTGTGAGTAATTAACGTTTATAATACCATGACAGACAAACTACTGCTACTATGTTGCTAGGTCCGCCCTTGCCCTGTGAGTAATTAACGTTTATAATACCATGACAGACAAACTACTGCTACTATGTTGCTAGGCCGCCCTTGCCCTGTGAGTAATTAACGTTTATAATACCATGACAGACAAACTACTGCTACTATGTTGCTAGGTCCGCCCTTGCCCTGTGAGTAATTAACGTTTATAATACCATGACAGACAAACTACTGCTACTATTGCTAGGCCCGCCCTTGCCCTGTGAGTAATTAACGTTTATAATACCATGACAGACAAACTACTGCTACTAGGTTGCTAGGTCCGCCCTTGCTATATGAGTAATTAACGTTTGTAATACCATGACAGACAAACTACTGCTACTATGTTGCTAGGTCCGCCCTTGCTATATGAGTAATTAACGTTTGTAATACCATGACAGACAAACTACTGCTACTATGTTACTAGGCCCGCCCTTGTCCTATGAGTAATTAACGTTTATAATACCATGACAGACAAACTACTGCTACTAGGTTGCTAGGTCCGCCCTTGCCCTGTGAGTAATTAACGTTTATAATACCATGACAGACAAACTACTGCTACTAGGTTGCTAGGTCCGCCCTTGCCCTGTGAGTAATTAACGTTTATAATACCATGACAGACAAACTACTGCTACTATGTTGCTAGGCCCGCCCTTGCCCTGTGAGTAATTAACGTTTATAATACCATGACAGACAAACTACTGCTACTATGTTGCTAGGTCCGCCCTTGCCCTGTGAGTAATTAACGTTTATAATACCATGACAGACAAACTACTGCTACTATGTTACTAGGTCCGCCCTTGCCCTGTGAGTAATTAACGTTTATAATACCATGACAGACAAACTACTGCTACTAGGTTGCTAGGTCCGCCCTTGCCCTGTGAGTAATTAACGTTTATAATACCATGACAGACAAACTACTGCTACTAGGTTGCTAGGTCCGCCCTTGCCCTGTGAGTAATTAACGTTTATAATACCATGACAGACAAACTACTGCTACTATGTTGCTAGGTCCGCCCTTGCCCTGTGAGTAATAACGTTTATAATACCATGACAGACAAACTACTGCTACTATGTTGCTAGGCCGCCCTTGCCCTGTGAGTAATTAACGTTTATAATACCATGACAGACAAACTACTGCTACTAGTTACTAGGTCCGCCCTTGCCCTGTGAGTAATTAACGTTTATAATACCATGACAGACAAACTACTGCTACTATGTTGCTAGGTCCGCCCTTGCCCTGTGAGTAATTAACGTTTATAATACCATGACAGACAAACTACTGCTACTATGTTACTAGACAGACAACTACTTACTATGTTGCTAGGTCCGCCCTTGCCCTGTGAGTAATTAACGTTTATAATACCATGACAGACAAACTACTGCTACTATGTTACTAGGCCGCCCTTGCTATATGAGTAATTAACGTTTGTAATACCATGACAGACAAACTACTGCTACTATGTTGCTAGGTCCGCCCTTGCCCTGTGAGTAATTAACGTTTATAATACCATGACAGACAAACTACTGCTACTAGGTTGCTAGGCCCGCCCTTGCCCTGTGAGTAATTAACGTTTATAATACCATGACAGACAAACTACTGCTACTATGTTGCTAGGTCCGCCCTTGCCCTGTGAGTAATTAACGTTTATAATACCATGACAGACAAACTACTGCTACTATGTTGCTAGGTCCGCCCTTGCCCTGTGAGTAATTAACGTTTATAATACCATGACAGACAAACTACTGCTACTAGGTTGCTAGGTCCGCCCTTGCTATATGAGTAATTAACGTTTGTAATACCATGACAGACAAACTACTGCTACTATGTTGCTAGGACCGCCCTTGCTATATGAGTAATTAACGTTTGTAATACCATGACAGACAAACTACTGCTACTATGTTACTAGGCCCGCCCTTGCCCTGTGAGTAATTAACGTTTATAATACCATGACAGACAAACTACTGCTACTATGTTACTAGGTCCGCCCTTGTTTATGAGTAATTAACGTTTATAATACAATGACAGACAAACTACTGCTACTAGGTTGCTAGGTCCGCCCTTGTCCTATGAGTAATTAACGTTTATAATACCATGACAGACAAACTACTGCTACTAGGTTGCTAGGTCCGCCCTTGTCCTATGAGTAATTAACGTTTATAATACCATGACAGACAAACTACTGCTACTATGTTACTAGTCCGCCCTTGTCCTATGAGTAATTAACGTTTATAATACCATGACAGACAAACTACTGCTACTATGTTACTAGGCCGCCCTTGCCCTGTGAGTAATTAACGTTTATAATACCATGACAGACAAACTACTGCTACTAGGTTGCTAGGTCCGCCCTTGTCCTATGAGTAATTAACGTTTATAATACCATGACAGACAAACTACTGCTACTATGTTACTAGGTCCGCCCTTGCCCTGTGAGTAATTAACGTTTATAATACCATGACAGACAAACTACTGTTACTATGTTGCTAGGTCCGCCCTTGCCCTGTGAGTAATTAACGTTTATAATACCATGACAGACAAACTACTGCTACTATGTTACTAGCGCCGCCCTTGCCCTGTGAGTAATTAACGTTTATAATACCATGACAGACAAACTACTGCTACTAGGTCACTAGGCCCGCCCTTGCCCTGTGAGTAATTAACGTATGTAATACCATGACAGACAAACTACTGCTACTATGTTACTAGGTCCGCCCTTGTCCTATGAGTAATTAACGTTTATAATACCATGACAGACAAACTACTGCTACTATGTTACTAGGTCCGCCCTTGCCCTGTGAGTAATTAACGTTTATAATACCATGACAGACAAACTACTGCTACTAGGTTGCTAGGTCCGCCCTTGTCCTATGAGTAATTAACGTTTATAATACCATGACAGACAAACTACTGCTACTATGTTGCTAGGTCCGCCCTTGTCCTATGAGTAATTAACGTTTATAATACCATGACAGACAAACTACTGCTACTAGGTTGCTAGGTCCGCCCTTGTCCTATGAGTAATTAACGTTTATAATACCATGACAGACAAACTACTGCTACTATGTTACTAGGTCCGCCCTTGTCCTATGAGTAATTAACGTTTATAATACCATGACAGACAAACTACTGCTACTAGGTTGCTAGGTCCGCCCTTGCCCTGTGAGTAATTAACGTTTATAATGCCATGACAGACAAACTACTGCTACTATGTTACTAGGCCCGCCCTTGCAATACCATGACAGACAAACTACTGTTACTATGTTGCTAGGTCCGCCCTTGCGCTGTGAGTAATTAACGTTTATTATACCATGACAGACAAACTACTGCTACTAGGTTCCTAGGGCCGCCCTTGTCCTGTGAGTAATTAACGTTTATAATACCATGACAGATAAACTACTGCTACTAGGTCACTAGGCCCGCCCTTGCCCTGTGAGTAATTAACGTTTATAATACCATGACAGACAAACTACTGCTACTAGGTCACTAGGCCCGCCCTTGCCCTGTGAGTAATTAACGTATGTAATACCATGACAGACAAACTACTGCTACTAGGTTGCTAGGTCCGCCCTTGCTATATGAGTAATTAACGTTTATAATACCATGACAGACAAACTACTGCTACTATGTTACTAGGGCCGCCCTTGCTATATGAGTAATTAACGTTTGTAATACCATGACAGACAAACTACTGCTACTATGTTGCTAGGTCCGCCCTTGCCCTGTGAGTAATTAACGTTTATAATACCATGACAGACAAACTACTGCTACTAGGTTGCTAGGTCCGCCCTTGTCCTATGAGTAATTAACGTTTATAATACCATGACAGACAAACTACTGCTACTATGTTACTAGTACCGCCCTTGCCCTGTGAGTAATTAACGTTTATAATGCCATGACAGACAAACTACTGCTACTATGTTACTAGGCCCGCCCTTGCAATACCATGACAGACAAACTACTGTTACTATGTTGCTAGGTCCGCCCTTGCGCTGTGAGTAATTAACGTTTATTATACCATGAGAGACAAACTACTGCTACTATGTTACTAGGGCCGCCCTTGCTATATGAGTAATTAACGTTTGTAATACCATGACAGACAAACTACTGCTACTATGTTGCTAGGTCCGCCCTTGCCCTGTGAGTAATTAACGTTTATAATACCATGACAGACAAACTACTGCTACTAGGTTGCTAGGTCCGCCCTTGCCCTGTGAGTATTTAACGTTTATAATACCATGACAGACAAACTACTGCTACTATGTTGCTAGGTCCGCCCTTGCCCTGTGAGTAATTAACGTTTATAATACCATGACAGACAAACTACTGCTACTATGTTGCTAGGTCCGCCCTTGCCCTGTGAGTAATTAACGTTTATAATACCATGACAGACAAACTACTGCTACTAGGTTGCTAGGTCCGCCCTTGCTATATGAGTAATTAACGTTTGTAATACCATGACAGACAAACTACTGCTACTATGTTGCTAGGACCGCCCTTGCTATATGAGTAATTAACGTTTGTAATACTATGACAGACAAACTACTGCTACTATGTTACTAGGTCCGCCCTTGCCCTGTGAGTAATTAACGTTTATAATACCATGACAGACAAACTACTGCTACTATGCTACTAGATCCGCCCTTGTTTATGAGTAATTAACGTTTATAATACAATGACAGACAAATTACTGCTACTAGATTGCTAGGTCCGCCCTTGCCCTGTGAGTAATTAACGTTTATAATACCATGACAGACAAACTACTGCTACTAGGTTGCTAGGTCCGCCCTTGTCCTATGAGTAATTAACGTTTATAATACCATGACAGACAAACTACTGCTACTAGGTTGCTAGGTCCGCCCTTGTCCTATGAGTAATTAACGTTTATAATACCATGACAGACAAACTACTGCTACTATGTTACTAGGTCCGCCCTTGTCCTATGAGTAATTAACGTTTATAATACCATGACAGACAAACTACTGCTACTATGTTGCTAGGTCCGCCCTTGCCCTATGAGTAATTAACGTTTATAATACCATGACAGACAAACTACTGCTACTATGTTGCTAGGCCCGCCCTTGCCCTATGAGTAATTAACGTTTATAATACCATGACAGACAAACTACTGCTACTATGTTGCTAGGTCCGCCCTTGCCCTGTGAGTAATTAACGTTTATAATACCATGACAGACAAACTACTGTTACTATGTTGCTAGGTCCGCCCTTGCCCTGTGAGTAATTAACGTTTATAATACCATGACAGACAAACTACTGCTACTATGTTACTAGGGCCGCCCTTGCCCTGTGAGTAATTAACGTTTATAATACCATGACAGACAAACTACTGCTACTAGGTTACTAGGCCCGCCCTTGCCCTGTGAGTAATTAACGTATAATACCATGACAGACAAACTACTGCTACTAGGTTGCTAGGTCCGCCCTTGCCCTGGAGTAATTAACGTTTATAATACCATGACAGACAAACTACTGCTACTATGTACTAGGCCGCCCTTGCCTGTGAGTAATTAACGTTTATAATACCATGACAGACAAACTACTGCTACTAGGTTGCTAGGTCCGCCCTTGCCCTATGAGTAATTAACGTTTATAATACCATGACAGACAAACTACTGCTACTATGTTGCTAGGTCCGCCCTTGCCCTATGAGTAATTAACGTTTATAATACCATGACAGACAAACTACTGCTACTATGTTACTAGGTCCGCCCTTGCCCTGTGAGTAATTAACGTTTATAATACCATGACAGACAAACTACTGCTACTAGGTTGCTAGGTCCGCCCTTGCCCTATGAGTAATTAACGTTTATAATACCATGACAGACAAACTACTGCTACTATGTTGCTAGGTCCGCCCTTGCCCTATGAGTAATTAACGTTTATAATACCATGACAGACAAACTACTGCTACTATGTTGCTAGGTCCGCCCTTGCCCTGTGAGTAATTAACGTTTATAATACCATGACAGACAAACTACTGCTACTATGTTGCTAGGTCCGCCCTTGCCCTATGAGTAATTAACGTTTATAATACCATGACAGACAAACTACTGCTACTATGTTGCTAGGTCCGCCCTTGCCCTATGAGTAATTAACGTTTATAATACCATGACAGACAAACTACTGCTACTATGTTGCTAGGTCCGCCCTTGTCCTATGAGTAATTAACGTTTATAATACCATGACAGACAAACTACTGCTACTATGTTGCTAGGTCCGCCCTTGCTATATGAGTAATTAACGTTTATAATACCATGACAGACAAACTACTGCTACTAGGTTGCTAGGTCCGCCCTTGCTATATGAGTAATTAACGTTTGTAATACCATGACAGACAAACTACTGCTACTAGGTTGCTAGGTCCGCCCTTGCCCTATGAGTAATTAACGTTTATAATACCATGACAGACAAACTACTGCTACTATGTTACTAGTCCGCCCTTGTCCTATGAGTAATTAACGTTTATAATACCATGACAGACAAACTACTGCTACTATGTTGCTAGGCCGCCCTTGCCCTGTGAGTAATTAACGTTTATAATACCATGACAGACAAACTACTGCTACTAGGTTGCTAGGTCCGCCCTTGCCCTGTGAGTAATTAACGTTTATAATACCATGACAGACAAACTACTGCTACTATGTTACTAGGTCCGCCCTTGCCCTGTGAGTAATTAACGTTTATAATACCATGACAGACAAACTACTGCTACTATTTGCTAGGTCCGCCCTTGCCCTGTGAGTAATTAACGTTTATAATACCATGACAGACAAACTACTGCTACTATGTTGCTAGGCCCGCCCTTGCCCTGTGAGTAATTAACGTTTATAATACCATGACAGACAAACTACTGCTACTAGGTCACTAGGCCCGCCCTTGCCCTGTGAGTAATTAACGTTTATAATACCATGACAGACAAACTACTGCTACTATGTTGCTAGGTCCGCCCTTGCCCTATGAGTAATTAACGTTTATAATACCATGACAGACAAACTACTGCTACTATGTTACTAGGTCCGCCCTTGCCCTGTGAGTAATTAACGTTTATAATACCATGACAGACAAACTACTGCTACTAGGTTGCTAGGTCCGCCCTTGCCCTATGAGTAATTAACGTTTATAATACCATGACAGACAAACTACTGCTACTATGTTGCTAGGTCCGCCCTTGCCCTATGAGTAATTAACGTTTATAATACCATGACAGACAAACTACTGCTACTAGGTTGCTAGGTCCGCCCTTGCCCTATGAGTAATTAACGTTTATAATACCATGACAGACAAACTACTGCTACTATGTTACTAGGTCCGCCCTTGTCCTATGAGTAATTAACGTTTATAATACCATGACAGACAAACTACTGCTACTAGGTTGCTAGGTCCGCCCTTGCCCTGTGAGTAATTAACGTTTATAATGCCATGACAGACAAACTACTGCTACTATGTTACTAGGTCCGCCCTTGCAATACCATGACAGACAAACTACTGTTACTATGTTGCTAGGTCCGCCCTTGCGCTGTGAGTAATTAACGTTTATAATACCATGACAGACAAACTACTGCTACTAGGTTACTAGGGCCGCCCTTGTCCTGTGAGTAATTAACGTTTATAATACCATGACAGACAAACTACTGCTACTAGGTCACTAGGCCCGCCCTTGCCCTGTGAGTAATTAACGTTTATAATACCATGACAGACAAACTACTGCTACTAGGTCACTAGGCCCGCCCTTGCCCTGTGAGTAATTAACGTATGTAATACCATGACAGACAAACTACTGCTACTAGGTTGCTAGGTCCGCCCTTGCTATATGAGTAATTAACGTTTATAATACCATGACAGACAAACTACTGCTACTATGTTGCTAGGTCCGCCCTTGCTATATGAGTAATTAACGTTTGTAATACCATGACAGACAAACTACTGCTACTATGTTGCTAGGTCCGCCCTTGCCCTGTGAGTAATTAACGTTTATAATACCATGACAGACAAACTACTGCTACTAGGTTGCTAGGTCCGCCCTTGCCCTGTGAGTAATTAACGTTTATAATACCATGACAGACAAACTACTGCTACTATGTTGCTAGGTCCGCCCTTGCCCTGTGAGTAATTAACGTTTATAATGCCATGACAGACAAACTACTGCTACTATGTTACTAGGCCCGCCCTTGCAATACCATGACAGACAAACTACTGTTACTATGTTGCTAGGTCCGCCCTTGCGCTGTGAGTAATTAACGTTTATAATACCATGACAGACAAACTACTGCTACTATGTTACTAGGGCCGCCCTTGCTATATGAGTAATTAACGTTTGTAATACCATGACAGACAAACTACTGCTACTATGTTGCTAGGTCCGCCCTTGCCCTGTGAGTAATTAACGTTTATAATACCATGACAGACAAACTACTGCTACTAGGTTGCTAGGTCCGCCCTTGCCCTGTGAGTAATTAACGTTTATAATACCATGACAGACAAACTACTGCTACTATGTTGCTAGGTCCGCCCTTGCCCTGTGAGTAATTAACGTTTATAATACCATGACAGACAAACTACTGCTACTATGTTGCTAGGTCCGCCCTTGCCCTGTGAGTAATTAACGTTTATAATACCATGACAGACAAACTACTGCTACTAGGTTGCTAGGTCCGCCCTTGCTATATGAGTAATTAACGTTTGTAATACCATGACAGACAAACTACTGCTACTATGTTGCTAGGACCGCCCTTGCTATATGAGTAATTAACGTTTGTAATACCATGACAGACAAACTACTGCTACTATGTTACTAGGTCCGCCCTTGCCCTGTGAGTAATTAACGTTTATAATACCATGACAGACAAACTACTGCTACTATGTTACTAGGTCCGCCCTTGTCTATGAGTAATTAACGTTTATAATACCATGACAGACAAACTACTGCTACTATGTTGCTAGGTCCGCCCTTGCCCTATGAGTAATTAACGTTTATAATACCATGACAGACAAACTACTGCTACTATGTTGCTAGGTCCGCCCTTGTCCTATGAGTAATTAACGTTTATAATACCATGACAGACAAACTACTGCTACTATGTTGCTAGGTCCGCCCTTGTCCTATGAGTAATTAACGTTTATAATACCATGACAGACAATCTACTGCTACTATGTTGCTAGGTCCGCCCTTGTCCTATGAGTAATTAACGTTTATAATACCATGACAGACAAACTACTGCTACTATGTTGCTAGGCCCGCCCTTGTCCTATGAGTAATTAACGTTTATAATACCATGACAGACAAACTACTGCTACTAAGTTGCTAGTCCCGCCCTTGCCCTGTGAGTAATTAACGTTTATAATACCATGACAGACAAACTACTGCTACTAGGTTACTAGGTCCGCCCTTGCCCTGTGAGTAATTAACGTTTATAATACCATGACAGACAAACTACTGTTACTATGTTGCTAGTTCCGCCCTGCCCTCTGAGTAATTAACGTTTATAATACCATGACAGACAAATACTGCTACTATGTTACTAGCGCCGCCCTTGCCCTGTGAGTAATTAACGTTTATAATACCATGACAGACAAACTACTGCTACTAGGTCACTAGGCCCGCCCTTGCCCTGTGAGTAATTAACGTTTATAATACCATGACAGACAAACTACTGCTACTAGGTTGCTAGGGCCGCCCTTGCCCTGTGAGTAATTAACGTTTATAATACCATGACAGACAAACTACTGCTACTATGTTGCTAGGCCCGCCCTTGCTATATGAGTAATTAACGTTTGTAATACCATGACAGACAAACTACTGCTACTATGTTGCTAGGCCCGCCCTTGCCCTGTGAGTAATTAACGTTTATAATACCATGACAGACAAACTACTGCTACTATGTTGCTAGGTCCGCCCTTGCCCTGTGAGTAATTAACGTTTATAATACCATGACAGACAAACTACTGCTACTATGTTACTAGGTCCGCCCTTGCCCTGTGAGTAATTAACGTTTATAATACCATGACAGACAAACTACTGCTACTAGGTTGCTAGGTCCGCCCTTGCCCTATGAGTAATTAACGTTTATAATACCATGACAGACAAACTACTGCTACTATGTTGCTAGGTCCGCCCTTGCCCTATGAGTAATTAACGTTTATAATACCATGACAGACAAACTACTGCTACTAGGTTGCTAGGTCCGCCCTTGTCCTATGAGTAATTAACGTTTATAATACCATGACAGACAAACTACTGCTACTATGTTGCTAGGTCCGCCCTTGCCCTATGAGTAATTAACGTTTATAATACCATGACAGACAAACTACTGCTACTATGTTGCTAGGTCCGCCCTTGCCCTATGAGTAATTAACGTTTATAATACCATGACAGACAAACTACTGCTACTATGTTACTAGGTCCGCCCTTGCCCTGTGAGTAATTAACGTTTATAATACCATGACAGACAAACTACTGCTACTATGTTACTAGGTCCGCCCTTGCCTGTGAGTAATTAACGTTTATAATACCATGACAGACAAACTACTGCTACTATGTTGCTAGGTCCGCCCTTGCCCTATGAGTAATTAACGTTTATAATACCATGACAGACAAACTACTGCTACTATGTTGCTAGGTCCGCCCTTGCCCTATGAGTAATTAACGTTTATAATACCATGACAGACAAACTACTGCTACTATGTTACTAGGTCCGCCCTTGCCCTGTGAGTAATTAACGTTTATAATACCATGACAGACAAACTACTGCTACTATGTTTAGGTCCGCCCTTGCCCTGTGAGTAATTAACGTTTATAATACCATGACAGACAAACTACTGCTACTAGGTTGCTAGGTCCGCCCTTGCCCTGTGAGTAATTAACGTTTATAATACCATGACAGACAAACTACTGCTACTATGTTGCTAGGCCCGCCCTTGCCCTATGAGTAATTAACGTTTATAATACCATGACAGACAAACTACTGCTACTATGTTGCTAGGTCCGCCCTTGCCCTGTGAGTAATTAACGTTTATAATACCATGACAGACAAACTACTGCTACTAGGTTGCTAGGTCCGCCCTGCCCTGTGAGTAATTAACGTTTATAATACCATGACAGACAAACTACTGCTACTAGGTTACTAGGCCCGCCCTTGCCCTGTGAGTAATTAACGTTTATAATACCATGACAGACAAACTACTGCTACTATGTTGCTAGGTCCGCCCTTGCCCTATGAGTAATTAACGTTTATAATACCATGACAGACAAACTACTGCTACTATGTTGCTAGGTCCGCCCTTGCCCTGTGAGTAATTAACGTTTATAATACCATGACAGACAA
>CM026390.1:51785620-51793120 GCA_014843695.1 Archivesica marissinica
GGTACCAGCTCCTTGTTTAAACATACACACACGAGGGACAGCTTCTCTAACAGTCGTGGGTACCAGCTCCTTGTTTAAACATACACACACGTGGGACAGCTTCTCTAACAGTCGTGGGTACCAGCTCCTTGTTTAAACATACACACACGAGGGACAGCTTCTCTAACAGTCGTGGGTACCAGATCCTTGTTTAAACATACACACACGAGGGACAGCTTCTCTAACAGTCGTGGGTACCAGATCCTTGTTTAATCATACACACACGAGGGACAGCTTCTCTAACAGTCGTGGGTACCAGCTTGTTTAAACATAACACACACGAGGGACAGCTTCTCTACAAACGTTGGGTACCAGATCCTTGTTTAAACATACACACACGAGGGCAGCTTCTCTAACAGTCGTGGGTACAGAGTCCTTTTTACAAAACTACAAACAACGAGGGACAGTTTCTCTAACAGTCGGGGTACCAGATCCTTGTTTAAAAAATACCACACGAGGGCAGCTTCTCTAACAATCGTGGGTACCAGATCCTTGTTTAAACATACACACACGAGGGACAGCTTCTCTAACAGTCGTGGGTACCAGATCCTTGTTTAAACATACACACACGAGGGACAGCTTCTCTAACAGTCGTGGGTACCAGATCCTTGTTTAAACATACACACACGAGGGACAGCTTCTCTAACAGTCGTGGGTACCAGATCCTTGTTTAAACATACACACACGAGGGACAGCTTCTCTAACAGTCGTGGGTACCAGATCCTTGTTTAAACATACACACACGAGGGACAGCTTCTCTAACAGTCGTGGGTACCAGATCCTTGTTTAAACATACACACACGAGGGACAGCTTCTCTAACAGTCGTGGGTACCAGATCCTTGTTTAAACATACACACACGAGGGACAGCTTCTCTAACAGTCGTGGGTACCAGATCCTTGTTTAAACATACACACACGAGGGACAGCTTCTCTAACAGTCGTGGGTACCAGATCCTTGTTTAAACATACACACACGAGGGACAGCTTCTCTAACAGTCGTGGGTACCAGATCCTTGTTTAAACATACACACACGAGGGACAGCTTCTCTAACAGTCGTGGGTACCAGATCCTTGTTTAAACATACACACACGAGGGACAGCTTCTCTAACAGTCGTGGGTACCAGATCCTTGTTTAAACATACACACACGAGGGACAGCTTCTCTAACAGTCGTGGGTACCAGCTCTTGTTTAAACATACACACACGAGGGACAGCTTCTCTAACAGTCTGGGTACCAGATCCTTGTTTAAACATACACACACGAGGGACAGCTTCTCTAACAGTCGTGGGTACCAGATCCTTGTTTAAACATACACACACGAGGGACAGCTTCTCTAACAGTCGTGGGTACCAGATCCTTGTTTAAACATACACACACGAGGGACAGCTTCTCTAACAGTCGTGGGTACCAGATCTTGTTAACATACACACACGAGGGACAGCTTCTCTAACAATCGTGGGTACCAGATCCTTGTTTAAACATACACACACGAGGGACAGCTTCTCTAACAGTCGTGGGTACCAGATCCTTGTTTAAACATACACACACGAGGGACAGCTTCTCTAACAGTCGTGGGTACCAGATCCTTGTTTAAACATACACACACGAGGGACAGCTTCTCTAACAGTCGTGGGTACCAGATCCTTGTTTAAACATACACACACGAGGGACAGCTTCTCTAACAGTCGTGGGTACCAGATCCTTGTTTAAACATACACACACGAGGGACAGCTTCTCTAACAGTCGTGGGTACCAGATCCTTGTTTAAGCATACACACACGAGGGACAGCTTCTCTAACAGTCGTGGGTACCAGATCCTTGTTTAAACATACACACACGAGGGACAGCTTCTCTAACAGTCGTGGGTACCAGATCCTTGTTTAAACATACACACACGAGGGACAGCTTCTCTAACAGTCGTGGGTACCAGATCCTTGTTTAAACATACACACACGAGGGACAGCTTCTCTAACAGTCGTGGGTACCAGTCCTTGTTTAAACATACACACACGAGGGACAGCTTCTCTAACAGTCGGGTACCAGGGACGCTTCTCTAACAGTCGTTACCTCCTTGTTTAAACATACACACACGAGGGACAGCTTCTCTAACAGTCGTGGGTACCAGATCCTTGTTTAAACATACACACACGAGGGACAGCTTCTCTAACAGTCGTGGGTACCAGATCCTTGTTTAAACATACACACACGAGGGACAGCTTCTCTAACAGTCGTGGGTACCAGATCCTTGTTTAAACATACACACACGAGGGACAGCTTCTCTAACAGTCGTGGGTACCAGATCCTTGTTTAAACATACACACACGAGGGACAGCTTCTCTAACAGTCGTGGGTACCAGATCCTTGTTTAAACATACACACACGAGGGACAGCTTCTCTAACAGTCGTGGGTACCAGATCCTTGTTTAAACATACACACACGAGGGACAGCTTCTCTAACAGTCGTGGGTACCAGCTCCTTGTTTAAACATACACACACGAGGGACAGCTTCTCTAACAGTCGTGGGTACCAGATCCTTGTTTAAACATACACACACGAGGGACAGCTTCTCTAACAGTCGTGGGTACCACCTTGTTTAAACATACACACACGAGGGACAGCTTCTCTAACAGTCGTGGGTACCAGATCCTTGTTTAAACATACACACACGAGGGACAGCTTCTCTAACAGTCGTGGGTACCAGATCCTTGTTTAAACATACACACACGAGGGACAGCTTCTCTAACAGTCGTGGGTACCAGATCCTTGTTTAAACATACACACACGAGGGACAGCTTCTCTAACAGTCGTGGGTACCAGATCCTTGTTTAAACATACACACACGAGGGACAGCTTCTCTAACAGTCGTGGGTACCAGCTCCTTGTTTAAACATACACACACGAGGGACAGCTTCTCTAACAGTCGTGGGTACCAGATCCTTGTTTAAACATACACACACGAGGGACAGCTTCTCTAACAGTCGTGGGTACCAGATCCTTGTTTAAACATACACACACGAGGGACAGCTTCTCTATCAGTCGTGGGTACCAGCTCCTTGTTTAATCATACACACACGAGGGACAGCTTCTCTAACAGTCGTGGGTACCAGATCCTTGTTTAAACATACACACTGTGATCACGTATAAATAGTTGTATCGTCAATCAAAGAATAGAGACATATTCTTGTTATTCAGTCAGCGTATTGCAGTTCGAATGCAGTTTCGCTTTATCACCAACTGGATTGTAATTATATAACTACTGTTCTAGTAGGATGTTGATGAAATAAACGGGACATTCCCTCAGTACATATATAATAAGCAATGTGCCCTAGCTTTCAGGCACACATTCTGTCCCATTTAACATAAATTCGCCCATGAATTCTTCCAATGTTACAACAAAATATTATAATCCTTTGCGAACGAGGCCCCAACTATACAATAGGAACTAATGGATTATATCATGTTGTTGCAATCCGACTATAGTGGGGTATGGATGCTGTCTAGAACGAGAGTATATGTTATGCGAGATTCGTTGTAGCCCCTATATCCTGTTCGCTCAAATAGTATTAGATTGCATAAATTGACCGTGTGAGACACAGCATATTGTTTTCCGTATACATTTTTAAACTTTATTTATTTTACAACGATTGCGAAGCAATTTTTAACAACTTATATTAATCACTCTCATTGTCGCGGATGAAATCATAAATGTTGCCATTAGTGTGGGAGGAAACCGGAGTAACCGGAGAAAGCACACCTATCCGATCGGGCGACCACCGTATGTACCATCTCACCGTATACATTTGTATTAGCAAAAAGACATGTTGGAGGTGTGTCTATGCTGTATATATCGAGATTCTTGTATGGATACTTCTGGAGTACCTTAGTCTGTATTTGACCAATAAAGTATGTGTCATTATCATTGGTGATCGATACAAAACCGGATCTAGAAATGTTATTACCCACGAAAGATGTACAACGAGACTGATCAACGCGAATGAAGTACAACGCTAGACTAAAGTGCGATAAACTGATCAACGCGAATGATGTACAACACTGGACTAAAGTGCGATAAACTGATCAACGCGAATGATGTACAACACTGGACTAAAGTGCGATAAACTGATCAACGCGAATGATGTACAACACTGGACTAAAGTGTGATAAACTGATCAACGCGAATGATGTACAACGCTGGACTAAAGTGCGATAAACTGATCAACGCGAATGATGTACAACGCCGGACTAAAGTGCGATAAACTGATCAACGCGAATGATGTACAACGCCGGACTAAAGTGCGATAAACTGATCAACGCGAATGGTGTACAACGCTGGACTAAAGTGCGATAAACTGATCAACGCGAATGATGTACAACGCTGGACTAAAGTGTGATAAACTGATCAACGCGAATGATGTACAACGCTGGACTAAAGTGCGATAAACTGATCAACGCGAATGGTGTACAACACTGGACTAAAGTGCGATAAACTGATCAACGCGAATGATGTACAACACTGGACTAAAGTGCGATAAACTGATCAACGCGAATGATGTACAACGCCGGACTAAAGTGTGATAAACTGATAAACGCGAATGGTGTACAACGCTGGACTAAAGTGCGATAAACTGATCAACGCGAATGATGTACAACGCCGGACTAAAGTGCGATAAACTGATCAACGTGAATGATGTACAACACTGGACTAAAGTGCGATAAACTGATCAACGCGAATGAAGTACAACGCCGGACTAAAGTGCGATAAACTGATCAACGCGAATGATGTACAACGCTGGACTAAAGTGTGATAAACTGATCAACGTGAATGATGTACAACACTGGACTAAAGTGCGATAAACTGATCAACGCGAATGATGTACAACGCCGGACTAAAGTGTGATAAACTGATCAACGCGAATGATGTACAACGCTGGACTAAAGTGTGATAAACTGATCAACGTGAATGATGTACAACGCTGGACTAAAGTGTGATAAACTGATCAACGCGAATGATGTACAACGCTGGACTAAAGTGCGATAAACTGATCAACGTGAATGATGTACAACGCCGGACTAAAGTGCGATAAACTGATCAACGCGAATGATGTACAACGCCGGACTAAAGTGCGATAAACTGATCAACGCGAATGATGTACAACGCTGGACTAAAGTGTGATAAACTGATCAACGCGAATGATGTACAACGCTGGACTAAAGTGCGATAAACTGATCAACGTGAATGATGTACAACACTGGACTAAAGTGCGATAAACTGATCAACGCGAATGATGTACAACGCTGGACTAAAGTGCGATAAACTGATCAACGTGAATGATGTACAACGCCGGACTAAAGTGCGATAAACTGATCAAAGCAAATGAGGAGCTAATCTTTCTAGTATGGGCACTGAGGAAAACCATACAGGCACAATTGGCTGTACATAAATGGACTTCGTGTTGTACGAAATCGATTACTGATTGTCTCTGATGCTGGCATTGCACAGTTGAAATATACTTGGAACTATATGCATTAACCCTAAACATGCGTTTGTTTGTTTGCATTTGGGGTTTAAAGTCGGACCAACAGACTGGGTCATATGGCGAATGTCAAGCTATTACTGATGGAGGAAGACCCCAGGTTCCCCTCAGAGCAGTATTTAATGCAAGGGCGAATACCCGGGTTGAACCACCTACCGTTTTAATGACTGATAGAGTGATAGATTAACTCTACGAAGTTCATTTTTCTATTTAATTTAGCATCAATAGGATGGACTAATGTTTTTGTAGTTTTAGAATCGGAATGAAATACTAAGTGCTACAGATACTACTAGTATGTCAGACAATGTACGTAATTATTCTGCTAGTAGCATACAGTAGCATATATTTGCATATATATATATATATATATATATATATATATATATAAAACATATTTCATAGTACATATATATAGTAAATATTATATAGCATTCAAAAATACTTTCACAGAAACATAAATTTCTCATTACGCCGTAATCTCACTAAATTGAGATCCAATTGATAAGCATATGCAGTAAAACAATTCAGTGAAATATTCCCTAGACCACAGATATCAGACTGAACAACACTCATGGGAACATTTATCTATTTTTTAATTTCACTGCCTCTCACTTTATATGTACTTATATTGCCACCAGATGAGATTGAGCAATATCTCTCTTATATGCCTTGCTAGAAGTCTTGTCTGGTTTTGCTATGAATTTGGTAAAAGGATTTTTTATTTTTATGCGCATTCATCAGAACACTGAATGTCCAATTTCTTAAATTTGTTTGGTATCGATTTCCTGGAATGTTCCCTCCATAGTTGCACATTACTAGACTAGACAGTATCGATGCCCTAAACTATATAATGTATTATCAAAGAACTTAAAGCGGAGCTCGAATTGTAGAGTCTACTGTGTTCTGTCTTTTATCAACGCTGCATACTTTAGTATGCAACCAAACAAATTAGCATGTATGGGTTGAAGAATGTAACGAATACAATTTGGCTGTCCGATTAGCGCAGTTGTTAGCGCGCTCACTTCTCACCTATGCAACCCGGGTTCGATCCTCGGACCGGGAATTATGTGAGATGGTACGGTGGTCGCCAGATCGGACATGTGGGTTTCTCCGGGTACTCCGTTTTTATTCCCACACGAATGACCACATATACGCTTTCATCCGCGCCAACGAGAGTGATTAATATAAGTTGTTAGAACTTGCTTCGCAATAGTTGTAAATTAAATAAACTTTTTTAAACAAGTGGAGTAGCTTAAGATGAGATTTAATAGGTGACGATAAATGACCTTGGTCGATACGAAATGTGTACATATGTATTTATTGTTCAATAAATATTAATGAAATTAGAATTTCTGTCAATTATATCCTCCTCACAATTAAGGAGCAGTATCATCCTAACTAATGCTTGCTCCGGTAACGGTCGCAAACATTAACCAATGGTAGCATTTGCCAAAAGGGGTCATGTAGGAAGGCATTGTACACTAATTAGAAACATGTTGTAACACTTTTCTCAGATCTCAAACTCGAGCTCAAATTATTTGATTGGTTGATTCTGAGTTTTACTGTCAGCTGAACCAATCAGAAGTTCGAGACTGAGTGTTGAGATAGGAGAAAAGTTGAATACCCCCGGGGCCATGATCATATATATACGCCACAGAATATCACCAGGATAAATGGAAGTATTGGTGGTATAACATCTGTAGATATGGTAAAGACGTGATATCAACCCAAGGATTACAATTGCGTGTCGTCAGTGTGCCCACTATCTTGTCTTCTATAATGCCATTATATATGTATACAGACACCACCGTTTATGTTATCGTACTCGAAGACCGTGTTTTGTTAGCTATTCTATACAGAGATTATATTCAGTGTGTCGTCCGTGGTCCAGTGGTAGAGCGTCGGATTTGGAATCGAGCCGTC
>CM026390.1:51798120-52050637 GCA_014843695.1 Archivesica marissinica
AAACAGTGATTTACTGTAGTTAACGCTATTAGAAATCTGACATATATAAACAGTGATTTACTGAAGTTAACGCTATGGGAAATCTGACATCTATAAACAGTGATTTACTGTAGTTAACACTATTAGAAATCTGACATCTATAAACAGTGATTTACTGAATTTAACTCAATGAGAAATCTTGCATCTAAGTTTTGTGTTTTGTAAATGGAAATATTCCCCTTCACTAATTAGTATACCAGCACAGTATTTACTTCTACTGAGTAGTCTAATTGTTAATTTAAGCAATACATTGGCTGCACTATTGATATACGATGTTGTATTTTGTTATGCCATTATATCAGAAATAAATCCTGACAAAAGCATTTTACTGATACTTTTTTCAAGAAGTACTTTATCAATTAGACATTTTGTAACTATTTTACTTGTGATTCTATAGCTTACCTATCAATTACATTTACCCATTAGAAAACCAGTCCTGTATTTAGTCTATAAAGATGGCACCCACTCCCCTGTTGATATGGTTATCAACAATAACTGTCTACGTTTGCATTATTTATGAGTAATTAGCGTAATACTTAGTGAAATTGACAGCTCAATTACCTAAGTAGTCCTGCATTGCACATTGGGGATATTTTGGTATGTGTCACAAAATAAAACTACATTTTATATGTACATTATGTGTTATATTGATACTATATATATGGATGATAGCTTCAGTGTTAGTTCTACATGCAGCATGATAGCTTCAATGTTAGATCTACATGCAGCATGATAGCATCAGTGTTAGTTCTACATGCAGCATGATAGCATCAGTGTTAGTTCTACATGCAGCATGATAGCTTCAATGTTAGTTATACATGCAACATGATAGCTTCAATGTTAGTTCTACATGCAACATGATAGCTTCAATGTTAGTTCTACATGCAGCATGATAGCTTCAGTGTTAGTTCTACATGCATCATGATAGCATCAGTGTTAGTTCTACATGCAGCATGATAGCTTCAATGTTAGTTCTACATGCAGCATGATAGCTTCAATGTTAGTTCTACATGCAACATGATAGCTTCAATGTTAGTTCTACATGCAGCATGATAGCTTCAATGTTAGTTCTACATGCAGCATGATAGCTTCAATGTTAGTTCTACATGCAGCATGATAGCTTCAATGTTAGTTCTACATGCAGCATGATAGCTTCAATGTTAGTTCTACATGCAACATGATAGCTTCAATGTTAGTTCTACATGCAGCATGATAGCTTCAATGTTAGTTCTACATGCAGCATGATAGCTTCAATGTTAGTTCTACATGCAGCATGATAGCTTCAGTGTTAGTTCTACATGCAGCATGATAGCTTCAATGTTAGTTCTACATGCAGCATGATAGCTTCAATGTTAGTTCTACATGCAGCATGATAGCTTCAATGTTAGTTCTACATGCAGCATGATAGCTTCAATGTTAGTTCTACATGCAGCATGATAGCTTCAATGTTAGTTCTACATGCAGCATGATAGCTTCAATGTTAGTTCTACATGCAGCATGATAGCTTCAATGTTAGTTCTACATGCAACATGATAGCATCAGTGTTAGTTCTACATGCAGCATGATAGCTTCAATGTTAGTTCTACATGCAACATGATAGCATCAGTGTTAGTTCTACATGCAGCATGATAGCATCAGTGTTAGTTCTACATGCAGCATGATAGCTTCAATGTTAGTTCTACATGCAGCATGATAGCATCAGTGTTAGTTCTACATGCAACATGATAGCTTCAATGTTAGTTCTACATGCAGCATGATAGCATCAGTGTTAGTTCTACATGCAACATAATAGCTTCATTGTTAGTTCTACATGCAGCATGATAGCTTCAATGTTAGTTATACATGCATCATGATAGCATCAGTGTTAGTTCTACATGCAACATGATAGCTTCAATGTTAGTTCTACATGCAACATGATAGCTTCAATGTTAGTTCTACATGCAGCATGATAGCATCAGTGTTAGTTCTACATGCAGCATGATAGCTTCAGTGTTAGTTCTACATGCAGCATGATAGCATCAGTGTTAGTTCTACATGCAGCATGATAGCATCAGTGTTAGTTCTACATGCAGCATGATAGCATCAGTGTTAGTTCTACATGCAACATGATAGCTTCAATGTTAGTTCTACATGCAGCATGATAGCATCAGTGTTAGTTCTACATGCAACATGATAGCTTCCATGTTAGTTCTACATGCAGCATGATAGCATCAGTGTTAGTTCTACATGCAACATGATAGCTTCAATGTTAGTTCTACATGCAGCATGATAGCATCAGTGTTAGTTCTACATGCAGCATGATAGCTTCAGTGTTAGTTCTACGTGCAGCATGATAGCATCAGTGTTAGTTCTACCTGCAGCATGATAGCATCAGTGTTAGTTATACATGCAGCATGATAGCATCAGTGTTAGTTCTACATGCAACATGATAGCTACAATGTTAGTTCTACATGCAGCATGATAGCATCAGTGTTAGTTCTACATGCAACATGATAGCTTCAATGTTAGTTCTACATGCAGCATGATAGCATCAGTGTTAGTTCTACATGCAGCATGATAGCATCAGTGTTAGTTCTACATGCAACATGATAGCTTCAATGTTAGTTCTACATGCAGCATGATAGCTTCAATGTTAGTTCTACATGCAGCATGATAGCTTCAATGTTATTTCTACATGCAACATGATAGCTTCAATGTTAGTTCTACATGCAGCATGATAGCATCAGTGTTAGTTCTACATGCAACATAATAGCTTCAATGTTAGTTCTACATGCAGCATGATAGCTTCAGTGTTAGTTCTACATGCAGCATGATAGCTTCAATGTTAGTTCTACATGCAGCATGATAGCTTCAATGTTAGTTCTACATGCAGCATGATAGCATCAGTGTTAGTTCTACATGCAACATGATAGCTTCAATGTTAGTTCTACATGCAGCATGATAGCTTCAATGTTAGTTCTACATGCAACATGATAGCATCAGTATTAGTTCTACATGCAACATAAGAGCTTCAATGTTAGTTCTACATGCAACATGATAGCTTCAATGTTAGTTCTGCATGCAGCATGATAGCTTCAATGTTAGTTCTACATGCAGCATGATAGCTTCAATGTTAGTTCTACATGCAGCATGATAGCTTCAATGTTAGTTCTGCATGCAGCATGATAGCTTCAATGTTAGTTCTACATGCAGCATGATAGCTTCAATGTTAGTTCTACATGCAGAATGATAGCTTCAATGTTAGTTATACATGCAACATGATAGCTTAAATGTTAGTTCTACATACAGAATGATAGCTTCAATGTTAGTTATACATGCAACATGATAGCTTCAATGTTAGTTCTACATGCAACATGATAGCTTCAATGTTAGTTCTACATGCAGAATGATAGCTTCAATGTTAGTTCTACATGCAGCATGATAGCTTCAATGTTAGTTCTACATGCAGAATGATAGCTTCAATGTTAGTTATACATGCAGCATGATAACTTCATTGTTAGTTCTACATGCTACATGATTGCAATTGTTAATTTTGTGTTAGATTAGACATCATCAATATAACCAGCTATTAAACATCATCAATATAACCAGCTATTAGATATAATCGATATAGCAAGATATTCGATATAACAAGCTATTACATATAATCGATATAGCAAGATATTCGATATAACAAGCTCTTACATATAATCCATATAGCAAGATATTCGATATAACAAGCTATTACATATAATCGATATAGCAAGATATTCGATATAACAAGCTATTACATATAATCGATATAGCAAGATATTCGATATAACAAGCTATTACATATAATCGATATAGCAAGATATTCGATATAACAAACTATTACATATAATCGATATAACAAGCTATTAGATATAATCGATATAACAAGCTATTAGATATAACAAGCTATTAGATATAATCGATATAACCAGCTATTAGATATAATCGATATAACAAGCTATTAGATATAACAAGCTATTAGATATAATCGATATAACCAGCTAAATTCATTGCATTGCAATACTACAATGATGCTGTTTCCCTTTCATTATCCTACCCTTCGGAAGTACGAACATAATGTAGAGTTGTGGTAGTGAGTCGTGTGTACGAATAGAAGTACGACCATAATGGAGAGTTATCGTAGTGAGTCGTGTGTACGAGTAGAAATACGAACATAATAGAGAGCTGTCGTAGTGAGTGGTGTGTACGAATAGAAATACGAAAATAATGGAGAGTTGTCGTAGTGAGTCGTGTGGACGAGTAGAAGTACGAACATAATGGGGAGTTGTCGTAGTGAGTCGTGTGTACGAATAGAAGTACGAACATAATGGATAGTTGTCGTAGTGAGTCGTGTGGATGAGTAGAAATACGAACATAATGGAGAGTTGTCGTAGTGAGTGGTGTGGACGAGTAGAAATACGAACATAATGGAGAGTTGTCGTAGTGAGTCGTGTGGACGAGTAGAAATACGAACATAATGGAGAGTTGTCGTAGTGAGTCGTGTGGACGTGTAGAAATACGAACATAATGGAGAGTTGTCGTAGTGAGTCGTGTTGTGTGATTATCATTAAGTATCTGGCGATGGTGCTGAACCATTAATGTGACAACTGGAGGAGACATCTTCTAACTTGTCAGAGTGACAAGTACTGAGCTGATGGCGGCTTCTTTCCAAAACGGTCCTAATTTGGAGTCACATACCTCACGTTTAGTCATTCTGCAGCATAAAAACGGATCCGGTGTTAGCAGTCGGTTCACTACCAGTTAGTCGCTCCAGGGTCTGTCTATTTCTGTAAAGCAGATGTTGTGAAGCGTGTGTCCCTTGTTGCAAATTCGACGATGAGCAGATTCCGAAATCCTACACTGCTGCGAGATGTGCCCCGACTTCAGATAAGCCGGGGCAGTAATTAATACGATCGGTGATGTCCAAATAAATACATTTTCAACTTGAAATGTTATGCAAATGTTGGATATTAAATACTGAATGGCGTGTACTGACGGACCTGTAGTCCAGTGGTAACACGTTGGACTGGTAATCCAGGGATCGCAGGTTCGATCCCCCGTCTGACCCTAATACAATTAACAGTCTTTCAGATGGGACGTTAAACCGAGATCTCGTGTCGGTGCTTTACACCGTGCACGTAAAAGAACCAGAGGAGACTCTGGAATGGGTCTCTGTCTGTATCATTACACTATCCTCCAAACTCTAAAATGACTAATCTCTTCAGGAGGCGTCGCTCATATGGGCAACCGGCAGCGACGATAAATAAACGTAAAACACACACAGACTGATCAAGTGTCAGATTCTAAACTAAAGAAACATAGGGCGTATGTGATTGAGTTGAGTATGGTGATAATACTGTTTTGCAAGTGAAGTGTAGCTTGTATACATGTGCATATAAGATAGCCTCTATTCTCTCAGAGAAACTAGTTCAATACATTGTCAACATGTCGTAAACTTTGTAAAGGTGTGGCGTCCGTGGTCCAGTGGTAGAGCGTCGGATTTGGAATCGAACGGTCCCGGGTTCGATACTCGGTCAGGCCACGTATGTAGTGTTATTGAGCAAGGCACCTCACACACATTGCTTAGTACTGGTTATCCACTTAGGTCGGCTAAGCCTGTCCAGGAATACATGTTTAGGTTTGACATTAATGGAACATACATACATACACTTTTGAATTCGTATGCAAATGTATGTAGATATGTTAGGTTGACAAATGCAGCTCGTGCAGTTAACAGGTAGACAGACCTATTCATGTAGAAATAAAGTGTTTTATTGTAATAATGTTTCTGCAACAACATACATGCATATTGTCGATTCTTATAAAACACTCGTATAAAAACCATGACCATTTATAATCCAAATAAGTCTAATGACAGACATGCGTATAAAAACCCAAGAAATCAGAAAACTTAATCCCACTTTACTGCCTGAATCAAGCATCCATCGGTGATCTTAAAGGAATATCAGCGGAAATTTAGGCATATTCAGAATTCTATTCACTGTAGTTGTTATTTCAAAATTAATCTGTGACAGCGCAGGTATGCCTTATTGGTCTGAAGAGAGCCCTGATGTGCTTACAGATGCTGTAAAATACTAGACATTTAGACTAGATATAAAACACTTACTAACCATTTTTATTGATTCAAATACATATGTATAGATGTACAGTATATTTATAGTGTGAAAATTATTTATTAATGTCCGTGGTCCAGTGGTAGAGCGTCAGATTTGGAATCAACGGTCAAAAACCCAAGAAATCAGAAAACTTAATCCCACTCCCAACAAGCTTGCTTGCAAAAACGCTTTACTGCCCGAATCAAGCATCCAATCTAGTGGTCTATTTTATCCGTGACTATACATATAAGGAAATGTACTTTGTGACTTAGAGGCCAGATGTAACTTGCATACCGTGCACGTTGGGACCTAGGCACAGCTCACAGCAGGAAAACGGCCAAGGTCTTCGCAGATGTTAATCTTGCTACCGGAACCGAAGACTCAGTATGAGTACCTGTGGAAGTCATGATAGCGCAGTGGTAGGGCGCTCGCTTCATGTGTGAAAGGTCCCAGAGTTCATGCCAAGCTGTAGCCGTTACGATTGTGTCCTTAGGCAAGACATTTAAGTTCCTCTTTCCGTCCTATTTCGGATCTGTAGTCCAGTGGTTAACACGTTGGACTGGTAATCCAGGATTGCAGCTTCGATCCTTCGTCCATAATACAATTAACAATCGTTCAGATAGGACTTTAAACTGAGGACTCGTGTCGGTGCTTTTCACTGTGCACGTAAAAGAACCAGAGGAAACTCTGGGATGGGTCTCTGTCTGTATCAATGCACTATCCTCCAAACATCAAAAATGACTAATCTCTTCAAGAGCCTGCGTCGCTAATATGGGCAAACCGGTAGCGACGATAAATAAACGTAAAACACAAACACACTTTCTCTCTCAACTTCTTTGTGATAGGATTCTACCAGGAATGAGGTATCGAGAACGATTAATTAAATGTTGCAAAATCTTGTCTCGCATATAAATGTGTATAAACTAACTTCCCTATTTGGCGACAGTTATGCTCGCTGCTGTAAAGACGACGTGATTTACGTTTATTTATCGTCGCTACCGGTTGCCCATATGAGCGACGCCTCCCGAAGAGATTAGTCATTTTAGAGTTTTGCAGGATAGTGCAATGATACAGACAGAGACCCATTCCAGAGTATCCCCTGGTTCTTTTACGTGTACGGTGTAAAGCACCGACACGAGACCTCGAGTTACGTGTCCCATCTGAAAGACTGTTAATTTTATTAGTGTCAGATGGGGGATCGAACCTGCGATCCCTTGTAAAGACGATGGATAGCATGCGAATGTTTATACTGATCCTTTATGGAGACGACATGATGCGGATTCGACACTGGATGTGGTAGCGACGAAGGCGCCGGCGAAGCAACCGGAACTATTCCTGCTGCTGTGAGCTGACAACTGGTGAAGCTTGTGGCCCTAAAATGGACCGTTTTTTGGAAAGAAGCAACACCGACCCAGGACGTGTCACCCTGGAGATAAAGAAGATACCACCTCCAGATGACATCACACTGATCGTGTGATCCTACACTACCACTACAAGATCGCCATATTCTTTAAAGACTCACCATTACAATTCTACACACTTCACGGATAACCGAAGTTTAAACTTTATTTATTTTACAACGATTGCATAGCAAGTTCTTTAACTTATATTAATCACTTTCGTTGGCGCGGATGAAAGCGTATGTGTGGTCATTTGTGTGGGAGGAAACCGGAGTACCCGGAGAAAACCCACCTGTCCGATCTCGCGACCACCGTACCATTTCACATACTTCACGATCCGAGGATCGAACCCGGGTTACATTGGTGAGAAGCGAGCGCGCTAATTGGACAGCCGGACGGATAACCGACTATGCTGTGTGGGAATCGTCTCTAAAGTTCTTTGACAATACCGTCACCTATATGCCCCGGCGGTGGCGACTAGTAGGAAACCTAAACTATTAGATGTAGTTAGTGCATACTACAAGGCACACTACACATGTTTGCTATTTCCAATATGGCTTGGACAGCCGGTTTCCGAAGTATGCATATATATATATATATCACAAGATTACAGCTCGCGATCACGCCATATTTCGACATTATAAAATGCTGACTAGACAGTCAGATTGCATGTGAGCTACGATGCGAGATAACTGATTAATGATCTACTAGAGACAGTGTATGGCTTATAAAAGACACCTTGCATTCTAGACGGGACCATGGCAGGCTCGAGTAGATAATTGGCTGCCATAAAACATGGTTCTCGATTTTAATATATATAAATACACATATGAAATATTAATATTGATAATAAATAAAGTAACCCCTCGGTTTATTATATTGTTTCAGCCTAAGTAATATCTTCTTCTTGTCGTTCGCGAATCACATGGACAAGCCGGCAGCAAACACGAAATGGGCCGTCCTCCTCAGATCCTCCCGGCAGCCATGTAACTTCATCTGGAGAGAAGTATCTGTTGGCCAGGTTGTTTTCCTCAGCCCATGAAGATTGGGACACTCCTGGAGGATGTGTTCTGCAGTATGGTCCCCTACATTGCAGCTGCAGGCAGTTGATGGAGCTAGTCCAAGCTTCCGACACATATGGAAGTTCAGGCGGTTATGCCCTGTTCTAAGCCGGAATATCGTGACTTGCTCCTGTCTGGTGAGAAGGTGGTAGTCATCCTTCTCGACTGTTGGCTTTCCTAAGTAATATACGACCATGACTAAGGTATAAGATGGACATTATGCAATGTTTATAGGACCGTGTAATACATGTAACCACAGTACCGCATAATGTCAGACTATGCCATAACATTCGTTTTGTGACCATGACGTCACTTTGGAACAGACAGACTACGTCACAAATTACAAGTTTATTCCTTGTCTCCCATTATTTTCGCAAACTAGGAGTTCAATATGTTTTGTACAATGTTGATGAGCATATATCGAGATCTGGAACACTTGGCGAACAAGCAATAATAATAAGGAAGTTACTAGAGTAACTGTGCATGCTGGTTTACGATGTTGTATAATTCATAGTCAAGCACATTGATAATTAGCATAACTTTTTGTCATGAAATAAATGCCAGCATATAACGAGTAACAAGAAATACATCATCACCGCGTGATAACAGCTATACTATCCTAGAAGATGACATACCACTCCAGAAGAAGCTACGGGGAGGGCTGTAAATAATGTTGTTATAACTTGTAGCCCAACCCATTTGCTTTTTTCCCTTGACAAAACAAATGTAACGTATACTGCAATCATATAATTACATATTAATCTCTGATTTGTTCTTAGAATTGTATGTATATATGTAATGTATTGTATGGAAAATAATGCAATAAAATATTATTAACAAGAAGAAGCTACATATACATATTGAGATATACTGCATTCCAGCGAGAATCCATGAACATACAGACGTGTTCAATTTATAAATTACTATGCCCCAAAAAAATGTGTGTATTACACATGAACATCTTTAATGATTAGGAATTATAGAAACATCGCCCAATATTTCGAACCCGCACAGCTAAGGCGCAGTTGCTTATCAATAACAAACCACGTTACCACTATGCAATCACAGAAAAAGGGCTTAAGTCATAATAGAGAGCTACAGACATCCGCATTTACAGAGGTCAGCTTGTCTAATGGGTCGACATTAAGGAATTAGACAAGGCGAAGTTGGATACCCAAAATGGACCACGTAAACAAGTCAGAATAATGATAGTCGGGAGAGATAATGCTTGGGGAAACAGCAGCAATGCTTGGTGTGTAAGTGGTATGTAGTCAGGTGATAGTAATGCTTGGGGAAACAGCAGCAGTGTTTGGTGTGTAAGTGGTATGTAGTGAGGTGATCGTAATTGCTGGGGTAACAGCAGCAATGCTTGCTTGGTGTGTAAGTGGTATGTAGTGAGGTGATCGTAGTGCTTGGGGAAACAGCAGCAATGCTTGGTGTGTAAGTGGTATGTAGTGAGGTGATCGTAGTGCTTGGGGAAACAGCAGCAATGCTTGGTGTGTAAGTGGTATGTAGTGAGGTGATCGTAGTGCTTGGGGAAACAGCAGCAATGCTTGCTTGGTGTGTAAGTGGTATGTAGTGAGGTGATCGTAATTGCTGGGGTAACAGCAGCAATGTTGCATGGTGTGTAAGTGGTATGTAGTGAGGTGATCGTAGTGCTTGGGGAAACAGCAGCAATGCTTGGTGTGTAAGTGGTATGTAATGAGGTGATTGTAGTGCTTGGGGAAACAGCAGCATTGTTTGGTGTGTAAGGGTATGTAGTAGGTGATGTATGCTTGGGGAAACAGCAGCATGTTGTGTGTAAGTGGTATGTAGTGAGGTGATCTAGTGTTGGGGAACAGCAGCAATGCTTGTGTGTATGGTATGTAGTGAGGTGATCGTAATGCTTGGGGAAACAGCAGCAATGCTTAGTGTGTAAGTGGTATGTAGTGAGGTGATCATAGTGCTTGGGGAAACAGCAGCAATGCTTAGTGTGTAAGTGGTATGTAGTGAGGTGATCGTAGTGCTTGGGGAAACAGCAGCAATGCTTAGTGTGTAAGTGGTATGTAGTGAGGTGATCATAGTGTTTGGGGAAACAGCAGCAATGCTTAGTGTGTAAGTGGTATGTAGTGAGGTGATCGTAGTGCTTGGGGAAACAGCAGCAATGCTTAGTGTGTAAGTGGTATGTAGTGAGGTGATCATAGTGCTTGGGGAAACAGCAGCAATGCTTAGTGTGTAAGTGGTATGTAGTGAGGTGATCGTAGTGCTTGGGGAAACAGCAGCAATGCTTAGTGTGTAAGTGGTATGTAGTGAGGTGATCATAGTGTTTGGGGAAACAGCAGCAATGCTTAGTGTGTAAGTGGTATGTAGTGAGGTGATCATAGTGCTTGGGGAAACAGCAGCAATGCTTAGTGTGTAAGTGGTATGTAGTGAGGTGATCGTAGTGCTTGGGGAAACAGCAGCAATGCTTAGTGTGTAAGTGGTATGTAGTGAGGTGATCATAGTGCTTGGGGAAACAGCAGCAATGCTTAGTGTGTAAGTGGTATGTAGTGAGGTGATCGTAGTGCTTGGGGAAACAGCAGCAATGCTTAGTGTGTAAGTGGTATGTAGTGAGGTGATCATAGTGTTTGGGGAAACAGCAGCAATGCTTAGTGTGTAAGTGGTATGTAGTGAGGTGATCATAGTGCTTGGGGAAACAGCAGCAATGCTTAGTGTGTAAGTGGTATGTAGTGAGGTGATCATAGTGCTTGGGGAAACAGCAGCAATGCTTAGTGTGTAAGTGGTATGTAGTGAGGTGATCGTAATGCTTGGGGAAACAGCAGCAATGCTTAGTGTGTAAGTGGTATGTAGTGAGGTGATCGTAATGCTTGGGGAAACAGCAGCAATGCTTAGTGTGTAAGTGGTATGTAGTGAGGTGATCGTAATGCTTGGGGTGACAGCAGCAGTGCTTGCTTAGTGTGTAAGTGATATGTAGTGAGGTGTTCGTAATGCTTTGGGAAACAGCAGCAATGCTTAGTGTGTAAGTGGTATGTAGTGAGGTGATCGTAATGCTTGGGGAAACAGCAGCAATGCTTAGTGTGTAAGTGGTATGTAGTGAGGTGATCCTAGTGCTTGGGGAAACAGCAGCAATGCTTAGTGTGTAAGTGGTATGTAGTGAGGTGATCGTAGTGCTTGGGGAAACAGCAGCAATGCTTAGTGTGTAAGTGGTATGTAGTGAGGTGATCGTAGTGCTTGGGGAAACAGCAGCAATGCTTAGTGTGTAAGTGGTATGTAGTGAGGTGATCGTAGTGCTTGGGGAAACAGCAGCAATGCTTAGTGTGTAAGTGGTATGTAGTGAGGTGATCGTAGTGCTTGGGGAAACAGCAGCAATGCTTAGTGTGTAAGTGGTATGTAGTGAGGTGATCGTAGTGCTTGGGGAAACAGCAGCAATGCTTAGTGTGTAAGTGGTATGTAGTGAGGTGATCGTAGTGCTTGGGGAAACAGCAGCAATGCTTAGTGTGTAAGTGGTATGTAGTGAGGTGATCGTAGTGCTTGGGGAAACAGCAGCAATGCTTAGTGTGTAAGTGGTATGTAGTGAGGTGATCGTAGTGCTTGGGGAAACAGCAGCAATGCTTAGTGTGTAAGTGGTATGTAGTGAGGTGATCGTAGTGCTTGGGGAAACAGCAGCAATGCTTAGTGTGTAAGTGGTATGTAGTGAGGTGATCGTAGTGTTTGGGGATACAGCAGCAATGCTTAGTGTGTAAGTGGTATGTAGTGAGGTGATCGTAATGCTTGGGGAAACAGCAGCAATGCTTAGTGTGTAAATGGTATGTAGTGAGGTGATCGTAATGCTTGGGGAAACAGCAGCAATGCTTAGTGTGTAAGTGGTATGTAGTGAGGTGATCGTAGTGCTTGGGGAAACAGCAGCAATGCTTAGTGTGTAAGTGGTATGTAGTGAGGTGATCGTAGTGCTTGGGGAAACAGCAGCAATGCTTAGTGTGTAAGTGGTATGTAGTGAGGTGATCGTAGTGTTTGGGGATACAGCAGCAATGCTTAGTGTGTAAGTGGTATGTAGTGAGGTGATCGTAATGCTTGGGGAAACAGCAGCAATGCTTAGTGTGTAAATGGTATGTAGTGAGGTGATCGTAATGCTTGGGGAAACAGCAGCAATGCTTAGTGTGTAAGTGGTATGTAGTGAGGTGATCGTAGTGCTTGGGGAAACAGCAGCAATGCTTAGTGTGTAAGTGGTATGTAGTGAGGTGATCGTAGTGCTTGGGGAAACAGCAGCAATGCTTAGTGTGTAAGTGGTATGTAGTGAGGTGATCGTAGTGCTTGGGGAAACAGCAGCAATGCTTAGTGTGTAAGTGGTATGTAGTGAGGTGATCGTAGTGCTTGGGGAAACAGCAGCAATGCTTAGTGTGTAAGTGGTATGTAGTGAGGTGATCGTAGTGCTTGGGGAAACAGCAGCAATGCTTAGTGTGTAAGTGGTATGTAGTGAGGTGATCGTAGTGTTTGGGGAAACAGCAGCAATGCTTAGTGTGTAAGTGGTATGTAGTGAGGTGATCGTAATGCTTGGGGAAACAGCAGCAATGCTTAGTGTGTAAATGGTATGTAGTGAGGTGATCGTAATGCTTGGGGAAACAGCAGCAATGCTTAGTGTGTAAGTGGTATGTAGTGAGGTGATCGTAGTGCTTGGGGAAACAGCAGCAATGCTTAGTGTGTAAGTGGTATGTAGTGAGGTGATCGTAGTGCTTGGGGAAACAGCAGCAATGCTTAGTGTGTAAGTGGTATGTAGTGAGGTGATCGTAGTGCTTGGGGAAACAGCAGCAATGCTTAGTGTGTAAGTGGTATGTAGTGAGGTGATCGTAGTGCTTGGGGAAACAGCAGCAATGCTTAGTGTGTAAGTGGTATGTAGTGAGGTGATCGTAGTGCTTGGGGAAACAGCAGCAATGCTTAGTGTGTAAGTGGTATGTAGTGAGGTGATCGTAGTGCTTGGGGAAACAGCAGCAATGCTTAGTGTGTAAGTGGTATGTAGTGAGGTGATCGTAGTGCTTGGGGAAACAGCAGCAATGCTTAGTGTGTAAGTGGTATGTAGTGAGGTGATCGTAGTGCTTGGGGAAACAGCAGCAATGCTTAGTGTGTAAGTGGTATGTAGTGAGGTGATCGTAGTGCTTGGGGAAACAGCAGCAATGCTTAGTGTGTAAGTGGTATGTAGTGAGGTGATCGTAATGCTTGGGGAAACAGCAGCAATGCTTAGTGTGTAAATGGTATGTAGTGAGGTGATCGTAATGCTTGGGGAAACAGCAGCAATGCTTAGTGTGTAAGTGGTATGTAGTGAGGTGATCGTAGTGCTTGGGGAAACAGCAGCAATGCTTAGTGTGTAAGTGGTATGTAGTGAGGTGATCGTAGTGCTTGGGGAAACAGCAGCAATGCTTAGTGTGTAAGTGGTATGTAGTGAGGTGATCGTAGTGTTTGGGGATACAGCAGCAATGCTTAGTGTGTAAGTGGTATGTAGTGAGGTGATCGTAATGCTTGGGGAAACAGCAGCAATGCTTAGTGTGTAAATGGTATGTAGTGAGGTGATCGTAATGCTTGGGGAAACAGCAGCAATGCTTAGTGTGTAAGTGGTATGTAGTGAGGTGATCGTAGTGCTTGGGGAAACAGCAGCAATGCTTAGTGTGTAAGTGGTATGTAGTGAGGTGATCGTAGTGCTTGGGGAAACAGCAGCAATGCTTAGTGTGTAAGTGGTATGTAGTGAGGTGATCGTAGTGCTTGGGGAAACAGCAGCAATGCTTAGTGTGTAAGTGGTATGTAGTGTGGTGATCGTAGTGCTTGGGGAAACAGCAGCAATGCTTAGTGTGTAAGAGGTATGTAGTGAGGTGATCGTAGTGCTTGGGGAAACAGCAGCAATGCTTAGTGTGTAAGTGGTATGTAGTGAGGTGATCGTAGTGTTTGGGGATACAGCAGCAATGCTTAGTGTGTAAGTGGTATGTAGTGAGGTGATCGTAATGCTTGGGGAAACAGCAGCAATGCTTAGTGTGTAAATGGTATGTAGTGAGGTGATCGTAATGCTTGGGGAAACAGCAGCAATGCTTAGTGTGTAAGTGGTATGTAGTGAGGTGATCGTAGTGCTTGGGGAAACAGCAGCAATGCTTAGTGTGTAAGTGGTATGTAGTGAGGTGATCGTAGTGCTTGGGGAAACAGCAGCAATGCTTAGTGTGTAAGTGGTATGTAGTGAGGTGATCGTAGTGTTTGGGGATACAGCAGCAATGCTTAGTGTGTAAGTGGTATGTAGTGAGGTGATCGTAATGCTTGGGGAAACAGCAGCAATGCTTAGTGTGTAAGTGGTATGTAGTGAGGTGATCGTAGTGCTTGGGGAAACAGCAGCAATGCTTAGTGTGTAAGTGGTATGTAGTGAGGTGATCGTAGTGCTTGGGGAAACAGCAGCAATGCTTAGTGTGTAAGTGGTATGTAGTGAGGTGATCGTAGTGCTTGGGGAAACAGCAGCAATGCTTAGTGTGTAAGTGGTACTAATGTAGGCTACTTTGATATTAAATCAAGGGTATGTAACTAATGTATTTCTATATTAAATCAAGGGTATGTAACTAATGTATTTTTATATTAAATCAAGGGTATATAACTAATGTATTTTTATATTAAATCAAGGGTATGTAACTAATGTATTTTTATATTAAATCAAGGGTATGTAACTAATGTATTTTTATATTAAATCAAGGGTATGTAACTAATGTATTTTTTTATTAAATCAAGGGTATGTAACTAATGTATTTCTATATTAAATCAAGGTATGTAACTAATATATTTCTATATTATATCAAGGGTATGTAACTACTAATGTATTTCTGTATTAAATCAAGGGTATGTAACTAATGTATTTCTATATTAAATCAAGGGTATGTAACTAATGTATTTCTATATTAAATCAAGGGTATGTAACTAATGTATTTCTCTATTAAATCAAGGGTATGTAACTAATGTATTTCTATATTAAATCAAGGGTATGTAACTAATGTATTTCTATATTAAATCAAGGGTATGTAACTAATGTATTTCTATATTAAATCAAGGGTATGTAACTAATGTATTTCTATATTAAATCAAGGGTATGTAACTAATGTATTTCTATATTAAATCAAGGGTATGTAACTAATGTATTTCTATATTAAATCAAGGGTATGTAACTAATGTATTTCTATATTAAATCAAGGGTATGTAACTAATGTATTTCTATATTAAATCAAGGGTATGTAACTAATGTATTTCTATATTAAATCAAGGGTATGTAACTAATGTATTTCTATATTAAATCAAGGGTATGTAACTAATGTATTTCTATATTAAATCAAGGGTATGTAACTAATGTATTTCTATATTAAATCAAGGGTATGTAACTAATGTATTTCTATATTAAATCAAGGGTATGTAACTAATGTATTTCTATATTAAATCAAGTTTATGTAACTAATGTATTTCTATATTAAATCAAGGGTATGTAACTAATGTATTTCTATATTAAATCAAGGGTATGTAACTAATGTATTTCTATATTAAATCAAGGGTATGTAACTAATGTATTCCTATATTAAATCAAGGGTATGTAACTAATGTATTTCTATATTAAATCAAGGGTATGTAACTAATGTATTTTTATATTAAATCAAGGGTATGTAACTAATGTATTCCTATATTAAATCAAGGGTATGTAACTAATGTATTTCTATATTAAATCAAGGGTATGTAACTAATGTATTTCTATATTAAATCAAGGGTATTGAACTGTGTCATTTTTATATTACATCAATGGTTTGGACCTGTGTCATTTTATATTATATCACTGGTTTGGAACTATGTCATTTTGATATTAAATCAATGGTTTGGAACACAGTGAGTTTGGTATTAAATACATATTCAGTAACACAGTCAATTTGGTATAACAAGCAAGTGTTTGGAACGAAGTAAGAACGATAAGCTGTCAGTATTACACAGAAATCCAAACAACATCACCATCAATAAAATAACAGTAATAAAGATATTATATTGCCGTCCCCGATCCGGGGGAAAACTACTTAGACGCATGGTAAGAACTGCGTATTGCCACAGATCACCACAGGACTACGGAGAATTAGTCAGACATAATAACATATACCGTAAACAATTTGCTGAGTAATCTGTTTGATGTTGTAGACATTGTCAAAAGTGTTATTTATTGGGTGAGGTCACCGCTCAGTTATTGCGGCTTACATTTATTATAGTACTATCATATAATCTGTATTGTTAAATAAGACAGTTTTAAACTATGAACGTCTAACTGATTATTTACTGAGATATACCTCTTCATTCTCATCAGATCTTGCGGAGTGATTAAGTCATAGCTTGTAGTTGTTACCGAGTCAGGCTAGATACTACGTATATGATATAAGCCGAAAACGATCCAATATGTAAAATATAGGACTGTGTGAGGCGCGTAGCGCCGAAGACAGTACCAATAGTTTACATATTGGATCCGTTTGAGGCTTATATCTTACTTAAAATACGCAATTATATAACAAAATCCTACTAATTAAGAATGTTAATTTCGTACATGTACTAGTAGGAATTAATATAACCAGTCCAATATTAAATAATAATGGACTGCAAGTACAAAGGTATGACATCACGATAGTGTTTTAAATCAACCGACAAGGTGACAACAGGTACGTAGACTCAATGACGTATATGTTGTCGACTAGCAACATGTACAGTTTTCACTCAGCGAATCCCAACTACTAGTATGTAGACAGGAACAGCCACCAACCCTTGTACTGCGCCATAACGAAACGAACCAGGTTTATAAACGGCCCTGTTGACGCAACAGATCCATTGTCCATTGTTGTTCATTTGGTCATCATATATGATAGAAGTTTAGCCCATAACCTCGGCACACATGAAACAAGTGGCCAACATTACCCACAGTTGGAAGATATGCCAAGGGCACATGAACTCATCTAATGATGTTCAAGTGAAAGAGTACAACTTTTATCATTATTTGTTTTCATGACAACGGTGAATGTTGTCCGAATATTTTTAATAACTACAAACATTTGATACATTTGTGGAGGGCCGTAACTAATGTTGTTAAACGTTGTGGTCCAGCCCATTTACTCCAACGTATATTGACAATTATTGCGCAAACAATGCCAGAAAACAAGAATCATATAATCATACATAACTATGCACTTTTGTTCATTGGTACATATTGTACAATGTACATTGAATATTTAAAATGCAATATAATCTGATTAAATTAAATGTCATACATGCGTGATACTGGGGCATCCAGAGTGCATTACGGAATAACAATTACAACGCCATCATCGATAATTATTTGATATATTTCGAGTTCATGCAGAGATCACGTGCTTTATGTTGTGACAATGTAACAGGGGACCGTGTTTTTGTAAATTAACGCTTAGACAAACCAAACTATGGTATGTTGGGTTTAGATTAGAAGGAGTTTGTTCAATTGCTCCTTTCCAGATGCATGTTTGTATGTTACACGATTAACACTTTCAACACAGACTTCTGAGGTTCCATGTACCATAGCGAACGTTTAATATACTGTTTCTAGTTTTATTGAAATGACATGCAGAAACAAATGTGCTGCTTCAACAATGACAACATGTAGCACATCGAAGAAAACCACCGATATAAGTCACAGTCACCAAGTGTATCTCATCAGAATAAATCATCGATAACAGTAACCAAGTGTATCTCATCAGAATAAATCATGGATAACAGTAACCAAGTGTATCTCATCAGAGTAGATCACCGATAACAGTAACCAAGTGTATCTCATCAGAGTAAATCACCTATAAGAGTAACCAAGTGTATCTCATCAGAGTAAATCATGGATAACAGTAACCAAGTGTATCTCATCAGAGTAGATCACCAATAACAGTAACCAAGTGTATCTCATCAGAGTAGATCACCAATAACAGTAACCAAGTGTATCTCATCAGAGTAGATCACCGATAACAGTAACCAAGTGTATCTCATCAGAGTAGATCACCAATAACAGTAACCAAGTGTATCTCATCAGAGTAGATCACCGATAACAGTAACCAAGTGTATCTCATCAGAGTAGATCACCGATAACAGTAACCAAGTGTATCTCATCAGAGTAAATCAGCGATAACAGTAACCAAGTGTATCTCATCAGAGTAGATCACCGATAACAGTAACCAAGTGTATCTCATCAGAGTAAATCACCGATAACAGTAACCAAGTGTATCTCATCAGAGTAATTCAGCGAAAACAGTAACAAAGTGTATCTCATCAGAGTAAATCACCGATAACAGTAACCAAGTGTATCTCATCAGATTAAATCAGCGATGACAGTAACCAAGTGTATCTCATCAGAGTAAATCACCTATAACAGTAACCAAGTGTATCTCATCAGAGTAAATCATGGATAACAGTAACCAAGTGTATCTCATCAGAGTAAATCACCGATAGCAGTAACCAAGTGTATCTCATCAGAGTAAATCATGGATAACAGTAACCAAGTGTATCTCATCAGAGTAAATCATCGATAACAGTAACCAAGTGTATCTCATCAGAATAAATCATCGATAGCAGTAACCAAGTGTATCTCATCAGAATAAATCATCGATAGCAGTAACCAAGTGTATCTCATCAGAGTAAATCATGGATAGCAGTAACCAAGTGTATCTCATCAGAGTAAATCATGGATAGCAGTAACCAAGTGTATCTCATCAGAATAAATCATCGATAACAGTAACCAAGTGTATCTGATCAGAGTAAATCACCGATAGCAGTAACCAAGTGTATCTCATCAGAGTAAATCACCGATAACAGTAACCAAGTGTATCTCATCAGAGTAAATCACCGATAGCAGTAACCAAGTGTATCTCATCAGAGTAGATCACCAATAACAGTAACCAAGTGTATCTCATCAGAGTAGGTCACCAATAACAGTAACCAAGTGTATCTCATCAGAGTAGATCACCAATAACAGTAACCAAGTGTATCTCATCAGAGTAGATCACCAATAACAGTAATCAAGTGTATCTCATCAGAGTATATCATCGATAACAGTAACCAAGTGTATCTCATCAGAGTAGATCACCAATAACAGTAACCAAGTGTATCTCATCAGAGTAGATCACCAATAACAGTAACCAAGTGTATCTCATCAGAGTAAATCATCGATAACAGTAACCAAGTGTATCTCATCAGAGTAGATCACCAATAACAGTAACCAAGTGTATCTCATCAGAGTAGATCACCGATAACAGTAACCAAGTGTATCTCATCAGAATAAATCAGCGATAACAGTAACCAAGTGTATCTCATCAGAATAAATCAGCGATAACAGTAACCAAGTGTATCTCATCAGAATAAATCATGGATAACAGTAACCAAGTGTATCTCATCAGAATAAATCATCGATAACAGTAACCAAGTGTATCTCATCAGAGTAGATCACCAATAAGAGTAACCAAGTGTATCTCATCAGAATAAATCAGCGATAACAGTAACCAAGTGTATCTCATCAGAGTAGATCACCAATAACAGTAACCAAGTGTATCTCATCAGAATAAATCAGCGATAACAGTAACCAAGTGTATCTCATCAGAGTAAATCAGCGATAACAGTAACCAAGTGTATCTCATCAGAGTAAATCACCAATAACAGTAACCAAGTGTATCTCATCAGAATAAATCATCGATAACAGTTACCAAGTGTACTCATCAGAGTAAATCACCAATAACAGTAACCAAGTGTATCTCATCAGAATAAATCATCGATAACAGTAACCAAGTGTATCTCATCAGAGTAAATCACCGATAACAGTAACCAAGTGTATCTCATCAGAGTAAATCATGGATAACAGTAACCAAGTGTATCTCATCAGAGTAGATCACCGATAACAGTAACCAAGTGTATCTCATCAGAGTAGATCACCGATAACAGTAACCAAGTGTATCTCATCAGAGTAGATCACCAATAACAGTAACCAAGTGTATCTCATCAGAGTAAATCACCTATAACAGTAACCAAGTGTATCTCATCAGAGTAAATCATGGATAACAGTAACCAAGTGTAT
This sequence comes from Archivesica marissinica, assembly GCA_014843695.1. Lineage (NCBI taxonomy): Eukaryota > Metazoa > Mollusca > Bivalvia > Venerida > Vesicomyidae > Archivesica > Archivesica marissinica. The sequence goes on from CM026390.1 coordinate 51,818,837, forward strand.
CTCATCAGAGTAGATCACCGATAACAGAAACCAAGTGTATCTCATTAGAGTAAATCACCTATAACAGTAACCAAGTGTATCTCATCAGAGTAAATCATGGATAACAGTAACCAAGTGTATCTCATCAGAGTAAATCACCAATAACAGTAACCAAGTGTATCTCATCAGAGTAAATCACCTATAACAGTAACCAAATGTATCTCATCAGAGTAAATCATGGATAACAGTAACCAAGTGTATCTCATCAGAGTAGATCACCAATAGCAGTAACCAAGTGTATCTCATCAGAGTAAATCATGGATAACAGTAATCAAGTGTATCTCATCAGAGTAGATCACCGATAACAGTAACCAAGTGTATCTCATCAGAGTAAATCACCTATAACAGTAACCAAGTGTATCTCATCAGAGTAAATCATGGATAACAGTAACCAAGTGTATCTCATCAGAGTAGATCACCAATAACAGTAACCAAGTGTATCTCATCAGAGTAGATCACCAATAACAGTAACCAAGTGTATCTCATCAGAGTAGATCACCGATAACAGTAACCAAGTGTATCTCATCAGAGTAGATCACCAATAACAGTAACCAAGTGTATCTCATCAGAGTAGATCACCGATAACAGTAACCAAGTGTATCTCATCAGAGTAGATCACCGATAACAGTAACCAAGTGTATCTCATCAGAGTAAATCAGCGATAACAGTAACCAAGTGTATCTCATCAGAGTAAATCACCGATAACAGTAACCAAGTGTATCTCATCAGAGTAAATCACCGATAACAGTAACCAAGTGTATCTCATCAGAGTAGATCACCGATAACAGTAACCAAGTGTATCTCATCAGAGTAAATCAGCGAAAACAGTAACCAAGTGTATCTCATCAGAGTAAATCAGCGATAACAGTAACCAAGTGTATCTCATCAGAGTAAATCAGCGATGACAGTAACCAAGTGTATCTCATCAGAGTAAATCACCTATAACAGTAACCAAGTGTATCTCATCAGAGTAAATCATGGATAACAGTAACCAAGTGTATCTCATCAGAGTAAATCACCGATAGCAGTAACCAAGTGTATCTCATCAGAGTAAATCATGGATAACAGTAACCAAGTGTATCTCATCAGAGTAAATCATCGATAACAGTAACCAAGTGTATCTCATCAGAATAAATCATCGATAACAGTAACCAAGTGTATCTCATCAGATAAATCACGATAGCAGTAACCAAGTATCTCATCAGAGTAAATCATCGATAGCAGTAACCAAGTGTATCTCATCAGAATAAATCATCGATAGCAGTAACCAAGTGTATCTCATCAGAGTAAATCATCGATACAGTAACCAAGTGTATCTCATCAGAGTAAATCACCGATAGCAGTAACCAAGTGTATCTCATCAGAATAAATCATCGATAACAGTAACCAAGTGTATCTGATCAGAGTAAATCACCGATAGCAGTAACCAAGTGTATCTCATCAGAGTAAATCACCGATAACAGTAACCAAGTGTATCTCATCAGAGTAGATCACCAATAACAGTAACCAAGTGTATCTCATCAGAGTAGATCACCAATAACAGTAACCAAGTGTATCTCATCAGAGTAGATCACCAATAACAGTAACCAAGTGTATCTCATCAGAGTAAATCATCGATAACAGTAACCAAGTGTATCTCATCAGAGTAGATCACCAATAACAGTAACCAAGTGTATCTCATCAGAGTAGATCACCGATAACAGTAACCAAGTGTATCTCATCAGAATAAATCAGCGATAACAGTAACCAAGTGTATCTCATCAGAATAAATCAGCGATAACAGTAACCAAGTGTATCTCATCAGAATAAATCATGGATAACAGTAACCAAGTGTATCTCATCAGAATAAATCATCGATAACAGTAACCAAGTGTATCTCATCAGAGTAGATCACCAATAACAGTAACCAAGTGTATCTCATCAGAATAAATCAGCGATAACAGTAACCAAGTGTATCTCATCAGAGTAGATCACCAATAACAGTAACCAAGTGTATCTCATCAGAATAAATCAGCGATAACAGTAACCAAGTGTATCTCATCAGAGTAAATCAGCGATAACAGTAACCAAGTGTATCTCATCAGAGTAAATCACCAATAACAGTAACCAAGTGTATCTCATCAGAATAAATCATCGATAACAGTAACCAAGTGTATCTCATCAGAGTAAATCACCGATAACAGTAACCAAGTGTATCTCATCAGAGTAAATCATGGATAACAGTAACCAAGTGTATCTCATCAGAGTAGATCACCGATAACAGTAACCAAGTGTATCTCATCAGAGTAGATCACCGATAACAGTAACCAAGTGTATCTCATCAGAGTAGATCACCAATAACAGTAACCAAGTGTATCTCATCAGAGTAAATCACCTATAACAGTAACCAAGTGTATCTCATCAGAGTAAATCATGGATAACAGTAACCAAGTGTATCTCATCAGAGTAGATCACCGATAACAGAAACCAAGTGTATCTCATCAGAGTAAATCACCTATAACAGTAACCAAGTGTATCTCATCAGAGTAAATCATGGATAACAGTAACCAAGTGTATCTCATCAGAGTAAATCACCAATAACAGTAACCAAGTGTATCTCATCAGAGTAAATCACCTATAACAGTAACCAAATGTATCTCATCAGAGTAAATCATGGATAACAGTAACCAAGTGTATCTCATCAGAGTAGATCACCAATAGCAGTAACCAAGTGTATCTCATCAGAGTAAATCATGGATAACAGTAACCAAGTGTATCTCATCAGAGTAGATCACCGATAACAGTAACCAAGTGTATCTCATCAGAGTAAATCACCTATAGCAGTAACCAAGTGTATCTCATCAGAGTAAATCATGGATAACAGTAACCAAGTGTATCTCATCAGAGTAGATCACCAATAACAGTAACCAAGTGTATCTCATCAGAGTAGATCACCAATAACAGTAACCAAGTGTATCTCATCAGAGTAGATCACCGATAACAGTAACCAAGTGTATCTCATCAGAGTAGATCACCAATAACAGTAACCAAGTGTATCTCATCAGAGTAGATCACCGATAACAGTAACCAAGTGTATCTCATCAGAGTAAATCACCGATAACAGTAACCAAGTGTATCTCATCAGAGTAAATCACCGATAACAGTAACCAAGTGTATCTCATCAGAGTAGATCACCGATAACAGTAACCAAGTGTATCTCATCAGAGTAAATCAGCGAAAACAGTAACCAAGTGTATCTCATCAGAGTAAATCAGCGAAAACATTAACCAAGTGTATCTCATCAGAGTAAATCAGCGATGACAGTAACCAAGTGTATCTCATCAGAGTAAATCACCTATAACAGTAACCAAGTGTATCTCATCAGAGTAAATCATCGATAACAGTAACCAAGTGTATCTCATCAGAGTAAATCACCTATAACAGTAACCAAGTGTATCTCATCAGAGTAAATCATGGATAACAGTAACCAAGTGTATCTCATCAGAGTAAATCACCGATAGCAGTAACCAAGTGTATCTCATCAGAGTAAATCATGGATAACTGTAACCAAGTGTATCTCATCAGAGTAAATCATCGATAACAGTAACCAAGTGTATCTCATCAGAATAAATCATCGATAACAGTAACCAAGTGTATCTCATCAGAATAAATCACCGATAGCAGTAACCAAGTGTATCTCATCAGAGTAAATCACCGATAACAGTAACCAAGTGTATCTCATCAGAATAAATCACCGATAGCAGTAACCAAGTGTATCTCATCAGAGTAAATCACCGATAACAGTAACCAAGTGTATCTCATCAGAGTAAATCACCAATAACAGTAACCAAGTGTATCTCATCAGAATAAATCATCGATAACAGTAACCAAGTGTATCTGATCAGAGTAAATCACCGATAGCAGTAACCAAGTGTATCTCATCAGAGTAAATCACCGATAACAGTAACCAAGTGTGTCTCATCAGAGTAAATCACCGATAGCAGTAACCAAGTGTATCTCATCAGAGTAAATCACCAATAACAGTGCCCAAGTGTATCTCATCAGAGTAAATCATGGATAGCAGTAACCAAGTGTATCTCATCAGAATATATCATGGATAACAGTAACCAAGTGTATCTCATCAGAATAAATCACCGATAGCAGTAACCAAGTGTATCTCATCAGAGTAAATCACTGATAAAAGTAACCAAGTGTATCTCATCAGAATATATCATGGATAACAGTAACCAAGTGTATCTCATCAGAATAAATCACCGATAGCAGTAACCAAGTGTATCTCATCAGAATAAATCAGCGATAACAGTAACCAAGTGTATCTCATCAGAGTAAATCAGCGATAACAGTAACCAAGTGTATCTCATCAGAATAAATCTGCGATAACAGTAACCAAGTGTATCTCATCAGAGTAAATCACCGATAACAGTAACCAAGTGTATCTCATCAGAGTAGATCACCAATAACTGTAACCAAGTGTATCTCATCAGAGTAAATCATCGATAACAGTAACCAAGTGTATCTCATCAGAGTAGATCACCAATAACAGTAACCAAGTGTATCTCATCAGAGTAAATCATCGATAACAGTAACCAAGTGTATCTCATCAGAGTAAATCAGCGATAACAGTAACCAATGGTATCTCATCAGAGTAAATCAGCGATAACAGTAACCAAGTGTATCTCATCAGAGTAAATCACCGATAGCAGTAACCAAGTGTATCTCATCAGAATAAATCACAGATAATAGTAACCAAGTGTATCTCATCAGAGTAAATCAGTGATAACAGTAACCAAGTGTATCTCATCAGAGTAAATCAGCGATAACAGTAACCAAGTGTTTCTCATCAGAATAAATCAGCGATAACAGTAACCAAGTGTATCTCATCAGAGTAAATCAGCGATAACAGTAACCAAGTGTATCTCATCAGAGTAAATCAGCGATAACAGTAACCAAGTGTATCTCATCAGAGTAAATAATGGATAACAGTAACCAAGTGTATCTCATCAGAGTAAATCAGCGATAACAGTAACCAAGTGTATCTCATCAGAATAAATCATGGATAACAGTAACCAAGTGTATCTCATCAGAGTAAATCAGCGATAACAGTAACCAAGTGTATCTCATCAGAGTAAATCAGCGATAACAGTAACCAAGTGTATCTCATCAGAGTAAATCATGGATAACAGTAACCAAGTGTATCTCATCAGAATAAATCAGCGATAACAGTAACCAAGTGTATCTCATCAGAGTAAATCACCGATAACAGTAACCAAGTGTATCTCATCAGAGTAAATCAGCGATAACAGTAACCAAGTGTATCTCATCAGAATAAATCATGGATAACAGTAACCAAGTGTATCTCATCAGAATAAATCAGCGATAACAGTAACCATGTGTATCTCATCAGAATAAATCAGCGATAACAGTAACCAAGTGTATCTCATCAGAATAAATCAGCGATAACAGTAACCAAGTGTATCTCATCAGAGTAAATCACCGATAGCAGTAACCAAGTGTATCTCATCAGAGTAAATCACCGATAGCAGTGCCCAAGTGTATCTCATCAGAATAAATCACTGATAGCAGTGCCCAAGTGTATCTCATCAGAATAAATCACCGATAGCAGTGCCCAAGTGTATCTCATCAGAATAAATCACCGATAGCAGTGCCCAAGTGTATCTCATCAGAATAAATCACCGATAGCAGTAACCAAGTGTATCTTATCAGAGTAAATCACCGATAGCAGTAACCAAGTGTATCTCATCAGAGTAAATCACCGATAGCAGTAACCAAGTGTATCTCATCAGAGTAAATCACCGATAGCAGTAACCAAGTGTATCTCATCAGAGTAAATCACCGATAGCAGTGCTCAAGTGTATCTCATCAGAATAAATCACCGATAGCAGTGCCCAAGTGTATCTCATAAGCGTAGATCACCAATAACAGTAACCAAGTGTATATCATCAGAGTAAATCACCGATAACAGTAACCAAGTGTATCTCATCAGAGTAAATCACCGATAACAGTAACCAAGTGTATCTCATCAGAGTAAATCAGCGATAACAGTAACCAAGTGTATCTCATCAGAGTAAATCATGGATAACAGTAACCAAGTGTATCTCATCAGAGTAAATCAGCGATAACAGTAACCAAGTGTATCTCATCAGAGTAAATCACCTATAACAGTAACCAAGTGTATATCATCAGAATAAATCATGGATAACTGTAACCAAGTGTATCTCATCAGAGTAAATCACCTATAACAGTAACCAAGTGTATCTCATCAGAGTAAATCATGGATAACAGTAACCAAGTGTATCTCATCAGAATAAATCAGCGATAACAGTAACCAAGTGTATCTCATCAGAGTAAATCATGGATAACAGTAACCAAGTGTATCTCATCAGAATAAATCAGCGATAACAGTAACCAAGTGTATCTCATCAGAGTAAATCAGCGATAACAGTAACCAAGTGTATTTCATCAGAGTAAATCATGGATAACAGTAACCAAGTGTATCTCATCAGAGTAAATCAGCGATAACAGTAACCAAGTGTATCTCATCAGAATTAATCATGGATAACAGTAACCAAGTGTATCTCATCAGAGTAAATCAGCGATAACAGTAACCAAGTGTATCTCATCAGAGTAAATCAGCGATAACAGTAACCAAGTGTATCTCATCAGAGTAAATCAGCGATAACAGTAACCAAGTGTATCTCATCAGAGTAAATCATGGATAACAGTAACCAAGTGTATCTCATCAGAATAAATCAGCGATAACAGTAACCAAGTGTATCTCATCAGAGTAAATCACCGATAACAGTAACCAAGTGTATCTCATCAGAGTAAATCAGCGATAACAGTAACCAAGTGTATCTCATCAGAATAAATCATGGATAACAGTAACCAAGTGTATCTCATCAGAATAAATCAGCGATAACAGTAACCATGTGTATCTCATCAGAATAAATCAGCGATAACAGTAACCAAGTGTATCTCATCAGAATAAATCAGCGATAACAGTAACCAAGTGTATCTCATCAGAGTAAATCACCGATAGCAGTAACCAAGTGTATCTCATCAGAGTAAATCACCGATATCAGTGCCCAAGTGTATCTCATCAGAATAAATCACCGATAGCAGTAACCAAGTGTATCTCATCAGAGTAAATCACCGATAGCAGTAACCAAGTGTATCTCATCAGAGTAAATCACCGATAGCAGTAACCAAGTGTATCTCATCAGAATAAATCACCGATAGCAGTAACCAAGTGTATCTCATAAGCGTAGATCACCAATAACAGTAACCAAGTGTATATCATCAGAGTAAATCACCGATAACAGTAACCAAGTGTATCTCATCAGAGTAAATCACCGATAACAGTAACCAAGTGTATCTCATCAGAATAAATCAGCGATAACAGTAACCAAGTGTATCTCATCAGAATAAATCAGCGATAACAGTAACCAAGTGTATCTCATCAGAATAAATCAGCGATAACAGTAACCAAGTGTATCTCATCAGAGTAAATCACCGATAGCAGTAACCAAGTGTATCTCATCAGAATAAATCAGCGATAACAGTAACCAAGTGTATCTCATCCGAGTAAATCACCGATAGCAGTGCCCAAGTGTATCTCATCAGAATAAATCACCGATAGCAGTAACCAAGTGTATCTCATCAGAGTAAATCACCGATAGCAGTAACCAAGTGTATCTCATCAGAGTAAATCACCGATAGCAGTGCTCAAGTGTATCTCATCAGAATAAATCACCGATAGCAGTGCCCAAGTGTATCTCATAAGCGTAGATCACCAATAACAGTAACCAAGTGTATATCATCAGAGTAAATCACCGATAACAGTAATCAAGTGTATCTCATCAGAGTAAATCACCGATAATATTAACCAAGTGTATCTCATCAGAGTAAATCACCGATAACATTAACCTAGTGTATCTCATCAGAGTAAATCACCGATATAGGTCATACTGACCATGTGTAGCTCAACAGTGTACATCACCGATATAGGTTACACTGACCATCTGTAGTTCATAGGAGTACATCAATATATGCCCCACTAACCATACATAGCTCCTCAATGTACACTACCGATAGAGGCCACACTGACCATACATAGCTCCTGAATGTACACTACCGATAGAGGCCACACTGACCATACATAGCTCCTCAATGTACACTACCGATAGAGGCCACACTAACCATACATAGCTCCTCAATGTACACTACCGATAGAGGCCACACTAACCATACATAGCTCCTCAATGTACACTACCGATAGAGGCCACACTGACAAGTATTACTAGTTTGCGTGTCTTTATCCTCACAGTCGGCGAACCATGTTGGCGAGCTTTCCTAGATGATTATTAGTACGTGCCTGGCACCGTCGGTAATTTGTGAAGTGTAGATTGTGTTGAAATGAGTCTTGTAGAATGGTGGAATTGAAGAGTCAGATGATCGTGCGATAAAATATGACAATTGTAGGAGGCTTATTATCCTTTACATTGTGACAAGTCCTATGTCGATAGGATATTCTTTCCCAACCGGTTCTTTATAGGGTCACACTCCTCACCATTGTCCACCCTGCAGCATCATGGAAATGGATCAGCATCTGGTCGTCCCGGCCTCCACATGGTTACGTTCCTAGCTCCACCATATTAGATGGAGATGACATCAGCTATGTTGGAGAATCCATTTCGGTAAGTTCGACAAGAATAGCCCGGAATACCACATGAACACCGTGGTGAATTTAGCTGGGCGGTCACACTTACCATGCGTAGCTTATTGGGGTAAAGCACCGCAGTAGGACCCAGTGACGAACGCGTGGCTCACCGAATCATGCTATACCGACAAGGAGTCGCACATTCGAATATATATCGGTGATGTACACCGACACATAGTAGTCATTGTCAGCATTTCCTATATCTGCGATGTACACCGACACATAGTAGTCATAGTCAGCATTTCCTATATCTGCGATGTACACTGACACATAGTAGTCATAGTCAGCATTTCCTATATCTGCGATGTACACCGACACATAGTAGTCATAGTCAGCATTTCCTATATCTGCGATGTACACTGACACATAGTATTCATAGTCAGCATTTCCTATATCTGCGATGTACACTGACACATAGTAGTCATAGTCAGCATTTCCTATATCTGCGATGTACACTGGTGAGCGTCCATTAGTCGATGTGGTCAATTTTTACACCGATGAGAGTCCATTGGTCAATGTGGCTATGTTAAGCAAATGAACGTAATAACTACATGTTGATTATGGCACGATTACTGGTTACTCGAGTGAAAGACCCATGGTTAATATAGCATATGTCGGTGCTTCATTGGGCGCCCTATTGTCAGTGTGACATATATTAATGAGCCAACCGCCATTAGCACTGTGGTCAATATCGGTGATGTACTGTGCTGCCTATATAAATGAGCCAACCCTCATTATCAGTGTGGCCTATATCTGCAGTGTACTACTGTCACCAGCCCATTATCAGTGTGGCCTATATCTGCGGTGTACTAATGTCACCAGCCCATTATCAGTGTGGCCTATATCTGCAGTGTACTACTGTCACCAGCCCATTATCAATGTGGCCTATGTCTGCAGTGTACTACTGTCACCGGCCCATTATCAGTGTGGCCTATATCGGCAGTGTACTAATGTCACCAGCCCATTATCAGTGTGGCCTATATCAGCAGTGTACTTACTGTCACCAGTCCATTATCAGTGTGGCCTATATCGGCAGTGTACTACTTACTGTCACCAGCCCATTATCAGTGTGGCCTATATCGGCAGTGTACTTACTGTCATCAGCCCATTATCAGTGTGGCCTATATCGGCAGTGTACTAATGTCACCGGCCCATTATCAGTGTGGCCTATATCGGCAGTGTACTACTGTCATCAGTCAATTATCAGTGTGGCAGATATCTGCAGTGTACTAGTGTCACCGGCCCATTATCAGTGTGGCCTATATCGGCAGTGTACTAATGTTACCGGCCCATTATCAGTGTGGCCTATATCGGCAGAGTACTACTGTCAACAGTCCATTATCAGTGTAGCCTATATCGGCAGTGTACTAATGTCAACAGCCCATTAACAGTGTGGCCTATATCTGCAGTGTACTACTTACTGTCACCGGCCCATTATCAGTGTGGCCTATATCTGCAGTGTACTACTTACTGTCACCAGCCCATTATCAGTGTGGCCTATATCGGCAGTGTACTAATTTCACCGGCCCATTATCAGTGTGGCCTAATCGCAGTGTACTAATGTCACAGCCCATTATCAGTGTGGCCTATATCGGCAGTGTACTAATTCACCGGCCCATTATCAGTGTGGCCTAAATCGGCAGTGTACTAATGTCACCAGCCCATTATCAGTGTGGCCTATATCGGCAGTGTACTAATGTCACCGGCCCATTATCAGTGTGGCCTATATCGGCAGTGTACTAATGTCACCAGCCCATTATCAGTGTGGCCTATATCTGCAGTGTACTACTTACTGTCACCGGCCCATTATCAGTGTGGCCTATATCTGCAGTGTACTACTGTCACCCCATCATCAGTGTGGCCTATATCGGCAGTGTACTAATGTCACCAGCCCATTATCAGTGTGGCCTATATCGGCAATGTACTTACTGTCACCAGCGCATTATCAGTGTGGCCTATATCGGCAGTGTACTAATGTCACCGCCCATTATCAGTGTGGCCTATATCGGCAGTGTACAACTGTCACCAGTCCATTATCAGTGTGGCAGATATCTGCAGTGTACTAATGTCACCGGCCCATTATCAGTGTGGCCTATATCGGCAGTGTACTACTGTCACCAGTCCATTATCAGTGTGGCCTATATCTGCAGTGTACTACTTACTGTCACCGGCCCATTATCAGTGTGGCCTATATCTGCAGTGTACTACTTACTGTCACCAGCCCATTATCAGTGTGGCCTATATCGGCAGTGTACTAATTTCACCGGCCCATTATCAGTGTGGCCTATATCGGCAGTGTACTAATGTCACCAGCCCATTATCAGTGTGGCCTATATCGGCAGTGTACTAATGTCACCGGCCCATTATCAGTGTGGCCTATATCGGCAGTGTACTAATGTCACCAGCCCATTATCAGTGTGGCCTATATCTGCAGTGTACTACTTACTGTCACCGGCCCATTATCAGTGTGGCCTATATCTGCAGTGTACTACTTACTGTCACCCCATCATCAGTGTGGCCTATATCGGCAGTGTACTAATGTCACCAGCCCATTATCAGTGTGGCCTATATCGGCAGTGTACTTACTGTCACCAGCGCATTATCAGTGTGGCCTATATCGGCAGTGTACTAATGTCACCGGCCCATTATCAGTGTGGCCTATATCGGCAGTGTACTACTGTCACCAGTCCATTATCAGTGTGGCAGATATCTGCAGTGTACTAATGTCACCGGCCCATTATCAGTGTGGACTATATCTGCAGTGTACTAATGTCACCGGCCCATTATCAGTGTGGCCTATATCGGCAGTGTACTACTGTCACCAGTCCATTATCAGTGTGGCAGATATATGCAGTGTACTAATGTCACCGGCCCATTATCAGTGTGGACTATATCTGCAGTGTACTAATGTCACCGGCCCATTATCAGTGTGGCCTATATCGGCAGTGTACTACTGTCACCAGTCCATTATCAGTGTGGCAGATATCTGCAGTGTACTAATGTCACCGGCCCATTATCAGTGTGGCCTATATCGGCAGTGTACTAATGTCACCGGCCCATTATCAGTGTGGTCTATATCGGCAGTGTACTAATGTCACCAGCCCATTATCAGTGTGGCCTATATCTGCAGTGTACTACTTACTGTCACCGGCCCATTATCAGTGTGGCCTATATCTGCAGTGTACTACTTACTGTCACCGGCCCATTATCAGTATGGCCTATATCTGCAGTGTACTATTTACTGTCACCGGCCCATTATCAGTTTGGCCTATATCGGCAGTGTACTACTTACTGTCACCGGCCAATTATCAGTGTGGCCTATATCGGCAGTGTACTACTGTCACCGGCCCATTATCAGTGTGGCCTATATCTGCAGTGTACTACTGTCGCCGGCCCATTATCAGTGTGGCCTATATCGGCAGTGTACTACTGTCACCAGTCCATTATCAGTGTGGCCTATATCGGCAGTGTACTACTGTCACCGGCCCATTATCAGTGTGGCCTATATCTGCAGTGTACTACTGTCGCCGGCCCATTATCAGTGTGGCCTATATCGGCAGTGTACTACTGTCACCAGTCCATTATCAGTGTGGCCTATATCGGCAGTGTACTACTGTCACCGGCCCATTATCAGTGTGGCCTATATCGGCAGTGTACTAATGTCGCCGGCCCATTATCAGTGTGGCCTATATCGGCAGTGTACTAATGTCACCGGCCCATTATCAGTGTGGCCTATATCGGCAGTGTACTACTGTCGCCGGCCCATTATCAGTGTGGCCTATATCTGCAGTGTACTAATGTCACCAGCCCATTATCAGTGTGGCCTATATCGGCCGTGTACTACTGTCACCGGCCCATTATCAGTGTGGCCTATATCGGCAGTGTACTAATGTCACCAGCCCATTATCAGTGTGGCCTATATCGGCAGTGTACTACTGTCACCGACCCATTATCAGTGTGGCCTATATCGGCAGTGTACTACTGTCACCGGCCCATTATCAGTGTGGCCTATATCTGCAGTGTACTACTGTCGCCGGCCCATTATCAGTGTGGCCTATATCGGCAGTGTACTACTGTCGCCGGCCCATTATCAGTGTGGCCTATATCGGCAGTGTACTATTGTCACCGGCCCATTATCAGTATGGCCTATATCGGCAGTGTACTACTTACTGTCACCGGCCCATTATCAGTGTGGCCTATATCTGCAGTGTACTACTGTCGCCGGCCCATTATTAGTGTGGCCTATATCTGCAGTGTACTACTGTCGCCGGCCCATTATCAGTGTGGCCTATATCGGCAGTGTACTAATGTCACCGGCCCATTATCAGTGTGGCCTATATCTGCAGTGCACTACTTACTGTCACCGGCCCATTATCAGTGTGGCCTATATCGGCAGTGTTCTAATGTCACCGGCCCATTATCAGTGTGGCCTATATCGGCAGTGTACTACTGTCACCGGCCAATTATCAGTGTGGCCTATATCGGCAGTGTACTAATGTCACCGGCCCATTATCAGTGTGTCCTATATCGGCAGTGTACTACTGTCACCGGCCCATTATCAGTGTGGCCTATATCTGCAGTGTACTAATGTCACCAGCCCATTATCAGTGTGGCCTATATCTGCAGTGTACTAATGTCACCGGCCCATTATCAGTGTGGCCTATATCGGCAGTGTACAACTGTCACCGGCCCATTATCAGTGTGGCCTATATCGGCAGTGTACTTACTGTCACCGGCCCATTATCAGAGTGGCCTATATCTGCAGTGTACTACTTACTGTCACCGGCCTATTATCAGTGTGGCCTATATCGGCAGTGTACTACTGTCGCCGGCCCATTATCAGTGTGGCCTATATCGGCAGTGTACTACTGTCACCGGCCCATTATCAGTGTGGCCTATATCGGCAGTGTACTAATGTCACCAGCACATTATCAGTGTGGCCTATATCGGCAGTGTACTATTGTCACCGGCCCATTATCAGTGTGGCCTATATCTGCAGTGTACTTCTTACTGTCACCGGCCCATTATGAGTGTGGCCAATACTGGCATATACATACATTAAGATGCTATGAATGCTAGACTGTATATCCTACAATGTATTTCAATGGTCGTGCCATAATCAACATGTAGTTATTACGTTAATATGACCTTATACTATAGAATAGATAGCTGTCATTTCGATGCCAATATATTGGCTTTATTTCAAAGAATGTTCTTGTACATACATGTTCCATAGCAAGTATCAATTGGGTTGCTATGATATAATATTAAAACTGTTGTTAAACACCAATATCATTATTCCAATGACTATTGGATAATTTAGCACTAATTAATATGTGTTTAGCGGCCATATTGTTTGTCAATATCTTTAATGTATGCAAAACATAGTCTTAGACACGAAGATCATCATTTTATGTGATATATCAGTGAAGATATAGCGATATATGTTATCGGTGGTCATCTTGGATTTGGGATTTTAATTTCCGCATGCACCCGTCGGAACTTGCTTCATACCGTGAAGGTTCAACAACCGTGAAGGTTCAAAAACCGTGATGGTTCAAAAACCGTGAAGGTTCAAAAACCATTAAAACCCATGTGTGGTCTATATAGTTACAATAATTGTAATTTGGCAACCAGACTATATATACATATATATATCAAATACACATGTTTATCATTCGGTGCTTAATATAGTCATATGATCTGGCATTTTAGTATTTGGACATAGTAAAGTAGTATGTATGTTTGTATTTGGGTGGATGACCGCGGGTGCCCAACCGAGCATTATTACATGCACGGCCGGGTACACGGGTAAAACCACAGAGCTGCTGCAAACTAACTGGATAGCTTTCTTACATGAAATAAGTCGACACCCCTAGTAGGATAGTGACAGGTAAGTGATTTAATGTCAACCAATAGGCCACGGAGACCCACCTTGATAAATTAGAGTGATGCAGCAAAACATTAACGGATATGTATCATGAAGGCGTTCGCATTTACGGCGCTTACCGCCTATGTGGGTTTTGCATGCAACACATAAGTGATTGAATGTGCATGTGTTTATACGAGGGCCAATCAATAAGTTCGTGAACTAATTATATGTTTCGAGTATACTTACTCTAACATACATTGACCACTACTCCTTTTCAAAAGTAACGCTCCTTGCATGGTTTGCATCTATTCCACAGCTCGTACTATGACTGGAACATCTGCTGCAGGCCATCACGTGACATTTATATTTACGGCGCACCTCAACTCCTTTCGGGACTCGTATATCTTACCACGGAGCCTAATTTTGAGATTTAGAAATAGCCAGAAGTCGCAAATTGCCAACTCTGGGCTTACATTGGTGGGTGCGGTAGCAGGTATATGCCAAGTGCCGTGATTGTGTCCGACACAGCGCGGCTGCTATGGTTTGGTGCATTATCACGGTGCAGCAGAATCCCAGACCTCTCAAGCTGTGGGAGCTTTCTTTAAATAGCCGACAACAGCTCATATTTAATTTCTGTTGCATAATAGTTTCCAATAACAAAGTGATTTAAAATTACCTTGTATATCGCAAAATATAATGGCCATTGCTTTACCGACAGAGTTTGGAAATTAACAATTTTGTCGGTGAAGGCGAAGAAGGATTCTGTTGTTGTTTATTTTCCGGCTGAAGAAAGTGAATCCATCACATGTAACTACTCGATAGAGAAATGCATCACCCTCGTCGTTGTATTGTTGGCAGTATTCGCGCGGCACCTCTTGGCCCGTACCTCCAATTTTACCTGGTACCCATCTTACCGAAACACGGCGCATTCCAAGATTATTAGACATAATGTCCTGAGCTGTACCAAACGAATAAACAAATTGCCCGGCAACATTTTCAACCGTTACTTGTGGAAGTCGTGATAGCGCAGTGGGTTGCGCGTTCGCTTCATGTACGAAAGGCCTGGAGTTCGAGCCCCGCATGAGCCGATGAGCTGTTACGATTGTGCCCTTAGGCAAGGCATTTAAATTCCACGGTGCCTCTTCTCTCTCCCAAGTGGCGATGGATTCCATCAGGAATGAGGTATCGAGAGTGATTAATATAAGTTGTAAG
Organism: Archivesica marissinica; assembly: GCA_014843695.1. Taxonomy (NCBI): domain Eukaryota; kingdom Metazoa; phylum Mollusca; class Bivalvia; order Venerida; family Vesicomyidae; genus Archivesica; species Archivesica marissinica. Next base: position 51,834,700 of record CM026390.1, read on the forward strand.
AACTTGTTTCGCAATCGAGCTAACATAAATTTGTATTAACTAACCGTTACACTTCTATCTTCAAAAATGTATTCACGAATTTCAGCGACTTTCGTTTCATTTGCATAAGTCACTGGCCTGCCAGTATGCTTATCATCTTCGGTTGTTACTCTACCGTCCTTAACACTATTCAAGCCCCCTTTGAAATAGTCCCCATTAACCGTATGCAAATCCACCCGAATGTCGGAGAAAGATTTTCCGAGTAATGTATAAAACTTTATCGGTGCGACGGCAATTTGCAACGAAGTCTTTTGATGTGACGTTAGAATAATGATATGGCGTCATTAGTTTAAACATATTTTATTCAGAAAATAACATATAAGAATAAAGTGTTACAAGAGAAATAATTTGGCGTCATTAATTGTAACGTCATCAATGTCGGCACATGCTGCATTAATTGGAGAATGATTAATCTTTGAACATATAAAATTTCATTACGCTATGTGAAAAGTTTTATGAACTAGTGAAATTAGTTCACGGAATTGTTGATGGGCCCTCGTACCATGGCATCCTTACGACCGTTTCATCTGATTCTGTCTGCATTCATCACATTCTGTATTTATTTGTTCAATACAATTCATGCTGCTACTATTGTGTATGCCTAAATAAAATAAGGGGAGAATACAATGTATGTCATACGTGTGACACAGACCTACAGTTTTATGAATGAACGTTTCAAATACGTGCATATCCATTCATAACAACGACAGTGTCTGTTGTCGCTACAAATCATTGAAACTCGTGGACCTGATTGTATAGATTTGCCGATATATAGATCGATCTGAACTAAAACATTCTGAACGAATATTTACTTAAGTTTACATTTTAAATGTTAATAGGTTTATCTTACACGTTATAGGGCGCAATGTTACGCCCTGTGAGTAAGTAAGATGAAATTGTATAGACGTTGAATAAATTACGTGGAGTGGTACATACCATAGACGTTTGGGGTCTGGCCAAATGTTTTCGGGTTCAAAACCACAACACTAAAAGACATTAGCTATATAGCTTTGATATGTGTGTGTTTTTACGTGTATCTATCGTCGCTACCGGTTGCCCATATGAGCGCTCCTGAAGAGATTAGTCATTTTAGATTGTTGGAGGATAATGCATGATACAGACAGAGACCCTTTCCAGAGTCTCATCTGGTTCTTTTACGTGCACGGTGTAAAGCACCGACACGAGACCTTGATTTAACGTCCCATCTGAAAGACTGTTAATTTTATTAGGGTCAGACGGGGGATCGAACCTGCGATCCATGGATTACCAGTACAGCGTGTTGTCACTGGACTACAGATCCGTCTGTATAGCTTTGATAATGACGGGATGTCTTCAAAAAATGTTTTTTTAGTTTTGTGATGTTGAACCCGAAAACATTTGTCCAGACCCCAAGTGTCTGTGGTGCATATCGCGTGTTGATTGTTACGAAATGAATGTAGAAGTTTGCAACATCCTTCCCTGTCAATGTACATCAATTGTTCTTTCGATCACTATTAAGAGGAAACAGTCCGCTAAGTTACGCTAACACTAATTGTGGTTATTGATTTGGAATATCAGCATATTGATCACACGGGTATGCGTGGCAGCAGAACCAATATCTAGAAATACAGCCGGGTATGCGTGGCAGCATAACCAATATCTAGAAATACAGCCGGGTATGCGTGGCAGCAGAACCAATATCTAGACATACAGCCGGGTATGCGTGGCAGCATTACCAATATCTAGAAATACAGCCGGGTATGCGTGGCAGCATTACCAATATCTAGAAATACAGCCGGGTATGCGTGGCAGCAAAACCAATATCTAGAAATACAGCCGGGTATGCGTGGCAGCAGAACCAATATCTAGAAATATAGCGACATACCGAATCTCGTCTCAATAACAAATTATATATAATATGCACACTTGTGGAATTCCCTCCCTTATCACATCAAAACAACACATTATGTTCCAATCTTCAAAGATTTATATATCAGGTGCTGCAAAGAGCGTATTGCAAACCTAATACACTGATAAATTATAATTGTACATGGCAGTGTATATAATGTATTAGTTCTTGCAGCTTAAATCTTATTTCCCATGACTGCATTACTGGTCATTGTTTACATGTTTCATTGTGCTATTTGAAGTTTTAATTTGTTGAGGGTCTCCTGGTAGATTGACTTAATTGTTCTCTCGTTAAATAAAGTCTTTATTATTATTATTATTATTGTGTTTTACATTTATTTATCGTTGCTACATGCTGCCCGTATGAGCGACGCCTCTTGAAGAGATTAGTCATTATAGATTTATGGAGGATAGTGCAATGATACAGACAGAGACACATTCCAGAGTTTCCTGTGGTTCTTTTACGTGCACGGTATAAAGCACCGACACGAAACCTCAGTTTAAAGTCCCATCTGAAAGACTGATAATGTTATTAAGGTCAGACGGTGTTAACCACTGGACTACATATCCGTCTGTATATTATTATTATTATTATTATTATTATTATTATTATTATTATTATTATAAACAGGTCCTACTAGAACAATATCCATTTGACAATTGAGTTTTAAATTTAGTTTAATCATATTTTATTGCTATATACATGTACATAATAACTTCAAAGACATATATAATAAGAGCAAAAGCAAATGGGTTGGGCCACAAGTTCTGAACAACATTAGTAATTGGTCCTTCCCATAATTTTAAATGAACATTATAAGTACGATGTTTAAGTGTAAACATACCCGCATAATGACATGATATATCAATGTTATAATGCTGACAAATGCATGGTAATGTACATGTGGAATGTTGCCTAATCGTTGTCCATGGGCACTAGTAAGCTTGTAGCATCAACAAGACACAGGGGATACCCCGCAGCTACACAAGTGCACAGGGACCACACTCATTAATTAAGTACATAAATGTATTAAAATTGTTAAGATTTCAGGTATTTGTTAGATACGATCGTGCTCATGATAGCCCAGTGGTAGCGCGAGGATAGTCCCGTGGTAGCGTGATGATAGCCCAGTGGTAGCGCCAGGATAGCCCAGTTGTAGCGCGAGGATAGCCCAGTGGTAGCGTGATGATAGCCCAGTGGTAGCGTGATGATAGCCCAGTGGTAGCGCGATGGTAGTCCATCGGTAGCGTGATGATAGCCCATTGGTAGCGTCATGATAGCCCAGTGGTAGCGCCAGGATAGCCCAGTGGTAGCGCCAGGATAGCCCAGTGGTAGCGCGAGGATAGCCCAGTGGTAGCGCGATAATAGTCCAGTGGTAGCGCGATAATAGTCCAGTGGTAGCGCAATGATAGTCCAGTGGTAGTGCGATGATAGCCCAGTGGTAGAGCGATGATAGCCCAGTGGTAGAGCGATGACAGTCTGGTGGTAGCGCGATGATAGCACATTGGTAGCGCGATCATAGCCCAGTGGTAGTGTGATGATAGCCCATTGGTAGTGTGATGATAGCCCAGTAGTAGTGTTATGATAGCCCAGTGGTTTGCGCGATCATAGCCCAGTGGTAGTGCGATGATAGTCCAGTGGTAGCGCGATGATAGCCCATTGGTAGCGCGATCATAGCCCAGTGGTAGTGTGATGATAACCCATTGGTAGTGTGATGATAGTCCAGTGGTAGTGTGATGATAGCCCAGTGGTAGTGCGATGATAGCCCCGTAGTAGTGCGATGATAGCCCCGTTGTAGTGCGATGATAGCCCAGTGGTACAGCGATGATAGTACAGTGGTAGTGCGATGATAGTCCACTGGTAGTGCGATGATAGCCCCGTAGTAGTGCGATGATAGCCCAGTGGTAGGGCGATGATAGCCCATTGGTAGTGCCATGATAGCCCAGTGGTAGTGCGATGATAGCCCATTGGTAGTGCGATGATAGCCCATTGGTAGAGCGATGATAGCTCATTGGTAGTGCGATGATAGCCCAGTAGTAGTGCGATGATAGCCCATTGGTAGAGCGATGATAGCCCATTGGTAGAGCGATGATAGCCCATTGGTAGAGCGATGATAGCTCATTGGTAGTGCGATGATAGTCCAGTTATAGCGCGAGGATAGCCAAGTGGTAGCGTGATGATAGCCCAGTGGTAGCGCGAGGACAGCCCAGTGGTAGCGTGATGATAGCCCAGTGGTAGCGCGAGGATAGCCCAGTGGTAGCGTGATGATAGCCGAGTGGTAGCGTGATGATAGCCCAGTGGTAGCGCGATGATAGTCCATTGGTAGTGCGATGATAACGCAGTGGTAGTGCGATGATAGCCCATTGGTAGTGCGATGATAGTCCATTGGTAGCGCGATCATAGCCCAGTGGTAGTGTGATGATAGCTCATTGGTAGTGTGATGATAGCCCTGTGGAAGTGTGATGATAGCCCAGTGGTTTGCGCGATGATAGCCCAGTCGTAGTGCGATGATAGTCCTGTGGTAGTGTTATGATAGCCCAGTGGTAGTGCGATGATAGCCCAGTGGTAGTGCGATGATAGCCCATTGGTAGTGCTATGATTGTCCTGTGGTAGTGTGATGATAGCCAGTAGTAGTGCGATGATAGCCCCATAGTAGTGCGATGATAGACCCATAGTAGTGCGATGATAGCCCCGTAGTAGTGCGATGATAGCCCCATAGTAGTGCGATGATTAGCCCCGTAGTAGTGCGATGATAGCCCCATTGCAGTGCGATGATAGCCCAGTGGTAGAGCGATAATAGCCCATTGGTAGAGCGATGATAGCCCAGTGGTAGTGCGATGATAGCCCAGTGGTAGTGTAATGATAGCCCATTGGTAGTACGATGATAGTCCAGTGGTAGTGCGATGACAGCCCATTGGTAGCGCGATGATAGCCCATCGGTGTCGCCATGATAGTCCAGTGGTAGATCCATGAGAGCGCATTGGTAGTGTGATGATAGCCCAGTCGTAGATCCATGACAGCCCATTGGTAGAGCGATGATAGTCCAGTGGTACCGAGATGATAGCCCAGTGGTAGCGCGATGATAGTCCAGTGTTACCGCGATGATAGCCCAGTGGTAGCGCGATCATAGCCCAGTGGTAGTGTGATGATAGCCCATTGGTAGTGTGATGATAGTCCAGTGGTAGTGTTATGATAGCCCAGTGGTAGTGCGATGATAGCCCAGGGGTAGTGCGATGATAGCCAAGTGGTAGCGTGATGATAGCCCAGTGGTAGTGCGATGATAGTCCAGTGGTAGAGCGATGATAGTCCAGTGGTAGAGCGATGATAGTCCAGTGGTAGAGCGATGACAGCCCATTGGTAGCGTGATGATAGCCCATTGGTAGAACGATGATAGTCCAGTGGTAGAGCGTTGACAGCACATTGGTAGCGTGATGATAGCCCAGTGGTAGTGCAATGATAGCCCAGTGGTAGTGCGATAATAGTCCAATGGTAGTGCGGTGATAGTCCAGTGGTAGTGCGATGATAGCCCATTGGTAGTGCGATGATAGCCCATTGGTAGTGCGATGATAGCCCATTGGTAGCGGATGATAGCCCAGTGGTACCGCGATAATAGTCCTGTGGTAGCGTGATGATAGTCCAGTGGTAGGACGATGATAGCCCAGTGGTAGGGCGATGATAGTCCAGTGGTAGGACGATGATAGCCCATTGGTAGTGCGATAATAGTCCAGTGGTAGCGCGATGATAGCCCAGTGGTAGTGCGATGATAGTCCAGTGGTAGCGTGATGATAGCCCATTGGTAGTGCGAAGATAGTCCATTGGTAGTGCGAGGATAGCCCATTGGTAGTGCGATGATAGTCCAGTGGTAGTGCGATGATAGTTCATTGGTAGTGCGATGATAGTTCATTAGTAGTGCGATGATAGCCCATTGGTAGAGCGATGATAGCCCATTGGTAGCGCGATGATAGCCCAGTGGTAGTGCGATGATAGTCCAGAGGTAGCGCGATAATAGTCCAGTGGTAGCGCGATGATAGTCCAGTGGTAGGACGATGATAGTCCAGAGGTAGTGCGATGATAGTCCAGTGGTAGTGCGATGATAGCCCAGTGGTAGTGTGATGATAGCCCAGTGGTTGCGCGATGATAGTCCAGTGGTAGTGTGATGATAGCCCCGTAGTAGTGCGATGATAGCCCAGTGGTAGTCTGATGATAGCCCTGTGGTAGTGTGATGATAGACCATTGGTAGTGTGATGCGCGATGATAGTCCAGTGGTAGTGTGATGATAGTCCAGTGGTAGCGCGATAATAGTCAATTGGTAGAGCGATGATTGCCAATTGGTAGTGCGATGATAGCCCATTGGTAAATCCATGATAGCCCATTGGTAGAGCGATGATAGCCCATTGGTGTCGCGATGATAGCCCATTGGTAGCGGGATGATAGCACATTGGTAGAGCGATGATAGCCCATTAGTAGAGCGATGATAGCTCATTGGTGTCGCGATGATAGTCATTGGTAGAGCGATGATAGCCCATTGGTAGCGCGATGATAGCCCATTGGTAGCGGGATGATAGCACATTGGTTTCGCGATGATAGCCCATTGATGTCGCTATGCTAGACCATTGGTAGCGCGATGATAGCCCATTGGTAGCGCGATGATAGTCCAGTAGTAGTGCGATGATAGCCCATTAGTAGCGCGATGATAGCACATTGGTAGCGCGATGATAGCCCAGTGGTAGTGTGATGATAGCCCAGTGGTAGTGTGATGATAGACCATTGGTAGTGTGATGATAGCCTCGTAGTAGTGCGATGATAGTCCAGTGGTAGTGCGATGATAGTCCAGTGGTAGATCCATGAGTGCGCATTGGTAGTGTGATCATAGCCCAATCGTAGATCCATGACAGCCCATTGGTAGAGCGATGATAGTCCAGTGGTACCGCGATGATAGCCCAGTGGTTGCGCGATGATAGTCCAGTGGTACCGCGATGATAGCCAAGTGGTAGCGCGATCATAGCCCAGTGGTAGTGTGATGATAGCCCATTGGTAGTGTGATGATAGTCCAGTGGTAGTGTTATGATAGCCCAGTGGTAGTGCGATGATAGCCAAGTGGTAGTGCGATGATAGTCCAGTGGTAGCGCGATGATAGCCCATTGGTAGTGCGATGATAGTCCATTGGTAGTGCGAGGATAGCCCATTCGTAGTGCGATGATAGTCCAGTGGTAGTGCGATGATAGTTCATTGGTAGTGCGATGATAGTTCATTGGTAGTGCGAGGATAGCCCATTGGTAGCGCGATGATAGCCCAGTGGTAGTGCGATGATAGTCCAGAGGTAGCGCGATAATAGTCCAGTGGTAGCGCGATGATAGTCCAGTGGTAGGACGATGATAGTCCAGAGGTAGCGCGATGATAGTCCAGTGGTAGTGCGATGATAGTCCAGTGGTAGCGCGATGATAGCCCATTGGTAGTGCGATGATAGCCCATTTGTAGTGCGATGATAGCCCAGTGGTAGCGCGATGATAGTCCAGTGGTAGCGTGATGATAGTCCAGTGGTAGTGCGATGATAGTCCAGTGGTAGGACGATGATAGTCCAGTGGTAGGAGGATGATAGCCCATTGGTAGTGCAATAATAGTCCAGTGGTAGCGCGATGATAGCCCATTGGTAGTGCGATGATAGTCCAGTGGTAGCGCGATGATAGCCCATTGGTAGTGCGATGATAGTCCATTGGTAGTGCGAGGATAGCCCATTGGTAGTGCGATGATAGTCCTGTGGTAGTGCGATGATAGTTCATTGGTAGTGCGATGATAGTTCATTGGTAGTGCGAGGATAGCCCATTGGTAGTGCGATGATAGTCCAGTGGTAGTGCGATGATAGTTCATTGGTAGTGCGATGATAGTTCATTGGTAGTGCGAGGATAGCCCATTGGTAGTGCGGTGATAGTCCATTGGTAGCGCGATGATAGCCCAGAGGTAGCGCGATAATAGTCCAGTGGTAGCGCGTTGATATTCCAGTGGTAGGACGATGATAGTCCAGAGGTAGCGCGATGATAGTCCAGTGGTAGTGCGATGATAGTCCAGTGGTAGTGCGATGATAGCCCATTGGTAGTGCGATGATAGCCCATTCGTAGTGCGATGATAGCCCAGTGGTAGCGTGATGATAGTCCAGTGTTAGCGTGATGATAGTCCAGTGGTAGTGCGATGATAGTCCAGTGGTAGGACGATGATAGCCCAGTGGTAGAGCGATGATAGTCCAGTGGTAGGACGATGATAGCCCATTGGTAGTGCGATAATAGTCCAGTGGTAGCGCGATGATAGCCCATTGGTAGTGCGATGATAGTCCAGTGGTAGCGCGATGATAGCCCATTCGTAGTGCGATGATAGTCCATTGGTAGTGCGAGGATAGCCCATTGGTAGTGCGATGATAGTCCTGTGGTAGTGCGATGATAGTTCATTGGTAGTGCGATGATAGTTCATTGGTAGTGCGATGATAGCCCATTGGTAGTGCGAGGATAGTCCATTGGTAGTGCGATGATAGTCATTTGGTAGCGCGATAATAGCCCTGTGGTAGTGCGATGATAGTCCAGAGGTAGCGCGATAATAGTCCAGTGGTAGCGCGATGATAGTCCAGTGGTAGGACGATGATAGTCCAGAGGTTGCGCGATGACAGTCCAGTGGTAGTGCGATGATAGCCCAGTGGTATAGCGATGATAGCCCAGTAGTAGTGCGATGATAACCCATTGGTAGCGCGATGATAGCCCAGTGGTAGTGCGATGATAGCCCAGTGGTACCGCGATGATAGTCCAGTGGTAGTGTGATGATAGTCCAGTGGTAGCGCGATAATAGTCAATTGGTAGAGCGATGATTGCCAATTGGTAGTGCGATGATAGCCCATTGGTAAATCCATGATAGCCCATTGGTAGAGCGATGATAGCCCATTGGTGTCGCGATGATAGCCCATTGGTAGCGGGATGATAGCACATTGGTAGAGCGATGATAGCCCATTAGTAGAGCGATGATAGCTCATTGGTGTCGCGATGATAGTCATTGGTAGAGCGATGATAGCCCATTGGTAGCGCGATGATAGCCCATTGGTAGCGGGATGATAGCACATTGGTTTCGCGATGATAGCCCATTGATGTCGCTATGCTAGACCATTGGTAGCGCGATGATAGCCCATTGGTAGCGCGATGATAGTCCAGTAGTAGTTCGATGATAGCCCATTGGTAGCGCGATGATAGCACATTGGTAGCGCGATGATAGCCCATTGGTACCGCGATGATATCCCAGTGGTAGTGTGATGATAGCCCAGTGGTAGTGTGATGATAGACCATTGGTAGTGTGATGATAGCCTCGTAGTAGTGCGATGATAGTCCAGTGGTAGTGCGATGATAGTCCAGTGGTAGATCCATGAGTGCGCATTGTTAGTGTGATGATAGCCCAATCGTAGATCCATGACAGCCCATTGGTAGAGCGATGATAGTCCAGTGGTACCGCGATGATAGCCCAGTGATTGCGCGATGATAGTCCAGTGGTACCGCGATGATAGCCAAGTGGTAGCGCGATCATAGCCCAGTGGTAGTGTGATGATAGCCCATTGGTAGTGTGATGATAGTCCAGTGGTAGTGTTATGATAGCCCAGTGGTAGTGCGATGATAGCCCAGTGGTAGTGCGATGATAGCCAAGTGGTAGTGCGATGATAGTCCAGTGGTAGCGCGATGATAGCCCATTGGTAGTGCGATGATAGTCCATTGGTAGTGCGAGGATAGCCCATTCGTAGTGCGATGATAGTCCAGTGGTAGTGCGATGATAGTTCATTGGTAGTGCGATGATAGTTCATTGGTAGTGCGAGGATAGCCCATTGGTAGCGCGATGATAGCCCAGTGGTAGTGCGATGATAGTCCAGAGGTAGCGCGATAATAGTCCAGTGGTAGCGCGATGATAGTCCAGTGGTAGGACGATGATAGTCCAGAGGTAGCGCGATGATAGTCCAGTGGTAGTGCGATGATAGTCCAGTGGTAGCGCGATGATAGCCCATTGGTAGTGCGATGATAGCCCAGTGGTAGCGCGATGATAGTCCAGTGGTAGCGTGATGATAGTCCAGTGGTAGTGCGATGATAGTCCAGTGGTAGGACGATGATAGTCCAGTGGTAGGAGGATGATAGCCCATTGGTAGTGCAATAATAGTCCAGTGGTAGCGCGATGATAGCCCATTGGTAGTGCGATGATAGTCCAGTGGTAGCGCGATGATAGCCCATTGGTAGTGCGATGATAGTCCATTGGTAGTGCGAGGATAGCCCATTGGTAGTGCGATGATAGTCCTGTGGTAGTGCGATGATAGTTCATTGGTAGTGCGATGATAGTTCATTGGTAGTGCGAGGATAGCCCATTGGTAGTGCGATGATAGTCCAGTGGTTGTGCGATGATAGTTCATTGGTAGTGCGATGATAGTTCATTGGTAGTGCGAGGATAGCCCATTGGTAGTGCGATGATAGTCCATTGGTAGCGCGATGATAGCCCAGTGGTAGTGCGATGATAGTCCAGAGGTAGCGCGATAATAGTCCAGTGGTAGCGCGTTGATATTCCAATGGTAGGACGATGATAGTCCAGTGGTAGTGCGATGATAGCCCATTGGTAGTGCGATGATAGCCCATTGGTAGTGCGATGATAGCCCAGTGGTAGCGCGATGATAGTCCAGTGGTAGTGCGATGATAGTCCAGTGGTAGGACGATGATAGCCCAGTGGTAGAGCGATGATAGTCCAGTGGTAGGACGATGATAGCCCATTGGTAGTGCGATAATAGTCCAGTGGTAGCGCGATGATAGCCCATTGGTAGTGCGATGATAGTCCAGTGGTAGCGCGATGATAGCCCATTCGTAGTGCGATGATAGTCCATTGGTAGTGCGAGGATAGCCCATTGGTAGTGCGATGATAGTCCTGTGGTAGTGCGATGATAGTTCATTGGTAGTGCGATGATAGTTCATTGGTAGTGCGATGATAGCCCATTGGTAGTGCGAGGATAGCCCATTGGTAGTGCGATGATAGTCCACTGGTAGCGCGATAATAGCCCTGTGGTAGTGCGATGATAGTCCAGAGGTAGCGCGATAATAGTCCAGTGGTAGCGCGATGATAGTCCAGTGGTAGGACGATGATAGCCCAGTGGTAGTGCGATGATAGCCCAGTGGTATAGCGATGACAGCACAGTGGTAGCGCGATGATAGTCCAGTGGTAGTGTGATGATAGCCCCGTAGTAGTGCGATGATAGCCCAGTGGTAGTGTGATGATAGCCCAGTCGTAGTGTGATGATAGACCATTGGTAGTGTGATGATAGCCCCGTAGTAGTGCCATGATAGTCCAGTGGTAGTGCGATGATAGTCCAGTGGTAGATCCATGACAGCCCATTGGTAGCGTAATGATAGTCCAGTGGTAGCGCGATGATAGTCCAGTGGTAGAGCAATGATAGCCCAGTGGTAGTGCGATGATAGTCCAGAGATAGCGCGATAATAGTCCAGTGGTAGCGCATTGATAGTCCAGTGGTAGGACGATGATAGTCCAGAGGTAGCGCGATGATAGTCCAGTGGTAGTGCGATGATAGTCCAGTGGTAGTGCGATGATAGCCCATTGGTAGTGCGATGATAGCCCATTGGTAGTGCGATGATAGCCCAGTGGTAGCGCGATGATAGTCCAGTGGTAGCGTGATGATAGTCCAGTGGTAGTGCGATGATAGTCCAGTGGTAGGACGATGATAGCCCAGTGATAGAGCGATGATAGTCCAGTGGTAGGACGATGATAGCCCATTGGTAGTGCGATAATAGTCCAGTGGTAGCGCGATGATAACCCATTGGTAGTGCGATGATAGTCCAGTGGTAGCGCGATGATAGCCCATTCGTAATGCGATGATAGTCCATTGGTAGTGCGAGGATAGCCCATTGGTAGTGTGATGATAGTCCTGTGGTAGTGCGATGATAGTTCATTGGTAGTGCGATGATAGTTCATTGGTAGTGCGATGATAGCCCATTGGTAGTGCGAGGATAGCCCATTGGTAGTGCGATGATAGTCCATTGGTAGCGCAATAATAGCCCTGTGGTTGTGCGATGATAGTCCAGAGGTAGCGCGATAATAGTCCAGTGGTAGCGCGATGATAGTCCAGTGGTAGGAAGATGATAGTCCAGAGGTTGCGCGATGATAGTCCAGTGGTAGTGCGATGATAGCCCAGTGGTAGTGCGATGATAGCACAGTGGTAGCGCGATGATAGTCCAGTGGTAGTGTGATGATAGCCCCGTAGTAGTGCGATGATAGCCCAGTGGTAGTGTGATGATAGCCCAGTGGTAGTGTGATGATAGACCATTGGTAGTGTGATGATAGCCCCGTAGTAGTGCGATGATAGTCCAGTGGTAGTGCGATGATAGTCCAGTGGTAGATCCATGATAGCGCATTGGTAGTGTGATGATAGCCCAGTGGTAGGTCCATGACAGCCCATTGGTATGATAGTCCAGTGGTAGCGCGATGATAGTCCAGTGGTAGAGCAATGATAGCCCATTGGTAGTGCGATGATAGCCCAGTGGTAGTGCGATGATAGTCCAGTGGTAGCGCGATGATAGTCCAGTGGTAGAGCAATGATAGCCCATTGGTAGTGCGATGATAGCCCTGTAGTAGTGCGATGATAGTCCAGAGGTAGTGCGATGATAGCCCAGTGGTAGAGCGATGATAGTCCAGTGGTACCGCGATGATAGTCCAGTGGTAGTGTGATGATAGCCCCGTAGTAGTGCGATGATATCCCAGTGGTAGTGTGATGATAGCCCAGTGGTAGATCCATGAGAGCTCATTGGTAGAGCGATGATAGTCCAGTGGTAGGACGATGATAGCCCATTGGTAGTGCGATAATAGTCCAGTGGTAGCGCGATGATAGCCCATTGGTAGTGCGATGATAGTCCAGTGGTAGCGCGATGATAGCCCCTTGGTAGTGCGATGATAGTCTATTGGTAGCGCGATGATAGCCCCTTGGTAGTGCGATGATAGTCTATTGGTAGCGCGATGATAGTCCAGTGGTAATGCGATGATAGCCCAGTGGTACCGCGATGATAGTCCAGTGTTAGTGTGATAATAGCCCCGTAGTAGTGCGATGATAGTCCAGTGGTAGTGTGATGATAGACCATTGGTAGTGTGATGATAGCCCCGTAGTAGTGCGATGATAGCCCAGTGGTAGTGTGATGATAGACCATTGGTAGTGTGATGATAGACCATTGGTACCGCGATGATAGCCCAGTGGTAGCGCGATCATAGCCCAGTGGTAGTGTGATGATAGCCCAGTGGTAGTGTGATGATAGTCCAATGGTAGAGCGATGATAGTCCAGTGGTACCGCGATGATAGTCCAGTGGTAGAGCGATGATAGTCCAGAGGTAGTGCGATGATAGCCTCGTGGTAGTGCGATGAAAGCCCATTGGTAGTGCGATGATAGCCCTGTGGTAGTGCGATGATAACCCATTGGTAGCGCGATGATAGCCCAGTGGTGTGCGATGATAGCCCAGTGGTACCGCGATGATAGTCCAGTGGTAGTGTGATGATAGCCCCGTAGTAGTGCGATGATAGTCCAGTGGTAGCGTGATGATAGTCATTGGTAGTGCGATGATAGCCAAGTGGTAGCGCGATGATAGCCCAGTGGTAGTGCGATGATAGCCCAGTGGTAGCGCGATGATAGTCCATTGGTAGGCGATGATAGCCAGTGGTAGTGCGATGATAGCCCATTGGTAGGCGATGATAGCCATTGGTAGGCGATGATAGCCCAGTGGTAGTGGATGATAGCCCAGTGGTAGTGTGATGATAGCCCATTGGTAGTGTGATGATAGCCCAGTGGTAGTGCGATGATAGTCCAGTGGTAGTGCGATGATAGTCCAGTTGTAGGCGATGATAGTCCAGTGGTAGTGCGATGATAGCCCAGTGGTAGAGCGATGATAGTCCAGTGGTACCGCGATGATATCCCAGTGGTAGCGCGATCATAGCCCAGTGGTAGTGTGATGATAGCCCAGTGGTAGTGTGATGATAGTCCAGTGGTAGGCGATGATAGTCCAGTGGTAGTGCGATGATAGCCCAGTGGTAGTGCGATGATAGCCCAGTGGTAGTGCGATGATAGCCCAGTGGTAGTGCGATGATAGCCCATTGGTAGTGCGATGATAGCCCAGTCGTAGTGCGATGATAGCCCAGTGGTAGGCGATGATAGTCAGTGGTAGTGCGATGATAGTCCATTGGTAGTGCGATGATAGCCCAGTGGTAGCGCGATGATAGCCCAGTGGTAGTGCGATGATAGCCCAGTGGTAGCGCGATGATAGTCCAGTGGTAGTGTGATGATAGCCCGTGTAGCATGATAGTCCAGTGGTAGTGTGATGATAGTCCAGTGGTAGTGTGATGATAGCCCAGTGGTAGTGCGATGATAGCCCAGTGGTAGTGCGATGATAGCCCATTGGTAGTGCGATGATAGCCCAGTGGTAGCGCGATGATAGTCCAGTGGTAGCGTGATGATAGTCCAGTGGTAGTGCGATGATAGTCCAGTGGTAGGCGATGATAGTCCAGTGGTAGGGGATGATAGCCCTTGGTAGTGCATATAGTCCAGTGGTAGCGCGATGATAGCATTGGTAGTGCGATGATAGTCCAGTGGTAGCGCGATGATAGCCCATTGGTAGTGCGATGATAGTCCATTGGTAGTGGAGGATAGCCCATTGGTAGTGGATGATAGTTGTGGTGTGGTGTGTTTTGGTGTGGTGTGTTTTGGTGTGGGGTGTTGGTGTGGTGTGTGTGGTGTGGTGTGTTTTGGTGTGGTGTGTTTTGGTGTGGGGTGTTGGTGTGGGTGTGTTTGGTGGGTGTGGGGTGGGTTGTGTGGTGGGTTGTTTGTGGTGGGTGTGTGGGTGGGTGTGTGTGGTGTGGTGTGTGTGGTGTGCGATGATAGCCCATTGGTAGTGCGATGATAGCCCATTCGTAGTGCGATGATAGCCCAGTGGTAGCGTGATGATAGTCCAGTGTTAGCGTGATGATAGTCCAGTGGTAGTGCGATGATAGTCCAGTGGTAGGACGATGATAGCCCAGTGGTAGAGCGATGATAGTCCAGTGGTAGGACGATGATAGCCCATTGGTAGTGCGATAATAGTCCAGTGGTAGCGCGATGATAGCCCATTGGTAGTGCGATGATAGTCCAGTGGTAGCGCGATGATAGCCCATTCGTAGTGCGATGATAGTCCATTGGTAGTGCGAGGATAGCCCATTGGTAGTGCGATGATAGTCCTGTGGTAGTGCGATGATAGTTCATTGGTAGTGCGATGATAGTTCATTGGTAGTGCGATGATAGCCCATTGGTAGTGCGAGGATAGTCCATTGGTAGTGCGATGATAGTCATTTGGTAGCGCGATAATAGCCCTGTGGTAGTGCGATGATAGTCCAGAGGTAGCGCGATAATAGTCCAGTGGTAGCGCGATGATAGTCCAGTGGTAGGACGATGATAGTCCAGAGGTTGCGCGATGACAGTCCAGTGGTAGTGCGATGATAGCCCAGTGGTATAGCGATGATAGCCCAGTAGTAGTGCGATGATAACCCATTGGTAGCGCGATGATAGCCCAGTGGTAGTGCGATGATAGCCCAGTGGTACCGCGATGATAGTCCAGTGGTAGTGTGATGATAGTCCAGTGGTAGCGCGATAATAGTCAATTGGTAGAGCGATGATTGCCAATTGGTAGTGCGATGATAGCCCATTGGTAAATCCATGATAGCCCATTGGTAGAGCGATGATAGCCCATTGGTGTCGCGATGATAGCCCATTGGTAGCGGGATGATAGCACATTGGTAGAGCGATGATAGCCCATTAGTAGAGCGATGATAGCTCATTGGTGTCGCGATGATAGTCATTGGTAGAGCGATGATAGCCCATTGGTAGCGCGATGATAGCCCATTGGTAGCGGGATGATAGCACATTGGTTTCGCGATGATAGCCCATTGATGTCGCTATGCTAGACCATTGGTAGCGCGATGATAGCCCATTGGTAGCGCGATGATAGTCCAGTAGTAGTTCGATGATAGCCCATTGGTAGCGCGATGATAGCACATTGGTAGCGCGATGATAGCCCATTGGTACCGCGATGATATCCCAGTGGTAGTGTGATGATAGCCCAGTGGTAGTGTGATGATAGACCATTGGTAGTGTGATGATAGCCTCGTAGTAGTGCGATGATAGTCCAGTGGTAGTGCGATGATAGTCCAGTGGTAGATCCATGAGTGCGCATTGTTAGTGTGATGATAGCCCAATCGTAGATCCATGACAGCCCATTGGTAGAGCGATGATAGTCCAGTGGTACCGCGATGATAGCCCAGTGATTGCGCGATGATAGTCCAGTGGTACCGCGATGATAGCCAAGTGGTAGCGCGATCATAGCCCAGTGGTAGTGTGATGATAGCCCATTGGTAGTGTGATGATAGTCCAGTGGTAGTGTTATGATAGCCCAGTGGTAGTGCGATGATAGCCCAGTGGTAGTGCGATGATAGCCAAGTGGTAGTGCGATGATAGTCCAGTGGTAGCGCGATGATAGCCCATTGGTAGTGCGATGATAGTCCATTGGTAGTGCGAGGATAGCCCATTCGTAGTGCGATGATAGTCCAGTGGTAGTGCGATGATAGTTCATTGGTAGTGCGATGATAGTTCATTGGTAGTGCGAGGATAGCCCATTGGTAGCGCGATGATAGCCCAGTGGTAGTGCGATGATAGTCCAGAGGTAGCGCGATAATAGTCCAGTGGTAGCGCGATGATAGTCCAGTGGTAGGACGATGATAGTCCAGAGGTAGCGCGATGATAGTCCAGTGGTAGTGCGATGATAGTCCAGTGGTAGCGCGATGATAGCCCATTGGTAGTGCGATGATAGCCCAGTGGTAGCGCGATGATAGTCCAGTGGTAGCGTGATGATAGTCCAGTGGTAGTGCGATGATAGTCCAGTGGTAGGACGATGATAGTCCAGTGGTAGGAGGATGATAGCCCATTGGTAGTGCAATAATAGTCCAGTGGTAGCGCGATGATAGCCCATTGGTAGTGCGATGATAGTCCAGTGGTAGCGCGATGATAGCCCATTGGTAGTGCGATGATAGTCCATTGGTAGTGCGAGGATAGCCCATTGGTAGTGCGATGATAGTCCTGTGGTAGTGCGATGATAGTTCATTGGTAGTGCGATGATAGTTCATTGGTAGTGCGAGGATAGCCCATTGGTAGTGCGATGATAGTCCAGTGGTTGTGCGATGATAGTTCATTGGTAGTGCGATGATAGTTCATTGGTAGTGCGAGGATAGCCCATTGGTAGTGCGATGATAGTCCATTGGTAGCGCGATGATAGCCCAGTGGTAGTGCGATGATAGTCCAGAGGTAGCGCGATAATAGTCCAGTGGTAGCGCGTTGATATTCCAATGGTAGGACGATGATAGTCCAGTGGTAGTGCGATGATAGCCCATTGGTAGTGCGATGATAGCCCATTGGTAGTGCGATGATAGCCCAGTGGTAGCGCGATGATAGTCCAGTGGTAGTGCGATGATAGTCCAGTGGTAGGACGATGATAGCCCAGTGGTAGAGCGATGATAGTCCAGTGGTAGGACGATGATAGCCCATTGGTAGTGCGATAATAGTCCAGTGGTAGCGCGATGATAGCCCATTGGTAGTGCGATGATAGTCCAGTGGTAGCGCGATGATAGCCCATTCGTAGTGCGATGATAGTCCATTGGTAGTGCGAGGATAGCCCATTGGTAGTGCGATGATAGTCCTGTGGTAGTGCGATGATAGTTCATTGGTAGTGCGATGATAGTTCATTGGTAGTGCGATGATAGCCCATTGGTAGTGCGAGGATAGCCCATTGGTAGTGCGATGATAGTCCACTGGTAGCGCGATAATAGCCCTGTGGTAGTGCGATGATAGTCCAGAGGTAGCGCGATAATAGTCCAGTGGTAGCGCGATGATAGTCCAGTGGTAGGACGATGATAGCCCAGTGGTAGTGCGATGATAGCCCAGTGGTATAGCGATGACAGCACAGTGGTAGCGCGATGATAGTCCAGTGGTAGTGTGATGATAGCCCCGTAGTAGTGCGATGATAGCCCAGTGGTAGTGTGATGATAGCCCAGTCGTAGTGTGATGATAGACCATTGGTAGTGTGATGATAGCCCCGTAGTAGTGCCAT
The DNA here is from genome assembly GCA_014843695.1 of Archivesica marissinica. Lineage (NCBI taxonomy): Eukaryota > Metazoa > Mollusca > Bivalvia > Venerida > Vesicomyidae > Archivesica > Archivesica marissinica. Next base: position 51,852,803 of record CM026390.1, read on the forward strand.
GATAGTCCAGTGGTAGTGCGATGATAGTCCAGTGGTAGATCCATGACAGCCCATTGGTAGCGTAATGATAGTCCAGTGGTAGCGCGATGATAGTCCAGTGGTAGAGCAATGATAGCCCAGTGGTAGTGCGATGATAGTCCAGAGATAGCGCGATAATAGTCCAGTGGTAGCGCATTGATAGTCCAGTGGTAGGACGATGATAGTCCAGAGGTAGCGCGATGATAGTCCAGTGGTAGTGCGATGATAGTCCAGTGGTAGTGCGATGATAGCCCATTGGTAGTGCGATGATAGCCCATTGGTAGTGCGATGATAGCCCAGTGGTAGCGCGATGATAGTCCAGTGGTAGCGTGATGATAGTCCAGTGGTAGTGCGATGATAGTCCAGTGGTAGGACGATGATAGCCCAGTGATAGAGCGATGATAGTCCAGTGGTAGGACGATGATAGCCCATTGGTAGTGCGATAATAGTCCAGTGGTAGCGCGATGATAACCCATTGGTAGTGCGATGATAGTCCAGTGGTAGCGCGATGATAGCCCATTCGTAATGCGATGATAGTCCATTGGTAGTGCGAGGATAGCCCATTGGTAGTGTGATGATAGTCCTGTGGTAGTGCGATGATAGTTCATTGGTAGTGCGATGATAGTTCATTGGTAGTGCGATGATAGCCCATTGGTAGTGCGAGGATAGCCCATTGGTAGTGCGATGATAGTCCATTGGTAGCGCAATAATAGCCCTGTGGTTGTGCGATGATAGTCCAGAGGTAGCGCGATAATAGTCCAGTGGTAGCGCGATGATAGTCCAGTGGTAGGAAGATGATAGTCCAGAGGTTGCGCGATGATAGTCCAGTGGTAGTGCGATGATAGCCCAGTGGTAGTGCGATGATAGCACAGTGGTAGCGCGATGATAGTCCAGTGGTAGTGTGATGATAGCCCCGTAGTAGTGCGATGATAGCCCAGTGGTAGTGTGATGATAGCCCAGTGGTAGTGTGATGATAGACCATTGGTAGTGTGATGATAGCCCCGTAGTAGTGCGATGATAGTCCAGTGGTAGTGCGATGATAGTCCAGTGGTAGATCCATGATAGCGCATTGGTAGTGTGATGATAGCCCAGTGGTAGGTCCATGACAGCCCATTGGTATGATAGTCCAGTGGTAGCGCGATGATAGTCCAGTGGTAGAGCAATGATAGCCCATTGGTAGTGCGATGATAGCCCAGTGGTAGTGCGATGATAGTCCAGTGGTAGCGCGATGATAGTCCAGTGGTAGAGCAATGATAGCCCATTGGTAGTGCGATGATAGCCCTGTAGTAGTGCGATGATAGTCCAGAGGTAGTGCGATGATAGCCCAGTGGTAGAGCGATGATAGTCCAGTGGTACCGCGATGATAGTCCAGTGGTAGTGTGATGATAGCCCCGTAGTAGTGCGATGATATCCCAGTGGTAGTGTGATGATAGCCCAGTGGTAGATCCATGAGAGCTCATTGGTAGAGCGATGATAGTCCAGTGGTAGGACGATGATAGCCCATTGGTAGTGCGATAATAGTCCAGTGGTAGCGCGATGATAGCCCATTGGTAGTGCGATGATAGTCCAGTGGTAGCGCGATGATAGCCCCTTGGTAGTGCGATGATAGTCTATTGGTAGCGCGATGATAGCCCCTTGGTAGTGCGATGATAGTCTATTGGTAGCGCGATGATAGTCCAGTGGTAATGCGATGATAGCCCAGTGGTACCGCGATGATAGTCCAGTGTTAGTGTGATAATAGCCCCGTAGTAGTGCGATGATAGTCCAGTGGTAGTGTGATGATAGACCATTGGTAGTGTGATGATAGCCCCGTAGTAGTGCGATGATAGCCCAGTGGTAGTGTGATGATAGACCATTGGTAGTGTGATGATAGACCATTGGTACCGCGATGATATCCCAGTGGTAGCGCGATCATAGCCCAGTGGTAGTGTGATGATAGCCCAGTGGTAGTGTTATGATAGTCCAATGGTAGAACGATGATAGTCCAGTGGTACCGCGATGATAGTCCAGTGGTAGAGCGATGATAGTCCAGAGGTAGTGCGATGATAGCCTCGTGGTAGTGCGATGAAAGCCCATAGGTAGTGCGATGATAGCCCTGTGGTAGTGCGATGATAACCCATTGGTAGCGCGATGATAGCCCAGTGATAGTGCGATGATAACCCAGTGGTACCGCGATGATAGTCCAGTGGTAGTGTGATGATAGCCCCGTAGTAGTGCGATGATAGTCCAGTGGTAGCGTGATGATAGTCCAGTGGTAGTGCGATGATAGCCAAGTGGCAGCGCGATGATAGCCCAGTGGTAGTGCGATGATAGCCCAGTGGTACCGCGATGATAGTCCAGTGGTAGTGTGATGATAGCCCCGTGGTAGCGCGATCATAGCCCAGTGGTAGTGTGATGATAGCCCATTGGTAGTGTGATGATAGCCCCGTGGTAGCGCGATCATAGCCCAGTGGTAGTGTGATGATAGCCCATTGGTAGTGTGATGATAGCCCAGTGGTAGCGCGATGATAGTCCATTGGTAGCGCGATCATAGTCCAGTTGTAGCGCGATGATAGTCCAGTGGTAGTGCGATGATAGCCCAGTGGTAGAGCGATGATAGTCCAGTGGTACCGCGATGATATCCCAGTGGTAGGGCGATCATAGCCCAGTGGTAGTGTGATGATAGCCCAGTGGTAGTGTTATGATAGTCCAGTGGTTGGCGATAATAGTCCAGTGGTAGTGCGATGATAGCCCATTGGTAGTGCGATGATAGCCCCTTAGTAGTGCGATGATAGCCCAGTGGTAGTGCAATGATAACCCATTGGTAGTGCGATGATAGCCAAGTTGTAGTGCGATGATAGCCCAGTGGTACCGCGATGATAGTCCAGTGGTAGTGTGATAATAGCCCTTTAGTAGCTCGATGATAGTCCAGTGGTAGTGCGATGATAGCCAAGTGGCAGCGCGATGATAGCCCAGTGGTAGTGCGATGATAGCCCAGTGGTACCGCGATGATAGTCCAGTGGTAGTGTGATGATAGCCCCGTAGTAGTGCAATGATAGTCCAGTGGTAGTGTGATGATAGACCATTGGTAGTGTGATGATAGCCCCGTAGTAGTGCAATGATAGTCCAGTGGTAGTGCGATGATAGCCCATTGGTAGTGCGATGATAGCCCAGTGGTACCGCTATGATAGTCCAGTGGTAGTGTGATGATAGCCCCATAGTAGTGCGATGATAGTCCAGTGGTAGCGCGATGATAGTCCAGTGGTTGTGCGATGATAGCCAAGTGGCAGCGCGATGATAGCCCAGTGGTAGTGCGATCATAGCCCAGTGGTACCGCGATGATATTCCAGTGGTAGTGTGATGATAGCCCCGTAGTAGTGCGATGATAGCCCAGTGGTAGTGTGATGATAGCCCAGTGGTAGTGTGAGGATAGACCATTGGTAGTGTGATGATAGCCCCATAGTAGTGCGATGATAGTCCAGTGGTAGTGCGATGATAGTCCAGTGGTAGATCCATGATAGCGCATTGGTAGTGTGATGATAGCCCAGTAGTAGATCCATGACAGCCCATTGGTAGCGCAATGATAGTCCAGTGGTAGCGCGATGATAGTCCAGTGGTAGAGCAATGATAGCCCATTGGTAATGCGATGATAGCCCAGTGGTAGAACGATGATAGTCCAGTGGTACCGCGATGATAGTCCAGTGGTAGCGCGATCATAGCCCAGTGGTAGTGTGATGATAGCCCATTGGTAGTGTGATGATAGCCCAGTGGTAGCGCTATGATAGTCCATTGGTAGCGCGATGATAGTCCAGTGGTAGCGCGATGATAGTCCAGTGGTAGAGCGATGATAGTCCAGAGGTAGTGCGATGATAGCCCAGTGGTAGAGCGATGATAGTCCAGTGGTATCGCGATGATATCCCAGTGGTAACGCGATCATAGCCCAGTGGTAGTGTGATGATAGTCCAGTGGTAGCGCGATAATGGTCCAGTGGTAGTGCGATAATAGTCCAGTGGTAGTGCGATAATAGTCCAGTGGTAGTGCGATGATAGCCCAGTGGTAGTGAGATGATAGCCCAGTGGTAGCGCGATGATAGTCCAGTGGTAGTGTGATGATAGTCCAGTGGTACCGCGATGATAGTCCAGTGGTAATGTGATGATAGCCCCGTAGTAGTGCGATGATAGTCCAGTGGTAGTGTGATGATAGACCATTGGTAGTGTGATGATAGCCCCGTAGTAGTGCGATGATAGCCCAGTGGTAGTGTGATGATAGCCCAGTGGTAGTGTGATGATAGACCATTGGTAGTATGATGATAGCCCCGTAGTAGCGTGATGATAGCCCCGTTGTAGTGCGATGATAACCCATTGGTAGCGCGATGATAGTCCAGTGGTAGCGCGATGATAGCCCCTTAGTAGTGCGATGATAACCCATTGGTAGTGCGATGATAGTCAATTGGTAGAGCGATGATTGCCAATTGGTAGCACGATGATAGCCCATTGGTAGCGCGATGATAGCCCATTGGTACCGCGATGATATTCCAGTGGTAGTGTGATGATAGCCCAGTGGTAGTGTGATGATAGACCATTGGTAGTGTGATGATAGCCTCGTAGTAGTGCGATGATAGTCCAGTGGTAGCGCGATGAAAGTCCAGTGGTAGTGCGATGATAGCCAAGTGGTAGCGTGATGATAGCCCCATTGTAGTGCGATGATAACCCATTGGTAGCGCGATGATAGTCCAGTGGTAGCGCGATGATAGCCCCTTAGTAGTGCGATGATAACCCATTGGTAGCGCGATGATAGTCAATTGGTAGCACGATGATAGCCCATTGGTAGCGCGATGATAGCCCATTGGTACCGCGATGATATTCCAGTGGTAGTGTGATGATAGCCCAGTGGTAGTGTGATGATAGACCATTGGTAGTGTGATGATAGCCTCGTAGTAGTGCGATGATAGTCCAGTGGTAGCGCGATGAAAGTCCAGTGGTAGTGCGATGATAGCCAAGTGGTAGCGTGATGATAGCCCCATTGTAGTGCGATGATAACCCATTGGTAGCGCGATGATAGTCCAGTGGTAGCGCGATGATAGCCCCTTAGTAGTGCGATGATAACCCATTGGTAGCGCGATGATAGTCAATTGGTAGAGCGATGATTGCCAATTGGTAGCACGATGATAGCCCATTGGTAGCGCGATGATAGTCCAGTGGTAGTGCGATGACAGCCCATTGGTAGCGCGATGATAGCCCATTGGTAGAGCGATGATAGTCCAGTGGTAGTGCGATGACAGCCCATTGGTAGCGCGATGATAGCCCATTGGTAAATCCATGATAGCCCATTGGTAGAGCGATGATAGCCCATTGGTAGCGCGATGATAGCCCATTGGTAGCGGGATGATAACACATTGGTTTCGCGATGATAGCCCATTGATGTCGCTATACTAGCCCATTGGTAGCGCGATGATAGCCCATTGGTAGCGCGATAATAGTCCAGTAGTAGCGCGATGATAGCCCATTTGTAGCGCGATGATAGCACATTGGTAGCGCGATGATAGCCCATTGGTACCGCAATGATAGTTCAGTGGTAGTGTGATGATAGCCCCGTAGTAGTGCGATGATATCCCAGTGGTAGTGTGATGATAGCCCAGTGGTAGTGTGATGATAGACCATTGGTAGTGTGATGATAGCCTCGTAGTAGGGCGATGATAGTCCAGTGGTAGTGCGATGATAGTCCAGTGGTAGATCCATGAGAGCTCATTGGTAGTGTGATGATAGCCCAGTCGTAGATCCAGGATAGCCCATTGGTAGAGCGATGATAGTCCAGTGGTACCGCGATGATAGCCCAGTGGTAGTGCGATGATAGTCCAGTGGTACCGCGATGATAGCCCAGTGGTAGCGCGATCATAGCCCAGTGGTAGTGTGATGATAGCCCATTGGTAGTGTGATGATAGTCCAGTGGTAGTGTTATGATAGCCCGGTAGTAGTGCGATGATAGCCCAGGGGTAGTGCGATGATAGCCAAGTGGTAGCGTGATGATAGCCCAGTGGTAGAGCGATGATAGTCCAGTGGTAGAGCGATGATAGTCCAGTAGTAGAGCGATGATAGTCCAGTGGTAGACCGATGACAGCCCATTGGTAGCGTGATGATAGCCCATTGGTAGAGCGATGATAGTCCAGTGGTATAGCTTGACAGCCCATTGGTAGCGTGATGATAGCCCATTGGTAGAGCGATGATAGTCCAGTGGTAGGACGATGATAGCCCAGTGGTAGAGCGATGATAGCCCATTGGTAGAGCGATGATAGCCCATTGGTAATGGGATGATAGCCCATTGGTAGCGTGATGATAGCCCATTGGTAAAGCGATGATAGCCCAGTGGTAGGGCGACAATCGCCCATCGATAGAGCGATGATAGCCCTGTGGTAGCGCGATGATAGCCCAGTGGTAGTGTGATGATAGCCCAGTGGTAGTGTGATGATAGACCATTGGTAGTGTGATGATAGCCCCATAGTAGTGCGATGATAGTCCAGTGGTAGTGCGATGATAGTCCAGTGGTAGATCCATGATAGCGCATTGGTAGTGTGATGATAGCCCAGTAGTAGATCCATGACAGCCCATTGGTAGCGCAATGATAGTCCAGTGGTAGCGCGATGATAGTCCAGTGGTAGAGCAATGATAGCCCATTGGTAGTGCGATGATAGCCCAGTGGTAGAACGATGATAGTCCAGTGGTACCGCGATGATAGTCCAGTGGTAGCGCGATCATAGCCCAGTGGTAGTGTGATGATAGCCCATTGGTAGTGTGATGATAGCCCAGTGGTAGCGCGATGATAGTCCATTGGTAGCGCGATGATAGTCCAGTGGTAGCGCGATGATAGTCCAGTGGTAGAGCGATGATAGTCCAGAGGTAGTGCGATGATAGCCCAGTGGTAGAGCGATGATAGTCCAGTGGTATCGCGATGATATCCCAGTGGTAACGCGATCATAGCCCAGTGGTAGTGTTATGATAGTCCAGTGGTAGCGCGATAATAGTCCAGTGGTAGTGCGATAATAGTCCAGTGGTAGTGCGATAATAGTCCAGTGGTAGTGCGATGATAGCCCAGTGGTAGTGAGATGATAGCCCAGTGGTAGCGCGATGATAGTCCAGTGGTAGCGTGATGATAGTCCAGTGGTACCGCGATGATAGTCCAGTGGTAGTGTGATGATAGCCCCGTAGTAGTGCGATGATAGTCCAGTGGTAGTGTGATGATAGACCATTGGTAGTGTGATGATAGCCCCGTAGTAGTGCGATGATAGCCCAGTGGTAGTGTGATGATAGCCCAGTGGTAGTGTGATGATAGACCATTGGTAGTATGATGATAGCCCCGTAGTAGCGTGATGATAGCCCCGTTGTAGTGCGATGATAACCCATTGGTAGCGCGATGATAGTCCAGTGGTAGCGCTATGATAGCCCCTTAGTAGTGCGATGATAACCCATTGGTAGCGCGATGATAGTCAATTGGTAAAGCGATGATTGCCAATTGGTAGCACGATGATAGCCCATTGGTAGCGCGATGATAGCCCATTGGTACCGCGATGATATTCCAGTGGTAGTTTGATGATAGCCCCGTAGTAGTGCGATGATATCCCAGTGGTAGTGTGATGATAGCCCAGTGGTAGTGTGATGATAGACCATTGGTAGTGTGATGATAGCCTCGTAGTAGTGCGATGATAGTCCAGTGGTAGCGCGATGATAGTCCAGTGGTAGTGCGATGATAGCCAAGTGGTAGCGTGATGATAGCCCCATTTTAGTGCGATGATAACCCATTGGTAGCGCGATGATAGTCCAGTGGTAGCGCGATGATAGCCCCTTAGTAGTGCGATGATAACCCATTGGTAGCGCGATGATAGTCAATTGGTAGAGCGATGATTGCCAATTGGTAGCACGATGATAGCCCATTGGTAGCGCGATGATAGTCCAGTGGTAGTGCGATGACAGCCCATTGGTAGCGCGATGATAGCCCATTGGTAGAGCGATGATAGTCCAGTGGTAGTGCGATGACAGCCCATTGGTAGCGCGATGATAGCCCATTGGTAAATCCATGATAGCCAATTGGTAGAGCGATGATAGCCCATTGGTAGCGCGATGATAGCCCATTGGTAGCGGGATGATAACACATTGGTTTCGCGGTGATAGCCCATTGATGTCGCTATGCTAGCCCATTGGTAGCGCGATGATAGCCCATTGGTAGCGCGATAATAGTCCAGTAGTAGCGCGATGATAGCCCATTTGTAGCGCGATGATAGCACATTGGTAGCGCGATGATAGCCCATTGGTACCGCAATGATAGTTCAGTGGTAGTGTGATGATAGCCCCATAGTAGTGCGATGATATCCCAGTGGTAGTGTGATGATAGCCCAGTGGTAGTGTGATGATAGACCATTGGTAGTGTGATGATAGCCTCGTAGTAGGGCGATGATAGTCCAGTGGTAGTGCGATGATAGTCCAGTGGTAGATCCATGAGAGCTCATTGGTAGTGTGATGATAGCCCAGTCGTAGATCCAGGATAGCCCATTGGTAGAGCGATGATAGTCCAGTGGTACCGCGATGATAGCCCAGTGGTAGTGCGATGATAGTCTAGTGGTACCGCGATGATAGCCCAGTGGTAGCGCGATCATAGCCCAGTGGTAGTGTGATGATAGCCCATTGGTAGTGTGATGATAGTCCAGTGGTAGTGTTATGATAGCCCGGTAGTAGTGCGATGATAGCCCAGGGGTAGTGCGATGATAGCCAAGTGGTAGCGTGATGATAGCCCAGTGGTAGTGCGATGATAGCCCAGTGGTAGAACGATGATAGTCCAGTGGTACCGCGATGATAGTCCAGTGGTAGCGCGATCATAGCCCAGTGGTAGTGTGATGATAGCCCATTGGTAGTGTGATGATAGCCCAGTGGTAGCGCGATGATAGTCCATTGGTAGCGCGATGATAGTCCAGTGGTAGCGCGATGATAGTCCAGTGGTAGAGCGATGATAGTCCAGAGGTAGTGCGATGATAGCCCAGTGGTAGAGCGATGATAGTCCAGTGGTATCGCGATGATATCCCAGTGGTAACGCGATCATAGCCCAGTGGTAGTGTTATGATAGTCCAGTGGTAGCGCGATAATAGTCCAGTGGTAGTGCGATAATAGTCCAGTGGTAGTGCGATAATAGTCCAGTGGTAGTGCGATGGTAGCCCAGTGGTAATGAGATGATAGCCCAGTGGTAGCGCGATGATAGTCCAGTGGTAGCGTGATGATAGTCCAGTGGTACCGCGATGATAGTCCAGTGGTAGTGTGATGATAGCCCCGTAGTAGTGCGATTATAGTCCAGTGGTAGTGTGATGATAGCCCCGTAGTAGTGCGATTATAGTCCAGTGGTAGTGTGATGATAGACCATTGGTAGTGTGATGATAGCCCCGTAGTAGTGCGATGATAGCCCAGTGGTAGTGTGATGATAGCCCAGTGGTAGTGTGATGATAGACCATTGGTAGTATGATGATAGCCCCGTAGTAGCGTGATGATAGCCCCGTTGTAGTGCGATGATAACCCATTGGTAGCGCGATGATAGTCCAGTGGTAGCGCTATGATAGCCCCTTAGTAGTGCGATGATAACCCATTGGTAGCGCGATGATAGTCAATTGGTAGAGCGATGATTGCCAATTGGTAGCACGATGATAGCCCATTGGTAGCGCGATGATAGCCCATTGGTACCGCGATGATATTCCAGTGGTAGTTTGATGATAGCCCCGTAGTAGTGCGATGATATCCCAGTGGTAGTGTGATGATAGCCCAGTGGTAGTGTGATGATAGACCATTGGTAGTGTGATGATAGCCTCGTAGTAGTGCGATGATAGTCCAGTGGTAGCGCGATGATAGTCCAGTGGTAGTGCGATGATAGCCAAGTGGTAGCGTGATGATAGCCCCATTGTAGTGCGATGATAACCCATTGGTAGCGCGATGATAGTCCAGTGGTAGCGCGATGATAGCCCCTTAGTAGTGCGATGATAACCCATTGGTAGCGCGATGATAGTCAATTGGTAGAGCGATGATTGCCAATTGGTAGCACGATGATAGCCCATTGGTAGCGCGATGATAGTCCAGTGGTAGTGCGATGACAGCCCATTGGTAGCGCGATGATAGCCCATTGGTAGAGCGATGATAGTCCAGTGGTAGTGCGATGACAGCCCATTGGTAGCGCGATGATAGCCCATTGGTAAATCCATGATAGCCAATTGGTAGAGCGATGATAGCCCATTGGTAGCGCGATGATAGCCCATTGGTAGCGGGATGATAACACATTGGTTTCGCGATGATAGCCCATTGATGTCGCTATGCTAGCCCATTGGTAGCGCGATGATAGCCCATTGGTAGCGCGATAATAGTCCAGTAGTAGCGCGATGATAGCCCATTTGTAGCGCGATGATAGCACATTGGTAGCGCGATGATAGCCCATTGGTACCGCAATGATAGTTCAGTGGTAGTGTGATGATAGCCCCATAGTAGTGCGATGATATCCCAGTGGTAGTGTGATGATAGCCCAGTGGTAGTGTGATGATAGACCATTGGTAGTGTGATGATAGCCTCGTAGTAGGGCGATGATAGTCCAGTTGTAGTGCGATGATAGTCCAGTGGTAGATCCATGAGAGCTCATTGGTAGTGTGATGATAGCCCAGTCGTAGATCCAGGATAGCCCATTGGTAGAGCGATGATAGTCCAGTGGTACCGCGATGATAGCCCAGTGGTAGTGCGATGATAGTCTAGTGGTACCGCGATGATAGCCCAGTGGTAGCGCGATCATAGCCCAGTGGTAGTGTGATGATAGCCCATTGGTAGTGTGATGATAGTCCAGTGGTAGTGTTATGATAGCCCGGTAGTAGTGCGATGATAGCCCAGGGGTAGTGCGATGATAGCCAAGTGGTAGCGTGATGATAGCCCAGTGGTAGAGCGATGATAGTCCAGTGGTAGAGCGATGATAGTCTAGTAGTAGAGCGATGATAGTCCAGTGGTAGACCGATGACAGCCCATTGGTAGCGTGATGATAGCCCATTGGTAGAGCGATGATAGTCCAGTGGTATAGCTTGACAGCCCATTGGTAGCGTGATGATAGCCCATTGGTAGAGCGATGATAGTCCAGTGGTAGGACGATGATAGCCCAGTGGTAGAGCGATGATAGCCCATTGGTAGAGCGATGATAGCCCATTGGTAATGGGATGATAGCCCATTGGTAGCGTGATGATAGCCCATTGGTAAAGCGATGATAGCCCAGTGGTAGGGCGACAATCGCCCATCGATAGAGCTATGATAGCCCTGTGGTAGCACGATGATAGCCCATTGGTAGCGCGATGATAGCCCAGTGGTAGGGCGATGATAGCCCATTGGTAGCGCGATGATAGTCCAGTGGTAGCGCGATGGTAGCCCATTGGTAGCGGGATGATAGCCCATTGGTAGCGGGATGATAGCCCATTGGTAGAGTGATGATAGCCCATTGGTAGCGGGATGATAGCCCATTGGTAGAGCGATGATAGTCCAGTGGTAGCGCGATGGTAGCCCATTGGTAGCGGGATGATAATCCTGTGGTAGCGCTATGATAGTCCATTGGTAGGGCGATGATAGTCCATTTGTAGGGCTATGATATCCCAGTGGCAGAGCGACGATAGCCCATTGGTAGAGCGATGATAGCCCATTGGTAGAGCGATGATAGCCCATTGGTAGAGCGATGATAGCCCAGTGGTAGCGCGATGATAGCCCATTGGTAGCGCGATGATAGCCCAGTGGTATGGCGATGATAGCCCATTGGTAGCGCGATGATAGTCCAGCGGTAGGGCGATGGTAGCCCATTGGTAGCGGGATGATAGCCCATTGGTAGAGGGATGATAGCCCAGTGGTAGAGTGATGATAGCCCATTGGTAGCGGGATGATAGCCCATTGGTAGCGCGATGATAGCCCATTGGTAGCGGGTTGATAACCCATTGGTAGCGGGATGATAGTCCATTGGTAGCGCTATGATAGTCCATTGGTAGCGTGATGATAGCCCAGTGGTAGCGCTATGATAGTCCATTGGTAGGGCGATGATAGTCCAGTGGTAGCGCTATGATAGTCCAGTGGTAGGGCGATGATAGCCCATTGGTTGGGCGATGATACTCCAGTGGTAGCGCTATGATAGTCCAGTGGTAGCGCTATGATAGTCCAGTGGTAGCGTGATGATAGCCCATTGGTAGGGCGATGATAGCCCTTTGGTAGGGCGATGATAGCCCATTGGTAGGGCGATGATAGTCCATTAGTAGCGCGATAATAGCCCATTGGTAGGGCGATGATAGTCCAGTGGTAGGGCGATGATAGCACATTCGTAGCGCGATGATAACGCAGTGGTAACGCATTCGCTTCGTGTGGTGGGCCCGGAGTTCGCGCCTATCTGTTGCCTTCATGAGTGTACGCTTAGGCAAGGCATTTAAATTCGACATTTCCTCTTCTATCTCCCTCATGGCGATGGATTTCATCAGGAATGAGGTCTCGAGAGCGATTACACTACATGTTGTAAGAACTGTTTCACAATCGAGTTAAAATAAATTTGTATAAGCTAAGCATAAATATATGATAAGACGAATTATGAAAATTAGTACATGAAAACAAAAAAACAGTTACGGTGGTGGAACATACTATTGACTGTCACCTCCTATAGCAGGAATCCATAGTAGCAATTCCTTATCTGCCAGTGAGACAAACACGAACTGCAGTCTGGTAAATTAATTAAATAATTACTTATGATTGATTATAGCACATTTTCTCCGAATACCACATAGCTATGATATTGTCAGACAAGGCGAGTCATCATTTACTCGCTGCTCTCGTGTGCCAACTGTCCGCTTCACATGTTACACACTCTAGCGTTACGTCTTTTGACATATAGCGCCGATGCTGTCTGAATAAAACATGAAACGGGACAAATAAACAGAGAAATATACAATTATAGTTTTAGCTGTGTATTACATTGTAATCCGACCCCCATTCTATATATAACCTCACGCCGCTAGAAAAGGACAGATAGATCGACACTGTGCAGTTGTGTTATGCAGTTATGCATGTCAAACCTGTTTTAAACTGCCAGGGAATCACAGGAAGTTGCTGGTTAGCACAGGTGGCTGTTTAATAAAGGTCAAATGTATAACAAAGTCAAATATTAACAATCTGAAAACTGGCTGCTTAATGCAGGTTGGCTGCTTAATAGAGGTGACCACTAACACAGGTTTAACTATGGTAAATACATTTCAGTGTTAGTAGTCATAGATCATTATGTGGAAAATTGGCTTCGTTTCCCAGGGTCTACGTACTTTTCCTGATCCTAGAACTGTCTGTAACTAGGAAACGGATGCAACGTTCCTTGCTTCCGCTCAACATTATGTGCAGCAGTCAGTCATACGTGGTTCGTTAATCTGATAGGAAAGGCATAAGCTTCAACAACAAGAATGACTACAGGACGTATATCTATACCATGCAAAACCATACATACATACATCACACCATTCTCGCTCATTCCAACCGCTACGTCGATGCCTTTATATCTGGACAAATCAATTGTACGTAATAGATATGATGAATGTACAAAATGAACATTGTTACATGAGAAAGCGAAACTTGTGATTTAGCAGAGCTTGGGACATGGCATAACTGCATGCTATGATGTTGGAGTTCTGCTCTATCGATTCCACAAAACGGTGAAGAGCGAATTCAAATCTATCGCGAATATTGTGTATAAAGAACCAAATCAATGCATTGAAACAGCTATATGTTTCTCTCTCTCTCTCTCTCTCTCTACATAACCCCATTGGATCAATGTTTCTGTTACCAGACGGAAACTATATATTGTAGATATTTTCAGCCGTTTGCACTCTACCACACTGTACGTTTACGTTAGTATCGCGTAATTGTTTACAACCGCGTGTGATTTCTACGTTGATTGGTGTTTTAAGTTTTGAATATACTTGTCAGAACTTTTGTAACATGTAAAATAAGAGTGCTATGCATCACTAAAAATACGAGAATGTAATTGAAATACAAACAGACACTTTGGACGTAATCTATTTGTAAAATTAAGTGTTAGTAGTACGGTTTAACCTGTTCATCTGAGGAAAATATCCTACAGGTAAATATACTAATATCGTTCGTAGACGGTAAAAAAAGATAACATTTTAAAACTAACTACGCATGCGCGAATGTGACGTTTCATGGGGATTAGTTGAGCATGTCGAAGCCTATATCAATATATAGCGTTCAAACTGATATAAAGTGACTTGGTTCCAATCGAGTAAACGTGCGTGGTTATATAGGAGCGTTATATCACTATACACCAGCCATGTTTCCTATGGATTTTTATAATAGACGGATTGTTTAGCATATTTATAAATTTTAAGGCAGTGTCATTTCGTGTGATACAAGCGGACCTGAAGTAATTAAATAAAAATGAAGTTATTTAGATTACGGTTTATTTTACTTGGATTATTGCTATGCCTATGCCATGTGTGGTGCTTAACTTGTGGGACCGAATTTGATGACACGGCGTCCAGTGCCTATCTAGCCGACGTTGTTGTAATTGGAACTGTGACCCAGGAGTTCCCTTCAGTTGAGGACCTATATACTGCAACTATTACTATTAGTAAAAGTCGCAATGTACTAAAAGGTGAACTATTGTTACGAAACAAGAAGTTGCTGGCTCGAAGGGGTTCTAGCTTAATAACTATAGGAATGTTTGGGAAACATAGCCCTGAATATTGTATAGAAGAAGTTAATAGAGATGAGGTTTACATATTTTTCCTAAATGGAACTAAAGACGGGAAGTACTTTACACTTTCGGCGATGCCTGTGGCGGCGAAAAATAAAAAGAATTTTAAAAGAGCCAGGAAGAGCATCAGGAAAATACTATGCACGAAGGACACGTGTGGTAAGTATCAATGTTGACAAAATAACATAGTCTCACCATTCTATGATAACATGCATTTTAATCACCATTGGGAATATTTTTAATGAAAACATAGTTACGTTAAATCTGATAGTTTAATAGTATACATGTACATGAACGATTTCCGTGCAGGACATGCAGTATAAGCATGCTATCGAATGAATTGCGCAAGCATTTTCACATAGTATTAACGCGTACGAACAAGACATTATGTGTGTTTTATATATTCTGTCATAACTGTTTGATGATTAATTAAAATACGGCTAATTTATGCGGTTCCTTGCTTACATGTCATATTACGTGACAAGTGTACAGGTTGTTGAAATCACAGCTATCCCGTTGGTAATATAACATGTCACCCTAGAGGCAGTGGATTACGGTTGAATTAAATATTTGCAATAGTTTTAAGTCATATGAATAACTTAATCGCTTATCATCCCTATGTATGGATAGTTGATTACAATGCGACACTCGCGTAGTTATATATACATCGGACGTGCACGCTATTAACCCATTAATATGGGGAGGTCTGTAAATAATGTTGTAAACTTGTAGCCCAACCCATTTGCTTTTCTCTCTCTCTAGATTAAATCGTATACAGCAATCAATACTAATTAATCCTAATTTAATTTCTAATTGTTGTCCACGTAGTTCATTGTATGTATAAGTGTAATGTAATGTATAAACCAGTTTTATTAATCTATAATACATTAACCCTTAGCCTGCCGCATACATTGGATTGAATGTGCAAACAACATATATCCAGATCAACTGCGGCGCAACGCCGCGTCTGACCAGGGTCTATGCTGTTTGCTATTCAGACAAGTGTTTAGCTTCATTATCCAAATCTGGCTCTATGCTGTTTGCAAAGGCGACTTTAATTGCGATTGGCAGGTTACGTGTTAAGAGCATTGGATATAATTCAAGTTAGAACCCCCATATTCAGTTTTATAGCATCCTAAACGTAAATGAAGATAACATATCAGGTGTCTTCAATCCTATGTCAGTTAAATATGCGGAGTTTGTTATCTTACCGGGGTAACTGTACTACATGTCAAACAGTACCCGTGTGTTTTACGTTTATGTATCGTCGCTACCGGTTGCCCATATGAGCGACGCCTCCTGGATAGATTAGTCATATTAGAGTGTTGGTGGATAGTGTAATGGTACAGACGGAGACCCATTCCAGAGTCTCCTCTGATTCTTTTACGTGCATGGTGTAAAGCACCGGCACGAGACTTCGGTTTAAAATCCCATCTGAAAGACTGTTAATTTTATTAGTGTCAGACGGGAGGTCTAACCTGCTATCCCCTGTAAAGATGATTGATAGCCTGCGAATGTTAATACTGATCCGTTATGGGGACGATGTAAATCACCGACACGAGACCTCGGTTTAAAGTCCCATCTGAAAGACTGTTACTTTTATTAGGGTCAGACGGGGGATCGAACCTGCGATCCCTGGATTACCAGTCCAGCGTGTTAACCACTGGACTACAGATCCGCCTGTAAGCAGTACCTCCAACTGATTTACAGTTTTCTTATTCCCACCACGTGCATATCAACTACTAAAACTTGTTCATGCATGGACACCTTTATTCTGCTCTGCATACACGAATAGCTGGTGTAAATGTCGTATAATTTATGCTTAGTAGTAAATTGTTAACTCGATAGTTTGTTCAGTTCATGTGTTCATATTCCGATTTTATGCTTTGCCCCGCAACATTTCTTTGTGAAATGCAATGGATTCGACAGCGTTGATTTCGAAAAGTAGATAAATACGCAGTGATGGCTACTTTAATGCATTGATTATGATAGGGCGCTTCTCTGACAAGTTAATTACCCAGCCGTCAATCAAGGCATCCCAAATGCTCCACTAGTATTTGACCAGTTTGTAATAATTATTCAATAAGTCTCGTTTTGTCTACTTTTACGTGTTGTATGATTCATGTGTATATTATAGATTAAGTAATGCCCAGCGTTAATATAGTATACGCATTCTTACTTAGAGGAATTTTCCAATAACAAATCAATACTATATCGATGTATACATATTTCGTCCAGTCTTTTGCAAGTAAGTAATCAATATCAGTGTTTAGTTTTATTTTGGATAGTTTCGTTTTTACGATAATAGGCTTATAAACCTAGTCAAGCTTATGTTCCAGTTAATAGTTCATAGCTTGTCGGGCTATGCGGAATAACATGTCGGGCTATACGGAATAACTTGTCGGGCTATGCGGAATAACTTGTCGGGTTATGCGGAATAACTTGTCGGGCTATGCGAAATAACTTGTCGGGCTATGCGGAATAACTTGTCGGGTTATGCGGAATAACTTGACGGGCTATAGAAATAATTTGTCTGGCTATGACGAATAACTTGACGGGCATATATATGCGGAATAACTTGTCGGGCTATAGAAATAATTTGTCTGGCTATGACGAATAACTTGACGGGCTATATATGCGGAATAACTTGTCGGGCTATAGAAATAATTTGTCTGGCTATGACGAATAACTTGTCGGGCTATATATGCGGACTAAGTTGTCGGGCTATATATGCGGACTAACTTGTCGGGCTATATATGCGGACTAACTTGACGGGCTATATATGCGGACTAACTTGTCGGGTTATATATGCGGAATAACTTGTCGGGCTATATATGCGGACTAACTTGACGGGCTATATATGCGGAATAACTTGTCGGGCTATATATGCAGACTAACTTGACGGGCTATATATGCGGAATAACATGTCGGGCATATATATGCGGAATAACTTGACGGGCTATATATGCGGAATAACATGTCGGGCATATATATGCGGAATAACTTGACGGGCTATATATGCGGAATAACTTGACGGGCTATATATGCGGACTAACTTGACGGGCTATATATGCGGACTAACTTGACGGGCTATATATGCGGAATAACTTGACGGTTCGATCCCCCGTCTGACCTAATAAAATTAACAGTCTTTCAGATGGGACGTTAAACCGAGGTCTCGTATCGGTGCTTTACACCGTGCACGTAAAAGAACCAGAGGAGATTCTGGAATGGGTCTCTGTCTGTATCATGCACTATCCTCCAAAAATCTAAAATAACTAATCTCTTCAGGAGGCGTCGCTCATATGGGCAACCGGTAGCGACGATAAATAAACGTAAAAAAAGAAAAGGCTATAAGGAATACTTTGAAGGCGCTGTAAATTCGTTATAATCCACATAGACTTGACCTAGTTGTACGTTGTGCTTTCAATATAAAACTGTGAAGCCATATCTCAGAACAACAGAGAACGCTTTAGCAAAAAAGTTAATAACTTGACAGACTGTAAGAGATAAGTCGAAGTCGAACTATGAGGCACAACCTGATGATGTTATGAGAGATAAGTCGAACTATGAGGGATAATCTGATGCTGTTATGAGAGATAAGTCGAGCTATGAGGGATAACCTGATGCTGTTATGAGAGATAAGTCGAGCTATGAGGGATAACCTGATGATGTTATGAGAGATAAGTCGAGCTATGAGGGATAACCTGATGATGTTATGAGAGATAAGTCGAGCTATGAGGGATAACCTGATGATGTTATGAGAGATAAGTCGAGCTATGAGGGATAACCTGATGATGTTATGAGAGATAAGTCGAGCTATGAGGGATAACCTGATGATGTTATGAGAGATAAGTCGAGCTATGAGGGATAACCTGATGATGTTATGAGAGATAAGTCGAGCTATGAGGGATAACCTGATGATGTTATGAGAGATAAGTCGAGCTATGAGGGATAACCTGATGATGTTATGAGAGATAAGTCGAGCTATGAGGGATAACCTGATGATGTTATGAGAGATAAGTCGAGCTATGAGGGATAACCTGATGATGTTATGAGAGATAAGTCGAGCTATGAGGGATAACCTGATGATGTTATGAGATATATGTCGAGCTATGAGGGATAACCTGATGATGTTATGAGAGATAAGTCGAGCTATGAGGGATAACCTGATGATGTTATGAGATATATGTCGAGCTATGAGGGATAACCTGATGATGTTATGAGAGATAAGTCGAGCTATGAGGGATAACCTGATGATGTTATGAGATATATGTCGAGCTATGAGGGATAACCTGATGATGTTATGAGAGATAAGTCGAGCTATGAGGGATAACCTGATGATGTTATGAGAGATAAGTCGAGCTATGAGGGATAACCTGATGATGTTATGAGATATATGTCGAGCTATGAGGGATAACCTGATGGTGTTCTGAGAGATAAGTCGAGATATGAGGGATAACCTGATGGTGTTATGAGAGATAAGTCGAGCTATGAGGGATAACCTGATGGTGTTATGAGAGATAAGTCGAGATATGAGGGATAACCTAATGCTGTTATGAGAGATACGTCGAGCTATGAGGGATAACCTGATGCTATTATGAGAGATACGTCTTGCTATAAGGCATTACTTGATGGTGCTATGAGAGATAAGGCGACTGGCGAGACACATATTGGTGGCTATGAGAGATGCGTCTGGCTATGAGGCATAACTTGATGGTGATATGAGAGATAAGGCGAACGACGAGATATAATTATAGTGTAGGGCTATGAGAGATAATTCGGGCTATGAGGCATAACTGGATGTGCTATGAGAGATACGTCTGGCTATAAGGCATAACGTGATGGTGCTATGAGAGATAAGGCGAACGAGGAGACTCATATTGCGGGCTATGAGAGATAAGTCTGACTAACTATGTCCGATATGGCTAATAAAAAATCGTATCTATAAGAATTACTTCGCATGCGTCTTGTCCATTAACAATTTTATATTTTCCTGGCTTATTGATCAACTATTGTAGTTCTAATTAGCCGGTGGGGATTGTTGCGGGATATATCAACCGTTTTATACAGTCTCACTCCTACACGTCTACACAAGTGGTTTCGTATGAGCACTTCCGGAAGTACAGTTTCACTCCTACACGTCTGTGCAAGGAGTTTCGTACGACCACTTCCGAAAGTACAGTCTCACTCCTACATGTATGCGCATGCAGTTGCATACAAGAATTTCCGGAAGTACAGTTTCACTCCTACATGTCTGTGCAAGGAGTTTCGTACGACCACTTCCGGAAGTACAGTCTCACTCCTACATGTCTGCGCAAGGAATTGCCTACGAACACTTCCGGATGTAGAATCTCACTCCTACACGTCTGCGCAAGGAGTTTCGTACGAGCACTTCCGGACGTACAGTTTCACTCCTACACGTCTGCGCAAGGAGTTTCGTACGACCACTTCCGGAAGTACAGTCTCACTCCTACACGTCTGCGCAAGGAGTTGCTTACGAACACTTCCGGAAGTTAGTAATTAGCTTGTAGACAAGCATATAAGCCAAAGTATACTATTATCGTAGGACAGGAACATAACAAATGTATCATAATCATAATGCTGTACAGAAATGGTCAGATTCTGCTCTGGTTACTCTGTGATAGAAGAGGAATTATATTGTGCATGACCTAACTTTATTTGGGAGATTACTCCTTTCTCTATATTATAATACAAGCGGTTGCCAGGGGGCATTCGTCGATATATGTTGCGCTGTTCATCAACTATTTATATATGTATATGAATATAACAACGAAACAACGTTAGTTTCTGCTAACATTAACGCCGATTTCCCATTTGAATGTATACTAAGCCTAACATTATATCTGTACCTGTTCACAAGTTATGCATTTTCATGTCCAGCATATTTATACAGTCAAACCTGTGTTAAGCAGCCAGCCAAGGGAATCATATAAAGTGGCTGCTTAGCACAGGTGGCTGCTTAATAGACGTCAACTATATAACAAAACAACATATTGGGAATCTAGAAACTGGCTGCTTAATACAGGTTGGTTGCTTAATGGAGGTGACCACTAACACAGGTTGACTGTATTCCTATACAGTGATTCATATTATGCATTTTTGCGTCAAATAGCATGAAAAGGAATGATAACGTTTACATGATACGCGTACGTATCTAGTGTTGCACTTCTGGTGTAACGTGTGGTGTCCTAATTCGTGACATGTAACGCTTTGTAAGCAATACTAATTGCCCTGTACTTGAATAATAAATTGAATAATAGTCAACTAAAATTATAAGTATGCAAGATCAACCAACCAGCCAGACAATAACTACTAGTATGTGTTTTAGGGAAGGTACTGAATCAAGTTTTTTTTTGTTACTTATGTAAGCCTACGGTGTCAATATTTTGGAACACCATCCATGTACTAGAGTAGTGGGAGTGTTTTATACCGAAGCTGTATGACATAGCTGTAAACACCTATCATATTGCACAGCATATCCCTAGGCCAAGTATTATTCGACGGTTTTCTTAATTTTCGCGTTATATATCCATTTAGGATGTGCGAATTTTGAACAGCGCGAATTTGCATTGATCATATAATTGGTCATATTAAGTTATTGTGACTAATGACATAGCTAATTATAATGTATTGTAAAACGGATATATATATATATATGTGCGAACTGAATACGACATCTTATTACAAAACTTCAGAAGCCGCGAACTTACCCACCTACCAACCCATGGCATAAATATACACGTTACCACATGGCATACATATAAATGTTACCACATGGCATACATATACAGGTTGCCACATGCAGCCTATGATCATATTACCACATGGCATAAATATACACGTTACCACATGACATCTATGGTCATCTTACCACATGGCGTCTATAATCATCGTACCACAATACCACATTATGTTTACCACATGACGCCAATAGTCATGTTACCCCAATCATGGTCTCTATAGTCATTTTGCTATGCGGTATCTTACCACATGACGTCAATAGTGATGCTACCACATGACGTCAATAGTGATGCTACCACATGACGTCAATAGTGATGCTACCACATGACGTCAATAGTGATGCTACCACATGACGTCAATAGTGATGCTACCACATGGCGTCAATAGTGATTAATACACTGTTTGCAATGCACGATCATGTCTAGGTTAACTAGTGTGGGTCACAATTTACTATGCTGCAAATCATTATCAATACACTAACACAACAATTTATAACAATTTCCTTCTCAAGAGAGTATGTTGATCATGATTTCTTTTCCTCTATTTGCATTCTTGTTCCCCTGGGGTATTGTGGCACGTGGTTGCACTGGTCTCTAATATAAACGTCTCTTACAATCATTGGCTATGTCTATAGAAACGTCTCTATCTATTGATCAAATCAAAGGAACATTGAGCAAAGACAGCATTGTAGACCTTACCAAGAAACGATCAATAACACAAATAAATAGGGTCCAGTTTGAAAATATATAATAAATTCTAGCAACGTAATGATATGCATACTAAGATTATAAATCACCCCCTCCCCTATTAGTGTAACCGTTTGAGAAACAAATGAGCAGCTAATCCGAGGCTCGAATCCTGGAACATATCGCAAGTCGGATTGCATTGATCCATTTCCCCGGGAAAAAAACAGACACAAACATGACAAGCAGACGGCAAAAACTTACACATAGAAATGAGTTGCCATTCTAGTACTCTTTCCTCATAACTCTCTAGACACGATATATCGCGAAGACTCGAAGATACGGACATAGCACGTAGCAAGTAATCGACCACGAGTTGGAATAAGAACTCAACTTGTTGCTTTTCTAAAGTAAGTCTAATATACATGTACATTTACTTCGTATCTTTCTGGGTAGGAGAGCTCATCGAAACACAGAATCAACTCATGACAAGTAGACAATGAGTGTAAGTCGCACATGCTAGTAGTTTTACTTCGTACGTAGCGTGCACGTAACGAATAGATAGCCATGAACTACAATAAAGGTAATTGTTGATTTCTTTTTTGATGAAAGTATCACATGATATTACATAACTATTGTGGGACATGCAATGTCGTAATAGTCGATTCTCGAAGCATAGCCGATTAGTCCCAGACTGTCTCACACCATTCACTTTATAATCAGTAGATAAGTACACAATCGGTCGATACTCAACACGCAGTCAAGAATTGCATTGTCGGCTATTTTTTGCAGACTGAGTTAATTTGGGTCCAAGAGGAATAAATAAAGCTCGTATTCCATTTGCATCCATCTATACTCAGTGTGTATTGATTCAAAGCGATGAAATCTCCATAATCGCGATGAAGTAAGAATGAATTGCATTGATATACCATCTAAAATCAATTCTGAATTATTTGCTCGATTCCCACTGGAAAAGTGATTCTACATCCTGCTTTTATTATCCCGCAGTCAGATAACGTGTTTTGATACTGAATGCGAAACACTCTCATTGTGGAAAACATTAAATTTTGTCCAGATAAGTTATTGATTAAAACAACAACAATGCTATACGTATAATGATTAACACAGTGCTTGGAAATCAACAAGAACATGTTGGCTTTATCGGAATTTAACAGAAATGTGTTTTAGCCAGGCATACAAGTGTGGCTTATAAGCGGACATAAGCGTTACCAGATAATACTAAACATGGCTGTTCCTCCTACACTAAAACAATCAGTTTTATATATAACATGTCTGCTTCCATGTATATATAATAAACACTACAACCAATATGTATCACTAGAAAACCAATGCACGAGCTAATGAAACAGCAAAAACATGTACTGATTTGTTATAGAGATGGTATGGTGGTCGCCAGATCAGACAGGTGGGTTTTCTCCGGGTGTACCGGTTCCCTCCCACACGAATGACCACATTTACGCTTTCATCCCGGGTGCTCCGGTTCCCTCCCACACGAATGACCACATTTATGCTTTCATCCCGGGTGCTCCGATTTCCTCCCACACGAATGACAACATTTACGCTTTCATCCCGGGTGCTCCCGTTATCTCCCACACGAATGACCACAAATACGCTTTCATCCGCGCCAACGAGAGTGATTAATATAAGTTGTTAGAACTTGCTTCGCAATCCTTGTAAAATAAATAAAGTTAAATAAAAAAGATTAGTTATACAAAGCATAACCGACATTTGCGTAAAAGCTGTTCCGTCAGAGATCATGAATGAAATTGTTGAACAGTCAATAAGGGCCACTAATGACATTGATGTTAAGCGCTTTAAAGGGTGTAATTAAGGAGATAGCGTTAATGTTTCATGCAAAGCATAGCATAAAGTCATGTATGAGATGGTATCAGCTGAACTCCAAATTGTATTATACGTTACTGAATACACTCCACTAGACCGACTCAATCTATCAAACGTTATTACATTGTGTATGTATATAATTTATTATCCGTGTCTGAACACGAAATAAGGCTAAATCATTTATCGATATAACATTTGCGCTTTAGTCGCTGGACTGAATTTTGTTCATTGCATGACAAGACAATAATGACCAGTGTGTCTTATTGTGTATTATTAAGCATTATTTCCTAGTACACTGTTTCCATGCACAGTAATTTCCCGGAATGTCATGTACTTTACACTTTATGAATTCACATGGCTTAGCGTGTTTGCGATAACTTCATAATAGTATACTCGAACAGTGCCGTAGCCTTCCTATGAAATCTTATTGGGCAAACTTTACATTAAACCATAATAATATAACAATAATATTTAGACTTTATTTTACGAGGGGGCTTACATAGCACATGGCTAATAGAAATAAGACCCTCAACACATATACATTGACATTTAAAACATATATATTTTAATATAATGAGGTAGTGAATTCCAACTGGAAGAACCTGAATAAACAAACGTATTACAGAATATATCCAACTTAGGCGTAACGAAGAAGAGGATCTAAGACAACGGGAATGAACTTCAGGTGTAAATGTATATTAAGTATTAAGGTATTCAGGAGCATTTCCACATATGGATGTATACATTTGACTAGCATTTTGATAAATAACTCATTCAGGAAAAGGCACCAACTTAAGCTCTGCAAGATATGATTGTACAGTTGCCCCATATCTCACAGCAATAGTCAATGTGACGGAGTACATAGGCGTTATAAAATAGTTTACGATTCTGGGTGAATAAATAGCCCTTAATCCGGGACAGGTACAGGTGTGTATTGCATTTTTTAATAACATTGTTTATATGTTTGGCTCATGATAAAATGTTATCGTTGTTGACACCTTGTAGTGCTTCAGCAGAACTGGAAATAATATTAACACAATGAAAGAGAATATCTGGACAGCTATCAGTGAAATGTCGGTTTGTAAACTTAGTTGATACATGCATTACTTTAGATTTAAATGCATTGATTGCCATGTGGTTTGCATTGCATTCATGGTCAATCTTTTCAATGCCAGCAATTAGTGAAACATCAATGTTATCTATAGATTTGTCATGTGTTTAAATAGTGGTATCATTGGCAAATATGTCGGATATGCAATAGCCGGGTACAACTCTATGTATATCATTTATATAATGTAAGAATAATAAAGGCCAAGTACTGATCCCTGAGTAACTCACAGAAACAACATTTCCAAGATTTGACTATGTTCCAGAAACATTAGTTAATTTTGTTCTGCCTTGTAAATTGGATGAAAACCAGTTGACAGCGGATGCATTCATACCATAGACGTTTACAGATCTATGTTCTGTAACGTCCACCACATTAACGGCTAATAATAATGTCTACTGTAATTACCAATTACATGTCGTCATGCAAATCAATTTACTTCATCTCTGATATCGGTAACCTGTCAATTAAGCAATATCATGGTGAACCATTCTCCTTACGCAAAGCTAATATTTGTCGTATTGTCTTATTGATTAGCTAATCATTTAGGTTGTGTTTCGTGAAAGCGTATACTTGTGTCTATAAATATGTGTTTCACATTGGTCTAGACAGAGACATGATTCCCGTGACTGTGAATTTCATATGGTTTCTTTCTCACAATAAAACTGCTCTCATTTGGTCTGTGAATTTATGTGTTCTTAAAATATAAATATAGCGTTATTTAAAACACTTGAAATGCAACTAATATTCACGAAAGGGGCATTTTAGTATATGCTATCACGATGAACACACCATTCTATCCTTCTATAGCCCCATCGTGACATTCCATGCTAGTCCTAACGTGTTCATTTGATAACTTCGGTGTCAAATTGATACTAGTACAAGTTTCCTTATTTGACTCTTGGAATTCATGTTCTCGATTCACGTGGCTTTATTCGTCCACTATCTTGATGAGGGTCCTTAAATGTTGAATGTAAAATTAATTGCATTGCAATCTGACTAGTAGTTGTTATCATATTCGAAGAAAGTTCCCTCCAAATGTCTAGCATTGCCTTATTCGATCCAGGTGGTGTATACATCAGCCAATGTATTTAATAAGACTGTAACGTCACTGTTGCGCATCGATTGTTATCTCGCAGAATTCAGTATATGAACATCTCATAATTACATCTTGCCAATATATGTATATGAACATCACATAATTACATCTTGCCAATATATGTATATGAACATCACATAATTACATCTTGCCAATACATGTATATGAATATCACATAATTACCTCTTGCCAATACAAGTATATGAACATCACATAATTACCTCTTGCCAATACAAGTATATGAACATCACATAATTACCTCTTGCCAATACATGTATATGAACATCACATAATTACCTCTTGCCAATACAAGTATATGAACATCACATAATTACCTCTTGCCAATACATGTATATGAACATCACATAATTACCTCTTGCCAATACATGTATATGAACATCACATAATTACCTCTTGCCAATACAAGTATATGAACATCACATAATTACCTCTTGCCAATATATGTATATGAACATCACATAATTACCTCTTGCCAATACATGTATATGAACATCACATAATTACCTCTTGCCAACACAAGTATATGAATATCACATAATTACGTCTTGCCAATATATGTATATGAACATCACATAATTACCTCTTGCCAATATATGTATATGAATATCACATAATTACCTCTTGCCAATATATGTATATGAACATCACATAATTACCTCTTGCCAATATATGTATATGAATATCACATAATTACCTCTTGCCAATACATGTATATGAACATCACATAATTACCTCTTGCCAACACAAGTATATGAATATCACATAATTACGTCTTGCCAATATATGTATATGAACATCACATAATTACCTCTTGCCAATATATGTATATGAATATCACATAATTACCTCTTGCCAATATATGTATATGAACATCACATAATTACCTCTTGCCAATATATGTATATGAATATCACATAATTACCTCTTGCCAATACATGTATATGAACATCACATAATTACCTCTTGCCAACACAAGTATATGAATATCACATAATTACCCTCTTGCCAGCATATGAATACAAACTCATCTTGTCAATATTAGGATATCAAATCTCAAATAATATTCTAACAAGTCCAGCGCTGTCGTCCACTGTAGACGATTGTGAAAGTGTTGTACATTAGTCCAGACTTTGGACGTTATGGACTATAGATATGTGTTGTACATTAGTCCAGACTTTGGACGTTATGGACTATAGGACATGTGTTGTACATTAGTCCAGACTTTGGACGTTATGGACTATAGGACATGTGTTGTACATTAGTCCAGACTTTGGACGTTATGGGCTATAGGACATGTGTTGTACATTAGTCCAGACTTTGGACGTTATGGACTATAGGACATGTGTTGTACGTTAGTCCAGACTTTGGACGTTATGGACTATAAGATATGTGTTGTACATTAGTCCAGACTTTGGACGTTATGGACTATAGGACATGTGTTGTACATTAGTCCAGACTTTGGACGTTATGGACTATAGGACATGTGTTGTACATTAGTCCAGACTTTGGACGTTATGGGCTATAGGACATGTGTTGTACATTAGTCCAGACTTTGGACGTTATGGACTATAGGACATGTGTTGTACGTTAGTCCAGACTTTGGACGTTATGGACTATAAGATATGTGTTGTACATTAGTCCAGACTTTGGACGTTATGGACTATAGGACATGTGTTGTACATTAGTCCAGACTTTGGACGTTATGGACTATAGGATATGTGTTGTACATTAGTCCAGACTTTGGACGTTATGGACTATAGGACATGTGTTGTACATTAGTCCATACTTTGGACGTTATGGACTATAGGATATGTTTTGTACATTAGTCCAGACTTTGGACGTTATGGACTATAGGATATGTGTTGTACATTAGTCCAGACTTTGGACATTATGGACTATAGGATATGTGTTGTACATTAGTCCAGACTTTGGACGTTATGGACTATTGGATATGTGTTGTACATTAGTCCAGACTTTGGACGTTATGGACTATAGGACATGTCTTATATACTCGTATCATCTATCTTGTGTCCATATGGTGTCCGATGTGTGGCATTGCGTTTGCTCAAATCTACTAATCTCGTCTGGCGTGCCTCATTAAGTCATGTTCTGTATATTTGTAGTGCACACCTTTGACCCATAATATCGCCCACCGCGGATAATTGCGTTCATACAGCAAGCAGTGTGTCTAGGTTTTGTTTCAACTTTATTACTCACAATTTCTTTTGCCAACCTACCTTATGCCTCTGTGATATAATGAGCGACGGGAGACTCATTTATTGTGCCTCTGCTTTCTTCATCAGTATATAGTTTCTATCTTCAAAGGTGGTATTTTTATGATGGATAATTACGTTCTGTTTTGTTTTATGTTCTATAGATTGCCTACAAAATACGTTGCAAAATATTATAATCATCTAGTGATATTGCCACCGAAACGTGTGAGTAATTTATTGACTCAAACTTTGCGAATGTCAGTCGCTCTATGAAAACTAATTCTTCAGAAAGCCCTAATTAGTTTCATCATCTCGGCTGTAATATAAAGCAAAATCACAATTTACGATAAAAGCTAAATCCATCAAGCTCGAATATTTGCCTTTATTAAACACAGGATTTCCCGGAACTTCATATACGACTTCTCGGCGATTCAGCATTCGTTACACATTTATGCATTGATTCATATAACCAATACCAATATAGTTTGGTTAATAAATATTTATTTTCGTCTCACTATGACTAGGGTTCGCAAACACAAGCCTCTCTCCCAGTTATTGTTAGATGATTGATACCGGAACCGAGCTATTCACTCATATGTTCTCTTAGTTTATACAAATTTATTTTAGCTCGGTTGCGAAACAATTTCTTACAACTTATATCAATCACTCTCGAGACCTCATTCCTGATGGAGGAGAAGAATTATAAAGAGATTCTGTCTTTCATTCTAATACTGTTGCTGTATGTTGATATATGCAATGTATGCATTGTTCAAACATATAAGATTGGGACATAGCATATGTTACTATTACTGATGGAATCTATCGCCACTAGGGCGAGAGAAAGGGCAATGTGGAATTTAAATGCCTTGCTTAAGGTCACAGTCGTAACGGCGATAACTGAGCGTGAACTCGGAGGCGTTCGCACATGAAGCGAGCGCGCTATAACTGCGCTATCACGACTTCCACTTGTTTTCCTTTGAACTGTGATTACTGTGTTGCAGTGTCCAGCTAGATTGTATTTGCTATAACACAAGTGCTTTAGTTCTGTTAGTACCCATTCTATATACATGTAATATATAGCGTTATAGTTTGTATCAATTATTGCAATATATCATTATATCATTATACCAGAAGTGTATGTGTTTTGTATGATTATTGTCTGATTTCGCAGTAACATCTAGTTTACCATACATGATCTATTTCCGAACTGCATTTTAGGATAGTAACCAACATTGTTATAACCGGCTAACCGCGTTGGGGGCCAAGCACACAACACACGAGCATTCCGTTCCGGTCACAGTTAATGGGATTTTCTTTTATAATTGGCTATTCTTTGATCATAAAAATGTCAAATATGCCTGAAAAGCAAGCACACTATCCTGCTAAAGCATGTGTTTCTTCTGAGCTTGCGTTAGATATATATTCACCACAGTTCATTAGTTCACATGTACCGGTAATGCTCATGTATTTATCAGGTAGCACGTATCCGTGTTACTATTGCCAGTACGTAGTGTACGTTTAATATGCTCTTGGGGTGATTCAATGTATTTAATTTACTGATATACGAAAATAAATAGTACTTGACTATTTACCCTCCGGTGAATTGAAGTCACGTTGTATTATCATTCATCATTAAGACCCAAATAGATTCGTGAGTTATGTATTGTCGTTTTTTTTTCCTTTTCGATTTTACGTATCTTTCTTACTTGCACTCTAGTGTGGGCAAAGGTATATACATCATCCTTGTCACCGTTACAGTGCAATAAAAAATAGAAGGACTTAGTTTACCTCCCGAAACCACCAAAGAAATAAACAGTTTCTAATCTCATAAAGCATTTCAATAAATACTTTATAGCACAGATATTATTATATTGCATATATCAAATTTAATACCCTGTCTTGGCAATGCCGTTTGAAGTTGAATATTAAAATAATCATATCGTACCCATTCTGCATCGGTTATGTCCGTTTTATGTTCGTGTATTATGCCAGTGGTTTATATTTCATTAGCTAATAACTCTTGGAAATAATTTGAAGACCCACCGGTAAATAGGAATTGTTTATGAGCTGAGCATGTTCCGCTAGACTAGCACTGAGTAGCAACAATACATATCCTCTACAATGCTTTTTCAAACGAGTATTAAAATGCTCATTTCACTTTAATGTGATGCACGCGGCGGATAGTAACCACGTAATGAGTGCATAACAGGACGCATCGGTGATTTAATGAAACCGATGAGTTGTTAGTTCAAGCCGTGTCAGAATCGGTGGTTTAATGAAACCGATGAGTTGTTTGTTCTAGCCGTGTCAGAATCGGTGGTTTAATGAAACCGATGAGTTGTTAGTTCAAGCCATGTAAGAATCGGTGGTTTAATGAAACAGATGAGTTGTTAGTTCAAGCCGTGTCAGAATCAGTAGTTTAATGAAACCGACGAGTTGTTAGTTCAAGCCGTGTCAGAATCGGTGGTTTAATGAAACCGATGAGTTGTTAGTTCAAGCCGTGTCAGAATCGGTGGTTTAATGAAACCGATGAGTTGTTAGTTCAAGCCGTGTCAGAAGCGTGGTGGAGACAGTGTCCGTAGGCAAGATAGGTAAGTTCACATTGCCTCCTGTCCCTCCTTCACAGCAATGCATTCCATTAGGAATGAGGCATCGAGAGCGATTAATCTAAAGTTAAAAGAACTTTTCGTAATCGAGCTAACATATTGTTTTTAAACATTCGGCTCGATGTAGGAAAACCAACACGATGGACAGGAGAACGCATTACCCGTGGCCTAGTAATGATATAGTGTTGACATTGTATCAAATTCAAGGGTATATTCTCGAGTACCACAATGCTTCAAATGAAACATACCTGCGACGCAGTTAATGTGCAGAGATTTCATGTCCATTTATGCGACCTTGTGTTACGCTATATCAACCATGTTTCACTTCCATATGAACCAGGATTGTCTGAGGTTTACAGCATTATCTTACTTTGCTTAGTTGGATGTAGGTTACCAAGGTTCTAACTATTATTATGACCTTGTTAGCATAATTTATTCAATTAATATATGCTAATTGGCTAAGATCAAAATGGCTAATACTTTTCACCGTTACATGTGTTTCCGATTTAATTTAAAGAAGTAGGACATTTTGGTAAAGCCAACACAATACTTGATCCATTTGATGGACTGGAAATTGTATGCAAATTCATTAATTCGAATCTAGTGCTTGCTATATGACATGTGATGGTGTTCTATTATATATCCTTGACTTTGATAAATACCACAGGTAAACCTTCTGCCATTAACGATTCCCAAGGCATGCATGTTCTTGTATATGTTGATATACTGTTGGTTTTTCTGTAGGCATTACATTGTTCTTCATCATACGAATACATTTACAATTGCATGCAATGAAAAAAAGGCATACTATATGTGTTTTAATGATGGTCGATATACTTGAAGATTAAAATGTTTCCAATGTGAGAATGCTATTAATGATACCAAATAGAAATTATCGCAGCAACTCTATTTTAAGACAATTTTATGTAGAGCAGATTCAATTGAAAATAATCTATTAAATTGTGTTATACATCAGATGGTGTTCTTGTACACTCAGCAGAATATGATCGTATTTTAATAGAGTCATGATGTAAACTGAAATAATTGATATTGTGGGTGATCTTAGTGGTGTAAAACTTTGATTTTGGCGGGGGACCGACACAGTAACAGAGTGACACCAGCGAGAAATTTGACCAATATGCCTACTGTTATTTTGATAATACGACACACCTATGCTACGACACATTTCAATCGACAAATAAACATTTATATGACGTAAAAATGGCAAATTAATTTGAATCAAATTTGATGTGATGCCGTGTTGGAGAATGGAACATGTTTGCCGTGACGCAGACCTGTGCAGTTTTGTACCTGGCTCCCTTCCCCAAAACGATAGCAGACATTCGTGGCGTGCTTATGTATTCGTCTAAGTATACAACCAAGCCAATAACAACGCGTAGATAGTTCCTACTTCACTGAGGATGAAACTGTATACTTCAGGTCGTTTTATTTATTAAACTTGTGTTCATTACATCCTACTAGTCTATTTGTATATACCTGGGTAGTTATACGCAACTTTTGCTTGTATTGATGGTGACGTGGTAGATCAGATTTTCGTATTTGCTATTGTATGTAGTTCGGTGATTGCAGTTACTCTTTGTATATAACTAGTGATAGTCACGTTAATGGACTTTGTAATTTACTTTAACCATTGTATCCGCATGTGACTCACATATCAATGTTCCATCTATATTATCTGTTGTTCGTGTTCGGCTTCTAGTCTCTGTGACTAGACTAACGTCACTGTGGGTAAGCTGATGTATATCTGTACATACTTGTCTGTGTATCAGACAGTCATATGGCTAAGCTTAGCCCAATGCATTGGAAATACGATCACAGAAAGCTCCCACCTGAGTGAACTCTGTACCATGTCAACCCAGAGTTTCTATACACTTTGAATTGCTCTTGTTTATTATGCAGCTTTGAATGAGGTACTATTGTGTTCATAACTTATTGAATGACATGACTATATTACTCATAGTATGTCGTATCAATATTGATAGCTGTAGTAGAAGTCTCTTCATTTTGATAACTTAAAGTTAGTTGCATGTTTGTATCATACCGGTAGTAATTAAGAACTATTCTAGAGACGAAGCAGTGTTTCCAAAGTAACATTGCTTCAAAAATAGCATGATTATCCTCAGCCATTTCATTCAAATATTGTGTGGAAATTTCATTTGCATTCAAATATTGTGTGGAAATTTCATTCAAATATTGTGTAGAAATTGCATTCAAATATTGTATGGAAATTTCATTCAAATATTATTCAAATATTGTGTGGACATTCCATTCAAATCTTGTTTGACATTAAGTGGAACGTTCATTGTGCATTTTTCCTATTCGATTTCAAAATCAAGATGTGTCGCCTGTTTACACAGAAGGGTGAAGTGTTTACATTTCCGCTATCACAGATATGTTATGGTTCAACAAACTGTGAACAAACTACAACATAAGGATCCAGCGGAAATAGTAAATGGGTGGTTCTTTATTAGAGTGTCATCTTGGGTTATTTCAAAAGTCAAACTGACACTCACACCACGCTATTAACTAATATTTGAAATGTCTTCTCGTCAAATGAAAACTGAAGTAATCTGTTTGATCATACTACCTTCCCTTAAAATATCCTTAATCAGATAGCTATTTAGACGATTATATTTATTTTATTCACATACCAAAATCCACCCCCGTGTGGTAAACTAATTTTACCTTGAGTTGGCGACAAGGATTTCCTCTTTATCAGTAAAAGTATTGATTTATTTTCCCACACGATGTTAAAATATTAAACTGAATACCCAAGGACACAACAAAAATAGTATCACATTCATTATTTATTTCACCGGGTATTATGAAGGAATATAACTCTAAATTCCATCCATTCATGCATCCGCCTGCTCACTTTTTTAACAAATACAGAAGCCTCAGTCTGGTCTCAAACACTTCATATAATGTACTCTGTTAATGGGGTTTAGATTAGACACGCTTTAA
The DNA here is from genome assembly GCA_014843695.1 of Archivesica marissinica. NCBI lineage: Eukaryota > Metazoa > Mollusca > Bivalvia > Venerida > Vesicomyidae > Archivesica > Archivesica marissinica. Next base: position 51,886,921 of record CM026390.1, read on the forward strand.
ATAATTGAACACGTTAAGGAACACAAAACATCAGAAATCGTGACAACATTGGATGCCGCCATCCAAATGGAAATCATTGCATAATCTATGGAACATATCAACAGTACACTGCCGAATCATTTATATCCTAAAGAATGTTAACAAGGCAAGCTTACAGATGGCTATGATCACAGAAAACGAAATTGCTATTCTCATTACTCCTTCAAATGCCGAATAAATTAGAAGGAATGTGCAAACAACATAGATCCAGATCAGCCGCGGCGTAGCGCCGCGTCTGATCAGGATATATGCTATTTGCTATTCGGTCAAGTGTTTTGGCTCCGCTATCAGAATAGTACACAGTATAGAGCCTGATCAGACGCGGCGTTACACCGCGGCTAATCTGACTATATGCTGTTTGCAAAAGCATAATAAATATAAACATACATTTAACTTGTAATACATGTATATACAGACAAAACAACAAAACAATTACACAAAATATTGTAAATTACGGGGACAGTTAGCATGGTAAGGGTATGTTCACGTATTGCAATTGCTTCTTTAATATATTTGGCAAGATTATGTAATCTTTTTTTGATTGGTTGTTGACAATATATACAAACATTTTCCAAAAGTAGAAACAATAATTATATAGATATAACTGTCACAAGATTATAATTGTCAAAATGAAACAACACAGACATTCAAATGAGGAAAACAGAAACAAAAGGAAAGGAATACATACTCATGTGCAAGCAGCATCAGCCGTTTCTGGCAGGCAAATAGTTTGTATCCTGTGGATGTTAGTTTCATATAAGCACATTCTGTACATATCAACATTAAAATTTATCAGAGATAATACATTTTGCAATGTAAAATGATTATGAATCAGGCATTTAAAATCTCATTATAATCTAAAATATGTTCCACATCATCTTTTCATAGATAATCTGCATGCGTCTGCTAAGTTGTAATTACTTGACGTCTGTAACTATTCAACTTAAATTGTACCAAATTTGCTGGAGTCTATTTTAGACTTTTCATTCTTGGTTCCAACTGTGATCCTTTGCAGATGCCCAGGTTCAATTGAAAGCGATTCCAAAATGCTTCAAGGAAATAATATTCAAGCCGACTCTGATCCCATGATGATGTCAAGAACCGCAAGACCAAAAGAGCTGTGTATTAACTTTCAAAACTGTAATCAAATCTGCATCTACGTGGAAATTCAATTATCATTGAACCAAGCCATGAACCCCAACGGTTCACTTCAAAGCATTGACCACATGTGCGTGGAATAATGAACTTAATCGTATACTAGCGATAAAATAATTATAATGAAAGTTTGTGTACGAATTGAAAACTATAGACATCATTGTATTGTCCACTACAGCGGCGGTCAAGCTAAACACAGTATATAATTAATAAATAGTTAATCAATTTTAGATATATATATATATATATATTCTTTATTTCTGTCTCATCAATATACATTCATATACCATAACACATAAACAAATAATAGAATTATTATAAAAGTACATTGCTACTCAATATCTGAGTTACAATAGACAATACATATCTAAAATAGTATCTGAGTTACAATAGACAATACATATCTAAAATAGTATCTGAGTTACAATAGACAATACATATCTAAAATAGTATCTGAGTTACAATAGACAATACATATCTAAAATAGTATCTGAGTTACAATAGACAATACATATCTAAAATAGTATCTGAGTTACAATAGACAATACATATCTAAAATAGTATCTGAGTTACAATAGACAATACATATCTAAAATAGTATCTGAGTTACAATAGACAATACATATCTAAAATAGTATCTGAGTTACAATAGACAATACATATCTAAAATAGTATCTGAGTTACAATAGACAATACATATCTAAAATAGTATCTGAGTTACAATAGACAATACATATCTAAAATAGTATCTGAGTTACAATAGACAATACATATCTAAAATAGTATCTGAGTTACAATAGACAATACATATCTAAAATAGTATCTGAGTTACAATAGACAATACATATCTAAAATAGTATCACGCATACGTATAATAATAACCTTCAGCAATTATAATGAATGTGTATTAGAAATAGAACATTTGACCTTTGAACCCAATGCGTGACATTACCCTTGGAACCACAAACATTGTTACTGAACTTTGACCTTCAATCACTAAATGTAACATTGACCAAATGTGACCTTGATAATTAATGTGTATTAGAAATAGAACTGCGTCCACATTTGACCTTTGAACCCAATGCGTGACATTACCCTTGGAACCACAAACATTGTTACTGAACTTTGACCTTCAATCACTAAATGTAACATTGACCAAATGTGACCTTGATAATTAATGTGTATTAGAAATAGAACTGCGTCCACATTTGACCTTTGAACCCAATGCGTGACATTACCCTTGGAACCACAAACATTGTTACTGAACTTTGACCTTCAATCACTAAATGTAACATTGACCAAATGTGACCTTGATAATTAAGATGTACATCTGACTTTATGCGTGTACCTACATTTGACCAATAAGCGTAACGTTTGATATTTTTATGGACGTGAATTTGTATTATGCGAAAGTATAAACCCAAAATACAAACCAACAATACATGGATCACATATGAAAATAAGGCGGGCGTGGCATGTACAAACACCGATACTTCCTTTAAGCGCAGCTACTATGAACAATGAAAGGCATAACAAAGTGAACTACAAATCAGCAACACGATGCTATACCACTCACTAATATCAGAACATAGTATACATAAAGTTGTTGTTACAATTAGTATAACTATCCATATATACACATAGTATGGCTTCCGCTTGGAACCTATATTTAGTTTATGTCCTTAATTATATTTTACTAAAATGTAAATATTTGACTGAAGACATTGTTAACATAGTTAATGCCAAAACTCATATTGAAGTTATTGACACTTGAGACTCACACTTATATCTGTAGTAGATGCTTGCCAACTAGGTTAATACGTAATATGCGACCTTTCATCGGCATCCTTTGATCTTCTTTTTGAAGATCTTTATCAGAATGTATGCCCATTTCTATTGTTACTATTGCGTATGTCTATGTGGTCGCTATTGACATAGGGAATGTTCAGAGTGAAACCACCTGTAGGATGCATATACCGAATATATCTGGTATCACCCAGCTTTCCTTGGACATAAAAGAGTAACCAATGGTCCTCGGATCTTCAATGGCTGACATGCGATTATTATACCTGTATATGCTGTACGACAGTTCCTTAAGTTAGTCGCATTACGTGACACCATCATGTGAAGAGAGATCAACTGTAACAATCTGTAAAAAGGTCCAGTCCGGACTAAATCCAGTAACACCAGTATGTCTATCTTTATTTCTTTTGTCTTCTGAATGAGCCGATATGATCATAAAGAATGTACATTCTATCAAATTAATTTCACTGACTATTCTCATCTAACGGTTTTTCTCCTATCATAATCAATTCTGTTCAGTCATTTGTTCTGTTTATTGGATATGTTTTCAATAATGTACGACCTTGAGATGACCTCTATAATATCCTGCCATATCAAATCAGCACACTGTTTGCTCATGTAATATCAATAGTAGTTGTGTGTTCTACGATGTTGATGCTAATATTCGAAATCAATGTTTTCTGTTTGATAATATCGTCGGCAAAAACACTCTTTTGTTGATGTTCATGCCAACACATTTTATCAGGACGTTTAACGACAATACATGATAATATAAAACATACTTTCTCCTAGTTTCAAAGGTACTAGTAGCCGTGGCGCAGTTGTAGCGTGTTCGCTTCAGGTGCGAAAGGCCCGGTATTCACTCCCAGCTGTAGCTGTTACGATTGTGCCATTATGTAAAGCATTTAAAGTCCACATCGCCTCTTCTCTCTCCCTCATGGCAATGAATTCCATCAGGAATGAGCTCTCTAGAGTGATTAATATAAGTAAGAACATGTTTCACAATCGAGCTACACTAAATTTGAATAAACTAAGGGACTAGTACTCAGTATATAGTCAGTATATGACGTCTAATGTTATGGCATTGTACATTGTTTGCTGTAAATAACACGTACGTCTAACGACAAATATGAATATTGCATACTAAGATTCCTCCAGCACTCACATCCGAGAACTTTTCTGCGCAAATGCAACTGATATAGGCATTATATGAACACGTATTTTCGCACAATTTCCTCTATTGTCGCCACAGCCGTCACATCAATATACATTTTAACTGGCATCTATTTGGTGGGCTATTCTTCTCTTAATTGGAAACGTTATATTTCTGGACAGGAGAAATCGATTTTCCTTCTTATGGCTCTGTGCTGTTAATTCTCATTTTCTATCGTGTGTAGATTTGCTGCTATCTTGAATTGATTCGATTAGAAATTCATTCAAATATTTGCTTTGCTATTCCGAGAATCCGACAAGAGCTAGTTATATTCACGTATGATGGTGCGGTGTGTGTCCAATGAAATCGACAGTGACAGGTAGAAATTACTAATTGAATTTTATCGGAAATAAATTCCTTACTTAGTTTTTTATATATATATGATTATAGGTATTAGACCTAACTGAATCTAAACTATTATTTGAATACCTAGAGAAAAAATCTAAAGTGTGTCTTGTATTTAATATATATCTTAATGGGTAAATCAATTGGTTTTCAGGTGACGAAGGCCCGGAGTTAGAGCCCCGCTTGAGTCGTTGCGAGTGTGCCCTTAAGGCAAGGCATTTAAATTCCACATGCATCTTCTCTCTCCCTCGTGGATTCCATCAGGAATGAGGTCTCGAGAGTGATTAATATAAGTTATAAGAATTTGTTTTGCAATCGATCTAAAATAAATTTGTATAGACTAATTGGTTTCTCCAACCATACCGCAATGCATATTTACCAAGCATGTGTACCAATACTCGCGATTAATACATATATATATTTATCCTTCCGACTGTTCTTAACTATACTTGACAATTCCAAAGTAACAGCCACTTCTGTTTCCAGTCCACTACCAGTTTTGTCTGGATTCGTTACGTTGTTTATGGCCATATCAATATCTATTAGGACACTCTATCTTCATTCTAGCTGACTGATTTCACCATATGTGGCATTAAATCTTCTAATGCAGTCAGTTTATTACGAATGACGCATTGAGTACACTGTATATTTGACACATAATGTCTGTAAAATGAGCGTATATCCTTGTTTTAGGTATTGTACGACTTCGGACATAATTATTCACATCTTGTAAATACAGATGAGACATGTATTTAGTTATACTGCTTTGCCTTTTCTGTACAAAGCGACATACATGGAACTACTTTCGTATTCAAGTCTTAGACAGCTTCAATTGTTATTGTGCTCCATTGCAAAGTTGGCGTCACAACTTGTTGTAGGAAAGGTCTCCACTAATAATTATCTTTGATTTTAAGTCGATATAATTTAACGATACATAGTATGGCCTACCGGTTTTCGGACCACTAAGGTTTGCTGGTGAATAACTTCTAGTTTGTCTCTATATTATTATGTAAGGTGCTCATTCTTGCATTTACTGTGCTTCACTAAACTCAAATCGCATTACATCTTTTAAAATAAAACTACAATTTCATTCACATGTGAAATGAACTTGGTGTCAAAAAAGACCTGTATTCGATCCACCAATCCAATTCCATGTACTAGAAATGTGTTGCCCTTACAAAGTAATGCAAGTGGCTTAATCCGTTGCAAATGTAAATTAAAATGTATACCTCTGAATAAGGATATTTAGGATACAAGTGAATGGCATTAATGAAAACATCAATAGTTTCGTAATATAACTTGACTATTTATCTGGTGTTGTTTTGCTCATGTTCGTGCAGTGCTAGATTGTAGCAAATAAACCAAGTACCTGTTATTGACAGTGATGACGTCATTCTAAAATAAATTCGAAAACAGGTGGGGGACGAAAACAGGACGATTAGTGATAACTATACATTGCATATATTTCTTCGAAATTATTTATACGTGAGTTGTGACACATATTTAGTTTAGTTTATACAATTTAAATCACTCTCGAGACCTCATTCCTGATGGAATGCATCGCCATGAAGATGAGAGAAGAGGCATATGGAATTTAAATGCCTTGCCTAAGGGCACAATCGTAACGGCTCCAGTGGGGCTCGAACTCCGGACCTTTCGCACCTGAAGCGAACGCGCATCCACTGCGCTATCACGACTTCCATGACATATATTTACGTACCATATAGAGATGAAAGTTGGTAGAAGTTCCAGTCAGATTGGATTGGACCAAGTTGGTAGAAGTTCCAGTCAGATTGGATTGGACCAAGTTGGTAGAAATTCTAGTCAGATTGGATTGGACCAAGTTGGTAGAAATTCTAGTCAGATTGGATTGATGCGACTAATGAAACTGACCTCAACTGTTCAGCAACAAATCTGCATTGAAATTTAATATGTGTTACTAATAAACTGCGAGTGGATAATTACATTTAGATCCGCTACTAGTATGTTTTACTGTGGTTGTTATTCAATATAATGTTGACAATGACACTGAAAGGAAATACGTCCCGTTTGCAACATGCATTTCTATACACATTGACCCTTAAAATAGATCTTTATATTATCCACCACCTGAATACTCTAGCACCTGTCAGCTAATTAGTATAATATTTCACGTTGATTTTGATGTGTACATACAATTTACTAGCTTCGCTATACAAACTATTTTGTTTAAACTCTGGTGTTCTACAAAGACTACTTCTGCGTCCATTGTTTTTCCTTAAAATATAGATAAACATATGGCTTTAGTACACAGCTTATCAAATACTAATCATTCTTTTTCGGACTCATTTCTAAAGTTATTTGTTGTTAAATATGATGCCATTCAAACTATATTACATGGCATATTTGAAAACAATCTCTCCTACTATATCACTACATCTTTAGTCTACTTCTATTGATAACATCAAAAAGTTTAGCCTGAGTTCCAGTCTGTCGACTTTTCACTAATTTACTTCTGACAAAATGACATTATCAGAAACCCAATACGGCCCAATTAATGGTATCGGTGTTAAAATATACTTATGACTGGCCAGCCAAAGTATATCCACGCCTGTTCCCAGGCTACAAAAAGTGCCGTATATGCCACGTTATCCATTTATGAAGAAGTCGCCCAATGATTTGTAAATATGATTGTCATGGAACGTTAGCTTACTCTATAACGTTAATCTTGGACAGCCGATCTATGCACTTATGCCTTGGTCAATATCTTCTAATAATTATTCCGAATATCCAACTATTAACCGATTGTACCCTTGCTTAATCAATGCTTCCTTGAGTTCTTCAACATCTCATGGTTCGCACAATCTAATTTTGATTAGATTAATACTATTGTATTGCATTATATACACATATACAACAATACAAAGATTGACACTCAAATGAAAGCAGGTATTCTTGATTAAGTTACTATCAGTTAATGGTGTTTGCCTACAGAGTGTGCCCCCACCTTAATGATATAGTATGTAACTCTGCTACAGTAAAATTGGATAATCCTAATGGAAAGAATTCACCATCAGTCGTACTTGAAACATTAATTCTCTCCGTGGGGTTTCAAATTTGATTTTTAACATCTTCAAACTCAAAATAAATTAAGACAGTTTTATCTAAGGCTTTGATGAATTACATATGTTGTTTGTGATATTAACTTGATATATAGTGTTCCAGTCTGAAAAAGAGAAAGATTATATTTAAAGATTTTCTTACCATCAATAAACAAGTCAATTATGGACACCATAGAACTTGATTCTTGCGATTAACGCGTTATTCGATGATTACACCGTGTAATAGTATTAAATGTTTGTAGATACATTTAATTGGAATTTTGTGAAATCGTTCCATATCTTCCTTGTTTTCTAAACCCCATTTCATATACCTTTGTAAAATTGAAACATTATATTTCTTTTCGGGATATGAATGCTAATACTTTTTAATTCAATTTCACTAGTGAAATTTAATAATGATTATTTCTAGCAATGCGTCTCATATAACTAGTACTATTAAACGTTTGGATAGTATGTGCCATTAACTATTCCCAACTCCTCAGTTTTTGCACTGGGCATTTCCAATTGAGAATGCAATTAGTGCCGCAGCTAAACAACCTGCCAGCTATATCATAATACGAATGTGTGCTGGTGTTTAAGCGAAATTATGTTGAATTAGATTTTACCTAGGAGGTTTGGTAACAGACTATTTGTATATATCTTGGTCTTTCTAGCACGCAATCCAATGGTTTGAAATAATTGCTTACTCTTCTATATAACAGATAATAATAAGATACTGCCCCAGTTGATTATGATCTCAATAACTGTTACTGTTTTTTACGGAAATTCCTCAATAGGAGTTGTAAATGATACAGCTCTCCACTACCCTCCCCCCTACCCTCCCTCTTTATATATATATATATATCTCTCTCTCTCTGCGGAAAAATATTATGATTCTAAATATGAAATATACCAATTAGACACAAGTATAAACTCTGTGGTGGCTTTCTTAACACTGTCCAGATATTCATTATATACAGCTCTGGGTTCTTTTCTGCAAATGTAAATTGAAAGCTTGGCAGACATTTTAACTAATAACATAATTTTAGAATGCTAAGCTGTATTAATATAGCAGTCATGACAAGGCGCCGGTCAAGTATTTACTGACATTATATATGTGTTCTACAACCGCATTGTTGGAGTACCTGACACGAATCATAGTATATCTTCTTTAAGATCTTTATGTATATCAATTGCACATGAGTATGCATGAGTATACATTGTGGAAGTCGTAATAGCGCAGTGGTAGGGCGTTCGCTTCAGGTGCGAAAGGCCCTGTGAGTTCGAGCCTCCGCTCCGCTGGAGCCGTTACGAGTGTACCCTTATGCAAGGCATTTAAATTCCACATTGCCTCTTCTCTCTCCCTCATGGCGATGGATCACATCAGGAATGAGGTCTCGAGAGCGATTAATATAAGTTGTAAGAACTTGTTTCGCAATCGAGCTAAACTAAATTTGTATAAACCAGTATGCACTTGTGCATATCGCATTACCATATGCATATCCTTTAAAATGCATTATAAATAGCTTCTTGCTGCTTATCTCTCAACCGCAAAGTAACATATAATGACCTCCAAATGTATAAGATGAGCAAGGTGTTTATAACATATAACATGAAACATATCAAACAGCTTGTCATCTTGCACTGCAGGTGTAGCTTCATGTGCATCCTCATTATGAGTACGTCTATAGTTGTTGCCAAAACTATTAGGCAAAGCGATTAACCCCCACCCCCAACTCATCGATATAACAACTTTTGAACTCCTGACAGTTATCTGCAGGTAGTTACCATGTTCAGCCATACATGTACAACAAGCCCTCAAAGTGACATAGCCTTAACTGACTTGAAATGGTCAGCAGAACTGTTAGGACGCTTACATGAATCACCCAGCCGAATTATATCACATTGCAGACGAGTATGTAACAACATCATTGTAGGTGTGTATTTGATAAACACCTGAAGTGTTGATGTAATGTGCATGTCTACAAATAGAACATCTGCTTTTGACATTTACGTCTATGTCATTTTGAAGCTTGTGAATATTGGTTGAATGATATGCCTCCGTCTGCCATGTAATGCTCAGCTTACATTGCATTCCTTAAGTACATTATTTTCAGCTTCATTGGGCTGGTACATTCAGTCTCAAAACATGTTGTTTTAATGCAAAATATAGGCGTAGTAATTTTGTAATAATACGATGTAGTGGATTGCTATATGCGTTATAATTGAAATGTGTGCGTGCGTGCGTGCGTGCGTACGTGCGTGCGTGCGTGCGTGCGTGCGTGCGTGCGTGCGTGCGTGCGTGCGTGCGTGCGTGCGTGCGTGCGTGCGTGCGTGCGTGCGTGCGTGCGTGCGTGCGTGCGTGCGTGCGTGGTGGGTATATATAATGTCTGTAATGCGATTAAATTCATTGCCTCTTCTATTTCCCTCATGGCTATGGAATTCATCAGGAATGAAGTCTCGACAGTGATTAAAATAATGTTATAAGAACTTGTTTCGCAATCGAGCTAAAATAAATTTGCATAAACTAAGCTAATACCATGACTTATATACGTATATACGTGTACCTCTAATATGACTGAATCACATCGATTAGAAAAATATACTGCACATATATAATAATGTAACTTTAATAACACAATGGGTTATAGGACTTTATATAGCTAAGAATTAGCATTATTCAATCTAAGAATATTCCAAATCGTGTTGCTCCTATCGGGGAACCCCCGTTGGTATCAATCTGTTTAAAGCTGTTGCGATTCAATGTTTTCCTAAGACAGCCAAGTTGTTCTGGAGCCACGTAGTGTAAATATTCTTGCAAACTCTAGACTAAATTGTATACGTTCCCCGGAACATTAACCTATATATTGTTGCACGTGAACTGTTCTATGGAACATGGTATCAGAGAGGTGAGACAGTTGCTTGTCGTTCGTTGTTTGAATAGTTACGCTGTACACTGAGATCAACTTACACATGTTCGTTTTCAGCATGTATTTTAAAACATACAGACGGGTCAGTAGTCCAGTGGTTAACACGTTGGACTGCGAATCCAGGGATCGTAGGCTCGATCCCCGTACTACCCTAATAGTATTAACAGTCTTTCAGTTGGGACTTTAAACCGAGGTTACACCGTGGACGTAAACGAACGAGAGGAGACTGGAATGGATCTCTTTTTGTATCATTGTACAATCCTCCAAAATCTAAAATGACTCCTTCTATGCAGGAGGCGTCGCTCAAATGAGCTACCGGTAGCGAAGATAAATAAACGTAAACATACATAATGTAACGCAATACAGAACAGATTGAAGTTATTAGCTACTATTCTAGCCTTCTAAATATGGGCAATGACGTAACTTCAAGTGTCAGGACTGGAGGTTATAAAACTTGTCTCCAATCTCAAACGCAGTCTCGAGCTCCTGATTGGTTGATCCAAGAGCAAATAACCAATCAAATTTTATGAGCTCGAGTTTGAGATCTGAGAAAAGTTTTACAACCTCGGGCACAGGTCTTCCAAGTAGTCAGTCTGCAGAATTAGCGAGAATATGTGACATTGAGGATGTTGTTAGTACTGCCTACTGGTATATTATACTCGTACAAGAGTGTCTATCAATGTGTTGTTTTAATGTAATGTACGGACTAGAGTGTCCCTTCCAGCACAAGTCAGCATACTGATACAGGATGAGTGAAGTATGTTCGTCCTTACACTCATGGACAATAACAGGCTTACAAACGGATCTGTAGTCCAGTGGTAACACGCTGGACTGGTAATCCATGGATGACAGGTTCGATCCCCCGTCTGACCCTAATACAATTAACAGTCTTTCAGATGGGACGTTAAACCGAGGTCTCGTGTCGGTGCTTTACGCCGTGCACGTAAAAGAACCAGAGGAGACTCTGGAATGGGTATCTCTCTGTATCATTGCACTATCCTCCAACAATCTAAAATGACTAATCTCTTCAGGAGGCGTCGCTCATGTGGGCAACCGGTAGCGACGATAAATAAACGTAAAACGCATATGGACAATAAGTAACCCCGTATTTATTGTATTCTGTTATTTCCTGTATTTTTGCTATATTCTGATACGGTTATCTAGTCTAAAGCCCCACTATAAAATGGACCCAGCTGCATGTATCTGATTGGAATTATATTTGAATTCTTAGCAAGCCGTTTTCCATCGATAAATACGACTGGATTACAATATTGACCAGGCAAATAATGGAAAGCAGACATTTCTATATGCAAAACATCATGCGTCTGGCTTGATTTACTGTTGGGATCGCATATTTCATATTGGAGTGTTCAATTGGCTATGCTTTATTGTTGGGATCGCATATTTCATATTGGAGTGTTCAATTGGCTATGCTTTATTGTTGGGATCGCATATTTCATATTGGAGTGTTCAATTGGCTATGCTTTATTGTTGGGATCGCATATTTCATATTGGAGTGTTCAATTGGCTATGCTTTATTGTTGGGATCGCATATTTCATATTGGAGTGTTCAATTGGCTATGCTTTATTGTTGGGATCGCATATTTCATATTGGAGTGTTCAATTGGCTATGCTTTATTGTTGGGATCGCATATTTCATATTGGAGTGTTCAATTGGCTATGCTTTATTGTTGGGATCGCATATTTCATATTGGAGTGTTCAATTGGCTATGCTTTATTGTTGGGATCGCATATTTCATATTGGAGTGTTCAATTGGCTATGCTTTATTGTTGGGGTCGCATATTTCATATTGGAGTGTTCATTGGCTATTCTTTATTCTTGAAGTATATCGTCAAAGGTTATTCAATTATATCAATAACAGTTTGTTGTTTCTGTAGAATTTGAAACCAGTATGAATATACCTTTGAACGTTGACACGCGAAATATTTAAAAATAATCTGCTTGATAAATTATCATTTCTGTTATACCGTCTCTGGGGGCCTAGGGTTAAGACGTCCGCCTACAGAGCGGAAGGTCGGAAGTTCGAACCTCGTCAGGGATTCATTCTGACATGCCCGGTTGGTGAGCCGCTAGCTAGTTAAATATAATGGTTACCGATTGTCAATCAGCCAGGCACCTCACCTTCAAGGATAGGATTCGGGAAATACTGATGTCCATAAGAGGTGTCTCATAAGTTAGAAGTGGCTGGCCCTTTCAATAGGGGTGACACTTTAATATAAAAAAACACTTTACTTTTATATATTTGTTTCTATACTGATAATTAAAGAATTTGAAAATGAGAGCTTAATTTGTAGAAATGTTTTGATTCCAGTGTCCTTAATTGTTATTTTGATCTCATTATATGCTAGCATCGACCTCCGTGGCCGCGTACTTCAAATCACTTGCCCCTTAACGCTGCAGGTTCGAATACCACTTGGAGTGTTTCATATGATAAAGCTATCCAGTTGGCATGCGAAAGGTCGGTGGTTCTACCCGTGTGTCCACTATATTCACGAAACATTGCTCACAGGGGCAACCGGTGTCTTCCTCCACCAATACTAGCTGGAGTGTCGCCGTATGACAAGCTGTTGGTGCGACTCGGTGTTGGCACTCAAAACACAAGCACTTTACGCGCTGACAGATTATGCACATTAATATAGCCGTTATAAAACAACCTAACCAGACAGTTTCACCCTTGAGTATTTTAGGAACTACATGTGTAACATACTTTGTTCGTCCGCTATTTCGTCACAACAGATATCCAACAATCTGCAACGCAGTGCATATATCGCCAGATCTCCGATCAATATAATTGTCTGGCACGGGTAACTCGTAGCCAGTCTTCACCTACTTTGAAATTAATGGTTTCCTGTATCTGGTCACTTAATCTGGGGATGTAAGGACAACCGTCGCAGTAGTGTACAGTGTTGCAGGCCTGCAATGTTAATATATCTAGCGTATATGATGGACTCGTATAGCAACTTGCAGGAATAAATATGAAACAAAGAAATAAAGATACATGTTTATTTATTCCAAGATATACATGTACTTAGAATTGTGTTATATAATTAATGCAGAATATTGACATGAACTATCCCGTGAACTGCATGGTACACATCAACCCCTATTGTATAAAATGATACAAACCCTATTGTATAAAAATGATGCAATCCCCTGTATAAAAATATTGCAATCCCCTATTGTATAAAAATGACCCAATCCCCTATTGTATAAAAATATTGCAATCCCCTATTGTATAAAAATGACCCAATCCCCTATTGTATGAAAAAGTTGCAATCCCCTATTGTATAAAAATGACCCAATCCCCTATTGTATGAAAAAGTTGCAATCCCCATTGTATAAAAAGGATGCAAACCCATATTGTATTAAAATGTTTTAGTCATAGTACTGCAAGATGACCTTTTTTGCCCAGCCCATTTTGCATTTTATCACATATAATGAATGTTAAGTCTGTATGTACTATATATGTAAAATACCAAATAAAATATGATTAAACAATCAGGATTTTGACAATATATCTCAAGTATTATTCTCCCAACTTTAATGGATGACCTTTCAAGAACGCGTCATATATCAGAAGGCCATGCATATGTATAAAACATTACCTGGAGCTGCTCCAGAATACTTCAAATAGTCCTACTTCTACATCCTAAAATTCTCAGATCAACCTCAGAATATCAGTTTTACACACAACGACCAAACTGTGAATTATGTGGTAATGCATTTGCATTTTCATGATCACCTCTTTTGGAAATCATAGCCTCACTCAGTTCAAAATGCTCCAACTTTCCAACAGTTAGAAATTCTCTACTTAAGGTTGAACAATTAATAACAAATACAACCTAATCATGTATTTCTACAGTTATTACTTCGCATGATATTGTACACAGTCTTTATCACACATGTCTATTGCCATTGCTATATTTACTAGATTCTGTGAATTGCTGTCTATCTGCACATTGTTAGCTAGATTTATTATCATTAATTGTCTCATTCCCCTTTTCCACTCTACTAGCCAAATCCATATATCATCATATTACATTATATATTATATATATATTACATTACTACTAGCATATAATTCCATGTGCAGTTCTCGCGTATGGTCTTATCGCTTGATTGTAATTGATTTGTATATAGTTATGGGCCTGATGGTAGATTAACTTTTTTAATGAGTTCTCTAGTTAAATAAATTCTCTACTATTATTACTATTATACTATTAGATTCATAAATTACAGTTCTTGTATGTTTGTAAGTGCATGGCTGCACATAGCCTAGTTACCATTACAACTAGTTTCATTTTATGCCAGTGTCTGTATTGATATGTATTCTAGATTTTATATATGCTGTATATATCCTAATCGGTCGGTCACCTTGTGTTTAATGATATTTGAAGTACATTATAAATATTTTCATATTGTCATAAATGTTTTAAGGCAATTTATTCCAGATGATTATACAGCAATTCATTGCATACATATATGTAATAAAATGTATCAAATAAGAACATATGAATATTGATATTATATGGTTAATAGTTTGCTCCAGAAACTGTAAAATAGAAGGGGCCAATTAGGAATGTTGTTGAGTGAGGAATGACCCGAGTTTGAAGTTCTTATGAGTAGAAATATATCACGAAGGCATATACCGTTCGGCTTTCGTCAAAGAACGTCAAACTCGGGTTATTCTGCGATATACCACGGTAGATACTTATTAATTCTTAAATATAAGCATAATATCAACAGCAGTTGTATGACGGTTATGATAAGCTTGGTAAGTTTATATCACAAACGTCAATAGACAAGTTTTGTCTATGCGACAACATAATTACAAAACATTTTACACATGGTTAAAGTCACATGATTGGTGAACACGTGCACTGGTATAAGTTATTTATCAACAACAATGTACATACTATATACAAATAATCAGATATTCAACCTTGACTAAGATGATAAGATTCTACTGTTGAAATCCATATTCTTATAGAATGTTGCTGTAATCGCTTTTTAATTTAATTTATTCACGTCATAGTATCGTATTATTGTATTGGTGACATATAAGCCCATTGGGTCGGGTGTTGAATGTTTATTAGTGTTTTTCATATGCTTTTGTTAATATACACATTTCACAATAATAAATCGGTTACTCACTCACTCACTCACTCACTCACTCACTCACTCACTCACTCACACACTCACTCACACACTCACACACTCACTCACTCACTCTCACTCACTCACTCACTCACTCACTCACTCACTTACCTACTTACTTACTTACATGTGCATGCATACACCATACTATTAAATTACTTGTGTAACTAACACATACACATGGAATATGGAGAGTTATCTATGATATAATACATGTATTATAATTCATTACAACACGGCAATGCAGCAACACCATCTCTACACATAATTATTTACACCAATGTTCACCCGTCTTATCGCTTAGTTTGTTTTATCACCTGTTCGAATTGGAACGTATTTTCTGCTAATGACAGATATATATACTATATGTGCTTCTAATAATAACATATATGTACTATATATGTGCTTCTACTAATAACAGCTATGTTCACGTGACTATTATGTGCTTATAACTACTAATAACAGCTATGTACTATATATGTGCTTCTACTAATAACAGCTATGTTCACGTGACTATTATGTGCTTATAAATACTAATAACAGCTATGTACTATATATGTGCTTCTACTAATAACAGCTATGTTCACGTGACTATTATGTGCTTATAACTACTAATAACAGCTATATACTATATATGTGCTTCTACTAATAACAGCTATGTTCACGTGACTATTATGTGCTTATAAATACTAATAACAGCTATGTACTATATATGTGCTTCTACTAATAACAGCTATATACTATATGTGCTTCTACTAATAACAGCTATGTACTATATATTTGCTTCTACTAATAACAGCTATGTACTATATATGTGCTTCTACTAATAACAGCTATGTACTATATATGTGCTTCTACTAATAACAGCTATGTACTATATATGTGCTTATAACTACTAATAACAGCTATGTACTATATATGTGCTTCTACTAATAACAGCTATGTACTATATATGTGCTTCTACTAATAACAGCTATGTACTATATATGTGCTTATAACTACTAATAACAGCTATGTACTATATATGTGCTTATAACTACTAATAACAGCTATGTACTATATATGTGCTTCTACTAATAACAGCTATGTACTATATATGTGCTTATAACTACTAATAACAGCTATGTACTATATACGTGCTTCTACTAATAACAACTATATATTATATGTGTGCTTCTACTAATAACAGCTATATCCTATATATGTACTTCTACTAATAACAGCTATATACTATATGTGTTTTATCTGTTGTCTAACACATCTAACAAAGGATTTATAGACCTAACATCCATTAAACAACAGCTGGGTATGCTTGTCGGTAAGTCTGCCAGTATGGGGTACGCTGGGTAAATAATGATACATTGTTCGTGTTGGCCTTCTTTATGACTGTTGCTAAACGTCTACGAGGTAATCTGTGCCTCGGCTTATCGGACAGACACACCAGGTAATCCAGTGCAACTCACCCGGACTTCTTGTAACACATGCGATTACCTTTGGGATTAAAACAAATGTTTCCTTCTGAATTTGAATGCTCTATACAATAATTATTCGATAGCGATACTTATACAGCTATGCATAACGTATACGTATTATTATACAGCTATGCATAACGTATACGTATTATTATACAGCTATGCATAACGTATACGTATTATTATACAGCTTTGCATAACGTATACGTATTATTATACAGCTTTGCATAACGTATACGTATTATTATACAGCTATGCATAACGTATACGTATTATTATACAGCTATGCATAACGTATACGTATTATTATACAGCTATGCATAACGTATACGTATTAGTATACAGCTATGCATAACGTATACGTATTATTATACAGCTTTGCATAACGTATACGTATTATTATACAGCTTTGCATAACGTATACGTATTATTATACAGCTATGCATAACGTATACGTATTATTATACAGCTATGCATAACGTATACGTATTATTATACAGCTTTCGTTCACGTACGATTAGTTTATTTATTCGGCGCCTCTTGCACATCCTGGGTGAGACAATCGGCACCTCCTGCACATCCTGGGTGAGACACTCGGCACCTCCTGCACATCCTGGGTGAGATACTCGGCACCTCCTGCACATCCTGGGTGCGACACTCAATCGGCACCTCCTGCACATCCTGGGTGCGACACTCAATCGGCACCTCCTGCACATCCTGGGTGAGACACTCGGCACCTCCTGCACATCCTGGGTGAGACACTCGGCACCTCCTGCACATCCTGGGTGAGACACTCGGCACCTCCTGCACATCCTGGGTGAGATACTCGGCACCTCCTGCACATCCTGGGTGCGACACTCAATCGGCACCTCCTGCACATCCTGGGTGAGACAATCGGCACCTCCTGCACATCATGGGTGAGACACTCGGCACCTCCTGCACATCCTGGGTGAGACACTCGGCACCTCCTGCACATCCTGGGTGAGATACTCGGCACCTCCTGCACATCCTGGGTGCGACACTCAATCGGCACCTCCTGCACATCCTGGGTGCGACACTCAATCGGCACCTCCTGCACATCCTGGGTGAGACCATCGGCACCTCCTGCACATCCTGGGTGAGATACTCGGCACCTCCTGCACATCCTGGGTGCGACACTCAATCGGCACATCCTGGGTGCGACACTCAATCGGCACCTCCTGCACATCCTGGGTGAGACAATCGGCACCTCCTGCACATTCAGCGTGAGACGCTCAATCGGCACCTCCTGCACATCCTGGGTGCGACACTCAATCGGCACCTCCTGCACATCCTGGGTGCGACACTCAATCGGCACCTCCTGCACATCCAGCGTGAGACACTCAATCGGCACCTCCTGCACATCCTGGGTGCGACACTCAATCGGCACCTCCTGCACATCCTGGGTGCGACACTCAATCGGCACCTCCTGCACATCCTGGGTGCGACACTCAATCGGCACCTCCTGCACATCCTGGGTGAGACACTCAATCGGCACCTCCTGCACATCCTGGGTGCGACACTCAATCGGCACCTCCTGCACATCCTGGGTGAGACACTCAATCGGCACCTCCTGCACATCCTGGGTGAGACACTCAATCGGCACCTCCTGCACATCCTGGGTGCGACACTCGGTATCTCCTGCACATCCTGGGTGAGACACTCGGCACCTCCTGCACATCCAGCGTGAGACACTCGGCACCTCCTGCACATCCTGGGTGCGACACTCGGTATCTCCTGCACATCCTGGGTGAGACACTCGGCACCTCCTGCACATCCAGCGTGAGACACTCGGCACCTCCTGCACATCCTGGGTGCGACACTCGGTATCTCCTGCACATCCTGGGTGAGACACTCGGCACCTCCTGCACATCCTGGGTGCGACACTCGTATCTCCTGCACATCCTGGGTGAGACACTCGGCACCTCCTGCACATCCTGGGTGCGACACTCGGTATCTCCTGCACATCCTGGGTGAGACACTCGGCACCTCCTGCACATCCTGGGTGCGACACTCGGTATCTCCTGCACATCCTGGGTGCGACACTCGGTATCTCCTGCACATCCTGGGTGAGACACTCGGCACCTCCTGCACATTCTGGGTGAGACACTCGGCACCTCCTGCACATCCTGGGTGAGACACTCGGTATCTCCTGCACATCCTGGGTGAGACACTCGGTATCTCCTGCACATCCTGGGTGAGACACTCGGCACCTCCTGCACATCCTGGGTGAGACACTCGGCACCTCCTGCACATCCTGGGTGAGACACTCGGCACCTCCTGCACATCCTGGGTGAGACACTCGGCACCTCCTGCACATCCTGGGTGAGACACTCGGCACCTCCTGCACATCCTGGGTGAGATACTCGGCACCTCCTGCACATCCTGGGTGCGACACTCGGCACCTCCTGCACATCCTGGGTGAGACACTCGACACCTCCTGCACATCCTGGGTGCGACACTCGGCACCTCCTGCATAACCTGGTTGAGACACGCAGCATCTCCTACACAACCTGGGAGAGACACTCGCCCCCCCCCCCCTGCACAACCTGGGAGATATACTTTGATTGCATTTGGTTTGTATATATGGTGAGGACATAATAATGGTAGATTAACTTTTGTTAAATGTGTTTTCTACTATTATTAATAATATTATTACTATTATTAGTATTATTACACTCAGCAAGGTGTGCAGTTCATAGACACTGCTGATTAACACTACCTATTGCAATTATAAATATTATTTACTACCGACAACCAAGCAACATCCAATCAATGATATATGTGTACTACAGGCTTAGTTTTACCGCCCGCAATTACATTGTAAGAGGCTTCCATACACTTACAAATAATGCTTAATGAATCCTACAACAATGATATATGATAAAAAATAGAAACGGCAATTGAAGTTAAGTAGCTGTGTGTTATGTGTTAGACGTATAGAAGATGTGTCAGTGGGTGCATTAGCTAATACAATGTGCGAAACGAACATACCATGGTGAACAGCTTGAGTGTATAAGGCAACTCCGTAGCAGACATGTCACACTTTGATGCTTGTAGCCTAAGTTATGGTCGGGCTGAGTTATCAAATAACAGTACCCATCTAATTCACACGTTAACGAATATAGATGCGTGTTAGTACAGCGTGACTCCTGTACTGACTCTATACATTTTGGTGCTTGTAGCCTAATATATGGCCGGGCTGAGCATGCACATAACATATTCAAACATCAATGAATAAGAGATGTGAGACAGTATATAGTGACTCATGTACTGACCCTATACATTTTGGTGCTTGTAGCCTGTTAACTAAACATCTTAGTAGGCTCGCCCACATGGTTCGCCGGAGGCGAGGGTAAATATGCTCAATCATCATCATCGACATGTCACAGACGGATACGTAGTCCAGTGATTAACACGATGGGAATCCAGAGATCGCATGTTCGATCCCCCACCTGACCTTAATAAAATTAACAGTCTTTCAGATAGTACTCGTGTCGGTGCTTTACACTATGCACGTAAAATAACCAGAGGAGATTCTGGAATGGGTCTCTGTCTACATCATTGCACTATCCTCCAAAAATCTCAAATGACTAACCTCTTCAGGATGCGTCGCTCATATGTGCAACTGGTAGCGACGATAAATCATGTCAGACGATATAAATATGTGCATAGCCGATATTAGCATCGTTTCAATTCCGAATTGATTTCTTAAAATGAAGCTTAATATGTGGCTAGACATTTACCATATGCATACATGGAATGCCAATACATTTGCAAATACAGATCTATACGTATGTCTGCACTATAGATAGTGTCGTTTTCATGGCTGCAACTCAATCCATGGTGACATTTTATGTGTACCCGACGCTTCCTATGTCATTTACTTTTTCTTGCAGACAATTAAATCTGCGGAATTAGTTTTCGAGTCAACCCTCTACTAGAATGATATGATATATAGTTAGTATGCATGTTTGTACGAAGTTGCATTTTTTATGATATTTTGTACTTTCACGTTGTACCATGTTGGATTAATATTATTATACACTACAAGTAGTCGCTCATTTTGGTATTTACAGACGGATCTGTAATCCAGTGGTAACACGCTGGACTGGTAATCTATGGATCGCAGGTTCGTCTAAAATTAACAGTCTTTCAGATGGGACGTTAAACCGAGGTCTCGTGTCGGTGATTTACACCGTGCACGTAAAATAACCAGAGGAGACTCTGGAATGGGTTTCTACCTGTACCATGCACTATCCTCCAAAATATAAAATGACTATTCTCTTCAGGAGGCGTCGCTCATATGGGCAACCGGTAGCGAAGATAAATAAACGTAAAACACACAAATTGTTGTATCCGCTATGTTCTGACCTAGATACATACACATGTATTACGTTTCAGTATGAATTCAACTTCCCTATTAGGCATTCCACTGTGTGCATATGGTCCGTTTGCTATTACTGTTGAACTAAACACATGTAGGTCCCTATAGTACTATAATATGGACGGTGCAGACGAGCGGTTTGGTTTTATGATATATAAGATGTGTGGTATCTTAGGTGTGTTATTAACGACACTGTGTAATTGTCTGATGTCGGTATATCGCCCGTTTTAAATGGCACAGTTTGGTTTGCATGATATATGATATGTTGTTTATTATGACTGGAGCTCTACTGGATAACAGGCGTTCAATGATTTGGGGATAATGTTTTATTTATCGTAGCAAGATCAATTATTCAGAAACGCATGTGTTCATATCCTGTGTAAAATGATACCATAGGTGGGAGCAAGAACGAGATATTTCAAATGCTCTCTTGCAAAAAGCCGTTTAGAAATGATTTTATTTCTCCCAAGCCACTGCTTGTATTGTTGCAAATGATGATATATGGAAGTTGTGATAGCGCAGTGATCGCGCGTTCGCTTCATGTGCGTAAGGCACGGGGTTCCAGTCCACTGAAGCCGTTACTATTGTGCCCTTTGGCAATGCATTTAAATTCCACATGCCTCTTCTCTATCCCTCGTGGTGATGGTTTCCATCAGGAATGATGTCTCGAGAGTGACAATATAAGTTGTAAGAACTTGTTTCGCAATCGAGCTACAATAAATTTGTATAAACTAAATGATGATATAAAAACGTGATTGAAGACAGGCTTAAAGTGGAACATAGAGGTGGAACATAGAGGTGGAACATAGAGGTGGAACATAGAGGTGGAACATAGAGGTGGAACATAGAGGTGGAACATAGAGGTGGAACATAGAGGTGGAACATAGAGGTGGAACATAGAGGTGGAACATAGAGGTGGAACATAGAGGTGGAACATAGAGGTGGAACATAGAGGTGGAACATAGAGGTGGAACATAGAGGTGGAACATAGAGGTGGAACATAGAGGTGGAACATAGAGGTGGAACATAGAGGTGGAACATAGGGGTGGAACATAGAGGTGGAACATAGAGGTGGAACATAGAGGTGGAACATAGAGGTGGAACATAGAGGTGGAACATAGAGGTGGAACATAGAGGTGGAACATAGAGGTGGAACATAGAGGTGGAACATAGAGGTGGAACATAGAGGTTGCTGCAGACAATATCGGGTTTCTAGTGATATATTGCATGTCAGGATAATCCGGGAGAGTTGCTAAATCTCTCGCAAGATCATACCTTGGAGGTATTGCAGACAAGGACTGTTAGAAGGGTTATCTGGTAATCACATTAAGATGAAAGAGAGCTTCTTCGCTAGGTTTGGAGAGAAGCCAGGTAGGGATTAATGGAACATCTGAAAGGAACAAAATACAAACCTATACTGCCTGCCAAAACCTCTTTAATGTGACTCTAATTGTGAGTATTGTGGAAGTCGTGATAGCGCAGTGGTAGAGCGTTCGCTTCAGATGCGAATGGCCCGGAGTTCGAGCGCCGCTGGAGCCGTAACAATTATGCCTTTAGGAAAGGCATTTAAAATTCCACGTTGCCTCTTCTCTCTCCTTCGTGATGATGGATTCCATCCGGAATGATGTGTCGAGAGTGATTATTATAAGTTGTAATAACTTGTTTCGCAATCGAGCTAGAATAAATTTGTATAAACTAATTTGCATGTAATTATATAAAATGTTCTACAATATTACAATTAATATATAAATACTCAAATATATATGTGCATACAAATGAGTGCGCGTGCGCGTGCGCGTGCGCGTGCGCGATTGTTTGTTTTAATCACAATAATTATGCAACTTATGAATTTTATGTAAATCCTTATTTTGACTAGGATGTTTTGGTTTCTCTATATCTCCGTTTATTCGAAACAAAACCATAATAGCAAAGACGTGTGCGTAAATCTCTTTTAGCATGTTTTATTCAAATTACTGTCATAAAAGACGAGCCGCACGCATTCTGTGCAATGCTTCTTTCTGACCAGGAATGTCACTCTGAATATAAATATTCGCTTTGTCATGTTGAGGGTTTATCGAAGGTCGCATTTTCGTATATCTTGGTCGCATTATAGTCCGCGTATTAATACTTTCGCTCTTATTTATTGTCAACTATCACGAAAACCAAGCTAACCAATTAATGGGATCGTCACCCATTATCCTAAACGCATTTCTGTATTGCTGCTCTTCTGTATATGGCGAACAATGTTTTGTTGGACGGTGTATTAACGAGCAGCATGGTGTTCTCGGCAGACGCGAGACGTGATTCCCAGGGAGTGAACACTGTTTTACCTGTCTATAGCTGTCTGAAGTCTTGGAAATATTGATGCGAAATGACTAATAACCCGTGTTGATGAACACTCTACGTTAAATACACCGTAACAAGTGGTTTCGGTAAACAGACGTTTTGGAGAAGATTTGTTTGCCATTCTTGGCACCACTGTCGTATGTACTCTACCAGGTAGCACTTGTTGCGACATAACCCGCAATATAACTACACACCGTACTCGTGAATAGGTTAACAATGGAGTCATTTACGCGACTGTTTAACTAAATTAGTATTAGTGAAGTTAGAATTAGCTTGTCAAATTATTTCTACATATATATACTAGTATAGTTTTACACACGTATATTACAGACGTACTATACAACTAACGATGCCACCCTGAATGTTGAATCTATACATATATATAAATATGTAAACATGTGATTGATGCAGATGCTAGGATATTCAATGTGATGGGATTGGATTTGTCTTGCACTGCACTGACACTGCACGTAACAGAACCAGAGGAGATTCTGGAATGGGTCTCTGTCTGTATCATTGAACTATCCTCCAAAACTCTAAAATGACTAATCTCTTCAGGAGGCGTCGCTCATATGGGCAACCGGTAGCGACGATAAATAAACGTAAAACACACACAATCTGTTGATGTCTGTAATGGCGAAAATGATGTTTTAATAGGTTTACAAGCCTTCCGAATTATTGTTCATTATAGAGGGTCGTTTACGACTACTGTGAGATGTGGGAGAGAAAGATATTAACGAGTGTTATTTAACCCACCCACTGTTGGAGCATTAGGCTATCACAGTTGTATGTCTGCAGTCACCCTGTGTACATACATCTGAATGGATAGTATGCCAGATATGCTAAACACATAATTAGATCTATAATGTTACATTTTAGTATATAGTATGTCCGAAACAGAATATGCTTTAATAAATCACTATGGAAACTCAATATAATTACATTCCATGTTTGCATATAAAATGTGAATTCCAGGGACACATAATATACCAAAGCATATTTATTAAGGATTAAGCTCGGCTTTAAAAACTATGTTATTTATTGGTGAATTAAAGTTTAGACTTTATTTGTTTTACAACGATTACGATTACGAAACAAGTTTTAACAACTTATATTAATCACTCTCGTTGGCGCGGATGAAAGCGTAAAGGTGGTCATTCGTGTGGGAGGATAACGGAGATAACCCACCAGTCCGATCTGGCGACCAACGTACCATCTCAAATACTTCCCGGTCCGAGGATCGAACACGGATTGCATTTGTGAGAAACGAGTCCCCCATCGGTAAATACAACATGGTTTGGTGTTCTGACACGTAGGAATGAACCAGTTGTTAATTCTGGCGCTCAGAACGACACACCATGTATTATTCGACAACAAATAATGCAAATACAAACATTATTTCGATTCTAACCAATCTAAAAAAGTGGGGAAAGAGTTGGTGTTACTTTTTAAGAGAACGTAAATAATGTAACAAAAGTACAAAAGTGCTAGAAATGCTAAATGCTAGAAATGCTACTAGAAATGCTAAATGCTAGAAATGCTACTAGAAATGCTATTAGAAATGCTAAATGCTAGAAATGCTAAATGCTAGAAATGCTATTAGAAATGCTAGAAATGCTAAATGCTAGAAATGCTATTAGAAATGCTAAATGCTAGAAATGCTAAATGCTAGAAATGCTACTAGAAATGCTAGAAATGCTATTAGAAATGCTAAATGCTAGAAATGCTAAATGCTAGAAATGCTAAGTGCTAGAAATGCTAGAACTACTAGAAACATGACGCCATGATTGACGGCACTCGCTAAACATGGTTTTAGTGCATTATTTTAACACGGTAAATTCCTTCTTTGCGTATAAAGGCAACTGCCGAGTCCTGTTAGAATTAGGAACAGAGTAACGTAAACTGAGGAGAGAGTTCGAAACAACGCATGCACGAACTACATTTCCATGGAACGAAGTATTAAACAACGCATGCACGAACTATATTTCCATGGAACGAAGTATTAAATAATTTATTTAATCAAGCAGAGACTTAGTAAGATTCAGAGTACATGGAATTCGGTGCTTGTACGTTACTCTAATCAATCCCGACTTTCGAGTTTGGCGCGAACATATTGGGTTCGATTTCCTATAAAAATGTTTCTGTAAAACCACAGTAAAAAAGGCGACCAGGAGCGGTCTCACTGCTTGACCCACACACATAGTATATAGTGTTATCTGTTTACCTCCCTTACACAATTACAATACATCAGATATATTATAACAATGACATAATAGCATGTAACTCTGAAGATAAACTTCTTGGCAAAACAATAGACAATACACTTTATTGGCACTCTCAAATTGATAAAGTAGTTCCTTGTTATACTTATTGTCTCGTATCAAACCATTCAATTCTATACATGTGTATTTGCACAGGGTTTTTCACAGCTGGACTACTGCTGTGTCACTTGGGGGAACCGTAATGCATATTTAGAAGATACAATTGTTAGATTCCATAAACGAGCTGCAAGACTAATTCTTGGCAATGATTTGTATACTCCTTCTTCGGAACATTTCTCAACACTCGATTGACGGCACTCGCTAAACATGGTTTTATTACATTATTACGGAAGTCGTGATAGCGCAGTGGATGCGCGTTCGCTTCAGGTGCGAAAGGTCCGGAGTTCGAGCCCCACTGGAGCCGTTACGATTGTGCCCTTAGGCAAGGCATTTCAATTCCACGTTGCCTCTTCTCTCTCCCTCGTGGCGATGGATTCCATCAGAAATGAGGTCTCGAGAGTGATTTATATAAGTTGAAATAACTTGTTTCGCAATCGAGCTAAAATAAATTTGTATAAACTAACACTCGATTGGATGGCATTTCAAGAAAGGGTTAGCTATCAACTTATGCAGGATTTAGTCTTGGTGCTTGGCATTCCTTAGCTTTCAAAAAGCTGTCTCAATGTTTAAAACGTTGTCTCAATGTTTAAAACGTTCAATGGTCTGGCACCTGTCTATCTCCAGGAGTCCTTTAGATTTATTCTGATATTCGAATTCAAAACTTGCGACCATCCTCTCCAATCTCCAACTTTACCCTCCTAAGCCAAATATAAGTGAACTTTGTAATACCTCCCTTATCACATCAAAGCAACACATTCTGTTCCACACTTCAAAGCTGTATATATCAGGTGGTGCAAAGAACAGACTGTTAACCTAATAAACTGATACATTATAATTGTACATGTATATAAGTATTAGTTATTGCAGCTAATATCTCATTTCAAATACCAGTCATTGATCACTGTCTCATTGCTTCATTGTGCTATTTCTTGTTTTAATTTGTTGAGTGTCTCGTTGTAGATTAACTCACTTGTTCAAATGAACTATCTCGTTAAATAAAGTCTTTATTATTATTTTATTTATTATTATTTTATTTTTATTTTTTAAATTATTATTTCTTATTATTATTATTGTTATTATTATTAGTAGCAGTAGTAGTAGTAGTATACAAACAGTTTATAAACACAAACTATGCATTCAATCTAATGTATGCAAGAGGGCTAATCGTTCTGGCAAGGCAGCAGAGTGCTCTCTGTGTGGAAATTATCTCGTGTATGATATCGAACCGTATTATATTTCTGTGGAAATTATGCGCATGATATACCATTGACTTTTTGTCAGTGTGATGAGATATGTAAATCAGCCAAGATTGGTACATGTATTCATATTTCTTACATATTATATACCAGTATGCAAACATGATTTCAAATTCAAGGAATCAAAACGGTATGTTGCTTGGTCGCCCTATTATATACACAGTAGAGATACCATCTCTAGAAACAGTTCCATGCCAGCGGGTGGTTTCACCTGTTTGAAAACAACATGTACCTGGCAAATCTTTCCTTATCTAAGATATTATATAACTTTCAACATATTATCATATTGAGATTGATAAATGGGGGGATGCAGCGTGTTTGTGGACAATACTTATCTGTGTGCTTTGCTGGCACTATAGCAATTGGCTAGGAACATCATGCATAGTCTGGCTGCAGATTAGATAGTCATTTGTAGAGTTTTTCTGACTTATTTGTTTTATGTTTAACTTTTTTCCTACTGGATTGTCTATTTGCAAAGAGGAAATGAAAACAATTTTAATATAATTTAGAAACATGACAGGCTGTCCGATTAGCGCAGTGGTTAGCTCGCTCGCTTCTCACCAATGCAACCCGGGTTCGATCCTCGGACCGGGAAGTATGTGATATGGTAGCAATATAATCTAGTATATCTATTCATTCACATTAATTTTAGTTCATTGCGAAACAACAATATATTAATCGCTCTCGAGTCCTCATTCCTGGCGGAATCCATTGCCATGGGGAGAGCAGAGGCAGTGTGGATTGTATCATCTTTTACGAAGAACACCCCACCACTATGGTTATGGTTGGGCTCGGACACACAACCTCTCGGCTACAATGCGGACACCGTTTCCATTATCCATTACCCCCGGAGGCTGCACTAGTATACGTCGAGGAATTTTACGCAAGAATTAATATAAATCTTTGGGAAACATGTTACAGAACAGGCAATCAATACAATACTGGACTGTAAACTCTCACGCACATTGCATGCTTATAGTATATACGTAATTGCGCAAAGAAGTTCTTAATTGAATTGCATGCTATGTTGCAATATAGACTGTGTCTGTGTATTATATAATATGAAATATAAGACAGGTTCTATCACATATAATATCCAGTATATATCCAGCTTGGTATTGTCGACAAACCATAAGACTTATACGTATAGGATATAAGCCGAGAACGATCCAATATGTAAAATATTGGACTGTGTGAGGCGCTTAGCGCCAAAGATAGTACCAATAGTTTACATATTGGATCCGTTTGAGGCTTATTTCTTACTTAAAACACACACTTATAAATCAAACTCCTTCTAATTAAAATTGTTAATTTCGTACATATACGCTTAGTATTTAATATAATACTCTGGCCTTCTGACACCAATCCAATATTATTAATAATGGACTGCACGTACACAGGTATGACGTCACGACAGTGTTTTAATGATGTATACAATACATAGAGATGTGATTATCCTTTATTAAGAAACGCTTTCCTTCCGCACTGTATTCTAACATATGCAACTGAATAAAGGTTAACAACTTATATTAACCACTCTCGTTAGCGCGGGTGAAAGCGTATATGTGGTCATTCGTGTGTGGAGGGGGGGAACTGGAGTACCCGGAAAAAAGCCCACCTGTCCGATCTGGCGACCAACGTACCATCTCACATACTTTCCGGTCCGAGGATCGAACCCGTGTAGCATTGGCGAGAAGCGAGTGCGCTAATCGGACAGCCACATGCAGCTGAATACGCCCGTGTATCAGATTATGGATAACAATAAAACGTTTAATGAGAGGCATTGGCTTCCTCTGTTTTATCGTTGTTTCCTTTGCACCACATGCTATCTATTTTCATTAGTTTTCTTATCTTATTATTATTAAATTACTAAATCTCGACAGATATCCTACAGCATATCCAATGGATACTTTACTGTAGAAATTGATTATTAATCAATTAACATGCTTTCGATAAATCCCGCAACATAATTATGGTTAGGGAACACCAATAAAAACAAAGGTTTTCAACTAAAAGGGACCAATACATATGTCGGGATAAATCGGACTTCATCTGTCAAGGGAGGTAATCGAAAACCCAGTAATGTTTATCATTCGTCGCCGGCTAGAAACCCCGGCTAGAAACCCGGCGGCTATATTTGTTACGCTGTGGGAAATGGCATACGGTAGGAGCATCATTAAATCTGGCACATGTCAAAACAGTTCTGAAGATATAAACGAAGCATTTACATCACAATAGTAACGAAAAAAATAATTTCAGAGCGAATACCATTGGCTGCTTTGAACAAAACTGTATATTGTGCGTGAAAAAAAGATAAAATGTTGTTATATTATGAAAATATAACAATAGCTGATCCCTCGGACAATGCATTACAAACTGAAATTTCTAAATTGACCAGAGTTAAGATTAAATGGAAACATTTGTCTTAAATAATGAAACATTTACATATGTGTTCCGACATATGGCTAATTAATTATTTAATTAATTACGTAAATACAGAATTAGTTCGGTATATAATACAGGTAATGCAAAGCACTGCTTTATTTTAATACGTATAACACTGCAATATTACAATTAGAGATGCATTTATTGATTGGGGAAATACGTGTAATCTATGCTATCAACAGATTACACTAGTCTATTAAACAACTCATTCAAACACCAGCGGGGGTCCTGATTTCTACGTAAATGATGCGTATGCATGCTGCAGGTGCTTATTTACAGTGCACGTTATACACTATTGTTACACAAGTATTATAATAAAAAATATGGATTTACACAGACGGAGCATGGCTAATCTTCTCACAGAATTTCGGAAACATATAGGTGGATACAACCGCAGGGTATTCCATATATCCAACGTGAATGTCTTAGGAGACGAATTGATGTAAATAGGAAATGTATCCCAACTGAAATTCGGCGCCATCCGAACTTCATGACATGCTTAGTTAATAAATAGGGAATATTTTAAATCGGATACGTTTGTGGTTTATAGATACAAAAGCTTTTAAATGTAGACGGAATGCCGGCAGTATATGATATAAATCGTAGTTACATTCACTGTACTGTTTTGATTAAGTCATTCAATATAGTGCGGAATAGTCTTCTAGCGGCCCCAAAAAGGCCTTGCTTGGGCCCGTTTGTCCAGCTATAATCTACAAACAGTATACTGAAGGCCAACCAAATGTGTGCGAATTATACATATATATATGTACGTGGTTGTGTGTAGGCGTACAGTACAATAATAAAATTAAACTATACAATTCAACTTTCTCACAGAGAGTTGTTACTTAGCACAGTTGGCTGCTTAAAAGAGGTCACATGTATATTAAAACAACATATTGGGAATATGGAAACTGGTTGCTTAATACAGGTTGGCTGCTTAATAGAGGTGACCGCCAACACAGATTGTAACTGTATACGAATTACTGGTACTAATAAATCTAAGGACCTAGTTGCTTAGTTAAATCATATTTTACTGCATTTATAACATTGTAATACGCAACATTCAGCTACAATAGTTACACATACTAAGCTACATGGAATGAATGCATCATCACGTATCCGGGCCTTTGGGCGTAATCGTGTTGTCCAGTGATTTGTATCTTGCATTGTTTCATCATCCTTCGTTTTGTTGCATTTTCTCGTAAACAAAACTGTATGTATATAATCCTATTTTGCCACCATACGTACGCAGGTTCGTATTTACTTTAAGTAACCAGTATTGTTCATTGCGTCACATCAATTATTCGGCTTGACGTTACTATGGAGTTGTAATTTCTGTGCCATTTCAATGGAAGTCGTGATAGCGCGTTCGCGTCAGGTGCGAACGGTCCGGAGTTCCAGCCCAGCTGGAGCCGTTACGATAGTACCCTTAGACAAGGCATTTAAATTCCACGTTGCCTCTGCTCTCTCCCTCGTGGCGATGAATTATATCAGGAATGAGGTCTCGAGAGTAATTAATATAAGTTGTACGATCTTGTTTCGCAATCGAGCTAAAATAAATATGTATAAACTAAACGAATTGCATTGCTGCTTGGTCCAGTTCCAGAGTCATTAGTGGGACACTAGGCTCTGGTGAGATCCCATTTATTTGTTGTGACTTGGTCAGCCTAGCACAGTCACCTAACTATATGTGATACAATCAATGATCCAACTCATGTGGGCGCCGCATGATCAATTTGTTTATTTATTTCACATTAACTGCATACATAGCCTCATAAGTCGCTAAGAAATAAACGTACAATACTAAACGTGTTGCTTCATCTTCAAATGGAGAACGTATGACGCGCTTACCCGAGTGAAATGTACTTATTAAAACCGGGATCTGATATTAATCCGCTTGTATCAAAATCTCATTGTCCCCACCGGGATCGGTAACTTCAAAGACATGTCTTGCCACAGTGTTATATGCTTCCTATTTAATAAAATAAAGATTGGGTTGTTGTAATATATTTTGTAGGAAGTCAATATTATGGGGAGTATTTGTATATTCTGGTATATGGCTTTCGTACAGAATCCATTTATAGCTGTACAATATTGCATGCAACGAATTTGTTAAATTCTTGGAAAGTGGGTATCATACTATGTGATATACTGCAGAACTATGTGTTACTTGTAATACACCACAGTGTTACTGGTGTCCAGAACCATGCATCATACTGTGTGATACACCACAGTGTTGAACCATGCATCATACTGTGTAATACACCACCGTGTTGAACCATGCATCATACTGTGTGATACACCAGTGTTGAACCATGCATCATACTGTGTGATACACCAGTGTTGAACCATGCATCATACTGTGTGATACACCAGTGTTGAACCATGCATCATACTGTGTGATACACCAGTGTTGAACCATGCATCATACTGTGTGATACACCACAGTGTTGAACCATGCATCATACTGTGTGATACACTGGCGACGTACGCACGCATTGTTGGTGTTGTTGGGTTGGGGTTTAACAACGGCTCGCTAATACACAGTGCATGTCATGCGACATCAGACAGGACTGCCAAGAGTCTAGTTTCACGTCTCATTTACATAGACATCAGTAGGTACACACCTGATGGAATCGCAATAATGCCGACCCTGTTAGTTACTAGTTATCATGCAAGGGTGAACCGGTGTGCAGAATTCGAAATCAGTTAGATGTCAATGAAATGGAAGCCATCTGAGAACATATATATTAACAGCATTCATAATGACTTTGTAACTTGTACTATGTCCGGATCAAAGGGATGCACAATTATAATTAAGAAATGATCAAAAACCATATATACTTCTAAATAATAATAATGATAATTATAATAATGATACAACTTTATTTAGCGAGAGAACTCATTTAATAAAGTTAATCTACCATACGGCCATGAACATAATGTGCAAATCAAATGCAATCAAAAGATAGAACTATACGTGATAACTGCACATTGGAATTAAATAGTAATACACAAGCTAAAAAGTAGAGAAACTATATATAATGGAATATGCTGATATATGGAATTGGCTAGTATAGTAGAAAACGGGAATGAGACAATTAATGATTATAAATCTCTCTAACAATGTACAGATATGCCTTATAGCGGTACTTCAAAATATGTATATATCAACTTAAAGACAGAAATTCACAGAATCAAGTAATTAGTGCAATGGCAATACACATTTGTGATAAAGACTATGCACACTCTCGAATACTAGTAGACACATGTGATTAGTTTGTATTGTTATTAATTGTTCAACCATAAGCAGATACGTTTGAACTGTTGGATAGTTGGAGCAGTTTGAACTGTTGGATAGTTGGAGCAGTTTGAACTGTTGGATAGTTGGAGCAATTTGAACTGTTGGATAGTTGGAGCATTTTGAACTGTTGGATAGTTGGAGCAGTTTGAACTGTTGGATAGTTGGAGCAGTTTGAACTGTTGGATAGTTGGAGCAGTTTGAACTGTTGGATAGTTGGAGCAGTTTGAACTCTTGGATAGTTGGAGCAGTTTGAACTGTTGGATAGTTGGAGCAGTTTGAACTGTTGGATAGTTGGAGCAGTTTGAACTGTTGGATAGTTGGAGCAGTTTGAACTGTTGGATAGTTGGAGCAGTTTGAACTGTTGGATAGTTGGAGCATTTTGAACTGTTGGATAGTTGGAGCAGTTTGAACTGTTGGATAGTTGGAGCAGTTTGAACTGTTGGATAGTTGGAGCAGTTTGAACTGTTGGATAGTTGGAGCAGTTTGAACTGTTGGATAGTTGGAGCAGTTTGAACTGTTGGATAGTTGGAGCATTTTGAACTGTTGGATAGTTGGAGCATTTTGAACTGTTGTGAGTACCTGTGAGTACCTGTGAGTACATACTAAACATAATCTGAATATCGGCGAACATTTAATATAAAAGTTGCAACACTTGGATAAAGCCGCACAAGACGGATCTGTAGTCCAGTGGTAACACGCTGGACTGTGAATCCAGGGATCGCAGGTTCGATCCCCCTTCGTCTGACCCTAATACAAATAACAGTCTTTCAGATGAGACTTTAAACCGAGGTCTCGTGTCGATGCTATACACTGTACACGTAAAAGAACGAGAGGAGACTCTGGAATGGGTCTCTGTCTGTATCATTGCACTATCCTCCAACATCTAAAATGACAAATCTCTTCAGGAGGCGTCGTTCATATGGACAACCGGTTGCGACGATAAATAAACGTAAAACACACACAAAGCCGCACAATATAAAATGCCTTGCCTAACATTGAACGATAAATACCTTAAAATATTAGTAGATAGATGACTAAATGTTTACGATCTGTTTCTTAATGATGGGTCTGGTACACTAAAATATTTCTAATGAACTTACTGTGGGCCGACACAAAGGATCACTACTTCTATTATATGTCTTTTGATGTTGGTGTGCTTAAAGTTCATTGTATACAGATATTCTGATACCTCGTCCATTTGATCCAACCGTACGAACACCATTTGTCTGATCTCCTTTCGCTCTAATCAAAGTGTTTGGGTACATTAACAAATGGAACTACAATATGTGAAGCTACACCAACATTCAGGTACTAAATTTCTTTTCAATTTAAGCATCATTTAGCAAATATTTAATATTGACATTTAGACACCGTTACAAGCGTTTTTCTTGATTTTATTTGTCTAACTGTCCTAATCAGTAATAAACTCGTAACTATATTAACGTGACTTTTGCACAACTATTTCAACGCTATGTCCAAGTCAACGTCGACGCGATTTGTACACAACTATTCTAACGCTATATCAAGTCAACGTCGACTCTATGTGTACACAGCTATTTCAACGCTATGTCCAAGTCAACGTCGACGCGATTTATACACAGCTATTTCAACGCTATGTCCAAGTCAACATCGACGCTATTTGTATACAACTATACCAACGTTATGTCAACGTCAACACTATTTATATACAACTATATCAACGCTATATCCACGTAAACGTCGACGCTATTTGTATACAACTATATCAACGCTATGTCCACGTCAACGTCGACGCGATTTGTATACAAATACATTAAAGCAAAACCACGTATCCATTAAATGCATATATCATAAGTATAGGACCACATGAACACTCGAACAAACATTCTATCATTCATAATGTTCAGACGTAGTTGCTTTGTAACTGACATTACTGGTAAATATATATACTCATACGAAAACGAAAGTGTGCACTTTAAAATTATATACATGTATCTATATTCGCACGTGAAACAATGTTCTGATAATTATCAAATTTCAATCAAAAGTAAAACATCGTGTAGCCAATACATTTTTGCACATTTTGTTACCAAATATGCCTATTTATTGCTTCTATATATACAAGTAGAAAATTGTCCCTCTAACCAAGTGCACACTTTATTTTTCGTGTGAGTATATATTATTTCATTAATCCTCTAACAATGGCAGAGAAGCACATATACATAACATATACATTTACATACACTTTGTGGCAATACAACCCACTGGGTGCGTTAGTTGCATTCTTTACTCCATGCTACTAAAGTACGTTATGCAAATTGTGCACGCTATACTAGAGGACATAGAAAACGCACACCTACATTATATGATTATTATTACATGAAAACGAAATACGAAGGATTCCATCTTTATCACATCTTTATTACAAAACACAAACTGAACAACTAAAAATATTCCAAAATGTTTAAAACTATGTATTTATATAGTTATTGTTTTTCATGTAAAAACACACTTATCCGAAGTGTGCGTTTTCTATGTCCTCTAGTATATGTGTAACACTATAGTATATTATATGTAACATTTATCTATATATCATGCATATGACTTGCTATATATCTTAGGTAAAAGATAGGCGGGAAAATTGTATACAAGGTTAATATTACGTGAAACGATTCATACAATAACATACTTTTCGTAGTCAGTTGGTGTGACGCATAAAACAGCTTCACAATTGTGAAAATAAAGAGAAGTTATTGTTAAAGAGCTTTCATATATAATAATGTGTGTCAATCCATTGTCCTCGTAACATTCAAGACGTACTTTATAGTTAACACAGTGGCTTCACTAGGATATATGGTATATTATAAATCTCTCAAACATCTGTAAAACTTAAGATGTTTACCAATGTGTTGGAATTATTTATCAATGTTTGGAACAATGTGAATCTATGGAATATGGAATATGTGACATTAACACGTACATTTTGAAATGGAGCATTTTATTATAATAAACTATGTTTTTTCAGAAAACATATTTACCAGCGTATGGTGTTGCTTTAAGTAATATTAGAGATTGTCAACTCATGATGAAAATGTAAAGGGCAAAACATGGGTGATTGTATAAAATATGTGTATTTATTAAATACTACAACTGCATTGTACATGCATGTTCTCACTAACAAGACTTCATCACATCAAAGTCAAAGGTGCCGATAAAGCGGTCAAGTAAACTATGTCTGTCTTATGATTTCCTTAATGTATCTGTGAAACGAAACAATTCACATATTTATGTTTTTCACACAAAAAATGTAATGTTTATTTAAGAAAAATGGCACGCTATTACCGAAGCGGCAATGCCTTCAACGAGAGACATTGCTGGATTTGCTATTATCTCCCTTGCCAGATAAAGTCTGATTTATCCCAAAATGTAAATTGTCCTTATTATTATTATTATTATTATTATTATTATTATATACCAAACTTATATAGCGCTCTTTTCATTTAAAAATAAAACGTTCAAAAGCGCTTTACAGCGTAAAATATCACAACTATTGATAAAAACGTCCACATACAATGAGATAAAACAAGACAAAATTAGCAAACACATTTACAATGGATTCTAAATATGCTATAAAATATTAGGATCTAAAATTATAACAATTAAAATATAGGTAATAATTAAATAAAATGTGTTCATTTATTTGGAATCCTTTGTTGTTACTGTTGTCCACTAACCAGATGTTGCGGTATGATAAATGTGATATTATCAAAATAGTGTGTTAATTAACTGATAACATTGTTTTTACAAATAAGTACCCATTGCATATACTGTAGGATATCTGTCGAGATATAGTAATTTAATAATTATAAGAAGCTAAAGTTGATCACAAGTGCTAGCATATTGTGCAAAGGAAACAACGATAAAAACAGAGGAAACACTTAATAGGACCTATCTACTTTACGGCAGCATTCAGGGGCAGTAACTGACATATGTCTCGCATTATATTTAAATTTTGTTTAATCATATGCTATTGCAAATCAATAGTTAATGTTATGCACAGAACGATACAATACATAGTATGAAAATGTAAATGGTTTGGGCCACAGGTTTTGACAACATTAGATAACCACCCGCACCATATTTATATCAAATTTCTTTAAAATCTTTCTCTGATTTGTTTCGTTGTCTCCAAATAAAGATCTATGCAAATTAATTTATTAATGCATATAAATAAGTTTATGACAAAGAACATAAGCAGTCGTATGCATAATAATAAGCATTCGTAAGCTGGAACATTTTCGCCAGTAAGCTGTAACGGATTTTTATCAGCCAGTTTCGTTTTCGATTAAAATCGAAACAAAGCAAAATACTATTGATGGGGCATGAATGAAATAACGTCATCAGCGTTCTGCATTGTATGTATACTCGTTCACAAAACACACATTATTGCGGTTTACAAAACGTAACCATAATGTCTCAAATTGTGAATGGCTTATAGCATATTTGTATTAAGCGTTAGTCACATTTTACGGTTAAATAACCATGTCATCATAAACGTAATCAAATGGGTGGTTCGTCTATTATTCAATGATTAATGATGCATCATCTCTACATGTCAAATATGTATAGGATATAAGCCGAAAACGATCAAATATGTAAAATATTGGACTGTGTGAGGCGCGTAGCGTTACTTAAACCACACACTTATATAACAAGATCCTACTAATTAAAATTGTTAATTTCCTGCATGTACGCTTAGTATTTAATATAATACTCTGGCCTTTTGACAGCAGTCCAATATTATTAATAATGGACTGCAAGTACAAAGGTATATGACGTCACGACAGTGTTTTAAACATAGTTAATGAGCGCATGCATAGTATACTATCTATACAATACTAATACAAGGAATTTATGGAATGCTTTAAAATGCAGATCGATTCATTTAATCCGGTGACAAATCGTAGAGATCAATCTAACATTGCGCAAATCAATCCGTAATATAAGCCGTACGGAATTACTGTGGAGGGAAGACCGCATTGAAGACGGTCCAGTCAATATCTGCTCATACTCATGGTGGTTAAACAGTGAGTTGTCAATTCACTGATTGTATATGTTTGTATACGACATG
Organism: Archivesica marissinica; assembly: GCA_014843695.1. Classification (NCBI taxonomy): domain Eukaryota; kingdom Metazoa; phylum Mollusca; class Bivalvia; order Venerida; family Vesicomyidae; genus Archivesica; species Archivesica marissinica. Next base: position 51,925,384 of record CM026390.1, read on the forward strand.
TAAAACATAATCACACTGTTAGGAACATGTGTACCTAGTTGTATATATACCTACACATGTTATCGTAAACATCAATCACACTGTTAGGAACATGTGTACCTAGTTGTATATATACCTACACATGTTATCGTAAACACCAATCACACTGTTAGGAACATGTGTACCTAGTTGTATATATACCTACACATGTTATCGTAAACATCAATCACACTGTTAGGAACATGTGTACCTAGTTGTATATATACCTACACATGTTATCGTAAACATCAATCACACTGTTAGGAACATGTGTACCTAGTTGTATATATACCTACACATGTTATCGTAAACATCAATCACACTGTTAGGAACATGTGTACCTAGTTGTATATATACCTACACATGTTATCGTAAACATCAATCACACTGTTAGGAACATGTGTACCTAGTTGTATATATACCTACACATGTTATCGTAAACATCAATCACACTGTTAGGAACATGTGTACCTAGTTGTATATATACCTACACATGTTATCGTAAACATCAATCACACTGTTAGGAATTGTGTACCTAGTTGTATATATACCTACACATGTTATCGTAAACATCAATCACACTGTTAGGAACATGTGTACCTAGTTGTATATATACCTACACATGTTATCGTAAACATCAATCACACTGTTAGGAACATGTGTACCTAGTTGTATATATACCTACACATGTTATCGTAAACATCAATCGCAAAATAAACATTATAATAATCGCAGATCAAAGAATTGACTTCAGGTAACAAACTCGTGTTTTCCTTTGTTACAATGTTTAATTAGTTTGTTGTCAAGGCAAACCATTGTCACCAAAACAAGGAACCACTACACTATATATACACTACCGCGACCACAGCGTTTGCCATAATACTATTAGGCTAGTATAAATAAGCATTCAAACATACAAGGATATGCAGGAGACACCATACACACCACACCATGCCACGCCACACCACACCACACCACATCACACCACACCACACCACCACACCACACCACACCACACCACATCACACCACACCACACCACACCACATCACACCACACCACATCACATCACACCACACCACACCACCACACCACACCACACACACACGCACACACGCACACGTACGCACACGTACACACACCACACCACCCCACCACACACACCACACCACACCACACACACACATACACACACGCACACGCACACATACACCACCACACGCACACGCACACATACACCACAACACCACAACACACAAACATACACACATGCACACCACATACCACACACACCATGCACACCACACACACCAAACCACACCAAACCACACCAATCCACACAACACACACACCACACATACACACACACACATATATACACACACACATACACACACACACGCTATCTCTTTCTCTCTCCCTCCTCCATCTCCCTCCCCTTCTCTCTCTCCCCTTCTCTCTCCCCCTCCCTCTCCCACCCTCTGTCTCCCTATCCCTCCCCTTCTCTCTCTCTAATCAATTGTTACAATGACTAGATACAGTGGAGGAAGTGACATTCTGATGTATATTATCAAAAACGCAACTAAGCATATGTTACCAGAAAAGAAGGGACTTGTAGTTTTGTCACCTACTCGGTTCCTTTATGCATTGCGCAATTCATGTAATTTTTAATTCGGCGATTAAACTATTTCATTGCCGTTGACAAATGGATTAGAGCCACCACATTCCACTATGGAACATAAGCATGCCACTAATCATGTATATATGTACTTCTTAGATGGGTAATCACCGAGTGGTTGCGAAAACTGGTGACATTACATTTTTATGGATTTTTTACTTTTATTGATCATATTAATGTCATGCTTATTTATGTACATCAGATAATCATTAAAATATGATATTGTCATACAATGGTTATTTGTTTGAAACTATGTAGAACATTCTCCACTCCTCATTAGATTGTTGCGTGTGGACAGTTGCCATCTATATGTAAATAAGTATTGGTAATAATTGACTAATTGTTATAATTGCCGAGGATCAGTATAATACTGGAACGCAGTCTGTGCGCACCATATACGAGCTGTCATATACAGACTCTCGGCAACTACGTTTCTGTAAATATTTGGGTGCTGTTGGACACTTGGTGCTTAGGGGGTAGGAGGAATCCGGTGCAGATATTGAATGGAACGTAAATACCATTTCTTAATCTTCGATCAGATTTACCAATCGTGATTTTGCTGTATTGACTGTTGTTGACTTGGATATGTGAAGCTGTAGTTGATTAGGAACAGAATGCGGGTGTGCTATGACGACGTTGGTGACGATGACGATGTTGGTGACGATGACGACGTTGGTGACGACGTTGGTGACGATGACGACGTTGGTGACGATGACGACGTTGGTGAGGATGATGACGTTTACGACATTGATGACGACGTTGTTGATAACGATGACAACGTTGATGACGATGACGACGTTGGTGACGGTGATAACGACGACGACATTGATGACGATGACGACGTTGGTGACGGTGATAACGATGACAACATTGATGACGATGACGACGTTGTTGATGACGATGACTATATTGATGACGATTTATTGAAAAACTTAATTAGTTGGTATATATTGACATCATGTTATGAAATATACAGTATACAGTGTTTTCTTTTCAGTAAAACTTCCAGTATTCGACACAAAAAAGAGAATGAAAGACTCAAGAATTAAAATAGGAGGAAAGTTAGAATTGAACTGCAGATTAAAAAGAAAACCTTTACCAAATGCTGTATTCACGTGGCTGAAGAACGGAAAGGATATTAATACTTTATCGATTAGAGGGCTTAGAATAAAAACAACCAAGTAAGTATATGCTTTATTCATTTCTAATATAATGCGGAGAGAGAAGAGGCAACGTGGAATTTAAATGCCATGCCTAAGGGTACAATCGTAACGACTCCAGCGGGGCTCCAGCGGGGCTCCAGCGGGGCTCGAACTCCGGGTCTTTCGCACATGAAGCGAACGCACAACCACTGAGCTATCATACGCATACTTCCAATACATGAATTATCTCGTGTACATATAACTATACTAGAGGACATTGAAAGCGCACACTTCTGATAAGCGTGTTTTTACATGAAAAACAATAACTATATAAATACATGGTTTTAAACATTTTGGAATATTTTTAGTTGTTCAGTTTGTGTTTTGTAATAAAGATGTGATATATCTTTCAAATTGATGGAATCCTTCGTATTTCGTTTTCATGTAATAATAATCATATAATGTAGGTGTGCGTTTTCAATGTCATTAGGTATATAATGTAGGTGTGCGTTTTCTATGTCCTCTAGTATATAATGTAGGTGCGCGTTTTCTATGTCCTCTAGTATATAATGTAGGTGTGCGTTGTCTATGTCCTCTAGTATATAATGTAGGTGTCTTGTCTAGTCCTCTAGTTATAGGTGTGCGTTTTCTATGTCCTCTAGTATATAATGTAGGTGCGCGTTTTCTATGTCCTCTAGTATATAATGTAGGTGTGCGTTGTCTATGTCCTCTAGTATATAATGTAGGTGTGCGTTGTCTATGTCCTTAGTATATAATGTAGCGTGCGTTTTCTATGTCCTCTAGTATATAATGTAGGTGTGCGTTGTCTATGTCCTCTAGTATATAATGTAGGTGTGCGTTGTCTATGTCCTCTATTATATAATGTAAGTGTGCGTTGTCTATGTCCTCTAGTATATAATGTATGTGGCGTTTTCTATGTCCTCTAGTATATAATGTAGGTGTGCGTTTTCTATGTCCTCTAGTATATAATGTAGGTGCGCGTTTTCTATGTCCTCTAGTAAATAATGTAGGTGTGCGTTTTCTATGTCCTCTAGTATATAATGTAGGTGTGCGTTTTCTATGTCCTCTAGTATATAATGTAGGTGTGCGTTGTCTATGTCCTCTAGTATATAATGTAGGCGTGCGTTTTCTATGTCCTCTAGTATATAATGTAGGTGTGCGTTGTCTATGTCCTCTAGTATATAATGTAGGTGTGCGTTGTCTATGTCCTCTATTATATAATGTAAGTGTACGTTGTCTATGTCCTCTAGTATATAATGTATGTGCGCGTTTTCTATGTCCTCTAGTATATAATGTAGGTGTGCGTTTTCTATGTCCTCTAGTATATAATGTAGGTGCGCGTTTTATGTCCTCTAGTAAATAATGTAGGTGTGCGTTTTCTATGTCTTCTAGTATATAATGTAGGTGTGCGTTTTCTATGTCCTCTAGTATATAATGTAGGTGTACGTTTTCTATGTCCTCTAGTATATAATGTATGTGTGCGTTTTCTATGTCCTCTAGTATATAATTGTAGTTGTTGATTGCAATGAAGTTATTTCTATTATTTCTGCGGAGAAAACCGAACAACAAAAGTAATATCCTAGTCAAAAACGATTATATAATTCCACGTACGTTCACCTCCCTCGTGACGATGGATTACATCAGTAATGGGGTATCGAGAGTGATTAATATAAGTTGTAGAACGTATTTCGCAATCGAGCTCAAATAACTGTATCAACTAAGTACTTTCAAAATGTCTTAGTTGGGATGTTTTATTGTACCGCTTGAATAATACATGTACGGGTAGGTAGTGATGTAGTATTTATATCATCTTGAATGTTTCTTATATGTGCATTGTTAAACCTGTTCGTATATCGTGTAGCAATATGTTAAGCCTAACTTGTTGTTCAATTGTATAGTTTTTAGCTACATTTTTACATCATATTTCTGTTGCATGTCATCGTATTTTAGAATGGTATAATGTCAACTGCTTCTATTGGTAAGGTGTTGAATTGTAGTAACCTTCAAACACATGTATGCATTCTACTACACTTGAGTAGAACACTTGTCACCACTATATTAAATGGCAAGTGTAGTGTGTATAGTGAGCTATTACAGTTTGACGATATTAGATTACTTATACCAGTTAGCTCGCCATGAAACGATTAATGTGTGGGTTCTATTATTTGAAAGAGGCAATAGAATCAGAACTAGAGAATAGCGATTAACCGCACGCACACCCCGCGTGCGCTTGTAGTCGACACCTGTTTGTAGATTGGATAACTCATAAAATGTTGTAGATGGATTTTAATGAAACTTTGTGAAAATATCGAAGGTTGTTCTAGAAAGAAGTGATTATAGGAGAAATCGGTCAGGGCACGTGACCAAGAGTGGGCGGCGAACTGTCCACTCCAGTTGATTACTAATAGTAAATAAGACACTTCGCTGACCACCATCGATGTCTCAATAATCGTACCACTTTCCTCCTACACAAACACTTTTTATATCCACAAAGTTTCTTCAAAATCCATCAACACTATTATATGGGTTATAGTGTCCACAGATATTTCAATGTACTTGTAAATGAGGTTTGAAAGCAAAATGTTCTTTCCTGTTTGACGTCACATAACATGTCGTCGGCCTAATATCAAAACCTCGTATAGCCAGTTTTCTATATTTTACAGGAGAGACATTTTTGTTTCTCATTGTTTCAAATTTTGTTGGAATATTTCTATATTTCGAATGTACCATTAAGATGTCATAACAAATTGCTTAGCAACCTGATTTTTGCATTTGTAAAAAAAATAGATGAGTAATCTCGTATACGATCGTTTGACACCAGTTTTATATTTTTAATACATATACGTCTGTTTGTATAGTGGTACTCAATAATGCAAAATACCATTATTCTGTATGAATAGATTGTATTTATATCAAAATATTGACATTGTAGCAAGCAAGTGTAAACCATATTCTTCATAGGAAATAATCACGTATTGCTTTGGTGCGCCGTAGATCCCAACTCAACAGCAGCGATGGTGTGGCTACTTTTAATCGTATCTACTTATTGTGTGTGTGTGCAACACCGATCATTTAAATCTCATTACATACTTCCCGTTCCGTGGTAACAACCATACCGAACCTATTTACGCCGTCTTTTTGTAAAAGTGTGTTCAACTTGAATCAATTATGAATGCATTGCCTTTTAACTGCTGAACACTCGCCAAGTTTGAATGATGAATTTAGCGTGTATTGTTATATTAACAGCTTATTTAATGGCCTACCACTCGCAATCCAGCAGTAACATTTCTTCGTTTGCGTCGTGTTTAAAGATACTGTTCATTCGAACTTTGAACTCAGTCGTTTGTCATTTACATTCCATTTCCGCAATCGCTTTGTCTTGCATTTTATTTCTGCGAAATGTTAATCAGAACAGTGCGTAGTTAACATGTGTCGGCTGAGGCAACCAGGTATGTTCATTTGTAAACAAGCTTCCGGTTGTACCTGCAGCATTTTACTTTCATTTGATCCTATTTTGTTCAAACTTGGTACCTGTAGCTATTTATATTATGATAAATACTATATATACCAGTACATAACCATAGTATACATAACAACAACAGATAAACAAGTATAATAATCTTTATAACTTGGTGTATCGCTTGGATCAGCACTTGGACAACCGATGAACGCACAGTCAAACAATACAGGATTACATATTATGTATCTTTCATCAACTAATGATAATTCACCAAAATTAATGAATGGCTACTTTGCCGCACATATGCACGAAAACTTCGTGCAATACAACGCCACCTGGCGTTTACTTCATATTGAACAAAGGAAATTAAGTTATATAGTTATTATTTTCAAATCAGTTATGTGTGGGTACGCCATAATACATTGAAGAACACCTAAACACCATAGCAATTCCAGTTATTGTCCAACCTAGGATGTACGATATACTTAAACTAGATTGTATTCGGTCATGTCACTAGGTCAAGTCAGAGTAGTGTAAGCACAGGCTATAACCGTTTGTTCATCGGGTTTTATTTAAGCTTGGTCACATGAGACATTTTGATGCACATTTTGATCCTTCAAAGAAACATAGAAGAAGAAGTTGAAGAAGAATGCTTTATTAAGACTTAAACTTTACAGTTATACATACCAAGCAGGCCATCACGAACATCACTGTAGCATGCTTATTGCTTGTCGGATTATGTTCAATGTTGGTACCCACAGTATGAGGAACGTTTGTTAGCCAACGTGTTGCAGACATGTGGAGGTCCTATGGAGGATTGGTTCAGAATTTAATTAAGGCACCCTCTATAAATAAAGAAATATATCTCTATTAGGGAATTATGTCAAATAACAGGTGAGCACTCGACTACGGCGTTAATAGTTGAATAATGTGAGCAACACAGGGCACGGCAATTATCTATAACTGTTTTCAGTTGGTTAGTGAACAAGTATTCTGTATCTCTGTTGGCAAGCTTAAAATACATGTACGCAAGCATGTTTCGCGGGTCAAAGTGTGTCTTTCATGTAGTTGCCAATGGGTTTCCATATGCGCAACTTAACTGATATGTGTTCGCCTACGATTCATATATTCCATTACACGCGTCTCGTAACCTCAACCGCATTGTTTCATTGTCCATATAGATTTACACACGTATCTATACCAACTCAGATATTCAGAAACTTCAGAAACAAATATCTAGCATCTATCTAGGCTCATATTAACATAATACAGTAGAGATAGTTCGTATGTACAACATCAGTGACGTAGTTCCTATAAGACACTGAACATTTAAATAGAATAAAATAAAAATGCAATAAAAAGTGGAGTAGGTATTGGCTTGTCTGTATAGTATAGAATCTAAACAAGCGGTGATATATCTCACGACGAAATCATATATTTGGTATTGACTGTGATATTTCATCCCTGTGTATAGCAATTTTAGACTCAATGTGGTATCATTTTGAAAAATACATCGACAGTTGAACGTCTAAAACGTACATTTTATTGAGATGGAGTCCACCATCGACGTTTGTTCTAGGATTCATAAGGTTCATAGGGGATCATACCTCCACACCGCACCACCTACCATTAGTGCTCAATGTATTAGTCGGGTCTACACATTCAAAAAAGGCTAGCTAGGCCCCCAATCAGTCATTTAATTTACCCTACCCTAAAGCAGAACAGAAACAACTTCATTCGAAATTCGTATTGGTTTAAATATTGCAAAAGGGAGAACTTTGTTAATTATGCTATTTTCGTTTTCAGAAAAAGTTCTCGTCTTACCATTAGAAAGACTCAACCTGGCGACAAAGGAACGTACATGTGCATAGCAAGGAATGTTGGCGGGGACATCAGGCAAGAAGCTGTGATAGACGTTGTTGGAGGTGAATGCCATAGTCCAGCTATCTTAATCATATGCACGCTAGCTGCTGATAAAATCACTTTTACAAACAGCATTGAGCCAGATCAAACGGCACATAACGTGCCGTCTGATCAGGCTCTATGCTGTTTGCCATTCGGATAGTGGAGCTAAAGCATTTGGCTGAAAAGCAAACAACATAGATCCTGATCAGACGCGGCGTTACGCCGCGGCTGATCTGGATCTATGTTGTTTGCAAATGGGATTTCGTTAATAATGAGTCCGATAAGCTTTGTTTCCGATAAAAGCATTTTGTTAAAATTCTAATGATGCAGCACTTAATACTCAGTCTTACTGGTGTTTTTATTCTCTGCAGATAGGGCTTGTCCAATAGTAGTGTTCGCTCAGAAAATCAAAATATTAGTCATAAATGCGCATGCGCAGCTCCTATCATTCGCATCGACATCCTTCCTATATTTCCACGACAATAAGGAAACAGTAGAACATGTTCCAAAATGTACCCACAATACTTATTGAGGCTTGGAGGTCAAAATAGTAGTGCAATTGATATGCAGGTAGTCTTTATTCGAGGTGGTCTTTATTCGTGGGTGGTCATTAGTCGGGGTAGACTTTATTCGGGGTTGGTGTGTAGTCGGGTTAGTCTTTATTCGGGGTGATATTTATTCGGGGTAGACTTTATTCGGAGGTGGTCTTTAGTCGGGGTAGTCTTTATTCGGGGGTGACCTTTATTCGGGGTGGTCTTTATTCGTGGTAGACTTTATTCGGGGTGGTCTTTAGTCGGGGTAGTCTTTATTCCGGGTATACTTTATTCGGCGTAGACTTTATTCGGGGTAGACTTTATTCGGGGTGGTCTTTAGTCGGGTTAGTCTTTATTCAGGGGTGGTCTTTATTCAGGGTAGTCTTTATTCGGGGTAGTCTTTATTCGGGAGTAGTCTTTATTCGGGGTAGTCTTTATTCGATGTGGTCTTTATTCGGGGTAGTTTTTATTCGATGTGGTCTTTATTCGATGTGGTCTTCAGATGGTCTTTATTCGGGTGGTTTTTATTTTGAGGTTGTCTTTATTTGGGTGGTCTTTATTCGGGTGTTCGTTTTCCGAAATGGTCTTTATTCTGAGGTGATTATTCGGATATGCTCTTTAGCACAGGTTACTGTATATCCAAAGTCGATTCCAATGATATGAACTCTATGTTCTATAATATGCACATCTTTATGTACTACAGATTCCACATCTCGACCGAACGCGGATATTCCAGAAATGAGGAATAAAAATCAAACATTTGGAGGAACTTTAAGATTGACCTGTAAAACTAATTCAAAAACAAATCCAGAAACCAAATTCACATGGATGAAAGATGGCCATGAAATTATTAGTGGTGATAAAGATGGATTAACTATCAATTCAAGAGGGTAAGTCATTAGTCAGTTACTATTACTGTTATTATTACATGCCTTTGAGCAATATATAGGCAACCTAAAGTACATGCCACAAACCAGAGCATATACTGCTATTAAACCTGAACATATACTGCTAGCAAACCTGAGCATATACTGCTAGCAAACCTGAACATATACTGATAGCAAACCTGAACATATACTGCTAGCAAACCTGAACATATACTGCTAGCAAACCTGAGCATATACTGCTAGCAAACCTGAACATATACTGCTAGCAAACCTGAGCATATACTGCTAGCAAACCTGAGCATATACTGCTAGCAAACCTGAGCATATACTGCTAGCAAACCTGAGCATATACTGCTAGCAAACCTGAGCATATACTGCTAGCAAACCTGAACATATACTGCTAGCAAACATGAGCATATACTGCTAGCAAACCTGAACATATACTGCTAGCAAACCTGAGCATATACTGCTAGCAAACCTGAACATATACTGCTAGCAAACCTGAGCATATACTGCTAGCAAACCTGAACATATACTGCTAGCAAACCTGAGCATATACTGCTATTAAACCTGAACATATACTGCTATCAAATCTGAACATATACTGCTAGCAAACCTGAGCATATACTGCTATTAAACCTGAACATATACTGCTATCAAATCTGAACATATACTGCTAGCAAACCTGAACATATACTGCTATCAAATCTGAACATATACTGTAATCAAACCAGAGCATATACTTCTAATAAACCTGAACATATACTGCTAGCAAACTTGAGCATATACTGCTAGCAAACCTGAGCATATACTGCTAGCAAACCTGAACATATACTGCTAGCAATCCATCCTGGACATATACTGTTACGTGAACTTGTCACGTACAATCTCGAACAGGAGTAGCAACAAATGGCAGAAAGAAAGATCAGGCAAATAATGCGTGACGGTATAATTAGTCACAGTATAAATATTATTGCTAGGATTGTGATATATTATTTATCTTCAATCTACTGAAACTCGTATTGGTGCCAGGATTTGTTATTACATATACTTAATATTTGTAACTATTTCAGAGGCGAGTCTAAATTACGAAAAAAGAAGACATTGCTCACTGACGAGGGTGTATATACTTGTATAGCAAAGAATGATGCTGGTGTACTCATTCAACAATCCAACGTCACCGTTACTAATGGTGAGTAAAGTCTGCACTACACACAACTTATTTTTTACTACAGGCTTAATGTTGAATTAAATATATTTAATATTATATAAAACAATATATTTAGTGGGTGCTTAAAACAGGGGAGTGAAGCTTAAAGCTTATTAATTTCAACATTAAGAGTACATACCGATATATGCATGTTACATAATCATGTGTCTGTAATTAAAGAATGATGTACTAAATGTCAGTTTTGTTATTTACATATTTGTGAACGCCTGTTTGTATGTCACGTAATCCTCTGTAGATTACGCAGTAAAGCCTTTATGTTTAACTTTTTCACCGCCAATGTCGCATAAAAGCGACTTTGTAAAAAAGTAGAGAACCCGATCGGACAGAACAGAACATGCCGTCTGATCAGGCTATATGCTGATTGCTCTTCAGGCAGTGGAGCTGAAGCACCTGTCCGAATAGCAAACAACATAGATCCAGATCAGCCGCGGCGTTACGGCGCGGCTGATCTGGATCTATGTTGTTTGCACATGCTCTGAATTTAATCGGCGCTGAAAGAGTTAAACATTAATTCAATGCATGAATTGATTGCAATTGTATGCCAGAAATAACTTCAAAATAAAGCAGTGCATGCTTAATACATAGTTATATAAAACTAGTACCTGTATCCAAATGCATGATTTATTATTTTCAGAGTGGTTTAGAAAATGCATTTGTAATTTCGATTCTCTCGTGACACAAACAATTATGTTTACAATAATTATTTAGATTCAAAGCTACCCGTTGAAAGATTAGTTTGAGATTGACAGGTTCGCTGGTAACTGGTCTAAATAGTGTTACTTATCAGGATAACATATGCATGCATGTCTCTTTGACGCGCGTTGCCAATGTCGATATATGTAGACCTTTCAGATCTAACATCTACTGGACTTTACCAAAGCATGCTTACTATATACCGTAATCCAAAGATTTACATTTATAATGATACAAGTATATTTGTAATGACCCTAAAATCTAAGCTATCGTTTGATGATTCTGAGTGTATGTATAGAGCTATGTATAACTTAAACAGCAAAAAATAGCAAACATAAAAAACAAACAAAAAACAAAACATTTAAACAGGTAGCTAAATACACCAAAGAATTACATTTATAATGATAATAATATATTTGTAATGACACGAAAATCTAAGCAATATGTTGATCATTCCGATTGTCTATGTATAGCTATGTATAGCTATGCATAGCTTAAACAGGTAGTTAAATACCACGTGACATAACAGTATGTGGGCTACCCCCGTGTGGTTGTCGAGTTTCATTTTTCAGTGTAATTATATGGCCCGTAATTATTGAAAATGTTACCGTAATACAACCCGTATGTAAGTTGATTTAATCAGACGGCTTAATGTACAACTAGTACATTCCTCTAATACTGGCGATTGATTAACAGTATACTAATGTGACTTTGCGGTTGTTCCTACTGAGACAAACAGTCCTCTAGCAGTTGTTCCTACTGAGACAAACAGTCCTCTAGCAGTTGTTCCTACTGAGACAAACAGTCCTCTAGCAGTTGTTTCTGGTCTTCAAGGCAAATAAAGTCATATTCCTGTTCAAAACTATTATTAGAATTTCTAAAAAGGTTGTTATCAGGTATAATTACTTATATCTGAATTTTAGCCTATTTTGGCCGTTATTTGCCTACCACAATACTGTCTACCATCCAGACACGCTGTGTTTTCCAGTCTGATATTACGTTTGCTGGTTTGATACGGCCACGAACCCGTGTCAAACCAGAAAAAGCCGTACCATAACTAGTTTCTGGGAGAATAACGCATGCGCACTCGGTGCTAGTTTGTTACAACCCGCAGTGTATCAGCGTGTCAACTTTGACAGATAACAGGTGTTTGTAGTTTCGTGATAATATTTCAATCGTATCTAATTCAGTAATTGTGACTTATTCCTGATAAATGGATAGAGGAGAGCATGATCTCGATTATAAGTCCAAACTAAGACATTGTGAACGTACTTAGTTGATACAATTATTTTAGCTCGATTGCGAAACATGTTCTACAACTTGTATTAATCACTCTCGAGACCTCATTCCTGTTGGAATCCATCGCCATGAGGGGAGGTGAACGTACGTGGAATTATATAATCTTATTTGACTAGGATATTACTTTTGTTGTTCGGTTTTATCCGCAGAAATAATAGAAATAACTTCATTGCAATCAACAACTACAATTATATACTAGAAGACATAGAAAACGCACGCCTACATTATATACTAGAGGACATAGAAAACGCACACATACATTATATACTAGATGACATAGAAAACGCACACATACATTATATACTAGAGGACATAGAAAACGCACACCTACATTATATGATTATTATTACATGAAAACGAAATACGAAGGATTCCATCAAAGATATATCACATCTTTATTACAAAACACAAACTGAACAACTAAAAATATTCCAAAATGTTTAAAACTATGTGTTTATATAGTTATTGTTTTTCATGCAAAAACACACTTATCCGAAGTGTGCGTTTTCTATGTCCGCTAGTGTATATATAGCATTAACAGCGTTCATACTCTGATCCAGTGATAATTAGCGCTTTTAGGATCAGAAACAGAAGGTCAAAGAAAAGCACCCTGAATACTTCTGTAATAACTAATAATGGTATATTCTGCATACATACCATTCTTTCGCATCGGAAATTGACGCTCGGTTGACTATCTCTGTATTGGACTACTTTTCTACCACGAGCGAAACTGTTCATTATCAGTTAATTATCTCAGAGCTGAAAGTATTAAATGAGTTATCGTACAATTTGCTAGGATTTACAGAAATATTTCAAAGTCATTACACACGTGTCATGCTTGGCAAAACGCAACCAAGTTCAAGTCTTCCAGTAATTTCTCTTTCATTTCGTTGATATTACACTTTTTATAAATTCATTTTCGTTCGTCACAGATCTCCTATCTTTTGTTTTGTGGTCTTATTTATTCCACGTGGGGTAGCACACGTTTAACAACACTAATTGCTAATGTAATTGTTTAATTGACAACGAACTTAGTTCCTTTTAACAGAATATATGCCGTACACAGGTTTCTCCATTGCAGGAGGCCATGTGCTTCATACGTTAAGACCACCTACTAAGCCGCGAGTACACACATGTATGAAAATACCAACTGGATTTGTAGCATACTTCTGACAAGACCGACTGGATTTCTAACATACCTCTAACAAGGAAATTTGTTATTGTCTTGAGATTAAAGTGTCCAAAGCAATCACTGAACGCGTGCTATAAATCAGCGAATTGATTAGAATTCGCACTGTATGACATTTACCATGTCTATCTTCTGTTTGTTGCCTACTGTTGACCTTAATATTGTTTGGGTCACGTTTCAAGAATGCGTATCATATGACGACGGTATTCAGTTGATAATTGTACGTTTTACTGCTTAATAGCTTAAACAATAATACGTAAATTGAATTCTAATATATTTAATGAAAGCACTATTTGCTCATACGTTTTTGTATTTGAATACTCTCAGTGAATATACACTGATGCCCTCAACAAATGAAGCACTGGAATAGGTGTAAACAATGACGCGTAATACTGACGGCATTGGTAATGATATATAAGCTGCAAAACTAATACTGGTTTACATATATAACTAGAGAATAGCAACAAACGGATGTGTAGTCCAGTGGTAACATGCTGGACTGCTAATCCAGGGATAGCAGGTTCGACCCCCGTCTGACCCTAATAAAATTAAGTCTTTCAGATGATACTTTAAACGGAGGTATCGTGTCGGTGCTTTACACTATGTACGTAAAAGAACCAGAGGAGACTCTGGAATGGGTCTCTGTCTGTATCATTGCACTATCCTCCAAAAATATAAAATGACTAATCTATTCAGGAGGCGTCTATCATATGGGCAACCGGTAGCGACGATAAATAAACGTAAAAAAACAGAGAATAGCAATTGGAGAGATGCAAATCCCGCGCTGCTATTTGACATAAAAATAAATACTAGATTCCACACGACCTTGATGTGTCAACCTCAGGGACACGGGGCATGGTTTATGTGAAAGGTCATCATTATGAGGTTTCTTGTAAATGTGGAACTATGTGTCCATCTTGCTTCCACCTCCTTTGAATTACATGTATGCATAGTTTGCTCAATTGGAGTGGAAACTTTGACCACAGGCCGTAAACGATTTATCTCAAAATCACTGACCAACCCACTATTCGTCATTAAGGTTGCACTAACTTGTTGAGTGATGCTGTCTACAGACAGACACGCAGACGGGCAAACAGAGAGCCAGAAACAATAACCCTAGCGGTGGGGGTTAGCCTAGGTTAACTGTCTCGTCTTTGCTCACCTTATACAAATACTGCCTTCCCTAACGTAGCTGTCACTTTAATGATGTTATTGTATATATTCCCAATCGTAGCCGTCACGTTATTATATTTATCTCCCCTGTGCCATAGAATGTCAATTTACATAGTACGATAAGCTATGTCTTCTACTACTGTGATAGAATAATTCTGAAAGGACGATAAAAGAGATGTCGTTAAGTTGTTCGCAGCGCCATTGTGGTGAAAAGCTTTGTTTATTACAAGAAACTATGCTAACGTGGTAGTTTCTTTCAAATTTAAGCTGTTTCGATTACTGTATGTATCAACACAGTTGAATCATTATTCAAACCTATATTAAATATACATATTTGAAATGCATGCAATTTGTTCGGATATATTTTGATAATAATATTTTTTAAACTAACTATATTTAGTCCATTTAACTCATTAACGTCATTTCAACAACTAGACGTAGACGTTTCTTTGAAGACGCCATTGATTTAGGAAATAATATATGTGTTATTTATTGGCGAATAAAACATGGTTATAAATAAATTCTAACATGACCAAAATATCTAAAAAGCGCAACAATAATTGGTGTTATTTTAGAGTGAGTAAATGACGTCACAAAACTACAAATGCTAGATTAAACCATGTTTGTTGCAGATTTAAACACGTTAACATACCTTGTTTGTGTATCCAGACAGAATGCCGAACTATGTTAGATTATGTAACTACCTTGTTTGTGTATGACAGAATGCCGAACTATGTTAGATTATGTAACTACCTTGTTTGTATATACAGACATAATGCCGAACTATGTTAGATTATGTAGCTACCTTGTTTGTGTATCCAGACATAATGCCGAACTATGTTAGATTATGTAACTACCTTGTTTGTGTATCCAGACAGAATGCCGAACTATGTTAGATTATGTAACTAGCTTGCTTGTGTATCTAGACATAATGCCGAGATATGTTAGATTATGTAACTACCTTGTTTGTGTATGACAGAATGCCGAACTATGTTAGATTATGTAACTAGCTTGCTTGTGTATCTAGACATAATGCCGAGATATGTTAGATTATGTAACTACCTTGTGTGTGTATGACAGAATGCCGAACTATGTTAGATTATGTAGCTACCTTGTTTGTGTATGACAGAATGCCGAACTATGTTAGATTATGTAACTACCTTGTTTGTGTATCCAGACATAATGCCGAGATATGTTAGATTATGTAACTACCTTGTTTGTGTATGACAGAATGCCGAACTATGTTAGATTATGTAACTACCGTGTTTGTATATACAGACATAATGCCGAACTATGTTAGATTATGTAACTAGCTTGCTTGTGTATCTAGACATAATGCCGAGATATGTTATATTATGTAACTACCTTGTTTGTGTATGACAGAATGCCGAACTATGTTAGATTATGTAACTACCTTGTTTGTGTATCCAGACAGAATGCCGAACTATGTTAGATTATGTAACTACCTTGTTTGTGTATCCAGACAGAATGCCGAACTATGTTAGATTATGTAACTACCTTGTTTGTGTATGACAGAATGCCGAACTATGTTAGATTATGTAACTACCTTGTTTGTATATACAGACATAATGCCGAACTATGTTAGATTATGTAGCTACCTTGTTTGTGTATCCAGACATAATGCCGAACTATGTTAGATTATGTAACTACCTTGTTTGTGTATCCAGACAGAATGCCGAACTATGTTAGATTATGTAACTAGCTTGCTTGTGTATCTAGACATAATGCCGAGATATGTTAGATTATGTAACTACCTTGTTTGTGTATGACAGAATGCCGAACTATGTTAGATTATGTAACTAGCTTGCTTGTGTATCTAGACATAATGCCGAGATATGTTAGATTATGTAACTACCTTGTTTGTGTATGACAGAATGCCGAACTATGTTAGATTATGTAGCTACCTTGTTTGTGTATGACAGAATGCCGAACTATGTTAGATTATGTAACTACCTTGTTTGTGTATCCAGACATAATGCCGATATATGTTAGATTATGTAACTACCTTGTTTGTGTATGACATAATGCCGAACTATGTTAGATTATGTAGCTACCCTGTTTGTGTATGACAGAATGCCGAACTATGTTAGATTATGTAACTACCTTGTTTGTGTATCCAGACATAATGCCGAGATATGTTAGATTATGTAACTACTTTGTTTGTGTATGACAGAATGCCGAACTATGTTAGATTATGTAACTACCGTGTTTGTATATACAGACATAATGCCGAACTATGTTAGATTATGTAACTAGCTTGCTTGTGTATCTAGACATAATGCCGAGATATGTTAGATTATGTAACTACCTTGTTTGTGTATGACAGAATGCCGAACTATGTTAGATTATGTAGCTAGCTTGTTTGTGTATGACATAATGCCGAACTATGTTAGATTATGTAACTACCTTGTTTGTGTATCCAGACAGAATGCCGAACTATGTTAGATTATGTAACTACCTTGTTTGTGTATCCAGACAGAATGCCGAACTATGTTAGATTATGTAACTACCTTGTTTATGTATGACAGACATAATACCGAGCTATGTTAGATTATGTAACTACCTTGTTTGTGTATCCAGACAGAATGCCGAGGAGAAGAATTATATAAGACTCTGTCTTCCATTCTAATCCTGTTTCTGTATTCTGATTATGCGTGGTGTATGCATTGTTCAATATGTATTATATTGGGAAATAAAATATGTTTAAACTAATGTATTATATGTTTTGTGTGTGTAATGCCCGAGATTTCAGTGTATTGTATGTTTGTGTTTGCGATCTTGTTTGCATTTCCATTTGCATGTTGACATGGAACTTGTTTCTTATATTTAGTTGAGCATACACCAGGTAAGAACGCATTTTATTGCGTTTCTGTTTTGCTTTAGTTTGTGTTATTTTGTCTAAGCGCCGCACTGCCAAACCATATCTATCCGTATATTATATACTAATTACATATCAAAATACTAATATTCTGTAACCAGAATTCTTGAATTATAATTCCACGTAATTATAAGTAGGGCAGTTTAGCCCTCTACCAGCACCACGCTAGATACACGTGTATACGTTACAACATAGTGAGTGTATGTTATACTAGCAACTAGCATGTGTGTAGCCTAACATACAACAAGCACATAAATGCGTTGAAACTGAGGTAACAATGTACTGAATAATAGCTAGTATGAGTGTGTGTTTTAAATCCGTGTGTTTGTTATCCTCATAATTAAACTATTTTCTTCTAGTTTATTTAACGTCGCTAACGATTGCCCATTTGAGCGACGGACAGTTTACCTAACAACACCTTTTCAAGGGCTCCAGCGGTTAACTTGTACTTGGTGCACCAACCTCCGTAAGAAACTGCCAACTTTTTCATATAAAGAGGCACGGTTTGAGCGGGGCTCGAACCAGTGACAATCAGATCTTTTCAATATGTAAATTCCAATGTCATTCTTGTTCTGCCTCCGCTATATCCATTGCCATCCTCCATGCTTCCACCAGGTCAATCATCATGTCACACCCATATGCAAGCCCACGTAACTACGTATCGTTAGTATACAACTATTTCATTGCCATTCGGGGAACAGTCAAAACTATTACCCCGAGATGCTGTGGACGAATTGATGAACTAGTGTCCGCAGGCCACGGGTAATAGTTCATCGGGTCGTCCACAACATAACGGGTCAATAATTTTGACTGTTGCCTTAATGGCAATGAAATAGCTGTTTTATTACCAACAAATTCCAAAACGCTTTCATTCCGCAACATTATACGCGACATATTCTCCTTTTGTTGATGTGTTACAGTTCTGTGCAATGTCAATGTTTACGTCTGTCCGAGTTCCATCAAACGGAAATGACGATTCACGTGATGAAGCGCGTTTCCATTGGCTTGATTTATCATGTGATTGGATCCGAGGGAAATCAAAGATATATGTTTGGTAATAATACTACACTGTGGATACAATGCTACACTGTGGATACAATGCTACACTGTGGATACACTGATGTACTGTGGATACAATACTACACTGTGGATACAATGCTACACTGTGGATACACTGATGTACTGTGGATACAATACTACACTGTGGATACAATGCTGCACTGTGGATACAATGCTGCACTGTGGATACAATGCTACACTGTGGATACAATGCTACACTGTGGATACACTGATGTACTGTGGATACAATACTACACTGTGGATACAATGCTACACTGTGGATACAATGCTACACTGTGGATACAATGCTACACTGTGGATACAATACTACACTGTGGATAAAATGCTACACTGTGGATACAATGCTACACTGTGGATACAATGCTACACTGTGGATACAATGCTACACTGTGGATACAATACTACACTGTGGATACAATGCTGCACTGTGGATACAATGTTACACTGTGGATACAATGCTACACTGTGGATACAATGCTGTACTGTGGATACAATGTTACACTGTGGATACAATGCTACACTGTGGATACAATGCTACATAAAGTCGACTGAATCAACTGTCACGGGCTTTCAGAAATGTCAATCGAAGTTCGTGTTACATTGTATACATGTTTCACAGTAGAAAGCATTTGTTGTAGCTGTATAATAAGGTGATACATATTAAACATGGGCAGTGGGTAGTACCATTGTGGTAGACGTGTCAGGGCAGTGGGGACCACTGTGGTAGGCCTGTACGTCAGTGGGAACCACTCTGGTTGATTGCTCCATTAAACATACAACACAGTATATAATGCATGTACCCAACGCTTGTGCAACATCTTTCTGTAAAATGGTATATAACGCTTTACAAAGCACAGAGTAGTGGATAGTGGTGGGTAGAACAGTTCTTAGTAGTCATTATTTGAAGTGAATATAGCTGCTACAACTTCATTATTCCTATATATATATATATAATCACACTTTAACGTGGATAGTGTTGCACGGGTCATGCTCAGTGACGTACCAAATACAGTTTAAAGTTGTGGAATTCTAATGTACACAAAAAAGTAAGATCACAACAGTACACAATATTGTCATAAAAATACTAATGACAATATCTTTTATCTATGAAAATAAAATTCAGTTTATTTTTTAAAGAGCAAAGTCCTCACATTTTTGTTCTTACGTTATTTCGATACATCAGGTAACGATTTGTTTTACCGATTATACCCATTTGATATCATGTGTGTTTATATGCCATATACTCGAATCGATCGAAAGAGTATTAAAAAAACGTACACGTATGAAATGTGTTGGCAAAATTAATTAAATTGCATTAACCGTTTTATGACCCATTGTACAGGCGCTACAAAGCAATGCATGTTGCTTTTATTTATTTGTACATAATTAGCCAGAAAATATAGTTTATGGAAAGCCAGAAACGTCATATATATTGTTTATTTTTACATTTTGCTAGCTATTGCAGGATTCGCGAAGAATCTTACAGTTTCTGTTCATATGCCATTCAAAGTGTAACTTCATGATCAACTTAAGCCGAACTGTCAATAAACTTGCAACAATAAATGATCAGATATGAATTAGAAAAATTTACTCGAGAAGAGATAACACACATATATATATATTATCGTGTGTCTAGTACCACACATTGAATCTGAATGTCCATTTGAGGTGTTAAAGGGATATGTTACAGTGTCTTCAAAAATGTTTAAAACATTCAAACTTTGTACATTCTTAGTTTGAACTATTTGGATGAAAATAACAATATAATATGTCACCGACTTCGTTTTAAAAAGGTTTTATTCTTTAATTCAGTGTCATCAATATACAGCATATTAACAAACACAACATATAGTTTACATACTAAATAGTGCATTGTCACTCAATTCAGAGTTACAAGAGAGTATATAAGTTATCATTCATATGTAACAGATTGCACTACTAAAGTTATATACATGTGTTAACTACATGTAAAATTAAAATTATTTACAATTATTCAGTAAATTTGTAAAATAATCTGTTTTAGTACATTTCGGAAACAGGATATTTACACATTTTTATGAAACAATATCACTTTTTTAAAAAATTGCTTTAATTCTAAAACCCAGAAGTTTGTTACATTTTATATAAAAACTGTTTAAAGTGTGATAATCATTATAGGAAGATAAAATAAATGGGTTAGGCCATAATAAAATAAATCCTAGATTTTCATCCAAATTTTTTTGAAAATGGGGGCGGGGGGTGAAATTTTATTTTTTATTTTATATTTTCAGGATATCGATATTTATGCTGATAAAATGGTGTTTTGACAAGATTCAACTTGACAAGATTTTTTTTTTTTTTTTTTTCAAATAGTAATTAAAAAAATCGGGGCGGGCCCTAAAAACGGGGGCGGGCGGGGATGAAAATCTATTATTATGGCCTTACACTGACCTAGTTTTAGCACAAACTTCACTTTGTTCGTGTCTCGGATCTCCAAATTATTCATGAAAAAATACCATTATCAAAATGTGCAACAGATCCATACAATATCATCTATTCAAAGTCCTGATATACGTTGTATGTATGAATATAGCATCATAATGAAAGAAAGTAGTGCCTTATCAACTTAGCTTTAGTCAATATCCGAAAATGATTATCCGGACACTGTGACATTATTCCGATTCGATGCTTGAATCTGTTGTAAATCCGGAGAATCCTCTGTTGTAGGTACAATGTATCACCGCGCCATTCTGCTAGACGAGCTATTTCTTTTTAATTTATTCTTCGTCGAAAGAAATCGACCTTTTAATTTCATTAAATGTTTATGCATTACAGTAAAATCGGTGTCCGCATAAAATACGCACGTCGTTAGAATTTTCTGCAGCATATCCCTTTAATTCGAGTTTATTAAAACATTGTACCAACAGTAATACATGATGGATTTGTATCTTTCTTTGCAAACGACAATAAGAATGACGTCACCAGCATTCCATAATATGGTATTTCCGGGCTACAACGCTAATTCAATATGTCAAAATAGAGTGTTTTTCCCTCAATATGTTGTTCATGTAGTTTACTACTCCTTGACCTTTGCTAGTATTTTTACTATGAGTGGTAGATGGCTAACTATATTTCATTTTCCAGTTAGTTTTGCTTTATTCATAATAAGTATGTCGATTCTTGAATATCTTTATAAGAAAGGTCAACTTTTTAAATGTTGCTTACTCTATTTATTTCTATAATATTTTCTTGAAATGAATTTAAAGGTTCAAGATGAAGAACTAAAGAAATCTAGTACCTGTGTATCACATATCTCTTTAAAGAACTCTCCATATAGCACCATAAAATCCTTGAGTTAATTGGCCAATGGTGGGTTCTAGGCCGGGAAATGGTGGAACATGTTCTTTGCTAATATTCATGCAATTTCCATGGTAACATGAATGTGATACCGTTCTGCTATCACTGTACAATGATTGTAGTTCTTAACTTATTGCTAATATCCATGCAATTTCCATGGTAACATGAATGCGATACCGTCCTGCTATCACTGTACAATGATTGTAGTTCTTAACTTATTGCTAATATCCATGGTAACATGAATGTGATACCGTCCTGCTATCACTGTACACTGATTGTGGTTCTTAACATATTGCTAATATCCATGCAATTTCCATGGTAACATGAATGTGATACCATCCTGCTATCACTGTACAATGATTGTAGTTCTTAACTTATTGCTAATATTCATGCAATTTCCATGGTAACATGAATGTGATACCGTTCTTCTACCACTATACGATGAGTGTAGTTCTTAACTTATATGTTTTCAGCACCACAGAAAGAGGTGCCGTGCGGGGAGGATGAAGCAAACTATTGCCTAAACGAAGGTGTATGCAGAAAATACGTAGAATTAAATAAGACATTTTGCACGTATGTATATTTAGCTTGTTATAACCACCAGATATACTGCATTCAATTTCATATATACATGTTAAACCAGTCGTTATATAAATGATACAGATTAACGATTGCATTGCAATATGTCTCTAAAACACACTCCTAAGTAAAGGATATTCATATTGCAGCAGATATTAGGCATGTTTTAGTTTAACCCTTTCAACACCACAGACCTCTATTTATAGGCTTACAAAAAGTGTAGATCCAGATGAGCCGGCTCGTGACGAGCCGTCTCATCAGGATCTGCACTTTTTGCAAGTAGTATTACTAATTTTAGACAAAATTACCCATCTTGATAAATGAACTGGTCCGAATGTAATTTTCTTATTCATTTATTGGTCTAAGAATAGCATGGACCAGTCCATGTCAGTTACTTGGTGTTGAAAGAGTTAAGAAAACATATCTGATAGCTCTAGAACTGTATTTATGCGGTGACGACTTCAAGAAAGATTATATTATCAGTTAGTCTAGAAATAGTCGAAACAGTTGGTAATGTAGGCAGTCAGTTCATTTTAAGAAGTGTGATTATTCCTGGTTTTATTTGTATCACTATAGCTCTTTATATGTCACTGAATTTATAAAGATAAATAGTCAATAACGACAAGATATGTTGCATCTTAAATATAGTTTATGATCACATTTGAATAAAACCAGCATACAACTGTGCCTTAGCCCTTAACGTGTCGAATAAATTGGAAAGAATGCGCAAGCAGTATAGATCCAGACCAACCGGCGTGCCACATCGTCTGATCTGGATCTATGTTATTTGCTATTCTGCCAAGTGTTTTCGCTCCACTATCCGAATAGCAAGCAGCATAGAGCCTGATCAGACAGCACGCTCTCGCTGTGCCATCTGATCTGGCTCTATGCTGTTTGCAAAAACAACTTTAATTGTGATTAGCATGTTAATGGTTACATTAATCTAGTTCGTAAATTTACGGGTTTAAGGACTGATGAATCTGTATGAACTTGATGCTGATGTATTGCCCAGAAAAAAAATCACAAGATTGTCGATATTTCCTCCAGATTCAGTCTGAGCGCTGATTGTTCTGACGAGTGAGATCAGAAATACACTATCTGCTCATTAGTTCATACATAGATAGGTTATTTCTTGCTCTCGGTATTGTTTGTTTGTTGGAGCATACATTTTGTCTGCAACATTTTACACAATTTCGTGTGATATATGTATGTATTATATCAATCGGTAAACTTCTATTCAATTATTTTATAAATCTATGAGTTATTGTAGCAATCTGTCTTATATCTATTTTTGATATAAAAAAATATATATTAGAAAGTTTGTAGTTTTGGGGGCTAACGCATGGTAGAGCGTTAACTATGTGTTAACAGTTGCTAGAGCTGGTAGCTGGTGTAACCATGCAGACATATATTAATTGACACACAATCAAACTCAGTTAAATGATGCAATGCAGTTTCACATGTGTCTATTATTAGAGTTACCAGTCTGCTTACTGTATAGATAGTTACAGTATGCACTTCTACTATAGTACATAATTTCGTTGCCTTATATATAAATTATATAATTATATGTACAGAGGACAATTACATGAATTTGGAGACATGTACATAGAAAGACAGTATGATAGTATAGCCATTTTGACAAAACATATGGAGGTTGGCCACATAACTGAGTCTGGAAGTTGGCCATTTCACTGAGGTTGGAAGTTGGCCATTTAACGGAGACTGGAAGATGGTCATCAATTAACTGAGTATGGAAGTTGGCCATCATTTAACGGAGTCTGGAAGTTGGTCATCATTTAACGGAGTCTGGAAGTTGGTCATCATTTAACGGAGTCTGGAAGTTGGTCATCATTTAACGGAGTATGGAAGTTGGTCATCATTTAACGGAGTATGGCAGTTGGTCATCAATTAACTGAGTATGGAAGTTGGTCATCATTTAACGGAGTATGGAAGTTGGTCATCAATTAACGGAGTATGGAAGTTGGTTATCAATTAACTGAGTATGGAAGTTGGTCATCATTTAACGGAGTCTGGAAGTTGGCCATCATTTAACGGAGTCTGGAAGTGGGTCATCAATTAACTGAGTATGGAAGTTGGTCATCATTTAACTGAGTCTGGAAGTTGGTCATCAATTAACGGAGTCTGGAAGTTGGTCATCATTTAACGGAGTATGGAAGTTGGTCATCAATTAACTGAGTATGGAAGTTGGTCATCAATTAACTGAGTATGGAAGTTGGTCATCATTTAACGGAGTATGGAAGTTGGTCATCATTTAACGGAGTATGGAAGTTGGTCATCATTTAACGGAGTCTGGAAGTTGGTCATCATTTAACGGAGTCTGGAAGTTGGTCATCAATTAACTGAGTATGGAAGTTGGTCATCAATTAACTGAGTATGGAAGTTGGTCATCATTTAACGGAGTCTGGAAGTTGTTCATCAATTAACTGAGTATGGAAGTTGGTCATCATTTAACTGAGTCTGGAAGTTGGTCATCAATTAACGGAGTCTGGAAGTTGGTCATCATTTAACGGAGTATGGAAGTTGGTCATCAATTAACTGAGTATGGAAGTTGGTCATCAATTAACTGAGTATGGAAGTTGGTCATCATTTAACGGAGTATGGAAGTTGGTCATCATTTAACGGAGTCTGGAAGTTGGTCATCATTTAACGGAGTCTGGAAGTTGGTCATCATTTAACGGAGTCTGGAAGTTGGTCATCAATTAACTGAGTATGGAAGTTGGTCATCATTTAACGGAGTATGGAAGTTGGTCATCATTTAACGGAGTCTGGAAGTTGGTCATCATTTAACGGAGTATGGAAATTGGTCATCATTTAACGGAGTCTGGAAGTTGGTCATCATTTAACGGAGTCTGGAAGTTGGTCATCAATTAACTGAGTATGGAAGTTGGTCATCAATTAACTGAGTATGGAAGTTGGTCATCATTTAACGGAGTCTGGAAGTTGGTCATCAATTAACTGAGTATGGAAGTTGGTCATCATTTAACTGAGTCTGGAAGTTGGTCATCAATTAACGGAGTCTGGAAGTTGGTCATCATTTAACGGAGTATGGAAGTTGGTCATCAATTAACTGAGTATGGAAGTTGGTCATCAATTAACTGAGTATGGAAGTTGGTCATCATTTAACGGAGTATGGACGTTGGTCATCATTTAACGGAGTCTGGAAGTTGGTCATCATTTAACGGAGTCTGAAAGTTGGTCATCATTTAACGGCGTCTGGAAGTTGGTCATCAATTAACTGAGTATGGAAGTTGGTCATCATTTAACGGAGTATGGAAGTTGGTCATCATTTAACGGAGTCTGGAAGTTGGTCATCATTTAACGGAGTATGGAAATTGGTCATCATTTAACGGAGTCTGGAAGTTGGTCATCATTTAACGGAGTCTGGAAGTTGGTCATCAATTAACTGAGTATGGAAGTTGGTCATCAATTAACTGAGTATGGAAGTTGGTCATCATTTAACGGAGTCTGGAAGTTGGTCATCATTTAACTGAGTCTGGAAGTTGGTCATCAATTAACGGAGTCTGGAAGTTGGTCATCATTTAACGGAGTATGGAAGTTGGTCATCAATTAACTGAGTATGGAAGTTGGTCATCAATTAACTGAGTATGGAAGTTGGTTCATCATTTAACGGAGTCTGGAAGTTGGTCATCATTTAACGGAGTCTGGAAGTTGGTCATCAATTAACTGAGTATGGAAGTTGGTCATCATTTAACGGAGTATGGAAGTTGGTCATCAATTAACTGAGTATGGAAGTTGGTCATCATTTAACGGAGTCTGGAAGTTGGTCATCATTTAACGGAGTCTGGAAGTTGGTCATCATTTAACGGAGTATGGAAGTTGGTCATCATTTAACGGAGTCTGGAAGTTGGCCATCATTTAACTGAGTCTGGAAGTTGGTCATCATTTAACGGAGTCTGGAAGTTGGTCATCATTTAACTGAATCTGGAAGTTGGTCATCATTTAACAGATTTTGAATGTAACTCTGGTATTGATTTAACAATGATTAGTTACTTAATGTAACTGTATTAATTCCATGGGGTCGATACTATGTTGTGTGTTATGTGTTTATATATATCATACTTAACACTGTTTAAACAAATTTAAGTATTTGCTTTATAAACAACTTGCAAATCACTCTTTTTATGCAGATTTCAGTTATTAGCCAAGCTTAATTTGCACCAGGAATATAAATTGTATATATCGAGTCCGAATATATCGCTCTTTCAAAATATGTCTATTCGGGATACCTCGTCATTTGATTTGGATGACCGTTTACTGGTCATCATTTTTAAATGCTTACGCATTTGACCTGACTGGTGACAAATCAAGATTGGCTAAATATTGGTGTTCAATCTATATTTTTGCTTACGTCATCATTATAACAAAACGATCATTGTGTTTGGTGCTGGTTTAACAGATGCCTTAGAGGTTATCGTGGTACAAGATGCGAAATTTTCGTCCCTTTTGACGTCAGACGCCTAGCGGGTACGATACATTATTCATGGATTGCACGCTGAACATGTCCTTCCCAGATATTTCTCAGAAATCGCCATGCAGCATGGGCATGCTATCTAAGCTAAACAAAATAATGTTCAAAATATTTGGCAAGTAGGGTATGAACTGTGATATTATTAACAAGTTTAACGCTAACTTAGATATGATATTTGACCATATTTAGTAGCATGGCATGTATAGAATATCTTGTCCTACAAATTACTAAACGCATGATCATGTGATGAAAATGAACAAATGTAGCACTATATGGAACGCATTCACTCATTCAGTCGCGTTGAGGAACATGATATGCTTACATTATATGCCCTGTTGTAGTTACTCTGAGGAAAGACAAGGGTGTCCGGACAATTTTTCTTAGTACTAACATTCTTCTACATGTCTAACCATTTTTTTAAAAAAGCAGCCAGAAATACTTCGTATCCAGAGAAGGATTTTTCTCGTCATAATTTATATAAAATATCAAAATGGAAATCAGAAATATAATTTTCAGAATTCAGAAAATAGTCTACGATACATTAAACAATGGCTGCTTTTTTAATTGAACTGAGCTAATCTTTAGCTTTTCTGTTGGTTGCCATATAGTGAACAATCTTCCGGGAATGTTTACCTTTTCCTGGTATGAGGATCTTGTGTAGTCACCTATGCTGGTACCTAATTTGAACTCTTGAGAGAAGTTAGAATATGGTTGTACACATTGTAATAACAACCGCATGAATTGCATGAAATTGCATTTTGAAATTCTTTTATAGCAGGCTATATAAAATAGACAGAATTTATATTAAATACAAATTACATAAACATATTGTACACATGTACATTTTGTTAAAGGTATTATATTTATTAAAATATTTTCAATTATTTAATTAACATTATTTCATGATATTATAAATTACTAATACATATTTAATATTTGCACCTAAGAGAGTTCAGATCTTTGGCGCATTGCTGGGAGACTATACCATATATTTTGTGATATTGGGAAAGCCTTTGGTTCATTCTATATTTGCTCTCACTTCTTCCTATCTCTCTGTGCTAGGTGCCAGCCTACTTATGGAGGAGTTCGTTGCACGGAATTAACATTCGAAGCCAGTATGTATACTATATTTAATCTTGTCAACGTCAATGTCAATCTCATTTATTAAAATTATTTGTAATGGTTATGCTGCTCAGTATAATAAATTGCAGCAATTTGATAAGAATATATTCTTTAGTTATTGAAAATACTTTTCATATCTTTTCTAAATTTTACTGTATAGCTGGTTTTCATTAAATAATTTAAGAAATTTGACCAACATACGGCAATTGCATTTCACTGTAGCTGTATAAGCAATACTATGGTACACGTGTGTTGTTGCATATGGTTGACGGGTCTTTAAAAGTTAAGAAGTTGCTATAAACTATGAATGAGAAGCTAGATATGGTTGTGCTCAGCTCAGCTTTTAGAAGCTTTATTAAAATGCTATATATATATAGATAGTATATAAACATTTCTTTTCATCCCATTTTACGCCTATCATTTTCCAACTAAATATATAAACTAAAACATTATAATTATGTTAACATGTACCCCCATGCCCTCTATACATCCCTTCTTTTTCACCAGCTTCATTCATTAATAGTCATAGCTGCGATATATTTCAGATATATCTTGTTCTATAATAATCAGTCCATGCATGACATAAATCATCTCAAGAAACGTTGTTTCTGGTATGGCATATATAGTTTTCGCAAATACGCATAATGTATAGCTTTAATGCTAATAAACTGATTAGTAAGTATCGGTTAAATTAACACAGTTAACACTACCCATTCATACCTTAATAAATACATCTTACCATATCTACCTGTCGGTCTACACCATTTCATGCCTACGTTAATAGCTACACCATACCGTGCCTACGTTAATATCTACACCATTTCATGCCTACGTTAATAGCTACACCATACCGTGCCTACGTTAATAGCTACACCATACCGTGCCTACGTTAATAGCTACACCATACCATGCGTATGTTAATATCTACACCATACCATGCGTATGTTAATATCTACACCATACCATGCGTACGTTAACATCTACACCATACCATACCTACGTTAATAGCTACACCATACTATGTGTACGCTAACATCTACACCATACCGTGCCTACGTTAATATCTACACCATGTCATGCCTACGTTAATAGCTACACCATACCGTGCCTACGTTAATATCTACACCATTTCATGCCTACGTTAATAGCTACACCATACCGTGCCTACGTTAATATCTACATCATTTCATGCCTACGTTAATATCTACACCATTTCATGCCTACGTTAATATCTACACCATTTCATGCCTACGTTAATATCTACACCATTTCATGCCTACGTTAATATCTACACCATTTCATGCCTACGTTAATATCTACGCCATTTCATGCCTACGTTAATAGCTACACCATTTTATGCCTACGTTAATAGCTACACCATACCGTGCCTACGTTAATATTTACACCATACCATGCGTATGTTAATATCTACACCATACCATGCGTATGTTAATATCTACACCATACCATGCGTAGTTAACATCTACACCATACCATGCGTACGTTAATATTTACACCATACCATGTGTACGTTAACATCTACACCATACCATGCGTATGTTAACATCTACACCATACCATGCGTATGTTAATATCTACACCATACCATGCGTTCGTTATCATCTACACCATACCATGCGTACGTTAACATCTACACCATACCAAGCCTACGTTAACATCTACACCATACCGTGCCTACGTTAATATCTACACCATGTCATGCCTACGTTAATAGCTACACCATACCGTGCCTACGTTAACATCTACACCATACCAGGCCTACGTTAACATCTACACCATACCAGGCCTACGTTAACATATACACCATACCAGGCCTACGTTAACATCTACACCATACCAGGCCTACGTTAACATATCCACCATACCATACCTACGTTAACATCTACACCATACCGTGCGTATGTTAATATCTACACCATACCATGCGTTCGTTATCATCTACACCATACCATGCGTATGTTAACATCTACACCATACCATGCGTATGTTAATATCTACACCATACCATGCGTTCGTTATCATCTACACCATACCATGCGTATGTTAACATCTACACCATACCATGCGTATGTTAATATCTACACCATATCATGCGTACGTTAACATCTACACCATACCATGCCTACGTTAACATCTACACCATACTAGGCCTACGTTAACATATACACCATACCAGGCCTACGTTAACATCTACACCATACCAGGCCTACGTTAACATATCCACCATACCATACCTACGTTAACATCTACACCATACCGTGCCTACGTTAACATCTACACCATACCATACCTACGTTAATATCTACACCATACTATGTGTACGCTAACATCTACACCATACCGTGCCTACGTTAATATCTACGCCATACCATGCCTACGTTAACATCTACACCATACTATGTGTACGCTAACATCTACACCATACCGTGCCTACGTTAATATCTACGCCATACCATGCCTACGTTAACATCTACACCATACAGTGTATGTGGTAATATCTACACCATTCCGTGTCTACGTTAATATCTACAACATACCGTATCTAAGTCAAGATCAACACCATACTATGCCTACGTTATGATCGACACCTTACCATGTTTACGTTATGATCTACACCATACAATGTATACATTAATATCTACACCATACCATGTATATGTTAAGATCTGCACCACACCGTGTATACGTTAACAACAACACCGTGCCATGCCGACGTACACATCTGTATAATATAATGCTTCCATTTAATGCAACAAGATTACTAAATCAAGGTTGGCAGAAGACCTGCATGTGTGTTCGTCTTCAAAAATCTATGCTAGCTACACTGCAAAGTATGCCTCATATAACGTGTATATGGGTGAGTTTTGGATCCCATCTACCGTATTGTAGCAGACCACGTTTACCTATAGCGCTGATGAACCGTTTTGGATCCCATCTACCGTATTGTAGCAGACCACGTTTACCTATAGCGCTGATGAACCGTTTTGGATCCCATCTACCGTATTGTAGCAGACCACGTTTACCTCTAGCGCTGATGAACCGTTTTGGATCCCATCTACCGTATTGTAGCAGACCACGTTTACCTCTAGCGCTGATGAACCGTTTTGGATCCCATCTACCGTATTGTAGCAGACCACGTTTACCTCTAGCGCTGATGAACCGTTTTGGATCCCATCTACCGTATTGTAGCAGACCACGTTTACCTCTAGCGCTGATGAACCGTTTTGGATCCCATCTACCGTATTGTAGCAGACCACGTTTACCTCTAGCGCTGATGAACCGTTTGCCATTTACACATACTTGAATGCTCATAATTATAAACAAGGATTGAATTAACAGCAAAAGAATAAAACTGTAATTCAACAAACAACTGTACGATATTAATACATTAATGATCTACACGACACAATGCCGTTAGTAACGTATTAACGCTATCAATATCCTGTATGACTTTCTACAGTATAATATTAATCTCAAATAAACTTTATAACTATTATTACACAGCGATCGACACTAAACCCCCACATTTCTTAAACATATACTACTTATTTTAGTTTCCATTCCATTATTAATGACGGTGGGCAATGTGATATCGATAGTAAACAATAGATCACCTAATAAGACATGAAATAATTCATAACTACACAGAGGGATACATTCTGCTATAGCAACCTATTTTACTAAAGTATCCCAAAACAGTTAGAGTACTATGTAAATGTTCATATAATAAATTTACGTATGTAGTTCTGATGAAACATCAGATTTGATCATTTATATCTACTGTACTTGATGAAACCTAGACCTTACTTCAATCCAGCATATGAATTTAATAGCTATATCATCTGTATAATTTAATGGGCCACTTGTTACTAGGTATCGCATGATATGTTCTCGTTTGTTTAAGCATTGTCGGTATCACATAGTTTATCAGTTATCACAGAGAGAGAAGATGAGTCTAGCGGTTCCCATGTATGATCCGGCAGCTGGAGATGCTGGCAGAAATACTATCAATGTTAATAGAACTGCGCACATCAATAATCGAATGCACTGCAGTGGTGATATTACACGACAGTTACAAGTCTGCAATTACTGTTGTGATGGTGTTTGAAGACCAGTGTTACGTCTGCAAGTACTGCAGTGGCGGTATTTCGCTTATGTAACTTTTATCGGAACTAAAACCATACGCGTAAACAGACTGTTGTTTATGCTACATCATTACTTATATAGTGCTCCATTGCGCAAGTAAGGAATACTAGTATCTTAGCAGGGTGCTTCCCATTGCGTTAGTTAGTCAGTTAGTTAATCAGTTATTCAGTTAGTTAGTATGCCAGAATAAATCGCTGAACTTAAATCTGTACTATACATGACCTAGTGCGAATTATTTAAATGTATATAAGTTCAAACGTCAGAATGAAAACATCGAACAATAAGTCTACTTATTTACTATCTCACTGCGCATATCCATTACTTTTGTCCAGCAAATCCGGATTAGCTACATTATATAAAGTAACAATATAGTCAATCGTCTAAATCTGGTACAGTATAACAATATATAATTGAATAATAAGTACAGGTCAGTTCTGTTCTGTTCTGTCTAGTAGCGGTGTATAATCGACCTAAACAAACATGAATCTGATACAGTCGATAATTAAGAGTGGCGAACGAGCAGATCGGAGTATTGCATAACAGTACTATTAACCGTATCGGAGTATTATATAGCAGAACTATTAACCGTGTCGGAGTATTACATAGCAGTACTATTAACCGTATCGGAGTATTACATAACAGTACTATTAACCGTATCGGAGTATTATATAGCAGTACTATTAACCGTATCGGAGTATTACATAGCAGTACTATTAACTGTATCGGAGTATTATATATCAGAACTATTAACCGTGTCGGAGTATTGCATAACAGTACTATTAACCGTATCGGAGTATTATATATCAGAACTATTAACCGTGTCGGAGTATTGCATAACAGTACTATTAACCGTATCGGAGTATTGCATAGCAGAACTATTAACCGTATCGGAGTATTGCATAACAGTACTATTAACCGTATCGGAGTATTGCATAGCAGAACTATTAACCGTATCGGAGTATTGCACAACATTACTATTAACCGTATCGGAGTATTGCACAACATTACTATTAACCGTATCGGAGTATTGCACAACATTACTATTAACCGTATCGGAGCATTACATAACAGTACTAGTAACCTATCGTTTCTCGAGTCCATTTTACCAGAAATAACACTCCACATTCTAAATAATTATAAAATAAAGCACCACATTTATCACGTCATCATTCACATAATGATACGAGATTACCATGAATCTAGTACTGAACGGAACATACACTTCGTCTAAAACTTCATTTCAGATTACAGAAACATCAAAACACAATATCTTCCAAGAGCTAATGCAATTGTTTATAAATAATCATCTCAAAACGTAATAGGCTTAGGCAGATATATATCGAAACATAATCCCGAGAATGAAATTGGCAGCTGAGAATTAAGCCCTAAAACGGATAGATATGTTAACTCACACTTCTAAGTCTTGCCATGAACCAATCAATGTCCACTGTTCACTTTGCAAAGCTACACAAATATATGTATAATGTATTAACATATTAAATTTCTTTAATCATATTTTATTTTGCTCTATTATGACACAGAATCTACATACAATATATGCAAAGTAAGCACAAAATGGGTCGAGCCACAAGTTCTTACAACATTTGAGAAGGCTATTAAATAAAACGCAAAATAGAAAATAAATACCCCAGAAGCAATTAGGAATTAAGCCCAACCATTGTTTATTTTCAAAGCCAACCCTTCATATTTCCCAACCATTGTTTATTTTCAAAGCCAACCCTTCATATTTCCCAACCATTGTTTATTTTCAAAGCCAACCCTTCATATTTCCCAACCATTGTTTATTTTCAAAGCCAACCCTTCATATTTCCCAACCATTGTTTATTTTCAAAGCCAACCCTTCATATTTCCCAACCATTGTTTATTTTCAAAGCCAACCCTTCATATTTCCCAACCATTGTTTATTTTCAAAGCCAACCCTTCATATTTCCGTTTGTTCTGATTAATATAAATATATCTGTTATTAATTAAAGCCTAAACTTTATTTATTTTACAACGATTGCGAAACCAGCTGTAATATATTATATTAAGCACGCTTGTTATTAAGGATGAAAGCGTAGAATTGTATGGTCCTTCTTGTGCTAGGAAACCGGTGTCCCTGAAGAGAACCCACCTGTCCGATCTGGCGACAACCGTATCGTCTACATACTTCTCGGTCCGAGGAACAAACTCGGGTTGCATTGGTTAGAAGCGAGCGTGTTAACCACTGCGTGGTCGGACAGCCGTTTAGCTCAATAAACATTCACATATGTTAGTAAATGACTTACTGCTATAATATTTACGGTGTGTTTCTGTTTCTGTAGAGGAGAAGATGCTTGCTCAGGACCGGACAATTGTCGTCGTAGGAATCATTAGTGGCATTTTTCTCTTCATTGGAATCTGTGTCGCTTCATATTTCCTCGCAAAGTGAGTATAGTATATCCATTACATAGGCTTACATTTTGGTTGTTTAAAGCATTTTTACACTACTTTGACCATTGCATTTGCCTGGTTATTTGCCTGGTTATTTGCTATTTCTGGTAAGTGTTAGATATGGCATGATTTGTGCGACTATGAAGATTTAGCCGTTCGCTGGACCGGTCTCTCTACCAAGTGTCTAAGTTTTAAAAAGTGTCATATTTTGCTAACTCGGGCACATTGTTTCAAACTGGCAACTATTGATTGATTACTGCATCCAAATTGCAACAATATCACGGTCCTATTCTATAATTAGTTGGATGAGGAATATCTCGGGAATGTCGCCCAGCATTGTTTCAGTTACGTCGTATTCCTAACGTAGAACCACTAACTTCCGAGTATACGTAGACACGTGCGTGTCAGTCTAGGACGTTAACCACCCGACCACAGAGGTACCTGTACATATGTAGCATATGCTATGACATATATTTTGCCGATTAGTTCTGTTTGTTGTTTTATATCTCGCAGAATGAGTGTAAGCTAATTGGTTAACGTCAAATCGAGATAAGCAAAGTAACATTTAGTTTTTTTAGTGTTGATAACATAGATGGTGCAAGACCAGTTTTTTCAATAGTTTAAATATTTGTATAACGTACTAGGTCACTTAGAGCTGCTGTTTCGGCCTCTGATCTAACTGCATGTTTGCATACATATCTCTCTTCAATGAATGCATGTCTAATCTATTCCCTATATTTAACTTATTTTTATCATATCGTTTCCACGTGTAATCTCAGTTCATATACTCCCGATCAGACGTACATATCTGGTCTAACATCAAAGCTAACCAGTGCATTGAGCGAAGAAGTCTGGAAATCGATTTATTTATTGCAAAAACTCACCCTATCTTATTTTATACCGTGATAGGATTTCAAGAAGAATGTTTTCCTACCACCCACTTCAACAGAGTTTCATACGAAATCATCATTCGTGTCTACAGTTTGGTCCGGCTTTTCTCGTATTCTATATGTGTTGTGCGCAATTTCTCGCTTACGTCCGTCCATGGTGATGATGATTGAACTTTAATCCCTCGCCGCCGGCGAACCATGTCATTGTGATAGGTGTATATAGGCAGACAAATCTGTCTTCAGTTTGGTCCGGCTTTTCTCTTATTCTGTATTCGTTGTGCCCAATTTCTCATTTGCGTCAGTCCATGGCACTGTGATACGTGTATATCGGTAGAACAATATACTCTGACACTTCAAACTTGGATGGAAGTAGC
The DNA here is from genome assembly GCA_014843695.1 of Archivesica marissinica. Taxonomy (NCBI): domain Eukaryota; kingdom Metazoa; phylum Mollusca; class Bivalvia; order Venerida; family Vesicomyidae; genus Archivesica; species Archivesica marissinica. Next base: position 51,962,005 of record CM026390.1, read on the forward strand.
ATTGTTTTAGTCATGCAAATTAGAGACGTTATGTGTCTTCCATTGGCTGCCGCATAATCTGAAAATACTTACCCAGCATACGTGATTGCTAGGGACAGTTACATTAATTTAATTAATACATTGGCATACAATCGCTTCACATATTATAGAGTCAGGATACAACTGTTGCACTGATGGTAAGACTGCGGGTGCGTTATCTGGGTTAACTTGTGTGTCAGGGTAATCTTCAGCATAACCCAATTCATTGTCATATACATACAGTTACATAAAAATATGCCGTTCTCGCGTAAAGAAACTAATGTTTGGTATCCATGCATAGTGATAACGATTCTAATCTCATATTGAAAACACGCAATCAGATTATGAGGCATAAAATGCAAGAAACGAATACATTCATGTACATGACCCGCAATAACCTGTTTTTAACCCAGTTTAATATATAGATCACAAACTGTCTTTAGTACCTTTGGCGTGTTTGTGTTGTTGATTTTAAACTCACACCAACAGCCTAGGTAAAATGGCGACTCTTCGTCTAGTATTTGGTGGAGGAAGGCCTCGGATGACACCCCGGGAAGTATTTCAGGTACGGATTGGCACCTGGGTAGAACCACCGGCCTTCCACAAGCCATCTGTATAGCTTCCTCACATGCAAGGATAATGTTCTGCAATAGAAAGCAATAGTAAGATGATGACAGAGTCCTGTTTTCATACACCTGTATTCAATTTCAGACGTCGACGGGACAGGTTCCATCGCCGGCGGCGGCAGCGGGCAAATGGCAATATAGAAGACAACATTCCACAGGTTTATAGACCACTTATTGGCTGTGATAATATTGATGGACTCATGAAAAAGATGAATGGCGTACTAATACATAAGGTACCTGTAAGTTTCAGACGCTATATGCGCTATTTACGCGCCATTTGCAACTCGTACGTTTGATAATATAGACCTATTAATACAGTTAATGACCGTGTAATGCTGGCTGATACGCCATCATGGGAGAATTTTCATAGATTCAAATACTAGTAGAATTTAGTGTGTTATTTATTCTCCGACTTCATCCCATATACCAATACTGTTCATCAATGAATTTATTTAGACTTTTATATATATTTAGCTATATTTCACTGGTGCTTTTGCAGTAAAATCCTTATAATAAACAGTCTATGAAACATAGTAGCTTTCACCTGACTCGTGTTGAAGACTATATATATAGAATATACATGCATATATATACTTTTATTTCTTACTCATCTACAAGTATAAGAAACATGACAGTACCTTGACATTGACAAATATCAAAGTATATAATACAGTAACGGTAAAATCAATGAGTATTGATACGCCCCTGCATTTATAATGCTTTCTCACAATAAACACAGTGAAGATTAGAATGTGTTTGTCTGACGGAGATAAATCTACTAAACAACATCACTTTATTTAAATGCCTTTTTGAGATGCATATAAACAAAGTACAAAAGTCTATTTGAGCACTGTTCAAACAGTATTAAAGCGAAGCGAAATGCACCCATCTAGCGATAAATTCGCCAATACTAGTGCATATCCCTACCACAGCGCGACTGTCATTAACTGTGTCACAGTCGTCTAGAACAATCAAATGTTTAAGATCGTGCAAGAAAATACTATTGTCTGTCCAACTGAAATTCCCACATGTTCGCTGTCGACGATTCAAAGAAGTTACATATTGGAGGAAACTGTCAATGAGAAGAATCATTTAGGTCGCTTCATTACAATTTCCTTTGAATAACTGGGATTGTTTTTCGTTTAGTTTACACTTTATTTATTTTACAACGATTGTGAAGCAAGTTCTAACAACTTATATTAATCACTCTCGTTGGCGCGGATGAAAGCGTATATGTGGTCATTCGTGTGGGAGGAAACCGGAGTACCCGGAGAAAACCCACCTGTCCGATCTGGCAACCACCGTACCATGTCACATGCTTCCCGTTCCCATGCTTCCCGTTCCCAACCGCATTGCATTGGTGAGAAGTGAGCGCACTAACCACTGCGCTAATTTCGTTGAACTAGAGATTTGGTTTAGGTATGCTAATCCCCCACACTTGGCTCTTTGCAATATATTTCGGGAGAGTAATGTTCCAACATTACACAAGTACGTGTATACTTGTGCTACATCTTTATATAGTGTTTATGTATATTCTAACGTTTCAAAATGAATCGTCTGTTAAGTACGATGAATACATATGTAGCTCATGTCATATTTAATTATATAAAATAATTAGTGATGGTACATACATATATTCCATAACCCCGCTGCGTACCATCCAATAGTTATATAAAATACATAAAAATATCAATTGGAAATTTACAAGACTTTAAATAGAATTATTAGAATCATACTAATGTGTTAAAACATGTGAATTATTTTATCAAATACATGTATACGTGGTTAGATGGTTTGACAGTAAAAGCACAATCTATGGCAATATGTCTATTGATTTAAATAATTATTGTTATCATACAATTCTCGAAAACTTACACTTCCAGGAGACTCAAACTACAGAGACATGCTTTCTCGGAATGGACAAGACCAACCTGTACATAAATCCATTGGAGGGATATACAAGGAATGATGGGGGCGACGGAAACTCGAGATCAAGGAAAGATGCCGTGTCACTGGAAGATGATCCTCGGAAAAGAACAAGTCAAAATAATGATCAAAACAACACGGTTGCAAATAAACTTGACAATAGACAAATTAATCCAGATGAAAATAAATATCCTGATAATAAAGGCGGCAATATAGGGCAAAATCTTAATCTCGATGGTGCCCCAGGCGGTATGATGAATGATCTTAGTCCAAGACATAATCCTATACAGAGAGATACAGAAAAACCAGTTGGTGCTATTCCGCAAGTTGCCAATATTCCAAGTCCGAAATCCAATAGACCTCCTGCATTAAATTTGGATACGGATAGTGACGAGGAAATACCTGGCGATGGTACGCCATTAACTCCTTTACATATAAGTGAAGACGAAGATAATTCAGAATTGTTCAAAAAGTGCAAGCCAAAACGAACCGATGAGGAAAAGGCTGAAATATTTAAAAAGTGTAAGTTGAAAGCAACAGTATTACAAGCGTTTGCTCCTATGAAGAAGAAAGAAAATATACCTAAATCTAATCCCAAAGATATGAATATGAGTTTACCAGTAAATTCACCTGAGAATAACACAGAGGTGTCTACAAATGGCGAAACTGATACAGCCGAAAAACATTCAAATGCAAGTGTTAGTGCAAATGATGACAGTGATGCTAGTTCAAGCACGACAGAAGGCTGTGACTCACCGAACACAGCATTTGCAAATTCACAAGACTTCACAGAGACTTCTCCTACGCCATCAAAAACTTGGAACGAGAGAGGTTCCCCTGAACCATCGGCAAAGACAGGACCACCACCACCAACTTATTACCAGGCTATGTATCCAGATAAACATAGAAAGGGTCCGTATGCAGATAAAGGCCATAGACATCCGTCAGATAAACGAGACGAAGATGGAAGAAACAATAAACTTAGAAATCACATTAAAGATAAATTTTCCATAGCCATATAACGTAATAACTACTTTAACTATGGTGTATAAAGAATGTATGATCATACGTGTACATAGCAGAAGGTAGCCAAGTGCTTTTTAATTGCATTAAAAATCTATACATTTATTTACAAGAATAACATCTGAAACATTGAATTCTTGTAAATTAAAAGACGTACAACAACGCTCTGTATGTAAATGATATTGTACAGCTTTTGCATTTCGATGTTTGACAATACCGACCATGCGTCCATCTATACTGTAGTGCTTCATATTTCCTCTTTCACAAAATATCAGCTTAATTGTTAGCCAACTAAATAACTCAAAAATACGCGAAATCACACAAAAGCGGAATATCCAAATAAAGGGTCAAGCATTTATTCCCAGACCGAATCATTTATGTAGTTATTTTTCAAATAGCAGTTATTATTATATACCGAATTATTTATGTAGTTATTTTTCAAATAGCAGTTTTACTTGTGAGCGGTTATGCGGATATTTTGTGATCCATCCATAGGTAATCATTCCATGTAAATATGCATTTCTATTTATGCTGAGCTGTTGATCGGTCTCGGAAGGTTTATATATATAAATATGTTGCAAACATGTTTATGTTATTACACTTTTATTAAAATATGTGTGTGCAAGCATTCGACCTGGTACATCAACACACTATTTTCAATATCAAACAAGTTTTGATCCAATCAAATGTAATGCACATGTAATTTCTATAAATATGTTGGTAAATATAATTATGAATGAAGAGCTGTGTCATTTGAATGTATATTTAAAAAACATAATGAGACAGCTTAAACTAAGTGTTGCAAAAAGTAAAGTTTATGGTAGGGCTACCACTGGTCGTCAGTCTGTCTATTTGTTCGTAGATACGGGGGTTGAACCTAGGTTTCCATTCCCTTCCAATTCCTGTTACTGTATTCCATTGTTTGTGAAACGTAGTCACAGTGGCTATGGATACATTGTTTATGACAACATACACACACACATACCAGAAATATGACCCTTAGATCTTAACCTATTAAATGGGCCTCTAATAATTGTTCTATGTAACTCGTTGACCTTAAATATAAGGTTTCCAATCAATAATTGCATCGTACATGGAGGGATGTTGAAATAACTTGGCACATAATGGCAGCCGGGCAGTTCTGTCCTATAGGCATATCTCTAGTTGAATAAGTATTGTTCGTCCACCCCATTAGGTATATTTGTACACAGGGCCACTCTGGGGCATTATCGTACACGTCAGTCTGTTGTGGTGGAGAGGACCACCCTTAGAAACCAGTACTCAATTCTGCAACCTCCGCAAGCGACTGACAACCTTCTCACATATCATCATTTCTCATGTGTCCCTAATAGGGAGGTAACCTGTGGCCCTGGTGATAGTGCGGACATATGAGTTCTAACAACGGCGTGCTAGAACACTCGACCACGGAGGCTCTTAGTTCCCTAAAACCTACACATAATAGATATAGTATGCATAAGGAAATCATGAGCGTCGTTTCTACTATGTCTACTAGGTCGAATGCAGCATGCAATAATGTGTACATAATTATTCTTATCTCGTATAATGGCATTTAATGTTAACATTCAACTAAAACTGGCATTAGCACAATTATTTGCTTTGAATGTTATGTGTTATAAGCGCGATTAAACATTATATATATATTACCGTCTCCGTGGCCTAGTGGTTAAGACGTCTAGCGGGAGGTCGAAGGTTCGAATCTCGTCAGAGGTTCGGTCTGATATGGCCGGTTGGTGAGCCGCCAGCTAGTTAAATAATGGTTATCGATTGCCTGCCAGCCTGGCGCCTGGCATACAAGCATAGGATTCGGGAAGTACTGATGTTCATAAATAAGAGTTGTCTCATAAGTCAAAAATGGCCGGCCCTTTAAATAGGGGTGACACTATAATAAACAAACACTTTACTTTACTTTTAATGTCATTATGCTTTCAACTCGGAATTTCAAATAGTATTTTCAGTAATGAACAGAGTTATGATAAATGTATTGACTTCTAAGATTGTGTGACTATAAATGATTTGTTTGACCTTATTGAATGTAAGTTTGACCTCATCGTGAACGTGGCTGGCGTTAGGTTGTGTAACCACATTTATTCTGCTCACTATCACTGTGTTTTCATACATTCCAAATGTGTTAAGGTGCTGGCGCGTAAAATGCTTCAGTAAGAATGAAAGCGTACTACCTTGAGGGAAATTAGACGGAGGCGTATTGGATATATATACAGACACCAAAACGAAACTATGCACTTGCCGTAACAGCTAAATTCTATATCCTTTTAGAAAAAGGCATAGGCAAATTTGGTATAAAAATGTGCGAACTATTGAGTAAATTAGTGCAATGTGTGAAGGATAATTTTCTTCACTCATGATAAAAAAATCCATAATTCTAAATTCTAAATTCTAATTCTATAAAATTTGTAACGAAAAAGTAACGCTCGATATAAAAGTGCACAGTTCTTTATGATGTCAGTGCATGTGCGAAACTCGCCAATGAGGTTAAAACATCTGACTTTCTAAGTTGCCATGACCCCTGTGCATTTTAAAGGGACTAAGTCACGTATTAGTAGTGTCATGACATTTTGTAAATGTTCTCTTATATACAACAATCGGTCAGAATTTTGAAAAGATGAATGTGATATGCTTGGACTCTTGATGATAAATAGTGTTGTAAACAGTTTATTAAATTTTCGCGGTTAACCTTTTTCATGAAAGGTTATCAAATTGAATGTAAGGAACAGCTTGTAATAGGGAGGGTCCAATTCTTTGCTGGGTTTCGTAATCTAACAATCTGATAAATAAGCATTATATACCTGACTCACTGACTCACTGACTCACTCACTCACTCACTCACTGACTGACTCACTGACTCACTGACTCACTCACTGACTCACTCACTCACTCACTCCCTGACATAGTGATTGTTGCATTGCAATATCACAACAATTATCAACATTTTGGAGGTCATTTATTATCTGAAGTCACAACCGTATCTATGGATTGACTAGTTGGGTCAGGGCACAAGAGTATCTAGGGATTGACTAGTTGAGTCAGGTCACAAGAGTATCTAGGGATTGACTAGTTGGGTCAGGTCACAAGAGTATCTCTGGATTGACTAGTTGGGTCAGGTCACAAGAGTATCTCGGGATTGACTAGTTGGGTCAGGTCACAAGAGTATCTCCGGATTGACTAGTTGGGTCAGGTCACAAGAGGATCTATGGATTGACTAGTTGGGTCAGGTCACAAGAGTATCTCGGGATTGACTAGTTGGGTCAGGTCACAAGAGGATCTATGGATTGACTAGTTGGGTCAGGTCACACGAGTATCTAGGGATTGACTAGTTGGGTCAGGTCACACGAGTATCTAGGGATTGACTAGTTGGGTCAGGTCACACGAGTATCTAGGGATTGACTAGTTGGGTCAGGTCACACGAGTATCTAGGGATTGACTAGTTGAGTCAGGTCACACGAGTATCTCGAGATTGACTAGTTGTGTCAGGTCACAACCATATCTTTGGATTGACAAGTTGAGTAGGTCACAACCGTATTTCGGGATTGACTAGCTGAGTCAAGGTCACAATAGTATCTAGAGAATGACTAATTGAGTCACGGTCACAATAGTATCTAGAGAATGACTAATTGAGTCAAGGTCACAATAGTATCTAGATAATGACTAATTGAGTCAAGGTCACAATAGTATCTAGAGAATGACTAATTGAGTCAAGGTCACAATAGTATCTAGATAATGACTAATTTAGTCAAGGTCACAATAGTATCTAGAGATTGACTAATTTAGTCAAGATCACACGAGTATCTAGTGATTGACTAATGGAGTCAAGGTCACAATAGTATCTAGAGAATGACTAATTGAGTCAAGGTCACAATAGTATCTAGAGAATGACTAATTGAGTCAAGGTCACAATAGTATCTAGAGATTGACTAATTGAGTCAAGATCACACGAGTATCTAGAGAATGACTAATTGAGTCAAGGTCACAATAGTATCTAGTGATTGACTAATGGAGTCAAGGTCACAATAGTATCTAGAGAATGACTAATTGAGTCAAGGTCACAATAGTATCTAGAGAATGACAAATTGAGTCAAGGTCACAATAGTATCTAGAGATTGACTAATTGAGTCAAGGTCACACGAGTATCTAGAGAATGACTAGTTGGGTCAAGTGTAGTAACTATATTAGTATGTACACGGATAACAGGGCCACAAACATTGTCTCATTCCAAATGATTTATATGATTTGTGAGTAGGACAACATGACTTCATGACAGCTTTATATGTTGTTTTTGATATTTCGACTATGCGGGATACCAACAGTTGGGAAGTGGGGTAACAGTTGCAACATACCACAAAGTCTGCGTTTGCCTAAATGGAACACACTCCAAAATAAGGATACTACCCGGAAGTGGGTCACATTAATATTTACTACCTACCATAACACACCAACTGCGCAATTCCCGCTCACTGTTGTTAAAATACTTTGTGTTCAAATATACTCATGTACATTCATTAACACTCATTATATTCTATAACCTCTACTATCTGCTTAAAATATCTGCTGACGGGCATGTGCGAAGCAGTACTTCCGTCAGTACTAACGGCGAGCATGCGCAGTCTCAACAACTGCGAACAATTCAGCAAAACTTCACGAGTTTAATTTTGTTGTTGTTTAGTTATGCAAGCTTTATGAAAGTGCATACAATGTATGCATGAACAAGTGTTAGTTTGTCGTCTATGTACATGCACTGCCAATATGAATGTATATTTTGTATATACAGTATTTGATATGTAAATTTATGTCATTCGGAATTTTATACTATTATGTTGTATGTGTATATATATAGTTATATATATATATATATATATATAAAGGTGTTTTATTTATCTTGGAATATTATGCAATGATTATTTAAAGTGTTTACTATCCTAACGGAGGCTATACTGCTGACTGTAGCGGGGTGTAACTGTATGCTTTTATTTGCGTGCTTTAATATTGCAACTTTTTTTCAATTGGCCCATATAAGTCTTTCTCATTAATAAAATTTTCAATTTAAATTGTTTAATGTGTTTGAACAATTTATTATTCGTGTGTACTAGCCTTTCATGTGTGTAGAAGTTCTATTCTCCAATATTTGGTTACCAAACCCTGAATGTTTGAAGCAATCTTTAGATGAAAATCGTTGCTTAGTGTCAGACTGTAAACTAGCAATTATGTTTTATATCTCTACTATACTGTTTGGTGGTTTTGTGTCGTGTGTGTGTGTGTGTTGTGTGTGTGTGTGTGTGTGTGTGTGTGTGTGTGTGTGTGTGTGTGTGTGTGTGTGTGTGTGTGTGTGTGTGTGTGTGTGTGTGTGTGTGTGTGTGTGTGTGTGTGTGTGTGTGTGTGTGTGTGTGTGTGTGTGTGTGTGTGTGTGTGTGTGTGTGTGTGTGTGTGTGTGTGTGTGTGTGTGTGTGTGTGTGTGTGTGTGTGTGTGTGTGTGTGTGTGTGTGTGTGTGTGTGTGTGTGTGTGTGTGTGTGTGTGTGTGTGTGTGTGTGTGTGTGTGTGTGTGTGTGTGTGTGTGTGTGTGTGTGTGTGTGTGTGTGTGTGTGTGTGTGTGTGTGTGTGTGTGTGTGTGTGTGTGTGTGTGTGTGTGTGTGTGTGTGTGTGTGTGTGTGTGTGTGTGTGTGTGTGTGTGTGTGTGTGTGTGTGTGTGTGTGTGTGTGTGTGTGTGTGTGTGTGTGTGTGTGTGTGTGTGTGTGTGTGTGTGTGTGTGTGTGTGTGTGTGTGTGTGTGTGTGTGTGTGTGTGTGTGTGTGTGTGTGTGTGTGTGTGTGTGTGTGTGTGTGTGTGTGTGTGTGTGTGTGTGTGTGTGTGTGTGTGTGTGTGTGTGTGTGTGTGTGTGTGTGTGTGTGTGTGTGTGTGTGTGTGTGTGTGTGTGTGTGTGTGTGTGTGTGTGTGTGTGTGTGTGTGTGTGTGTGTGTGTGTGTGTGTGTGTGTGTGTGTGTGTGTGTGTGTGTGTGTGTGTGTGTGTGTGTGTGTGTGTGTGTGTGTGTGTGTGTGTGTGTGTGTGTGTGTGTGTGTGTGTGTGTGTGTGTGTGTGTGTGTGTGTGTGTGTGTGTGTGTGTGTGTGTGTGTGTGTGTGTGTGTGTGTGTGTGTGTGTGTGTGTGTGTGTGTGTGTGTGTGTGTGTGTGTGTGTGTGTGTGTGTGTGTGTGTGTGTGTGTGTGTGTGTGTGTGTGTGTGTGTGTGTGTGTGTGTGTGTGTGTGTGTTGTGTGTGTGTTACTTATTTGTGTATGTTACATATATTTAAACAAAGTCCTTCCATTAATGCATACAGTTCTTCATTGTTTTCCGATATATACTCATCAGACCTTTGGAGAAGGCGAATTGTAGAACAATATATGTACACAATCATGTATACGGGTATCAGCCACAAACATACTACATCCATATTCCGTAAAACTATCAACAACGCTTAGAAATTCAACGCTGTTCAATGTTTACGTTTGTCAAAAAAGTCTTTTTATTGTAGTCTGATTTTGTTCGTATTCAGTTCCCCATATTTCATAGCTATAAGTCCGATGTTCGTCTCTTTACCGTAGGCCTATATTCTATGAAATAGTAACCGTAAAGTTATAGTAAATATAAATGCAATCACCTTTCACAAGTGGAATTCTTTTAAATAATGTATTGTGACTGTCTTCTACTGTGTCATTGTAATGTATGGATGGACCTACACATGTACCATTATTTATTATAAAGACTAGTCGAATGTTTGCATGTGTTATGTTTTATTATTATATTGGCTGTTGATGTACAAATCCTACAGTTTTAAATATGTTAGAATTTTAAATTGTGACTTATTATCAATAAACTAATTTTCTGCTATAAAATGAGTTTATAGTCTAATTTACTCCAGTTAAGCAGTTGTGACGTAGGATAGCTGCTTTGGTATGTCCGTCATGTGTCCAAAACAAATGATGTAGATACGAGTCAACGCGGGTACATTGTTCTTTGTCAGCTGGCATGTGAATACAATCCCGTAATTTAAAGTAGAGAAAGCACGACGATACTCGTGGTGATACTCTACTGCGGCCATGTCTACTCACATCAACTTGTATTCGTGCTATATATGGTATGACTTACTTGTAACGACAATGTACAGTGGCAAATTACGTAATGAAATGGAAATCAAATCTTGGTACTATGAACGAACACGAAAGAACGAGCTATTGCCATATATGATCTGTTCCATGAGAGAAGTCTTTTTTCGAACATATATGATACATTTTATCATGTTTCCTATTAGAACTGAAGTTTTGACTGTTTGGTGTATACTGGATATGATATGACATTCCAAGTTTAAGACGGTAGCCCATATTGTTACTAACATTTAGACTTTAATTAAACTGTCCATATAAGACATACAACTTGCCATTAACGGCAGCAGCCTGTTTCAAACTTAATATTTAAGGCTGCTGCCGATATAAGGGCTGATATTTCGATATTCGCTGGAAGCCGTAAAGGTAGGTGCCGTATTAGGCCTGTAATTTGGATTGTCACGTTGAAGCCGTAAAACCAGCTGCCCAAATTAGGCTTGGAATTTGGCGGATTGTCGCTTTGAAGCCGTAAAAGCAGCTTCCCGATTTAGACGTGGAATTTGGTGGCTTGTCGTTTTGAAGTCGTAACGGCAGCTCCCCGTATTAGACGTGGAGGTTGGTGCATTGTCGCTTTGAATCCGTAAAGGCAGCTGCCTGTATTAGACCTGGAATTTAAGTGGATTGTCGATTTTAAGCTGTAAATGCAGCTTTCCGTATTAGACCTGGAGGTTGGCGCATTGTCGCTTTGAAGCATTAAAGGCAGCTGTCCGTATTAGGCCTGGCATTTGGATTGTCGCTTTGAAGCCGTAAAGGCAGCTGCACATATTAGGCTTGGCATTTGGATGTGGCTTTGGATCCGTAAAGGCAGCTGCACATATTAGGCTTGGAATTTGGATGTGGCTTTGGATCCGTAAAGGCAGCTGCACATATTAGGCTTAGAATTTGGATGTGGCTTTGAATCCGTAAAAGCCCATATTAGACCTGGCATTTGGTGGATTGTCGCTTTTAAGCTGTAAAGGCAGTTGCCCGTATTAGACCCGGGATATTGTGGATTGTCCCTTTAAAGCCGTAAAGGCAGCTGCCCGTATTAGACTTGGCATTTGGTGGATTATCGCTTTGAAGCCGTAAGGCAACTGCCCGTATTACACCTGACATTTGGTGGATTGTCGCTTTTAAGCTGTAAAGGCAGCTGCCCGTATTGTGCATGGCATTTGGATGGCCGCTTTGAAGCCGTAGATGCAGCTAAAGGCAGCCGTCCGTATTAGATCTGGAATTGTTACTGTCGATTTGAAGACGTAAATTTAAGACAGTTGGTTGTCCATAATAGCGCTAAAATTTCGAATTTCAAGCCCAAGGCAGTTGTATATATAATATTAACATGGCCCATTTTAGGTGTACGTGTATGGCAATTCGCCATGCTAGACATGTCTATGCTTACATTAGCATGTCACTGAATACCACTCTGTGGCACAAGTGAGACAATTGTCTACCCTCCACCATTACGCGAAATGTACATTCATGGATTGCAGGTTCTACTTAATGTTGATATGTGTCGAATGATGAACTTGATATATTCTCCACCTGATAGCTAACACTGATATCTCAATTTCCAACAGAATAAAAACTCTTTATCTCTATAAAGCGAAGCGTGATATGGCAAGATGACAGAATAAATTGAAATCGAGAATGGCAATAAAGACAAGAGAGACGCAATTAACCTGATTGTGTATATATGCATGTATATATATATGAGAGGACGATGCGATATTAAACTCATATCAGTACAGTATGATCGGGTTGGTGTAATTCTATACACATTGATACAATCTCTAAGTAAAAGGCGTTGTATACCTGCTATTCCCATATGCACATTGGTGTTGATGGCCTCTAAACTGGGTTTCTAGATTTGGCACAATTATTTCCAGCAGATCACTACATGTGCGAACTGTTAGTGGTACAAGTAGCAATAACCTTACTGCCAGTGTTAAAGCATGCAAGCAAAAACTCCAAGAGGTTCAACCATACGGGTTAAGACGTGGCATATCAATACATGTTCACATGCAGGTCAAACCCCTATTATGTTATGTTAGGTATTGTACACTTTATCCTCAATCTATTAACACAAAAACTTATGCTTGAATTCACACGACCTTGATCTGAGTTTGGAAGGTCAACTTCAAGGTCACAGCATGTGGTATATAAGAAAGGTCATATGAGGCTACATTGGAACTATATGTCATGCTTACTTAGCTTTAGAGTTACATTAGCATGCATATAGTTTACTATATACGTCAATGGGAGTGGGCACTGCGCTGGCCGCCCTAACCACAGACCTTGACCGATTTGTCGCAAAATCGAACCACTTCTTCATATGCCAAACGTTGACATATACGCAAAGTATCATCAGTATCCATCGACACATTGTTGAGTTATCCTGTCCACAGATAGATACACAGACGCAGCCAAAAACATGAATTCCTGTTCGTACGGCGGAGATTGAATATCATAGTTCATGTATCAACATAAGGTACCAATTACTGTACTATGACATGGTTTATTTTGGAGTTAATATTTTTCATAAACCTATGTATATATTTTTTCCAAATATTTGCCTCAAATACTGAGTATTTCAACTAATAAGCAAACGTCGTATACGCGGTTTGGTGACATAACAAAATAATGTAAATAGGGTCGACATGCATGCGTAATACAACTAGTGTATCCTGAATAACACGATTTATGGTATAGATTTACCGTTATATCACATGTGTACCTATTCATATTTATTTACATTATCTCACGTTTAGTATTGACTCCGATGACAAATAGACGTCAATTCAGCGTGTATGATCGTTATATGAAATCCTACTTTCAATTTTGAAAATGTGTTGATCACAACAACACTGTTTATTGATTCAATGTTAGTGCTCGAATGTAATCGGAAGAATGAATTTGTAGTAGCAACGCATTTATACGTGAAAAAATGCATTTTATTTGCTTTTTGCGATGTAATGTCGCTTTAAAGAAGCATATACTTCTAAATGACGAATTACAGAAAGCGATTATGGTCCGGTTTACTGCATGGGTACAGTCCTGTATTGGCCCCCAATGAGATTTACCTATTTACTGGACGCTTAACTCTACGATTTCGACATTGTGTTTACCTTTGCATTTTATCACTTTTGCGTAACAGCCAAAATAAATATTTGAGTCTGAGATTGGTGGTGAATTATCTACTTCTAATGCATACTCATGATAATTACATCAAATTGAAAAGACCAGATCCATACACAATACCATTATCTTAGTTCATTCACATAAAAATACAAGCCGCACTATGCACGTGTAATTGGCCACAGTTATGAATCAGACACCAACAATTTAGAGAATCATAAAGCCGATAATCACTACCAGAGCAATACAATGCTTAAGAATTTGATAAACAAATTGATCCACCGTATCACGAAGCTTAAATTCACTGCCAAACAAATGCAAGTTACTCGCACTGATTTACACAGAAACATAGAGGATGGATGTGCTCACAGACACAGACATGAGTAGAGCATCTGTAATCTGGGCCTTCAGTAGGTGGAGTTCATTACAAACGATGAAATAACGCCATTCCACTCATCAAGAACACGGACACCTCAAGAAGACGGAAACCTCTCTATTTCTGGATATATACGATCCTCAGAATGTAAATAAATCCTTCATAAGTTGAACAATGCAACATATCTTATTATTCTATTAGTTAGAAACCTATATGCTCCTTGTACGATACGATAATTGAACCAACTCATGTTGACACCCCCTTATTTAGGTTACCGGAAAGTAAAGACTTACTCACAGTTATTAACTAAAATGGCGCGTCCTCGATAAACGTCATAATCAAAGAATGACTAATCGGGAAACTACCGAAATCGGAAATGTTCGGAAATGTCCGTACACCAATTGGGTAATACCACATAGTCAAAATTTTGTTTTGTTGGTAGCTTATACTTTTGTGAGACATGCACAGCATTATAAAACAACGTTTATGTTGACAACGACGTTGAAAAATGCTCCATTCTAGGAATATAATAAAGGTTCACTAGATATATTTCCATATTCTCTGGTACGTGTTAGCTGAAACAGCGGAATTATGCTGAGAGTTCTGGCGTAGCACTTCAAATTGTCGCCTACGTGTTGCCAAGGCATTGTCTGGAGCATGTTTTATGTTAGACAAATTGCTAAGGAACTGAATTGCAGTTCTAAAACATACATATTGTCCAGAACAAAATACAAAATAGTTTAGAACACCAATAAAAGCCGGAGAGTCACACTATGAATACAATAGGTGGGTTAGTCAGCCAAAATCAAACGACCAAACATGTGTACATCTGTGAGTACTCATGCTCACATTAGTAACATACAACTGCATGGTATTCACGATTCTTTAACGCTGTGAATGAGACATGAAGTAATTTGGGAGACAAGACATAGACATGTTAGCGTTCAATACAAATCGGTTATGCACAATATCCTCTTGCCCTTCACTCTTCGTTTTACGGCTGAGTGCCCGGATAATGATATAGCATACATTGCCAATAAAAATGTGCCAGACCGAACAAGAATGGTTATCGAAGCATTTTACGTTCCTGCCATTTAAATCAGATTCCAGTTCATGCATAATGAAAGGAACTGTCGGTAGTAAGGCATACATGGTGACTACATTGTGGTCTCATCTATCATATATACATGTACGTATCTAGTCTTAAAACACTAACGTGTCTGACGTTCATACCTTTCTTTCAGTCCATTATAATTAATATTGGACGGCTTTCAAAAGTCGAGAGTATAATATCAAATCAAATCTGATATCCGTGATAGATTGTGAAAAAAGTTCCTACAACTTATATTATCTCGAGACCTCATTCCTTATGGAATACATGGAGAGAGGAGGAGAGAGGAGGCAGCGTGGAATTTAAATGCCTTGCCTAGGAGCACACTCGTAACCGCTTCAACTGGGCGCGAACTCCGGGCCTTTCACACCTGAAGCGAACGCGCAACCTCTGCCCTATAACGACTTCCACAAGAGGCTACTTGTATGTGTTATATGGAAGCCTTAACAATTTAGCATACATTCACGGTGTGTGTCTCAACGAAATTTCCATAGACCCAATTCTACACTGTGTGGTGAAATGACTAGATATTATTGAGGACTAACTAGTCATATATTAATTAATCAGTAATAGAGCTGTGAATAAGTTAGAAAGGTAGACGAACCAACATCTTGAACACTTTTAAATAACTCATGTCGTTAGTTAACCCATTCAACCCCAAGTAACTGACATGGACTGGTCCATGATATTCTTAGACCAATAAATGAATAAGAAAATTACATTCGGACCAGTTCATTTATCAAAATGGGTAATTTTATCTAAAAATAGTAATAATTATTACTGGCAAAAAAGTGCAGATCCTGATGAGACGGCTCGTCACGAGCCGGCTCATCTGGATCTACACTTTTTCATAAGCCTATTTAGAGGCCTGTGGGGTTGAAAGGGTTAAACACATTGAGAAAGCCGAGTGAAAAGCATGGACGCCAGGCCCCGAGATTATAAAACTGTTCTCCAATCTCAAACTCAGACTCAAACTTTTGATTGGTTCTGCTGGGTGTATAACTCAGACTCAACCAATCAAATGCATTGAGTTAGATTTTGAGATTGGAGAACCGTTTTATAAACTCGGGGCCAGGTGCACATTGTTCCGGCTGTCCGATTAGCGCAGTGGTTAGCGCGCTCGCTTCTCGCCAGATCGGACAGGTAGGTTCTCCGGGTACTCCGGTTTCCTCCCACATGAATGACCACATATACGCTTTCATCCGCGCCAACGAGAGTGATAATATATAATATAAGTTGTTAAAACTTGCTTCGCAATCGTAGCAAAAGAAATAAAGTTTACAAAAAAAAACATATATATTTCCATGTACACATGTAAATGAACAATATTAAATACATAATCAACTGTCACTGGATGGACATCAAATACAAGTGCCATCAAATATTTCATTTGCAAATGTAGTGCCATGTACTGTATGAATGGGAGCATCCGTTGTACACGTGTTTCATCGACCGTCAACCCGTCTTTGCTTTAATATGCTTTGGTTCGGTTCGCTAATCGCTATGTCTGGGTTGCAAGACAACAACACAACATCGCTCCACAGCATGCCAGTAAACAGCAATCGTCCGCAATCTCCTCGTCCCGTCTCCGGTAATTATCATCATTGTTATACACATATCTGTAACACGTATATATGTAGGGTATATCTGTAACACATATATATGTAATGTATATCTGTAACACATATATATGTAATGTATATCTGTAACACGTATATAGGTAAGGTATATCTGTAAAACGTATATATGTACGATATATCTGTAGCACGTATATATGTAACGTATATCTGTAACACGTATATATGTAACACATATATATGTAACGTATATCTGTAACACATATATATGTAATGTATATCTGTAACACGTATATATGTAATGTATATCTGTAACACGTATATATGTAAGGTATATCTGTAACACGTATATATGTAGATTATATCTGTAACACATATATATGTAATGTATATCTGTAACACATATATATGTAATGTATATCTGTAACACGTATATAGGTAAGGTATATCTGTAAAACGTATATATGTACGGTATATCTGTAGCACGTATATATGTAACGTATATCTGTAACACGTATATATGTAACACATATATATGTAACGTATATCTGTAACACATATATATGTAATGTATATCTGTAACACGTATATATGTAATGTATATCTGTAACACGTATATATGTAAGGTATATCTGTAACACGTATATATGTAGATTATATCTGTAACACATATATATGTAATGTATATCTGTAACACATATATATGTAATGTATATCTGTAACACGTATATAGGTAAGGTATATCTGTAAAACGTATATATGTACGGTATATCTGTAGCACGTATATATGTAACGTATATCTGTAACACGTATATATGTAACACATATATATGTAACGTATATCTGTAACACATATATATGTAATGTATATCTGTAACACGTATATATGTAATGTATATCTGTAACACGTATATATGTATCGTATATCTGTAACACGTATATATGCAACATATATCTGTAACACGTATATATGTAACGTATATCTGTAACACATGTATATGTAACGTATATCTGTAACACATATATATGTATCGTATATCTGTAACACGTATATAGGTAACGTATATCTGTAACACATATATATGTATCGTATATCTGTAACACGTATATATGTAACGTATATCTGTAACACGTATATATGTAACGTATATCTGTAACACATATATGTGTATCGTATATATGTAACACGTATATATGTAACGTATATCTGTAACACGTATATAGGTAAGGTATATCTGTCACACATATATATGTATCGTATATCTGTAACACGTATATAGGTAAGGTATATCTGTAACACATATATATGTAAAGTATATCTGTAACACATATATATGTAACGTATATCTGTAACACATATATATGTATCGTATATCTGTAACACGTATATATGTATCGTATATCTGTAACACATATATATGTAATGTATATCTGTAACACGTATATATGTAATGTATATCTGTAACACGTATATATGTAATGTATATCTGTAACACATATATTTGTAACGTATATCTGTAACACGTATATAGGTAAGGTATATCTGTAACACATATATATGTATCGTATATCTGTAACACGTATATATGTAAGGTATATCTGTAACACGTATATATGTAACGTATATCTGGAACGTATATCTGTAACACATATATATGTAACGTATATCTGTAACACGTATATCTGTAACACGTATATATGTGATTAATAACACTGTAAAACAATATCGCATGCACATGCAAGTAACTATATATATACAAATAATATATGTACGAGAACGAAGGTGCACGGCAGACAAACTAGTATTATATATCAAAACAAATGTCACTACATGATATATCAAAACAAATGCCACTACATGATATATCAAAACAAATGCCACTACATGATATATCAAAACAAATGCCACTTACCTGATATATCAAAACAAATGCCACTATAAGACAAATTAACATTTATTCTTTTGCAACTACATGATATATAAAAACAAATGCCACTACATGATACATCAAAACAAATGCCACTACATGATATATAAGATAAATTAACATTTATTCTAATTGCCACTACATGATATATCAAAACAAATGCCACTTACATTATATATCTAAACAAATGCCACGGACATGATATATCTTAACAAATGCCACTACATGATATATCAAAACAAAAGTCACGTGCATGATATATCTAAACAAATGCCACGACATGATATATCAAAACAAATACCACTTACATGCTATATAAAAACAAATGCCACTTACATGCTATATAAAAACAAATGCCACTTATATGATACATCAAAACAAATGCCACTACATGGTATATAAGATAAATTAACATTTATTCTAATTACCAATACATGATATATCAAAACAAATGCCACCTACATGATATATCAAAGCAAATGCCACTACATCATATATCTAAACAAATGCCATTACATGATATATAAGATAAATTAACATTTATTCTAATTACCAATACATGATATATCAAAACAAATGCCACCTACATGATATATCAAAACAAATGCCACTACATTACATATCAAAGCAAATGCCACTTACATGATATATAAAAACAAATGCCACCTACATGATATATCAAAACAAATGCCACTACATCATATATCAAAACAAATGCCACTACATGATACATCAAAACAAATGCCACGACATGATATATCAAAACAAATGCCACTTACATGATATATCAAAACAAATACCACTTACATGCTATATCAAAACAAATGCCACTTACATGATACATCAAAACAAATGCTACTACATGATATATAAGATAAATTAACATTTATTCTAATTGCCACTACATGATATATCAAAACAAATGCCACGACATAATATATCTAGACAAGTATAAGCGTGTGAAGTTGAAGGGAAGTAATCCGAGCACTCAGGGAGAACTAGCATGTGATGGATAGTCTACCCATTTTCCTACAACGGGGGCAGCACAAATCTAGAAAGTTCGTCTCCATGGTCACGTGGTTAAGGTCGTTGACGTGTATACAACTGTAACCTATCATTACTGATGGTCACGGGTTATATCCGGGAAGAGCAACTCTAATGTTGTAATAACTTGTGGCTCGATCCATTTTTGCTTTCTTTGCATATATTGTATGTAGATTCTGCGTAATAATAGAGCAAAATAAACTATGATTAAACTAAACAAAGAAACGCTGGAACCTGCCCAGGAAAGGTGTTGTTAGGTAAACTGCCCGTCGCTCAAATGGGCAACCGGTAGCGACGTTAAATAAACTAAATAAACAAATCGAGAATATTCTGTTGCAGAAGTACTCCCTCCCCACCCCCTGCTTGATACGCTAGTCAACTTACACTGTTGTCTGTTGTGGTTGCTGCTGTGTAGGATACGGTCCTTGCTGATAAGCCCCGGCCGGCGGCGGATACTGCCCGGCGGCCCCATACGGCGGAGGTTGCTGGGGATAGGGAGTTGAAGGGTTCTGGTAACTCATGTTTATTATCCTGAATTCACAAAGATATGTATCAAGTTATCAACCGACAATTGCTACAGCTGCTATAGTGTTAAGGAGACGAGACATTCCAAGCACAATTTCGGATACATATAAAGTAAATCCAAGTTACTTAGTAACGACGTATGCTATTATATACTAGTATATATTTGAAATGAAGGTCCGCATTAGTCACTATCCGCATAGTTTCGAAACTGAATCAGGATGTGTGCTTACATTAATTACAAGTACTTATCAAAGTGAAATAAAACGTTATCAAAACTGTAATACAAGGCAAGAAATGGAATATCTATCACAGCTTATATACGTGTCTCGAGCGATAAATCGCCAGTAGATGGTGAGGTAGTACGAACTACGACATACCAGGGTGGTACGAACCACGACATACCAGGTGGTACTAACCATGACATACCAGGTGGTACTAATTACGACATACCAGGTGGTACGAACCACGACATAATAGGTGGTACGAACCACGACATACCAGGTGGTACGAACCACGACATACCAGGTGGTACGAAACACGACATACCAGGAGGTACTAATCACGACATACCAGGTGGTACGAACCATGACATACCAGGTTGTACTAACCACGACATACCAGGTGGTACGAACCATGACATACCAGGTGGTACTAATCACGACATACCAGGTGGTACTATCCACGATATACCAGGTAGTACGAACCACGACATACCAGGTGGTACTATCCACGATATACCAGGTGGTACGAACACGACATACCAGGTGGTACGAACTACGACATATCAGGTGGTACGAACCGTGACATACCAGGTGGTACGAACCGTGACATACCAGATGGTACGAACCGTGACACACCAGGTGGTACTAATCATGACATACCATGTAGTACGAACCATGACACATCAGGTGGTACGAACCACGACACACCAGTTGGTACGAACAACGATACACCAGGTGGTACGAACCATGACACACCATGTGGTACGAACTACGACACAACAGGTGGTACGAACTACGACACACCATGTGGTACTAACCATGACACACCATGTGGTACGAACCACGACATACCAGGTGGTGCAAATCACGACACACCATGTGGTACGAACCACGACATACCATGTGGTACGAACCACGACATACCTGGTGGTACGATATATGACATACCAGGTAGTACGAACCACGACACATCAAGTGGTACGAACCACGACACACAAGGTGGTACGAACCACGACATACCAGGTAGTACGAACCATCACATACCAGATGGTACGAACTACGACATACCAGGTAGTACAAATCAGGTGGTACGAAGCACTACGTATTATAATGATGTGGTATGGACTACGACATAGTAGTTGGTACGATCCAGGTCATATCATGTGATACTTTACTGATCCAGTATACTGTATATTTTAAATATTATAATAAATACAAATAATGGCTAAAATATACTAACCTTGTATAAAGTTGTTTAGTTTCCGACTTGTTATTGGCTGTACGTCGTACAAATTGATCTGTATTATCAACATCCGTTTATAATAGGCTGATAAACAGAGTGTCATGTGAACGATTATAAATGTGGTCACTTATATCACGTGGATATGACGCGGAAGTATATTGCCAATTTGGTGTATTCTGTTTGTGTTTGGATATATATAGACCTAATTATGCTTTATGATATGATTTATGCTACACGTATCATCATTAACCCTTTCCTTCAGTGGATAAGTAGTCGCCATACCTATCCAACCTCCATAGATATTACTCGGACTACATAGAGATTTAGGTTAATTAAACTATTATATCTCGATACAAACGACAGCCAGTTAGCTATCATGCAGTGGATAAGTAGTCGCCATTTCTATCCCACCTCTAAATATATTACTGGGACTTCATAGAGATTTCGGTTAATTAAACTATTATATCTCGATACAAACGACAGCCATTTAGCTATCATGCAGTGGATAAGTAGTCGCCATATCTAACCCACCTCCATAGATATTACTGGGACTACATGAGATTCTGGCCTTTATTATGAACATTGGTTTGGCTACTATATTGTCAATGTATGTCGTATTGTGTAATGGCGTCAAGAGGTGTTTCCATGAGGGAAAGGGTTATTATGAACATTGGTTTGGCTACTACATTGTCAATATATGTCGTATTGATAATGGCTTCAAGATGTGCTTCTATGAGGGAAAGGGTTAATTATGAACATTGGTTTGGCTACTACATTGTCAATGTATGTCGTATTGGTAATGGCTTCAAGAAGTGCTTCCATGAGGGAAAGGGTTAATTATGAACATTGGTTTGGCTACTACATTGTCAATGTATGTTGTATTGGTAATGGCATCAAGAAGTGCTTCCATGAGGGAAAGGTTTAAAAACAGTGTTAATGGGCTATATTGCGTCTATAAAATGTGCCAGATATTGACCCAAAATAAATTATTGGAAAATAATCAACACCACGCTTCGTTTATTAACTAAACTATTAACCCACTACAATGTTTGGGAATAGAAACTTAAGTTCGAAAATGCATGGTTAAATAATGAATTTCTAGAACAATAGATAATGTATTGAGATTCAAATTGGCCATAGGGAATGAACAGTTTATGTCCATATTTACACAGTTCTCATATGGGTCCATATCGAGTGCATCTTATGAGTATTATGCAGAAGGAGCACACTCATGGTAGACATGTTTGACATTGGTTTGCTTTGGTCGCGAAATTATGTGACACACTTTTTGGTTACCATAGAAACAATCAATCTTGGAAAAACTCTAAGATGCACTAGATGTTGGCCCATAGAAGAACTGTATAAAATATGTGCATATACATGTATACTGAACATGTAACATAAGATTCCAGGGATGCTTCTGGAATTGGAGCGTCTTATGTATCGTGAATATCCTCTTTTTTCTGGACGAATGGGAATTTATGTGATAAGAATACATGCTATGTATTCGTATTATAAGTATTAAAATTGTCCAATTGTTTTCAGGGAACTAGTTCCAAGCTTTCACTTGTAAGCGCATAAAAATATAGACTTGAGCTGGAATCAAGAAATGGCCAGGTCAATCTATTTACGGAGTTGAAAGTCTGCAACAATATTTGGTTCCCATATGATTTGCGGATGTTCCAGCAGGGATGTGGTATTTACTATTATGTTGGACAGGGTTTCATGTTTTGTCGACATCTTTGCATTTAATTACTAAATTATTCACTTTATAAGTTATATACAATGTACATCACTCATTACACAATCCGAGTGTATATTATGCAAAGTGAATTTTCAATCGTCCTTCTATTACATATTTATATCTAATAGTTTTTCTTGTTAAATTTAAGTTTATTTAACGTCGCTACCTGTTCCCATTTGAGCGACGGGCAGCCTACCTAACAGCATCGTTCCTGGGCAGGCTCCAGCGGTTAACCAGTACTTGGTGCACCAACCTCCGTAAGAAACTGGGAGTATGGGACATTTATTTTATAACATAATAGTTCCCACCCCAGTGTAGTCTATTTTAGTTTCGTTGGTCCCAGAATATGGGAACAACCGAACAACATGCGCTCAATATTCATCATCATCATCATAAACAGTTTAATGATTGTCTAACTATGTCAAGAGTATACTTCCAGTATGTTAAATTACTATGCACAAATAGCAGTCAGGACTGACCAATAAAATTCCGTTTATGAATAATTCATAAAACAAACATATAAGTCTACAACCGAAGTTTGACATAACCGAAGTTTGACATAACCGAAGTTTGACATAACCGAAGTTTGACTTAACGAACTTCGATATAAATGGAGCCAGTTATATGTACAATGATAGTGTCTGAAAGGGACTTTGGACCGACTTCGAGATAACCGGTGAATTCAACATAACATACTTTGACATAGCGGATGTAGACAGTATATATATGAGAGATATTTTTATTAAGAATTGAATACAAACTTCTCTCATATTAGTTGGTCGGCCATGACTGATTGGTAGCAAAGTCGTAATCAATAGATCCGTCTGATACGTCACTCAAAATACCATTCCGTCGGACAAAATCAAATGTAGTTTTAAGTGCATTTTCCTGATTTGTCTGACAAACACTGGCACAGTTTCGTGAAGACTGCTTCCAGGGTGGTCTGATCAACCGCGGATTGAGACAGATCATTCCACAGCACGATGGTTGCAGGGAAGAAGCTATTCTCATAGAGCAAGGTTCTTGCTATGGCTGTGAAGTTGATTATGCCCTCATGTGGTTCTGGCTGTGAAGTTGATTATGCCCTCATGTGGTTCTGGCTGTGAAGTTGAGTATGCCCTCATGTGGTTCTGGCTGTAAAGTTGATTATGCCCTCATGTGGTTCTGGCTGTGAAGTTGATTATGCCCTCATGTGGTTCGGCTGTGAAGTTGATTATGCCCTCATGTGGTTCGGCTGTGAAGTTGATTATGCCCTCATGTGGTTCGGCTGTGAAGTTGATTATGCCCTCATGTGGTTCTGGCACTGCTCAATGGTGCATCAGGTATGCTGTCTATTAAGTGGTTCCTTATCTTGATGAGCATGTTTCAACGTGTGGAGTAGCCTGGAAACAGGTGTTGATCAGTCATATAAATATATTTTAATACCGAGATCATTAATTGGTCCGTATTGAGTTAATGTCATTTTGCCAGAAGTAAATTGGTGACAAATCGACAGACTGGAACCCAGGCTACGTGTGGAGCTGCACTGTCCCAACTTATATTGGTATATATTAAATGTTGTTCAGTTCGTCACAAACCTAGCAGTTCTCCGATTGGGCGTTGTGACTTTCAGTTTTGCGGTGAATGGACCATACAGACGACTGATACGAGGCATATATTTCTTGAAGGTGTATTGCTTTGGTACTCGGGCTAATTGGTCGTATATTTCTTCGGATGTAGCCTATATACCAAACTTGCCGTGACCGTATGTGTTGCTTCTAGGAAATAAATGTGTTCAAGTTGTTTACTGCAGTATCCTTTTCCTGGTCTATCGACTTCGGTGCGGTTCCCTGGATCGTGTAGGTGGTATAGAGTGGGTGCCTTAGTGGAGATGTGTATGACTGATTGAATGTCTTCCTTGAGCTGGAGTGTACCTTCCTGTGGACGGATGTTCCTGTATAGAAGGCAGTCATCAGCAAACATGCAGGAGATGGATTTAACCTTTGAATACAGATCATGCCAGGACGAGACGAGAGCCGAGAACGTGGCCCCGAGATGTGATTGACGAGGTGGGTGATCTACAGTCACCAAGGTCCGTAATGGGACGACGTCCTCAATCCAGGGAAAGTTTCCAATATATTTACAAATATGTGTAAAAGTCGAGAGTTAGGAACGTTGTCAAAAGCCTTACAGAAATTAAGAATTGCCTCAGTTTGTTGGTTGTTCTTGATGTATGTCGTATTGGTGATGGCATCTGGAGACGTTCCTATGTGGTATTGGTGATGGCATCTATAGATGTTCCTATGTGGTATTGGTGATGGCATCTAGAGACGTTCCTATGTCGTATTGGTGATGGCATCTAGAGATGTTCCTATGTGGTATTGGTGATGGCATCTGGAGACGTTCCACTGTGGTATTGGTGATGGCATCTAGAGACGTTCCTATGTGGTATTGGTGATGGCATCTATAGATGTTCCTATGTGGTATTGGTGATGGCATCTGGAGACGTTCCTATGTGGTATTAGTGATGGCATCTATAGCTGTTCCTATGTGTATTGTATTGGTGATGGCATCTGGAAACGTTCCTATGTGGTATTGGTGATGGCATCTAGAGACGTTCCTATGTGGTATTGGTGATGGCATCTGGAGACGTTCCTATGTGGTATTAGTGATGGCATCTAGAGACGTTCCTATGTGGTATTGGTGATGGCATCTGGAGACGTTCCTATGTGGTATTAGTGATGGCATCTAGAGACGTTCCTATGTGGTATTGGTGATGGCATCTGGAAACGTTCCTATGTGGTATTGGTGATGGCATCTAGAGACGTTCTTATGTGGTATTGGTGATGGCATCTGGAGACGTTCCTATGTGGTATTGGTGATGGCATCTAGAGACGTTCCTATGTGGTATTGGTGATGGCACCTAGAAACGTTCCTATGTGGTATTGGTGATGGCATCTAGAGACGTTCCTATGTGGTATTGGTGATGGCACCTAGAAACGTTCCTATGTGGTATTGGTGATGGCATCTAGAGACGTTCCTATGTGGTATTGGTGATGGCATCTAGAGACGTTCTTATGTGGTATTGGTGATGGCATCTAGAGACGTTCCTATGTGGTATTGGTGATGGCATCTAGAGACGTTCCTATGTGGTATTGGTGATGGCATCTAGAGACGTTCCTATGTGGTATTGGTGATGGCATCTAGAGACGTTCCTATGTGGTATTGGTGATGGCATCTAGAGACGTTCCTATGTGGTATTGGTGATGACACTTGAGACGTTCCTATGTGGTATTGGTGATGGCATCTAGAGACGTTCCTATGTGGTATTGGTGATGGCATCTAGAGACGTTCCTATGTGGTATTGGTGATGGCATCTAGAGACGTTCCTATGTGGTATTGGTGATGGCATCTAGAGACGTTCCTATGTGGTATTGATGATGGCATCTAGAGACGTTCCTATGTGGTATTGGTGATGATATCTAGAGACGTTCCTATGTGGTATTGGTGATGGCATCTAGAGACGTTCCTATGTGGTATTGGTGATGGCACCTAGCGACGACGTTCCTATGTGGTATTGGTGATGGCATCTAGAGACGTTCCTATGTGGTATTGGTGATGGCACCAAGAGACGTTCCTATGTGGTATTGGTGATGGCACCAAGAGACGTTCCTATGTGGTATTGGTGATGGCACCAAGAGACGTTCCTATGTGGTATTGGTGATGGCACCAAGAGACGTTCCTATGTGGTATTGGTGATGGCACCTAGAGACGTTCCTATGTGGTATTGGTGATGGCACCTAGAGACGTTCCTATGTGGTATTGGTGATGGCATCTAGAGAAGTTCCTATGTGGTATTGGTGATGGCATCTAGAGACGTTCCTATGTGGTATTGGTGATGGCATCTAGAGACGTTCCTATGTGGTATTGGTGATGGCACCTAGAAACGTTCTTATGTGGTATTGGTGATGGCACCTAGAAACGTTCTTATGTGGTATTGGTGATGGCATCTAGAAACGTTCTTATGTGGTATTGGTGATGGCACCAAGAGACGTTCTTATGTGGTATTGGTGATGGCACCAAGAGACGTTCCTGTGTGGTATTGGTGATGGCACCAAGAGACGTTCCTGTGTGGGAAAGAGTTAAAGGTAAGGGTACAATAAGAAACAACAGCACACATGAATTTCTAAGATATTTTATTGCATTTTCTTGTTCAAATAATTTTCTCAAATAACTACAGGTTATCACCTGCAATCGTGAATACCAAAATAACAGATACATGCTATATACGTGAAGACATATTAATCAATATAGAAAGATAATAGAATAGCATCATAAATCAAACATTTAATTATTGTCAGAGAGATGCAGCTATAATAATTTAAAGGCAATTTAATTTGTTAAATATATTGTTATTGTTATGTGTTATCATTGTTGTAGCAGGTGCAATATTCACAGTTATCTCCCTGCAATATTCAGTTCACTCTAACACAGTTATCTCCCTGCAATATTCAGTTCACTCTAACACAGTTATCTCCCTGCAATATTCAGTTCACTCTAACACAGTTATCTCCCTGCAATATTCAGTTCACTCTAACACAGTTATCTCCCTGCAATATTCAGTTCACTCTAACACAGTTATCTCCCTGCAATATTCAGTTCACTCTAACACAGTTATCTCCCTGCAATATTCAGTTCACTCTAACACAGTTATCTCCCTGCAATATTCAGTTCACTCTAACACAGTTATCTCCCTGCAATATTCAGTTCACTCTAACACAGTTATCTCCCTGCAATATTCAGTTCACTCTAACACAGTTATCTCCCTGCAATATTCAGTTCACTCTAACACAGTTATCTCCCTGCAATATTCAGTTCACTCTAACACAGTTATCTCCCTGCAATATTCAGTTCACTCTAACACAGTTATCTCCCTGCAATATTCAGTTCACTCTAACACAGTTATCTCCCTGCAATATTCAGTTCACTCTAACACAGTTATCTCCCTGCAATATTCAGTTCACTCTAACACAGTTATCTCCCTGCAATATTCAGTTCACTCTAACACAGTTATCTCCCTGCAATATTCAGTTCACTCTAACACAGTTATCTCCCTGCAATATTCAGTTCACTCTAACACAGTTATCTCCCTGCAATATTCAGTTCACTCTAACACAGTTATCTCCCTGCAATATTCAGTTCACTCTAACACAGTTATCTCCCTGCAATATTCAGTTCACTCTAACACAGTTATCTCCCTGCAATATTCAGTTCACTCTAACACAGTTATCTCCCTGCAATATTCAGTTCACTCTAACACAGTTATCTCCCTGCAATATTCAGTTCACTCTAACACAGTTATCTCCCTGCAATATTCAGTTCACTCTAACACAGTTATCTCCCTGCAATATTCAGTTCACTCTAACACAGTTATCTCCCTGCAATATTCAGTTCACTCTAACACAGTTATCTCCCTGCAATATTCAGTTCACTCTAACACAGTTATCTCCCTGCAATATTCAGTTCACTCTAACACAGTTATCTCCCTGCAATATTCAGTTCACTCTAACACAGTTATCTCCCTGCAATATTCAGTTCACTCTAACACAGTTATCTCCCTGCAATATTCAGTTCACTCTAACACAGTTATCTCCCTGCAATATTCAGTTCACTCTAACACAGTTATCTCCCTGCAATATTCAGTTCACTCTAACACAGTTATCTCCCTGCAATATTCAGTTCACTCTAACACAGTTATCTCCCTGCAATATTCAGTTCACTCTAACACAGTTATCTCCCTGCAATATTCAGTTCACTCTAACACAGTTATCTCCCTGCAATATTCAGTTCACTCTAACACAGTTATCTCCCTGCAATATTCAGTTCACTCTAACACAGTTATCTCCCTGCAATATTCAGTTCACTCTAACACAGTTATCTCCCTGCAATATTCAGTTCACTCTAACACAGTTATCTCCCTGCAATATTCAGTTCACTCTAACACAGTTATCTCCCTGCAATATTCAGTTCACTCTAACACAGTTATCTCCCTGCAATATTCAGTTCACTCTAACACAGTTATCTCCCTGCAATATTCAGTTCACTCTAACACAGTTATCTCCCTGCAATATTCAGTTCACTCTAACACAGTTATCTGCTTTGTTCTTGTTCAATATTCAGTTCACTCTAACACAGTTATCTCCCTGCAATATTCAGTTCACTCTAACACAGTTATCTCCCTGCAATATTCAGTTCACTCTAACACAGTTATCTCCCTGCAATATTCAGTTCACTCTAACACAGTTATCTCCCTGTTTTTTTTCAATATTCAGTTCACTCTAACACAGTTATCTCCCTGCAATATTCAGTTCACTCTAGCTCCCTGCAATATTCAGTTCACTCTAACACAGTTATCTCCCTGCAATATTCAGTTCACTCTAACACAGTTATCTCCCAGTTCACTCTAACACAGTTATCTCCCTGCAATATTCAGTTCACTCTAACACAGTTATCTCCCTGCAATATTCAGTTCACTCTAACACAGTTATCTCCCTGCAATATTCAGTTCACTCTAACACAGTTATCTCCCTGCAATATTCAGTTCACTCTAACACAGTTATCTCCCTGCAATATTCAGTTCACTCTAACACAGTTATCTCCCTGCAATATTCAGTTCACTCTAACACAGTTATCTCCCTGCAATATTCAGTTCACTCTAACACAGTTATCTCCCTGCAATATTCAGTTCACTCTAACACAGTTATCTCCCTGCAATATTCAGTTCACTCTAACACAGTTATCTCCCTGCAATATTCAGTTCACTCTAACACAGTTATCTCCCTGCAATATTCAGTTCACTCTAACACAGTTATCTCCCTGCAATATTCAGTTCACTCTAACACAGTTATCTCCCTGCAATATTCAGTTCACTCTAACACAGTTATCTCCCTGCAATATTCAGTTCACTCTAACACAGTTATCTCCCTGCAATATTCAGTTCACTCTAACACAGTTATCTCCCTGCAATATTCAGTTCACTCTAACACAGTTATCTCCCTGCAATATTCAGTTCACTCTAACACAGTTATCTCCCTGCAATATTCAGTTCACTCTAACACAGTTATCTCCCTGCAATATTCAGTTCACTCTAACACAGTTATCTCCCTGCAATATTCAGTTCACTCTAACACAGTTATCTCCCTGCAATATTCAGTTCACTCTAACACAGTTATCTCCCTGCAATATTCAGTTCACTCTAACACAGTTATCTCCCTGCAATATTCAGTTCACTCTAACACAGTTATCTCCCTGCAATATTCAGTTCACTCTAACACAGTTATCTCCCTGCAATATTCAGTTCACTCTAACACAGTTATCTCCCTGCAATATTCAGTTCACTCTAACACAGTTATCTCCCTGCAATATTCAGTTCACTCTAACACAGTTATCTCCCTTTCAGTTCATTATATTCAGTTCACTCTAACACAGTTATCTCCCTGCAATATTCAGTTCACTCTAACACAGTTATCTCCCTGCAATATTCAGTTCACTCTAACACAGTTATCTCCCTGCAATATTCAGTTCACTCTAACACAGTTATCTCCCTGCAATATTCAGTTCACTCTAACACAGTTATCTCCCTGCAATATTCAGTTCACTCTAACACAGTTATCTCCCTGCAATATTCAGTTCACTCTAACACAGTTATCTCCCTGCAATATTCAGTTCACTCTAACACAGTTATCTCCCTGCAATATTCAGTTCACTCTAACACAGTTATCTCCCTGCAATATTCAGTTCACTCTAACACAGTTATCTCCCTGCAATATTCAGTTCACTCTAACACAGTTATCTCCCTGCAATATTCAGTTCACTCTAACACAGTTATCTCCCTGCAATATTCAGTTCACTCTAACACAGTTATCTCCCTGCAATATTCAGTTCACTCTAACACAGTTATCTCCCTGCAATATTCAGTTCACTCTAACACAGTTATCTCCCTGCAATATTCAGTTCACTCTAACACAGTTATCTCCCTGCTATGTTTATAGGTCACCTAATATAGTTGTCTCACTGCTATGTTTATAGGTCACCTAACACAGTTATCTCCCTGCTATGTTTAGAGGTTATCTAACACAGTTATCTCCCTGCTATGCTTAGGGGTCACCTAACACAGTTATCTCCCTGCTATGCTTAGAGGTCACCTAACATAGTTGTCTCCCTGCTATGTGTATAGGTCACCTAACACAGTTATCTCCCTGCTATGTTTAGAGGTTATCTAACACAGGTATCTCCCTGCTATGGTTAGAGGTCACCTAACACCAGTTATATCCATGCTATGCTTAGAGGTCACATAACACAGTCATCTCCCTGCTATGTTTAATGTTTAACGGTCACCTAACACAGTTATCTCCCTGCAATGTTTAGAGGTCATCTAACACAGTTATCCCCATGCTATGTTTAGAGGTCATCTAACACAGTTATCCCCATGCTATGTTTAGAGGTCACCTAACACAGTTATCTCCCTGCAATGTTTAGAGGTCATCTAACACAGTCATCCCCATGCTATGTTTAGAGGTCATCTAACACAGTCATCCCCATGCTATGTTTAGAGGTCACCTAACACAGTTATCTCCCTGCAATGTTTAGAGGTCATCTAACACAGTTATCCCCATGCTATGTTTAGAGGTCACCTAACACAGTTATCTCCCTGCAATGTTTAGAGGTCATCTAACACAGTTATCTCCCTGCAATGTTTAGAGGTCATCTAACACAGTCATCCCCATGCTATGTTTAGAGGTCATCTAACACAGTCATCCCCATGCTATGTTTAGAGGTCACCTAACACAGTTATCCCCATGCTATGTTTAGCGGTCACCTAACACAGTTATCTCCCTGCAATGTTTAGAGGTCATCTAACACAGTTGTCCCATGCTATGCTTAGAGGTCACCTAACAAAGTTGTCCCATGCTATGCTTAGAGGTCACCTAACACAGTTATCTCCCTGTTATGCTTAGGTCACCAAACAAAGTTATGTCCCTGCTATGTTTAGAGATCACCTAACACAGTTATCCCCATGCCATGTTTAGAGGTCACCTAACACAGTTATCAAACAAAGTTATCTCCCTGCTATTTGTAGAGATCACCTAACACAGTTATCCCCATGCCATGTTTAGAGGTCACCTAACACAGTTATCAAACAAAGTTATCTCCCTGCTATTTGTAGAGATCACCTAACACAGTTATCCCCATGCTATGTTTAGAGGTCATCTAACACAGTTATCTCCCTGTAATGTTTAGAGGTCACAATACATTTGAATTTGTCATTCATTTAGAATTACAAACTAATGAAAACCAACATTGTTGTGAGATTCTAACAGACAGATCTAGTCGGTATTCAGCAGTGTCAAGCAGGGGAGATGGTACTGAAGTGGGTTTTACAGCACGCCATAGCAGAGCAGTATAAGATACATTTCTGGGGACATTTATTTCCTAACATTGACAAGGGTGAAACAATATTACAAAGAAGGGAAAATCAACATGAACAAGTCAGCAAGTCTGATCAAAATGTTCATCAACTCCTCAACAATAAAGCTCATTAACAGTACCAAATATAAATAAATTAAAACAGTTTACAAAATCTACAATAGCTGGACTAACATTTCCAGGATACATACATTACATGTGATTTCAATCCCTCCATAGAAAGGTAGGGAGTTAGCACACTGTCCCCTATAGTTAGCACACTGTCCCTGCCCCCTATAGTTAGCACACTGTCCCCTATAGTTAGCACACTGTTCCCTAGAGTTAGCACACTGTTCCCTATAGTTAGCACACTGTCCCCTATAGTTAGCACACTGTTCCCTATAGTTAGCACACTGTCCCATATAGTTAGCACACTGTCCTTGTCCCCTATAGTTAGCACACTGTCCCCTATAGTTAGCACACTGTCCCTGCCCCCTATAGTTAGCACACTGTTCCCTACCCTATAGTTAGCACTGTCCCCTATAGTTAGCACACTGTCCACTATAGTTAGCACACTGTCCACTATAGTTAGCACACTGTTCCCTATAGTTAGCATACTGTTCCCTAGGTAGCACAATGTCCCCTATAGTTAGCACACTGTCCCCTATAGTTAGCCTACTGCCCTTCTAGAGTTAGCACACTGTCCCATAG
Source organism: Archivesica marissinica (assembly GCA_014843695.1). Taxonomy (NCBI): domain Eukaryota; kingdom Metazoa; phylum Mollusca; class Bivalvia; order Venerida; family Vesicomyidae; genus Archivesica; species Archivesica marissinica. Next base: position 51,995,802 of record CM026390.1, read on the forward strand.
AATTAGCACACTGTCCCCTATATTTAGCACACTTAGCACACTGCCCTTCTAGAGAGTTAGCACACTTATCCTTAGTTAGCACACTGTCCCCTAGAGTTAGCACACTGTCCCCTATAGTTAGCCCACTGCCCTTCTAGAGTTAGCACACTGTCCTTCTAGAGAGTTAGCACACTGTCCCCTAGAGTTAGCACACTTAGCACACTGCCCTTCTAGAGAGTTAGCACACTGTTCCCTAGTTAGCACACTGTCCCCTAGAGTTAGCACACTGGCCCCTAGCTGAGGGTTTGACTGTATTACATTCCAGTGGGTGGTGCTTACAGTCGAGGGTTTGACTGTATTACATTCCAGTGGGTGGTGCTTAGAGCTGAGGGTTTGACTGTATTACATTGCAGTGGGTGGTGCTTACAGCCGAGGGTTTGACTGTATTATATTCCAGTGGGTGGTGCTTACAGCCAAGGGTTTGACTGTATTACATTGCAGTGGGTGGTGCTTACAGCTGAGGGTTTGACTATTACATTGCAGTGGGTGGTGCTTACAGCTGAGGGTTTGACTGTATTACATTGCAGTGGGTGGTGCTTACAGCCAAGGGTTTGACTGTATTACATTGCAGTGGGTGGTGCTTACAGCCAAGGGTTTGACTGTATTATATTCCAGTGGGTGGTGCTTACAGTCGAGGGTTTGACTGTATTATATTGCAGTGGGTGGTGCTTACAACCAAGGGTTTGACTGTATTACATTCCAGTGGGTGGTGCTTACAGCCAAGGGTTTGACTGTATTACATACCAGTGGGTGGTGCTTACAGCTGAAGGTTTGACTGTATTACATTGCAGTGGGTGGTGCTTACAGCCAAGGGTTTGACTGTATTGCATACCAGTGGGTGGTGCTTACAGCCAAGGGTTTGACTGTATTATATTGCAGTGGGTGGTGCTTACAGCCGAGGGTTTGACTGTATTACATTGCAGTGGGTGGTGCTTACAGCCGAGGGTTTGGCTGTATTATATTCCAGTGGGTGGTGCTTACAGCCGAGGATTTGACTGTATTACATTGCAGTGGGTAGTGCTTACAGCTGAAGGTTTGACTGTATTACATTGCAGTGGGTGGTGCTTACAGCTGAAGGTTTGACTGTATTACATTGCAGTGGGTGGTGCTTACAGCTGAAGGTTTGACTGCATTACATTGCAGTGGGTGGTGCTTACAGCCGACTGTATTACATTGCAGTGGGTGGTGCTTACAGCCAAGGGTTTGACTGTATTACATTGCAGTGGGTGGTGCTTACAGCCAAGGGTTTGACTGTATTACATTGCAGTGGGTGGTGCTTACAGCCAAGGGTTTGACTGTATTACATTGCAGTGGGTGGTGCTTACAGCCGAGGGTTTGACTGTATTGCATACCAGTGGGTGGTACTTAGAACCGAGGGTTTGACTGTATTACATTGCAGTGGGTGGTGCTTAGAGCCGAGGGTTTGACTGTATTACATTGCAGTGGGTGGTGCTTACAGCCGAGGGGTAGACTGTATTACATTGTAGTGGGTGGTCCTTACAGCTGAGGGTTTGACTGTATTACATTGCAGTGGGTGGTGCTTACAGCCAAGGGTTTGACTGTATTACATTGCAGTGGGTGGTGCTTACAGCCGAGGGGTAGACTGTATTACATTGCAGTGGGTGGTCCTTACAGCCGAGGGTTTGACTGTATTACATTGCAGTGGGTGGTGCTTACAGCCGAGGGGTAGACTGTATTACATTGCAGTGGGTGGTCCTTACAGCCGAGGGTTTGACTGTATTACATTGCAGTGGGTGGTGCTTAGAGCCGTGGGTTTGTTGTATTACATACATTGCATGTGCATTCTGTCTCGTATCTGGGTTTAAAGTTGCTCTATAATATCCAGGTCAATCAAATAATGATTAATTCGAAAGCGAAAACAAATGGAGCATAAACCAAAGCAATTGTGGCATCGGTTGCAACAAACATATGTCACATACAATAAATACCGTGCAGAAGAATTGGTTTGCAACAAGTACATGTACATACATGCCTTCCAGAAGGAGAAGGATCAGTCCATTTGTGCCGTGTTTATATCAACGTTCTAGTGCTTAGCTGTATACACGGGTGTCCTGATCGGACATACCTTCCAGAAGGATCAGTCTATTTGTGCTGTGTTTATATCAACGTTCTAGTGCTTAGCTGTATACACGGGTGTCCTGATCGGACATACCTTCCAGAAGGATCAGTCCATTTGTGCTGTGTTTATATCAACGTTCTAGTGCTTAGCTGTATACACGGGTGTCCTGATCGGACATACCTTCCAGAAGATATCTTTTAAAAGTATGTATACTGGTCGGTCCAGTTCTTCTTACTTTGAAACCGACTCTATGTTAGGCATATAATATGGACTTTATTTATAAACTTGCACATTGCATTTGCAACATTTATTAAACATTACATGTCCGCTTTGTGGAAGGTTTTAGTGATCATATATTTGAATGTGATGTATTTAATGTTGTTCATGGTACTCATGAATATATATACCAAATTAGAAACATGAAATTGCGGTTGATATATATATATATAATGGTACATACATGATTGCTCGGACAATACAAGTTATGCATTGTGTATTATATTCTACATTATGTTTTTATTTCATTCAATCGGGTACGTATTTATTTACAGCTGACTAGATAGCAACGAGTATGATGTGCTAAATCATATGCATTTAAAACTAGACTAAAAAGTACAACTGCCAGAGGTTTATACGCGATTTAAATTAAATAAATGGGTGTTCAGGGAAACACCAGGGGTATACACCAGGCCTGATTGTACATGTACACTAGTACAGGGGTATACACTAGGCCTTATTGTACATGTACACTAGTACAGGGGTATACACCAGGCCTGATTGTACATGTACACTAGTACAGGGGTATACACCGGGCCTGATTGTACATGCACACTAGTACAGGGGTATACACCGGGCCTGATTGTACATGTACACTAGTACAGGGGTATACACCGGGCCTGATTGTACATGTACACTAGTACAGGGGTATACACCGGCTGATTGTACATGTACACTAGTACAGGGTATACACCGGGCCTGATTGTACATGTACACTAGTACAGGGGTATACACCGGGCCTGATTGTACATGTACACTAGTACAGGGGTATACACCGGGCCTGACTGTACATGTACACTAGTACAGGGGTATACACCGGGCCTGACTGTACATGTACACTAGTACAGGGGTATACACCAGGCCTGACTGTACACTAGTACAGGGGTATACACCGGGCCTGATTACATGTACACTATACAGGGGTATACACCGGGCCTGTACATGTACACTAGTACAGGGGTATACACCAGGCCTTATTGTACATGTACACTAGTACAGGGGTATACACCGGGCCTGACTGTACATGTACACTAGTACAGGGGTATACACCAGGCCTGACTGTACATGTACACTAGTACAGGGGTATACACCGGGCCTGATTGTACATGTACACTAGTACAGGGGTATATACCGGGCCTGATTGTACATGTACACTAGTACAGGGGCATACACCAGGCCTGATTGTACATGTACACTAGTACAGGGGTATACACCGGGCCTGATTGTACATACACTAGTAGGGGTATACACCGGGCCTGATTGTACATGTACACTAGTACAGGGGTTACACGGGCCTGATTGTACATGTACACTAGTAGGGTGGGTTGTACATGTACACTAGTACAGGGGTATACACCAGGCCTGATTGTACATGTACACTAGTACAGGGGTATACACCAGGCCTGACTGTACATGTACACTAATACAGGGGCATACACCAGGCCTGATTGTACATGTACACTAGTACAGGGGTATACACCGGGCCTGATTGTACATGTACACTAGTAAAGGGGTATACATCAGGCCTGATTGTACATGTACACTAGTACAGGGGTATACACCGGGCCTCACTGTACATGTACACTAGTACAGGGGTATACACCGGGCCTGACTGTACATGTACACTAGTACAGGGGTATACACCAGGCCTGACTGTACATGTACTATGATTTTCATCAAAAGTTTGTCAATTATATTTCGTTACAAGTATGGGTCATCTTGTTGTGTGACACATTCGAGACAACACGTGTAGTTCCATGTGACACATTCGAGACAACACGTGTAGTTCCATGTGACACATTCGAGACAACACGTGTAGTTCCATGTGACACAATCGAGACAACACGTGTAGTTCCATGTGACACATTCGAGACAACACGTGTAGTTCTATGTGACACATTCGAGACAACAAGTGTAGTTCTATGTGATGGTTACATGGTACTATAATATTACATATTATTTAGTAAGCTTATTAACCCATTTGATTCTGGATACCATTTAAACAGTATTTGCAAAGAACATAGAGCCAGATCAGCTGCCATGGAATGTGCCGTCTGATCAGACTCTATGCTGTTTGCTATTCAGATGATCTTGCTAAGACACTTGTCTATGTAGCAAACAACATAGATCCTGATCAGCACGCAGCGTCACGCTGCGTGCTGATCAGGATCTATGTTGTTTGCATAAGCCTTTAAATGTATCCAGAATGAAATGGGTTAAATCATCAGGCACACAAATGACCACATATATGCTTTCATCCGCGCCAATGAAAGTGATTAATATAAATTGTCAAATAAATAAAATTTAAACTTTTTTTTAAATCATCAAGCGATATACAGTAATTCTACAAGTGTTTAATATATGTTATAGCAATTATCTCATGGTAGTAATTAACCAATCAGAGACTCGGGTGTCTATATCATCACTGCTCTACATCATATTTCCAATAAGGTAAAGTCCTATCATTTTTCATTAAATATATAGCAATGCTATTAATTTTGGCTGGATTTTTTTAAATCAAAAGTTCAACTGCCTACTAGGTCAAATATATTGCCCAAAGCTTTTCTGATCATGTGTTCACAGTATGAAAATGGGGATAATAAGCTAGAATCTATGAACAAGTCCAAATAAAGGTTGAGCTTTGGCACTAGGATGTTATTCCATTTTACACTAAGAACTATGCTTACACACAGACACAACACAGTATTGAGTTTATTTCCGCTTTACTAACTAACATGGGAGATAACACAGACAAACTATGAAACTATTTGCTATCTGTATATTCAAGTTACCTCCCTTACTAGCTCTGGATTAGTAGAATTATGATGAAAATATATCTGTTTAATTGCTGATAAAATCATCTTGGTTTTCTGTTAAGTACATAAATACATCATAGTGCACCTGCTACCAGGCAAAAATACATCTCAAGTGCTGCATTTCCCATATACCTTCAAGCATAAAAGCTGTAAACCAGTTGGTACTCGGCATGTGATTGTAAACAAGTTGGTACAGAAACATGGTAACTTAACTTATACAAATTTATTTTAGCTCGATTGCGAAACAAGTTATTTCAACTTATATTAATCACTCTCGAGACCTCATTCCTGATGAGAAGAGGCAACGTGGAATTTAAATACCTTGCCTAAGGGCACAATCGTAACGGCTCCAGCGGGGCTCGAAACATGGTAACGTTACCGAAATGTGCACATTCTCTAACAGGACACAAGTTACTTATAAATAAATAGAATACCAATTCTACAAGTTCTTTCACGACATACAAATTTATTTTTCTTCAATTTTGTAAACTACTGGCTGTATATCACAATTTGGTATCTATATAATAGATGTCTAAGTGATTATAAATATTTATTTGCAAAAGTGCAAAGAAATCACTATAATTTGAAGACATTTTTAAAACACTGCCTACATTTCTCCTTATATTTCCATATACAATTTTAACACACATACTATAATCTGAATAAAGTTTTCTATTTTAAAGTTGATAGTTTAACCCTTTCCTTCATAGAGATTTAGGTTAATATACTAGTATATCTCCATACAAATGACAGCCAATTAGCTAGCATGCAGTGGATAAGTAGTCGCCATATCTATCCCACCTCCATATATATTACTGGAACTACATGAGATTCTGGCCTATATTATGAACATTGATTTGGCTACTACATTGTCAATGTATGTTGGATTGGTAATGGCGTCGAGAGGTGCTTCTATGAGGGAAAGGGTTAACATATTATTTCAGATTGGTACCAAGCTTGCAACACAAACATATCATAACCAAATGCTACCCATTCCATAATACTACCTGCAACAGAGGAAACAAATACGGCAGTGCATTAATTCTTCATAATACAAACACTTTCCCCAATACAATGATATTAATGTTTTTACATATATTGCACTAGATACCCTACTCTTATATCAGTCCGCTTCCGTGGTCGAGTGGTTACGGTCTCTGAATTGTATACCACTGTAACCTATCATCACTGATGGTCACGGGTTCGAGCCTCACTCAGACGGTGTCTCTCTATATGAAAAAGTTGGCAGTTTCTTACAGAGGTCGGTGCACCAAGTACTGGTTAACCGCTGGAGCCTGCGCAGGAAAGTGTTGTTAGGTAAACTGCCCGTCGCTCATGGGAAACTGGTAGCGACTTTGCATAAAGTTATATCCTGGGTGGAAAAATTGTACAGCTGAATCATACGAGGCATTTTCATAGATAGTCAAAGTCTGCGGTGTTTTGTGACAGTTGCAGAACCCAGTGCATGTTTCCTGAGAGCTGCAGGTCTCTGTGTGTATGTATATTTTGTGACAGCTATTTGAAGCATCCATGCCATCCTGTGAGCAGCCCAAGAGAGTATTAGAGCCCCAAGGGTTGCAAAGTCCAGTGGACACATTAGAGAAACACAAGCCCCTGTGGACATTTTATGAGGGATGTTTTCCTGCAGCAGATCAGATAATAGGAGATGAAATACTATCTTACAGAGCACCCTGCTTCCTGTTTTAAATTTCATCCCTTATCTATATTGCTGATAACATTTAATAGGCTGTGCAAAACATGGGTTCTAATCTCATATAGGGATCTGAAGTTCCTAACATAAAGAGCACACAGGTAAATTTGATAATCATAGTAATTTCATTGATGAAAGAGGTATATCTACTATCACAGAAACTATAAAGATTCAAAGCTCAGTCAGCCAGGGAAAGTTTGCATGTTATCCAAACAGAACACATATTGTATTGCATATAGCACACAGCCTGTATTGTATATAGAACACATATTGTATTGCATATATAACACAGCCTGTATTGTATATAGAACACAGCCTGTATTGTATATAGAACACATATTGTATTGCATATATAACACAGCCTGTATTGTATATAGAACACAGACTGTATTGTATATAGCACACAGACTGTATTGTATATAGCACACAGACTGTATTGTATATAGCACACAGACTGTATTGCATATAGCACACATACTGTATTGTATATAGCACACACACTGTATTGTATATAGCACACAGACTGTATTGTATATAGCACATAGACTGTATTGTATATAGCACACAGACTGTATTGTATATAGCACACACACTGTATTGTATATAGCACACAGACTGTATTGTATATAGCACACAGACTGTATTGTATATAGCACACAGACTGTATTGCATATAGCACACAGACTGTATTGTATATAGAACACAGACTGTATTGTATATAGAACACAGACTGTATTGTATATAGAACACAGACTGTATTGTATATAGCATAGACTGTATTGTATATAGAACACAGACTGTATTGTATATAGAACACAGACTGTATTGTATATAGAACACAGACTGTATTGTATATAGCATAGACTGTATTGTATATAGAACACAGACTGTATTGTATATAGAACACAGACTGTATTGTATATAGAACACAGACTGTATTGTATATAGAACACAGACTGTATTGTATATAGAACACATACTGTATTGTATATAGCATAGACTGTATTGTATATAGAACACAGACTGTATTGTATATAGAACACAGACTGTATTGTATATAGCACACAGCCTGTATTGTATATAGAACACATACTGTATTGCATATAATGCATTTAAAGAATTTGGATAACGGATTGCATGCACAAACAGTTATCTAGGCTTATAAATATATACTGGTGTAACAAAATTGTTTATCGGTAATGCAACAAAACTAAAACAATATAAGCTTGGTTGTATTTGTGTTAAATCTGTATACAAATAACTGCTAAATATATTAAAACAAGTGTGTCTTACATAATAATTTAAACCATTTCACACTTATTTCTCACCTAGCCATCTGACATTCAATTTCTCCTCCTACCTTGACTAGTACAATCTCTTGCTAATGCCACAGCAATAGTTTTGTCCTTTAGTCTTCCAATATTTTCTCCATGAACTGCGAGAGGAAATATGCATTTGCTTCGTGGCATGTCTATTTCTTAATTGCACTGCCTGTCATTTCAAGTCTTACGCCGACATTTGACCTCCAACTCTGTACCTGATTTTTGTTCAGCAGTTAACCAGACTAATAATGTGTACATCTCAAAATATGGCCACCATCAGTTCTTTTCATTCATCGAGGTCAAATTCCAACATAGCATCAAGTTCATCCGTCAGACCTTGAAGCATATTGTCGATTTCACTGAGTACATCTCCGGAATTCTGATTGGACATGGAACCAGCTTGCCTAAATAATGGATAGCGAGGAAGTATTGGCAATGTACACACATGCACGCGCAAGCACATCCACGCACACACAGTAACATGGTGAGTCAATGATATTTTTTGGCATTTATGCAATAAGTTATTTAAAATTGGTGATGTGGAATGAATGTTGATGGTCATTTGAACTTTTAACACCAATATCCGACAGTGATCGAAGTCATTGTAAAGTTAGAAGATTGTACATTCAATGGTATTTATATACAAGTCACAGAGACATAGACCGTAGTTGGTTCAGGTCCGTGGCAAGAAATAGTGCTGTTTATTATTACTCTAGCTGATCTTGGTACCAACTATTCGCACTGGTACTTCCCTGGTACTGATAGAATAGCCCACCTATAAAGTGCAGGTACTTTCGTCCCATTACCTCATTGTTTCTGGACATAATACAAGACAATTGAGTACAGTAGTTCCTGAATCTGATCAATGATCAATAATCAATCATCGGTCAGTTCTAGAAAATTGGATGTTTGAATGGAAACCTGTCAGACCAATGTTTTTTAGTTTGATTATGAAACACATCAGTTACGAGCTAAACACCAAATTCATTGCACGTTATGGGGCTCCATAGTTTGCAAACTTGTAGGTCTAATGATTGTGATCATGCCTGTAGTATCAATGGTTGTGTGTGATCCTGCCTGCAGTATCAATGATTGTGTGTGATCCTGCCTGCAGTATCAATGATTGTGTGTGATCATGCCTGCAGTATCAATGGTTGTGTGTGATCCTGCCTGCAGTATCAATGATTGTGATCATGCCTGCAGTATCAATGATTGTGATCATGCCTGCAGTGTCAATGATTGTGTGTGATCATGCCTGCAGTATCAATGATTGTGTGTGATCATGCCTGCAGTATCAATGGTTGTGTGTGATCCTGCCTGCAGTATCAATGATTGTGATAATGCCTGCAGTATCAATGATTGTGTGTGATCATGCCTGCAGTATCAATGGTTGTGATCCTGCCTGTAGTATCAATGGTTGTGTGTTATCATGCCTGCAGTATCAATGGTTGTGATCCTGCCTGCAGTATCAATGGTTGTGTGTGATCCTGCCTGCAGTATCAATGATTGTGATCATGCCTGCAGTATCAATGGTTGTGTGTGATCATGCCTGCAGTATCAATGATTGTGATCATGCTTGCAGTATCAATGGTTGTGTGTGATCATGCCTGCAGTATCAATGATTGTGTGTGATCCTGCCTGCAGTATCAATGGTTGTGTGTGATCATGCCTGCAGTATCAATGGTTGTGATCATGCCTGCAGTATCAATGGTTGTGTGTGATCCTGCCTGCAGTATCAATGGTTGTGTGTGATCCTGCCTGCAGTGTCAATGATTGTGATCATGCCTGCAGTGTCAATGGTTGTGTGTGATCCTGCATGCAGTATCAATGGTTGTGATCCTGCCTGCAGTGTCAATGGTTGTGTGTGATCCTGCCTGCAGTATCAATGGTTGTGATCCTGCCTGCAGTATCAATGGTTGTGTGTGATCCTGCCTGCAGTGTCAATGATTGTGATCCTGCCTGCAGTATCAATGGTTGTGTGTGATCCTGCCTGCAGTATCAATGGTTGTGTGTGATCCTGCCTGCAGTATCAATGATTGTGTGTGATCATGCCTGCAGTATCAATGGTTGTGTGTGATCCTGCCTGCAGTATCAATGATTGTGATACTGCCTGCAGTGTCAATGATTGTGATCATGCCTGCAGTGTCAATAGTTGTGTGTGATCATGCCTGCAGTGTCAATGGCTGTGTGTGATCCTGCCTGCAGTGTCAATGATTGTGTGTGATCCTGCCTGCAGTGTCAATGATTGTGTGTGATCATGCCTGTAGTGTCAATGATTGTGTGTGATCATGCCTGTAGTGTCAATGATTGTGTGTGATCATGCCTGTAGTGTCAATGATTGTGTGTGATCCTGCCTGCAGTGTCAATGGTTGTGTGTGATCCTGCCTGCAGTGTCAATGATTGTGATCCTGCCTGCAGTATCAATGATTGTGTGTGATCCTGCCTGCAGTGTCAATGGTTGTGTGTGATCCTGCCTGCAGTATCAATGATTGTGTGTGATCCTGCTTGCAGTGTCAATGCTTGTGTGTGATCCTGCCTGCAGTATCAATGCTTGTGATCCTGTCTGCAGTATCAATGATTGTGTGTGATCATGCCTGCAGTGTCAATGGTTGTGTGTGATCCTGCCTGCAGTATCAATGATTGTGTGTGATCCTGCCTGCAGTATCAATGGTTGTGTGTGATCCTGCCTGCAGTATCAATGATTGTGTGTGATCCTGCCTGCAGTATCAATGATTGTGTGTGATCATGCCTGCAGTATCAATGAGTGTGATCCTGCCTGCAGTATCAATGATTGTGTGTGATCCTGCCTGCAGTATCAATGATTGTGTGTGATCATGCCTGCAGTATCAATGATTGTGATCCTGCCTGCAGTATCAATGGTTGTGTGTGATCCTGCCTGCAGTATCAATGATTGTGTGTGATCCTGCCTGCAGTATCAATGGTTGTGTGTGATCCTGCCTGCAGTATCAATGATTGTGATCCTGCCTGCAGTATCAATGGTTGTGTGTGATCCTGCCTGCAGTATCAATGATTGTGTGTGATCCTGCCTGCAGTATCAATGGTTGTGTGTGATCCTGCCTGCAGTATCAATGATTGTGATCCTGCCTGCAGTATCAATGATTGTGATCCTGCCTGCAGTATCAATGATTGTGTGTGATCATGCCTGTAGTGTCAATGATTGTGTGTGATCCTGCCTGCAGTGTCAATGATTGTGATCCTGCCTGCAGTATCAATGATTGTGTGTGATCCTGCCTGCAGTGTCAATGGTTGTGTGTGATCCTGCCTGCAGTATCAATGATTGTGTGTGATCCTGCTTGCAGTGTCAATGCTTGTGTGTGATCCTGCCTGCAGTATCAATGCTTGTGATCCTGTCTGCAGTATCAATGATTGTGTGTGATCATGCCTGCAGTGTCAATGGTTGTGTGTGATCCTGCCTGCAGTATCAATAATTGTGTGTGATCCTGCCTGCAGTATCAATGGTTGTGTGTGATCCTGCCTGCAGTATCAATGATTGTGTGTGATCCTGCCTGCAGTATCAATGATTGTGATCCTGCCTGCAGTATCAATGATTGTGTGTGATCCTGCCTGCAGTATCAATGGTTGTGTGTGATCCTGCCTGCAGTATCAATGATTGTGTGTGATCCTGCCTGCAGTATCAATGGTTGTGTGTGATCCTGCCTGCAGTATCAATGATTGTGTGTGATCCTGCCTGCAGTATCAATGGTTGTGTGTGATCATGCCTGCAGTATCAATGGTTGTGTGTGATCCTGCCTGCAGTATCAATGGTTGTGTGTGATCCTGCCTGCAGTATCAATGGTTGTGTGTGATCCTGCCTGCAGTATCAATGATTGTGTGTGATCCTGCCTGCAGTATCAATGATTGTGTGTGATCCTGCCTGCAGTATCAATGATTGTGTGTGATCCTGCCTGCAGTATCAATGGTTGTGTGTGATCATGCCTGCAGTGTCAATGGTTGTGTGTGATCCTGCCTGCAGTATCAATGGTTGTGTGTGATCATGCCTGCAGTATCAATGATTGTGTGTGATCATGCCTGCAGTATCAATGATTGTGATCTGCCTGCAGTATCAATGGTTGTGTGTGATCATGCCTGCAGTGTCAATGATTGTGTGTGATCCTGCCTGCAGTGTCAATGGTTGTGTGTGATCCTGCCTGCAGTATCAATGATTGTGATCCTGCCTGCAGTATCAATGATTGTGTGTGATCCTGCCTGCAGTATCAATGGTTGTGTGTGATCCTGCCTGCAGTATCAATGATTGTGTGTGATCCTGCCTGCAGTATCAATGGTTGTGTGTGATCCTGCCTGCAGTATCAATGATTGTGTGTGATCCTGCCTGCAGTATCAATGATTGTGATCCTGCCTGCAGTATCAATGATTGTGTGTGATCCTGCCTGCAGTATCAATGGTTGTGTGTGATCCTGCCTGCAGTATCAATGATTGTGTGTGATCCTGCCTGCAGTATCAATGATTGTGTGTGATCATGCCTGCAGTATCAATGGTTGTGTGTGATCCTGCCTGCAGTATCAATGATTGTGTGTGATCCTGCCTGCAGTATCAATGATGTGTGTGATCCTGCCTGCAGTATCAATGGTTGTGTGTGATCTGCCTGCAGTATCAATGATTGTGTGTGATCCTGCCTGCAGTATCAATGGTTGTGTGTGATCATGCCTGCAGTATCAATGGTTGTGTGTGATCTGCCTGCAGTATCAATGGTTGTGTGTGATCCTGCCTGCAGTATCAATGGTTGTGTGTGATCCTGCCTGCAGTATCAATGATTGTGTGTGATCCTGCCTGCAGTATCAATGATTGTGTGTGATCCTGCCTGCAGTATCAATGATTGTGTGTGATCCTGCCTGCAGTATCAATGGTTGTGTGTGATCATGCCTGCAGTGTCAATGGTTGTGTGTGATCCTGCCTGCAGTATCAATGGTTGTGTGTGATCATGCCTGCAGTATCAATGATTGTGTGTGATCCTGCCTGCAGTATCAATGATTGTGTGTGATCCTGCCTGCAGTATCAATGATTGTGTGTGATCATGCCTGCAGTATCAATGATTGTGTGTGATCATGCCTGCAGTATCAATGGTTGTGATCCTGCCTGCAGTATCAATGGTTGTGTGTGATCATGCCTGCAGTATCAATGATTGTGTGTGATCCTGCCTGCAGTATCAATGGTTGTGTGTGATCATGCCTGCAGTATCAATGATTGTGATCCTGCCTGCAGTATCAATGGTTGTGTGTGATGATTGCCTGCAGTATCAATGATTGTGTGTGATCCTGCCTGCAGTATCAATGGTTGTGTGTGATCATGCCTGCAGTATCAATGATTGTGATCCTGCCTGCAGTATCAATGATTGTGTGTGATCATGCCTGCAGTATCAATGGTTGTGTGTGATCATGCCTGCAGTATCAATGATTGTGTGTGATCATGCCTGCAGTATCAATGGTTGTGTGTGATCATGCCTGCAGTATCAATGGTTGTGTGTGATCCTGCCTGCAGTGTCAATGGTTGTGTGTGATCATGCCTGCAGTATCAATGGTTGTGTGTGATCATGCCTGCAGTGTCAATGGTTGTGTGTGATCCTGCCTGCAGTATCAATGGTTGTGATCATGCCTGCAGTATCAATGGTTGTGTGTGATCATGCCTGCAGTATCAATGGTTGTGTGTGATCATGCCTGCAGTGTCAATGGTTGTGTGTGATCATGCCTGCAGTATCAATGTTGTGATCTGCCTGCAGTATCAATGGTTGTGTGTGATCTGCCTGCAGTATCAATGATTGTGTGTGATCATGCCTGCAGTATCAATGGTTGTGTGTGATCATGCCTGCAGTATCAATGGTTGTGATCATGCCTGCAGTATCAATGGTTGTGTGTGATCATGCCTGCAGTGTCAATGGTTGTGTGTGATCATGCCTGCAGTATCAATGGTTGTGTGTGATCATGCCTGCAGTGTCAATGGTTGTGATCATGCCTGCAGTGTCAATGGTTGTGATCATGCCTGCAGTGTCAATGGTTGTGTGTGATCATGCCTGCAGTGTCAATGGTTGTGTGTGATCATGCCTGCAGTATCAATGGTTGTGTGTGATCATGCCTGCAGTATCAATGGTTGTGTGTGATCATGCCTGCAGTGTCAATGGTTGTGTGTGATCATGCCTGCAGTATCAATGGTTGTGTGTGATCCTGCCTGCAGTATCAATGGTTGTGATCATGCCTGCAGTATCAATGATTGTGATCATGCCTGCAGTGTCAATGGTTGTGTGTGATCATGCCTGCAGTATCAATGGTTGTGTGTGATCCTGCCTGCAGTATCAATGGTTGTGATCATGCCTGCAGTATCAATGATTGTGTGTGATCATGCCTGCAGTATCAATGGTTGTGTGTGATCCTGCCTGTAGTATCAATGATTGTGATCATGCCTGCAGTATCAATGGTTGTGTGTGATCATGCCTGCAGTATCAATGATTGTGATCATGCCTGCAGTATCAATGGTTGTGATCATGCCTGCAGTATCAATGATTGTGATCATGCCTGCAGTATCAATGATTGTGTGTGATCCTGCCGGCAGTATCAATGAGTGTGATCATGCCTGCAGTATCAATGATTGTGTGTGATCCTGCCTGCAGTATCAATGATTGTGATCATGCCTGCAGTATCAATGGTTGTGTGTGATCCTGCCTGCAGTATCAATGATTGTGATCATGCCTGCAGTATCAATGGTTGTGTGTGATCCTGCCTGCAGTATCAATGATTGTGTGTGATCCTGCCTGCAGTGTCAATGGTTGTGTGTGATCCTGCCTGCAGTATCAATGATTGTGATCCTGCCTGCAGTATCAATGGTTGTGTGTGATCATGCCTGCAGTATCAATGGTTATGTGTGATCATGCCTGCAGTATCAATGGTTGTGTGTGATCCTGCCTGCAGTATCAATGGTTGTGATCATGCCTGCAGTATCAATGATTGTGATCATGCCTGCAGTGTCAATGGTTGTGTGTGATCATACCTGCAGTATCAATGGTTGTGTGTGATCCTGCCTGCAGTGTCAATGGTTGTGTGTGATCATGCCTGCAGTATCAATGGTTGTGTGTGATCCTGTCTGCAGTGTCAATGGTTGTGTGTGATCCTGCCTGCAGTATCAATGGTTGTGTGTGATCATGCCTGCAGTGTCAATGCTTGTGTGTGATCCTGCCTGCAGTATCAATGGTTGTGATCATGCCTGCAGTATCAATGGTTGTGTGTGATCATGCCTGCAGTATCAATGGTTGTGTGTGATCATGCCTGCAGTGTCAATGGTTGTGTGTGATCATGCATGCAGTATCAATGGTTGTGTGTGATCATGCCTGCAGTGTCAATGGTTGTGTGTGATCATGCCTGCAGTATCAATGGTTGTGATCATGCCTGCAGTATCAATGGTTGTGTGTGATCCTGCCTGCAGTATCAATGATTGTGATCATGCCTGCAGTATCAATGGTTGTGTGTGATCCTGCCTGCAGTATCAATGATTGTGATCATTCCTGCAGTATCAATGGTTGTGTGTGATCATGCCTGCAGTATCAATGGTTGTGTGTGATCATGCCTGCAGTGTCAATGGTTGTGTGTGATCCTGCCTGCAGTATCAATGATTGTGATCATGCCTGCAGTATCAATGATTGTGTGTGATCATGCCTGCAGTATCAATGGTTGTGATCATGCCTGTAGTATCAATGATTGTGTGTGATCATGCCTGCAGTATCAATGGTTGTGTGTGATCATGCCTGCAGTATCAATGGTTGTGTGTGATCCTGCCTGCAGTGTCAATGATTGTGATCATGCCTGCAGTATCAATGATTGTGTGTGATCCTGCCTGCAGTATCAATGATTGTGTGTGATCATGCCTGCAGTATCAATGGTTGTGTGTGATCCTGCCTGCAGTATCAATGATTGTGTATGATCCTGCCTGCAGTGTCAATGATTGTGATCATGCCTGCAGTATCAATGGTTGTGTGTGATCCTGCCTGCAGTATCAATGATTGTGTGTGATCCTGCCTGCAGTGTCAATGATTGTGATCATGCCTGCAGTATCAATGGTTGTGTGTGATCCTGCCTGCAGTATCAATGGTTGTGTGTGATCCTGCCTGCAGTATCAATGATTGTGTGTGATCCTGCCTGCAGTATCAATGGTTGTGTGTGATCATGCCTGCAGTATCAATGGTTGTGTATGATCCTGCCTGCAGTGTCAATGATTGTGATCATGCCTGCAGTATCAATGGTTGTGTGTGATCCTGCCTGCAGTATCAATGATTGTGATCATGCCTGCAGTATCAATGGTTGTGTGTGATCCTGCCTGCAGTATCAATGATTGTGATCATGCCTGCAGTATCAATGAGTGTGATCATGCCTGCAGTATCAATGATTGTGATCATGCCTGCAGTGTCAATGGTTGTGTGTGGTCATGCCTGCAGTGCCAATGGTTGTGTGTGATCATGCCTGCAGTGTCAATGGTTGTGTGTGATCATGCCTGCAGTGCCAATGGTTGTGATCATGCCTGCAGTGTCAATGGTTGTGATCATGCCTGCAGTGTCAATGGTTGTGTGTGATCATGCCTGCAGTATCAATGGTTGTGTGTGATCATGCCTGCAGTATCAATGGTTGTGATCATGCCTGCAGTATCAATGGTTGTGTGTGATCATGCCTGCAGTGTCAATGGTTGTGATCATGCCTGCAGTGTCAATGGTTGTGATCATGCTTGCAGTGTCAATGGTTGTGATCATGCTTGCAGTGCCAATGGTTGTGATCATGCCTGCAGTGTCAATGGTTGTGATCATGCTTGCAGTGTCAATGGTTGTGGTCATGCTTGCAGTGCCAATGGTTGTGATCATGCCTGCAATGTCAATGGTTGTGATCATGCTTGCAGTGTCAATGGTTGTGATCATGCCTGCAGTGTCAATGGTTGTGATCATGCTTGCAGTGCCAATGGTTGTGATCATGCTTGCAGTGCCAATGGTTGTGATCATGCTTGCAGTGTCAATGGTTGTGATCATGCTTGCAGTGTCAATGGTTGTTATCATGCTGGCAGTATCAATGGTTGTGTGTGATCATGCCTGTAATGTCAATGGTTGTGATCATGCCTGTAATGTCAATGGTTGTGATCATGCCTGTAATGCCAATGGTTGTGATCATGCCTGTAATGCCAATGGTTGTGATCATGCCTGCAGTGTCAATGGTTGTGATCATGCTGGCAGTATCAATGGTTGTGATCATGCCTGCAGTGCCATTGGTTGTGATCATGCCTGTAATGTCAATGGTTGTGATCATGCGTGCAGTGCCAATGGTTGTGTGTGATCATGCCTGCAGTGTCAATGTTTGTGATTATGCCTGCATTGCCAATGTTTGTGATCATGCCTGCATTGCCATTGTTTGTGATCATGCCTGCAGTACCAATGGTTGTGATCATGCGTGCAGTGCCAATGGTTGTGTGTGATCATGCCTGCAGTGCCAATGGTTGTGATCATGCCTGCAGTACCAATGGTTGTGATCATGCGTGCAGTGCCAATGGTTGTGATCATGCGTGCAGTGCCAATGGTTGTGTGTGATCATGCCTGCAGTGCCAATGGTTGTGATCATGCCTGCAGTACTAATGGTTGTGTGTGATCATGCATGCAGTGCCAATGGTTGTGATCATGCCTGCAGTACCAATGGTTGTGATCATGCGTGCAGTGTCAATGGTTGTGATCATGCGTGCAGTGCCAATGGTTGTGTGTGATCATGCCTGCAGTGCCAATGGGTGTGATCATGCCTGCAGTACCAATGGTTGTGTGTGATCATGCCTGCAGTACCAATGGTTGTGTGTGATCATGCCTGCAGTACCAATGGTTGTGTGTGATCATGCCTGCAGTACCAATGGTTGTGTGTGATCATGCCTGCAGTACCAATGGTTGTGTGTGATCATGCGTGCAGTGCCAATGGTTGTGATCATGCGTGCAGTGCCAATGGTTGTGTGTGATCATGCGTGCAGTGCCAATGGTTGTGATCATGCGTGCAGTGCCAATGGTTGTGTGTGATCATGCCTGCAGTGTCAATGTTTATGATTATGCCTGCATTGCCAATGTTTGTGATCATGCCTGCATTGCCATTGGTTGTGATCATGCCTGCAGTACCAGTGGTTGTGTGTGATCATGCCTGCAGTGTCAATGGTTGTGATCATGCTTGCAGTGCCAATGTGTGTGATCATGCCTGCAGTGCCAATGGTTGTGTGTGATCATGCTTGCAGTGTCAATGGTTGTGTGTGATCATGCTTGCAGTGCCAATGTGTGTGATCATGCCTGCAGTGTCAATGGTTGTGTGTGATCATGCCTGCAATGCCAATGGTTGTGTGTGATCATGCGTGCAGTGCCAATGGTTGTGTGTGATCATGCCTGCAGTGTCAATGGTTGTGTGTGATCATGCCTGCAGTGCCAATGGTTGTGTGTGATCATGCCTGCAGTGCCAATGGTTGTGTGTGATTATGCCGGCAGTGCCAATGGTTGTGTGTGATCATGCCTGCAGTATCAATGGTTGTGATCATGCTTGCAGTGTCAATGGTTGTGTGTGATCATGCCTGCAGTGTCAATGGTTGTGTGTGATCATGCTTGCAGTGCCAATGGTTGTTTGTGATCATGCTTGCAGTGTCAATGGTTGTGTGTGATCATGCTTGCAGTGCCAATGGTTGTGTGTGATCATGCTTGCAGTGCCAATTGTTGTGTGTGATCATGCCTGCAGTGTCAATGGTTGTGTGTGGTCATGCCTGCAGTGCCACTGGTTGTGATCATGCTTGCAGTGTCAATGGTTGTGATCATGCTTGCAGTGTCAATGGTTGTGTGTGATCATGCTTGCAGTGCCAATGGTTGTGTGTGATCATGCGTGCAGTGCCAATGGTTGTGTGTGATCATGCCTGCAGTGTCAATGGTTGTGTGTGATCATGCCTGCAGTGCCAATGGTTGTGTGTGATCATGCCTGCAGTGCCAATGGTTGTGTGTGATTATGCCGGCAGTGCCAATGGTTGTGTGTGATCATGCCTGCAGTATCAATGGTTGTGATCATGCTTGCAGTGTCAATGGTTGTGTGTGATCATGCCTGCAGTGTCAATGGTTGTGTGTGATCATGCTTGCAGTGCCAATGATTGTGATCATGCCTGCAGTATCAATGGTTGTGATCATGCCTGCAGTATCAATGATTGTGATCATGCCTGCAGTATCAATGATTGTGTGTGATCCTGCCTGCAGTATCAATGAGTGTGATCATGCCTGCAGTATCAATGATTGTGTGTGATCCTGCCTGCAGTATCAATGATTGTGATCATGCCTGCAGTATCAATGGTTTGTGTGATCCTGCCTGCATCAATGATTGTGATCATGCCTGCAGTATCAATGGTTGTGTGTGATCCTGCCTGCAGTATCAATGATTGTGTGTGATCATGCCTGCAGTGTCAATGGTTGTGTGTGATCCTGCCTGCAGTATCAATGATTGTGATCATGCCTGCAGTATCAATGGTTGTGTGTGATCATGCCTGCAGTATCAATGTTTGTGATCATCCTGCAGTATCAATGGTTGTGTGTGATCCTGCCTGCAGTATCAATGGTTGTGATCATGCCTGCAGTATCAATGGTTGTGATCATGCCTGCAGTATCAATGATTGTGATCATGCCTGCAGTGTCAATGGTTGTGTGTGATCATGCCTGCAGTGTCAATGGTTGTGTGTGATCATGCCTGCAGTGTCAATGGTTGTGTGTGATCATGCCTGCAGTGTCAATGGTTGTGTGTGATCATGCCTGCAGTGTCAATGGTTGTGTGTGATCATGCCTGCAGTGTCAATGGTTGTGTGTGATCATGCTTGCAGTGTCAATGGTTGTGTGTGATCATGCCTGCAGTATCAATGGTTGTGATCATGCCTGCAGTATCAATGGTTGTGTGTGATCATGCCTGCAGTATCAATGGTTGTGTGTGATCATGCCTGCAGTATCAATGGTTGTGTGTGATCATGCATGCAGTATCAATGGTTGTGTGTGATCATGCTGCAGTGTCAATGGTTGTGTGTGTCATGCCTGCAGTGTCAATGGTTGTGATCATGCCTGCAGTGTCAATGGTTGTGATCATGCTTGCAGTGTCAATGGTTGTGATCATGCTTGCAGTGCCAATGGTTGTGATCATGCCTGCAGTGTCAATGGTTGTGATCATGCTTGCAGTGTCAATGGTTGTGGTCATGCTTGCAGTGCCAATGGTTGTGATCATGCCTGCAATGTCAATGGTTGTGATCATGCTTGCAGTGTCAATGGTTGTGATCATGCCTGCAGTGTCAATGGTTGTGATCATGCTTGCAGTGCCAATGGTTGTGATCATGCTTGCAGTGCCAATGGTTGTGATCATGCTTGCAGTGTCAATGGTTGTGATCATGCTTGCAGTGTCAATGGTTGTTATCATGCTGGCAGTATCAATGGTTGTGTGTGATCATGCCTGTAATGTCAATGGTTGTGATCATGCCTGTAATGTCAATGGTTGTGATCATGCCTGTAATGCCAATGGTTGTGATCATGCCTGTAATGCCAATGGTTGTGATCATGCCTGCAGTGTCAATGGTTGTGATCATGCTGGCAGTATCAATGGTTGTGATCATGCCTGCAGTGCCATTGGTTGTGATCATGCCTGTAATGTCAATGGTTGTGATCATGCGTGCAGTGCCAATGGTTGTGTGTGATCATGCCTGCAGTGTCAATGTTTGTGATTATGCCTGCATTGCCAATGTTTGTGATCATGCCTGCATTGCCATTGTTTGTGATCATGCCTGCAGTACCAATGGTTGTGATCATGCGTGCAGTGCCAATGGTTGTGTGTGATCATGCCTGCAGTGCCAATGGTTGTGATCATGCCTGCAGTACCAATGGTTGTGATCATGCGTGCAGTGCCAATGGTTGTGATCATGCGTGCAGTGCCAATGGTTGTGTGTGATCATGCCTGCAGTGCCAATGGTTGTGATCATGCCTGCAGTACTAATGGTTGTGTGTGATCATGCATGCAGTGCCAATGGTTGTGATCATGCCTGCAGTACCAATGGTTGTGATCATGCGTGCAGTGTCAATGGTTGTGATCATGCGTGCAGTGCCAATGGTTGTGTGTGATCATGCCTGCAGTGCCAATGGGTGTGATCATGCCTGCAGTACCAATGGTTGTGTGTGATCATGCCTGCAGTACCAATGGTTGTGTGTGATCATGCCTGCAGTACCAATGGTTGTGTGTGATCATGCCTGCAGTACCAATGGTTGTGTGTGATCATGCCTGCAGTACCAATGGTTGTGTGTGATCATGCGTGCAGTGCCAATGGTTGTGATCATGCGTGCAGTGCCAATGGTTGTGTGTGATCATGCGTGCAGTGCCAATGGTTGTGATCATGCGTGCAGTGCCAATGGTTGTGTGTGATCATGCCTGCAGTGTCAATGTTTATGATTATGCCTGCATTGCCAATGTTTGTGATCATGCCTGCATTGCCATTGGTTGTGATCATGCCTGCAGTACCAGTGGTTGTGTGTGATCATGCCTGCAGTGTCAATGGTTGTGATCATGCTTGCAGTGCCAATGTGTGTGATCATGCCTGCAGTGCCAATGGTTGTGTGTGATCATGCTTGCAGTGTCAATGGTTGTGTGTGATCATGCTTGCAGTGCCAATGTGTGTGATCATGCCTGCAGTGTCAATGGTTGTGTGTGATCATGCCTGCAATGCCAATGGTTGTGTGTGATCATGCGTGCAGTGCCAATGGTTGTGTGTGATCATGCCTGCAGTGTCAATGGTTGTGTGTGATCATGCCTGCAGTGCCAATGGTTGTGTGTGATCATGCCTGCAGTGCCAATGGTTGTGTGTGATTATGCCGGCAGTGCCAATGGTTGTGTGTGATCATGCCTGCAGTATCAATGGTTGTGATCATGCTTGCAGTGTCAATGGTTGTGTGTGATCATGCCTGCAGTGTCAATGGTTGTGTGTGATCATGCTTGCAGTGCCAATGGTTGTTTGTGATCATGCTTGCAGTGTCAATGGTTGTGTGTGATCATGCTTGCAGTGCCAATGGTTGTGTGTGATCATGCTTGCAGTGCCAATTGTTGTGTGTGATCATGCCTGCAGTGTCAATGGTTGTGTGTGGTCATGCCTGCAGTGCCACTGGTTGTGATCATGCTTGCAGTGTCAATGGTTGTGATCATGCTTGCAGTGTCAATGGTTGTGTGTGATCATGCTTGCAGTGCCAATGGTTGTGTGTGATCATGCGTGCAGTGCCAATGGTTGTGTGTGATCATGCCTGCAGTGTCAATGGTTGTGTGTGATCATGCCTGCAGTGCCAATGGTTGTGTGTGATCATGCCTGCAGTGCCAATGGTTGTGTGTGATTATGCCGGCAGTGCCAATGGTTGTGTGTGATCATGCCTGCAGTATCAATGGTTGTGATCATGCTTGCAGTGTCAATGGTTGTGTGTGATCATGCCTGCAGTGTCAATGGTTGTGTGTGATCATGCTTGCAGTGCCAATGGTTGTTTGTGATCATGCTTGCAGTGTCAATGGTTGTGTGTGATCATGCTTGCAGTGCCAATGGTTGTGTGTGATCATGCTTGCAGTGCCAATTGTTGTGTGTGATCATGCCTGCAGTGTCAATGGTTGTGTGTGGTCATGCCTGCAGTGCCACTGGTTGTGATCATGCTTGCAGTGTCAATGGTTGTGATCATGCTTGCAGTGTCAATGGTTGTGTGTGATCATGCTTGCAGTGCCAATGGTTGTGTGTGATCATGCTTGCAGTGTCAATGGTTGTGTGTGATCATGCTTGCAGTGCCAATGTGTGTGATCATGCTTGAAGTGCCAATGGTTGTTTGTGATCATGCTTGCAGTGCCAGTGTCATTGGATGTGAGCAGGCTTGAAGTGTCATTGGATGTGATCAGACTTGAAGTGTCAATGGATGTGATCAGGCTTGAAGTGTCATTGGATGTGAGCAGACTTGAAGTGTCATTGGATGTGAGCAGACTTGAAGTGTCAATGGATGTGATCAGGCTTGAAGTGTCATTGGATGTGATCAGGCTTGAAGTGTCATTGGATGTGATCAGGCTTGAAGTGTCATTGGATGTGAGCAGACTTGAGGTGTCAGTGGGTGTGAGCAGACTTGAAGTGTCATTGGATGTGAGCAGACTTGAAGTGTCATTGGATGTGAGCAGACTTAAAGTGTCATTTGATGTGAGCAAGCTTGAAGTGTCATTGGATGTGAGCAGGCTTGAAGTGTCATTGGGTGTGATCAGACTTGAAGTGTCAATGGATGTGATCAGACTTGAAGTGTCATTGGATGTGATCAGGCTTGAAGTGTCATTGGATGTGAGCAGACTTAAAGTGTCATTGGATGTGAGCAGGCTTGAAGTGTCATTGGATGTGATCAGACTTGAAGTGTCATTGGGTGTGATCAGGCTTGAAGTGTTATTGGATGTGATCAGACTTGGAAGTGTCATTGGATGTGAGCAGACTTGAAGTGTCATTGGGCGTGATCAGGCTTGGAATGTCAGTGGGTGTGATCAGACTTGAAGTGTCATTGGGTGTGATCAGACTTGAAGTGTCATTGGGTGTGATCAGGCTCATCAGTTATGTTGTAACTATTTACAGTAACTATCCTTTAAAGCAAACTTAATACCTACCCCTCTGGCTGTGGTTTTGGTGACACGGCTGGTTTTATGCCAGGTTTCTGAGGAACAGATGGAGAACGAACAGGTGCTGTAATAGCAATGTAATTAAATCTGTATAATGTTAGCCACAGAATGAATCGACATTACACACCTGGAACGGAGATTCTATCTAAACCAGACATAGGGGTGACACTACACACCTGGAACGGAGATTCTATCTAAACCAGACATAGGGGTGACACTACACACCTGGAACAGAGTTCTATCTAAACCAGACATAGGGGTGACACTACACACCTGGAACGGAGATTCTATCTAAACCAGACATAGGGGTGACACTACACACCTGGAACGGAGATTCTATCTAAACCAGGGCATAGGGATGAGAGTATTTGTAAATCTAAATAATGCAAACACAAATTACAAGAGATAGCCTTTTGTAGCAAAGTGTATAGTATATTGTCAAATTACAAGAGATAGCCTTTTGTGGCAAAGTGTATAGTATATTGTCAAATTACAAGAGATAGCCTTTTGTGGCAAACTGTATAGTATATTGTCAAATTACAAGAGATAGCCTTTTGTGGTAAAGTGTATAGTATATTGTCAAATTACAAGAGATAGCTTTTTGTGGCAAAGTGTATATAGTATATTGTCAAATTACAAGAGATAGCCTTTTGTAGCAGTGTATAGTATATTGTCAAATTACAAGAGATAGCCTTTTGTGGCAAAGTGTATAGTATATTGTCAAATTACAAGAGATAGCCTTTTGGATAGTGGAGATAAAATATTTGGCTGAAGAGCAAATAACATAGATCCTGATCAGATGTGCCGTTAATGTGCGGCTGATCTGGACCTATGTTGTTTGCACATTCCTTCCCATTCATTCAGCTGTTTAAGGGTTAATACAGTTATGATGGGAATGGGACTTGTAACCCCTGGATTTGAAGTACAATGTATCTACAGGCCCGCCCCTGGATTTGCAGTACACCGTATCTACAGGTCCGCCCCTGGATTTGCAGTACAACGTATCTACAGGTCTTCGCCTGGATTTGCAGTACAATGTATCTACAGGTCCGCCCCTGGATTTGCAGTACAACGTATCTACAGAACCGCCCCTGGATTTACAGTACAACGTATCTACCGGTCCGCGCGTGGATTTGCAGTACAACGTATCTACCAGTCCGCCCCTAATGCAAAATTGATAAGAACTAAGCAACTAAACTAATCAACATGCATGCTGATACCAAATGCAAATGAAAAACACCTGATCTTGATTTAAAATGTAGACAAATCTCCCGACTACATATGTAATAACATACAGTTTTCAAAGGAAATAGCAACAAGCAATTATGTTTAATGAAATGACTACAGAGTTCTGCAGTTTTAAGAGAACAAGCAGGATCAGATAGCATAATACTCAATTATTTATAGGTGCTAATATCATTTCAGTACACATTCATAAGGTATTATATTACAAGCAAAACTAGGTCTGTATGATGAGAAGATTCGGGCAGAGTGGCATAAGGATTTTATTCATGTATAGTTTTCTTTTGAAATTTGGAATGAAAGTGAAATTACTGTATTTATCAATGTATAACGTGCACTGACATTTTGGCATTTAAATGGGGGGAATTAAGTTTGTATGTATAACGCACCCGTGGAAACAGCAATTCCACAAGCAAAATAATGTGAGTGGTTATGAATATTGTCAACATTAGTTTTGTATTTGATGTATTATATATAAATGTAAAAGTACTGTTGACAATATTCATAACCACTCACATTATTAGACCATCACTATGGTTATGCCATGTCAGGTTGAGTGAAGCACACAGGTTATACAGAACAATATTTAACAATTTCTTACACAAATACTTACAATTTATGTGTGTCTACATGTTTTTCAAAATATTTGCCTGAATGTTTTACACACTTTTCCTAACTAGACACCCACGTTGATAAGCATTTTTTTCTTGAAATTTGGAATGCATTTTCTGTAGTCCTGAGCTGGAATTTGAAGGATGACTTCGTGGACAACAACAAGAAGTGCCACGGCATGGAAGCAAACTTCATCCATCAGCACGATAAAGCCCCTTCGCATACGTCCGTAATTACAAAGGCAAAACATACTCAAATAAAACATACTCCAACCCCCGTCCCAGTATTTGCCTTTACTTTTTCCCTACCATCTAAGTCGGAGATACGTGAGACAAGATTTGACAACATCGACAATCTCCTAATTGTTGTCCGCGAAGTCATCCGTCAGATTCCAGCTGAGGACTACAGAAATGAATTCCAAATTTCAAGGAAAGCTACACAACAACAAAAACGTTGCGCCACCTATCCCCAGATCTCTCAACCACCCCTCGTATTTCAGAATCAATAAAATGTGATTCAAATTTCCACGCAGAAACAATAGAGAAACAAATCGAGTTGGAAGGAAGCTAACAATTATTGATCACCCTATAATAGTTCTATCACATGACTTTACTTGTATTCAGTGTAATACACCAATCACATATTTTCTTATAATTTTGTCCACATGTGTAATAACACCTGGATGGATTCCGATTGGTTGCGACATGACATTGACAGCTTGCAATACATATTTGAAATATACATGCTGTTTGTGTTCATGCTTTATTTGTTGGAAATCAACGTATTAATCGTTAAAATGCTAAATATGCACTAGCAGGATATAGTGATTTCAAATATTGTGTCGATTATTTGAGTGAAGTTGTTCGATTTTCAGGGACTATTTACTACAGCGTACGGATGCATTAATATGAGACGGCTAAAAAATTATACTGAGAAATATTTTGTCTTCAAATCTATGGTTCTTGTTACTGTGGTAATGTGATAAAAAGCATAAAAGGTTTGCTTAATAGCAAAATTCCAAAACAAGTTTCGTAAAATATGGTTTAAGATCCTATATGATTTGAATGTATTACTAAATGTAAAGATTTCATAATTCATACACAGGCACTAGGTACAATCATTATTTTATGGGCTTATAGATGTCTTTTTAATAGACCAAAGGGATAAATAGCCCATGTATAGAGAAAATCTAATTTAGAGAGCGATTGCAAAATAAAGATATCCAATGTAGATAGTCGCCATACAAAAATAAATACCAGAACTGCTGTTATATAATATATACATGAAACTCTGTAAACAACATGACCTTCTATTTAATACATTTGCTACGATGAAATTTATTCTCTCGCCAGGGAATTAACTAATGGACCACAGTGCCACCCCAGTGACCCTATTCCCTAAATATATACTACAGTCAAACCTGTGTTAGTGGTCACCTCTATTAAGCTGCCAACCGGCATTAAGCAACCAGATTTCAGATTCCAAATATGTGACCCTCCATTACAAAACCAGTCGGAAGTCGCTAAATCCAATTTCAAGATATTGACCAATAATCATGATACAGGCTAAAATCACCATATTTTGGATTTCAGCATATAAATATTAAGAAATATGTATACTGCAACTACGGCAAGGTTATTTTGTGAAAAGTATTACAAAAATGCATAAAAAACCTTATTTTGTGAAAGCACTAATTAATTAATTCTGACAAATTAGTCATAAAACAATGAAAACCGTGAAAAATGGGCCTTGAAGACAATACACTTCAGGCTAAAGTATCAGGAAATCCCGGTCATGTTTGGTATTAAAATAGAGCTGGATAAGATATAACGTCATAACCCTGTATTAACCAATCAAAGCTGTTGAAACAAACACCTACGATGTAAACAATTCTTTTGTTACCAAGCATGTGGCCTGAAACGCGGTGTTTAATTGGCTACTGAGTTCTGCGCATGCTCTGTGGATATTTTCAAAACGCAGTTCCGATTGTAAAATGGATTTAGAAATCGCGAACTTGTTGAATTTAAATGCAAATGATACCTCAGATTTAGGCGATGTAGTGACAGAATATTTTTCAAACTCTTGGGAAGAGGATATTGAATCAGGAAACTCGAGTGATGAGGGCAGTTACTTGGATTCTGAGGACGAATTCGACCCTAAACGAACTTTGTTTTGACAAAGATATGCAGAATGACGCTGTGATACAGAGTATGCGATGTGCACAGGCGAGCATTTCGAAACACTTGAATGGGAAAAGGCTACACAATTCAGGTGAGTTTTATTAGACATTGTTTGAAGCTTTTGCTAGATATGTGAATGTTCGATTTATTATTTTATCAGGCTATTGTGATGGTCGAGTAGCGACCGTCCCTATGGACCCGAGTAAACTGAATCATTTCGCTTTCTGGTTTCGATTTGATAATATCATTTGGTTACCACAATGGAAATTAAGAAAAAGGTAGTGGATTGGATCAGGTGTATTAGTACAGAATGTGTGTGGGTTTGCTAAAATATGTCTAACCTATTTGGTATGGAAGTGAATCAATATGGGGGAGGGCTGCAAAAAATTTACTGGGAACCGAGGTATGGAAACTATGAATGTAGGCTGGTCTATACAGCCGGTATATATGGAAGAGAGACACATAGAGGGGTGTGTGAACAATGTCGGAGGGAGGTGCCATCTGCCACAAATCTCAGGGTGAGGGTCACCGTAAGGTTTAGTGCAAGGGAGTGATATTGATGGTAAACACGGCATCAATGCATGATGTATGTGCTGATTGAGCTTATTTACCCTCGCCTCGGTCGAACCATGTGGACTAGCGTTGTATGTTTCTGCGGAATTCTTATTTATAGTTTATCGATACATAATTATATAATGTGTACTGTATGTATGTTCCGCTAATGACAAACCCTGGGGACCTAGACATATTTTCCTGTGCAGTCTTTATCGATGCAAAGCGGTTAACCAATACTAAGCCAATGTGTGTGAGGTGCCTTGTTCAATATGTGGCCTGACCGAGTATCGAACCCGGGATACACCTCTGAACCACAGATGCATCACCGAACGTATTTCATTGGAAATTATTAATAATATTGCTCTATTTTCAGTTGTACAGGCAAGTATGGTAATGGTGATCCGTGTTATCAACAGTTTGTTCCACAGGACATGATTAGACGCAGAATGGATATAAGAGAATTAACACAACGTAAGTATATTGGCTTATGGAATTGTCAATTTTCTACACACAGGTTAATCGTTATAATGATATGTAAATAGTATTGTTTTACGATTGCGAAACAAGGTTTTATGTCAATTTATAACTAATCACTCAAGTTGGCGAGGATGAAAGCGTTTGTGTGGGAGAAAACACACTTGTCCGATCTGGTGACCATTATACCATCTTTTCGGTCCGGGTTGCATTGGTGGGAAGCATGAGCATGCTGACCACTACGCTAATCGGTTGAAGAGGCACATGCCCATCCCCTTGATGTTTTGATTTCCTCATTGATATTTTAGGGAGTTTTCCTAAAAAATGAGGAATTGTCCCATCCTTATACATTAGCTGCTTTCAATTTGGCAACATTGGACAAAAGTGCTCAGTATATAGTTCCAATTCTTATTAACAATTATGTTAAAGCAGCATTACATCGTATGAAATAAAAGATATTTGAAAAAATCAATTTTTACGTATGGGTAGCAATGCTGCTGCACATTCTAACATTATACTGTGTATGCTTATGTTCATTTGGTAAACAGTGTTTTTTGCGATAAAACAAACCCGAAACCGAAAGTAGGACTTTCCGAGTCGATCGGTCACGCACTTGTTTACAACCGGAACTCATTCCGCACTTGTCCCACGTTGTCTTTTTTAATTAAATTACTTGATATGTTGATTCATACCTCTGTTAGCTAAGTCTTTAGGACATTTCTACATCCCCGCGAGGGGTTCGACATTAGAGGAAGATAGATAAATAGTTTTCATGTTCAAAATATATACGTTGTTTTCTACATCCTCTGTTGTTTCACGCATGCGCGCTGTGCGTGTTTACATTTCGTGTGTTGATAAACAAATTCGCGTATACGACGGTTTAAATTTATTGGAATTTTATCGTTTCTGAGCAACTATTTCGATTTTTGTAAATACACACACATTAGTATTTATATTTTACCCAAAACATCCTTTATTACGATGTAATGCTGCTTTAATGAAAGCAGTATATCTTTCCAATTCTTATTAATTATGTTAATATACCATTTCAATAAGTTGTCTGCAATGGGATACCTTGGTGTGACGGAAAAATTGAGGGGGGGGGTCAGTCCTCCCAATTATTTCCCTTTTTATTCATAATTTCGGGCGTCCTATATGTCGATGTCCGTTTAATGAAATCACTGAATATATACATTTGTTTCTCAGGTTTGATGCTGACCATCCTGGCACAGTGTTTGTCAAGAATGACCCGGACGCAGAGGAGGTGGCCTTTCGAGTACTGCTGCCAGATACAACATTTCCGGATCGAGAGGCTCCAGGGATCTAACCCCCAGAACTCCCCCTTCAGAGGCAGCAGTACCTCTATAAATCAATAAGAGAATTTGTAAACAATCCATATAAAGATATTGTGTGTCGAAGACCAGATGTAATGCCACCAGATGATTCGGATGACGACGGTCTGGTTACTTGTGGTCGTGGAAGCGGGCGTGGCTGTGCGTGTGATCGTGGGAAGATGACAATGAGTGCACACAGTCGTAGCCCTCATTAGACTCTGACAATATTTGGACAACACCTATGATGATGATGATAGTGCATATGAAATGTACATGTGAATGAATCGTAAACATTGATTGTGGAGATTTGTTTGAACATAAACCTGGAAAATGTTGAAAACCCTGAACATTTGAATTTTTTTTTTTGTATGTTACCATTACCATGTAAATATTTTGATGAAATTTTGTGTAAATAAAGGTTGTGTATGAATATATATATGCTACAAATTTCAGTTTCATTGTACTTATAGTAATGTGCGTTGCTAAGGAGTTTGTTTTGGCAACTTTAACCTCGATTTTGGGACTTTATTCATATTTCTGAAGCCGTAGCTATTGAAAATTAAAAAGTCCATATCTTTGTCAGTTTTTACCCTATAACAAAAATGTATACATCATTGGAAAGCTAATGCATTGCCCTTTCAGATGAGCACATAATCTCAACAAAAATACCCATGTGACTGATTTTGTAATGGAGGGTCACATATGTTATTTGTTATACATTTCATCTCTATTAAGCAGCCACTTTCTGTGATAACCCTTAGCTGACTTGCTTGTGATAAGGTTTGACTGTATATGAACAACGTAATAAATTGAGCTTGGAATACTCACCGTTTCCACTGCTTTGTGACAGCGATTGTGCTCCTGGTACAAAGGAAGCCGTTACGCTAGCATTGTACTGTGGCTGTGCCATTGGCTGCGCAGTCTGGGACAGTTTCTGTTGTTGTACCAGTCTGTCCTGTTCCAGTTTCTGTGACTGTGTACCCTGCACTTGTTGCTTGCCCGAAGCTTGTTGCTGCAGCTGACCACTTGGTTGTAGCTGTGGTTTGGGCAACAACTTTGGCTGCTGTAATTTTTGCACAGTCTGTTGTAGTGGTTTAGGTAACTTATTTGGAGTGCGTTTTATTGTATCCGTATTGTCAGTAAAAGCATCGGTATGATCTAAATTCTCTTCACCATGGGACGCAATATTACCATCGTCCAATATCATGACTAGAGATGGCTTAGACTGCTGCGCCCGTTGCTTAATCGTACCAACATTTTCATTAGCAAATGGTAAAGTATTTGAGTCTAAGCTTGACGTAGAAGAACTCAAATCTCCTCGGCCACTGCCAGTCAATGTTTTCTTCAGTTTTTCTGATTCATTAACTTGACTTTTTGAATCTTTGGTAACATTTGCACTATCTGAATTTTGCTGAACACAATTTTGAGCATTTTGTGTATTTACACCGTTTTTATCCTGAACACTACTCTGTGAGACAACCGAACAAGACGGGTTTACAATTACAGAATTATCACTAGACTGGTTTTGCGACTGTGACTCAGTTTTGGCTTGACGCAGTTTAACACCAAAAGCACTTTCCACGCCATTTGAAGTTGGACTTGCACTTGAGGAACTTTCCCGTTTAAGTCTTTGTTGTAACATATATTCACCTGAACTTGTTTTGTCAGATTTTCCCAACAAACCATAATTTGAAATTTTTGGCTCAATAATCTCCATAGCAACTGGCGGTGCCGGCGGTAAATCTTCATTGTCCGAACTAAGATTATCACCAGCACTATTTTCTTCACTTTTCTTTCCAAAACGTTCTGAAAGACTTTGAACACAATTCACAAAAGCTTGTGATTGAGGTGTTGATATTTGAGGTTTTTGTTGGATAGGGGGCGGGGATAAAACAGAAGTCATACCAGGACCAGATCTGGTAACATTTTGACCCGAATTGCTAGTACTATTCTTATTTATAATTTCTGAATGGCGTAATGAAGCATTTCGTTTTGGTGGAGGAGGTGGCGCTTTTTTAACCCTCCCGCCCGGTGAATTCTGCTGTGAACTCCTGGGCGAGCCACTTTGCTGATGTGAATAAGCAAACTGGGTAGAGACATGTAAGGGGCTGGCAGGCCCAGTAGGGACCTGATTCATTGACAGTGGGGGATAATTCACATAATTGTTGACTGTCCTGGGTGGGCCTATTTGAGGTGTATCATAAATATGTTCAGAAGTTCTTCGCTTCAAACTTCCATTGGAAGCAAGTGGAAATTTAAAACCTTCAAGATTTTTCACAGGGCTTTTATATCCATCATTATTCTTTTCTGCTTCATGTTTTTCAATGTCAATTATATCGGGAGAACCTTCACGACTCGACTGCTTTGACTTGGCCACAATCATAGCCACTGGCTTTGGCTTAGCTGCCACTAGTGGAGCAACAGGGGCCACACCTTCCATTGGTGAATTAGACATCTTGTAACTGTCATCTCCCGTTGGCGTATTTTCTCTGTCCGAATAATCAGATGTTCTATCTGGCGGAGCGTGAAATGACTGACACATTTTCTGATGGGTAACACAATCCTTTCCATCACCCACACTGTTTGGTGTTGATTGAGACATTGACCGTTTCACCTTTATTGGTACAACTGCTGGAGGCTTGGGGTGCATGTTGCTAGTGTTGGCATATTCAGACTCCAATGGCTGATTAAGGGATTTCATTTCACCACTACTACTATTTGTACTCAGACTATCCCCTGAAGATGATCGCCTTGGCTTCAGGTAAGGCGGGAGTTCATTATACTGGGGTGGTGCAGGTGGTGGGGGAGACGACCGCTCCCCGGACCACCGTATACTGGCCATTGGTGGTTCGAGAGCCTCCGGTGCATCACGTCCATCTATGGTAGATAACCTCTTCGTACCAGACAGAATCCTCTTCAGACGGTCTATAGCTAACATTATCTTCTTCTGGTGACCTGAAATTGAAACATTATGTACTGGGCTTGAGCTAGATGGCAATATGGGAGAAACAGTCTCCCTGAGATGGTTCATTTCTCCCTTTTTCAAGTTCAGGGAGAACTTTATTCATATATAATATATTGCCAACACTTGGTTGTCAAACTTCTCCCTTGTAAACCATAGGCTTCTCCCTATAATGAAGGTCTAGATTACACCCTGCAAGCTTAGCATATGCCAAATTCAACTATAGGGTTTCATGTTCAAAATAGTTACTGTAGAACAACATTATACGAGCAAGCATTTATATTTCGCCAATTTTTGCGATCTAAGTGGATAGCGAATTCATAATTCTCGTGGATAATATTGTGCTATACAACTTTATTAAGATACTGGCTATTTTAAATTTTGGTAGGAAGTGAAATGTTTCTACTTTCAACAGGAAGACAGCTCAGAAAGCAAAGATATTCTGTGATATTTGGGGCAACCGCAGCTGAAGATGTTCACATCAAATCACTTCCCCCAACCATGCAGGTCTGAATCCCATAAGAGGTGTTAACTTGCTTTATGTGAGGATTTGTGATAGGTCAGTGATTCTATCTGGGCAGCTGTTTGTGACTGAAAAACCTGCATGGAGTGGTACCCAAGTTTTTCTCCACAAAATAAATAAAGGATAATCTTGGCACTTTTCAAGTGTGACTACATTAAATTATTATATAAAACTTATCAGCTTATAGCGCAAAATATTACTGGAGTTTGGGGAGAGATTTAACACAAAATAATGTATTTACAGTCAAACCTGTATTAGTCATCATCTCCAATCGGCATCCATATATCGTTGCCACGTAGATACATAGCCGCACAATATCAAACAGTCTAATAGCTCTGTAAAAACTACCTATTTTAAAAATATTTTCTAAACTAATTGCCTACCAAGTCTCTGGATTCCAATCTCTTCAAGGTCTTCCCATGTGATATCAGTAACATAGTCAATGTTATCATAGCCCTGATTGGCTAATGTGTTATAATACTGATCCAGATTCAACATCCTCAACCAATCATAGATGTCGTTCTGTAACAAAAGGAGCACGGTGCATTGGTTAGTGCTAAAGTTCTATTATTGGTCTATCCAAATTTATTTTAGCCCGATTGCGAAACAAGTTCTTACAACATTATTTTAACTGCTCTCGAGACATCATTCCTGTAGTAATCAATTGCCATGATGGAGACAGAAGAGGCAATGTGGATTTAGGAGTCTTGCTTAACCCTTTCCTTCATAGAGATATAGGTTAATATACTATTATATCTCCATACAAACGACAGCCATTTAGCTATCATGCAGTAGATAAGTAGTCGCCATATCTATCCCACCTACATAGATATTACTGGGACTACATGAGATTCTGGCCTTTATTATGAACATTGGTTTGGCTACTACCTTGTCAATGTATGTCATATTGGTAATGGCGTCAAAGAGTTGCTTCTATGAGGGAAAGGGTTAAGGACATCACTACTGTGGTTCTGGCGGTGTTCGAAATGATATGAACATATAGACCTCCTGTATTTTTGGATATACAAACTATATACACTCCACATATATGGAACCATTCTGCGGAGTGCACGATATAAGTTCCATACCCCATAATTATGCAGGGTGATATAATCTATTTGAATTGATAATGAATGAGATTTTATGGAAACTTACAGGTTTAAAGTCTGGTATACCATCGTGTAGATTCAGCCTGGCAATCTCAGACTTGAGCTTCTTTCTATGCCCCGGCTTCGATATGCCGATAGCAGTGAGATCCTGAAATAATATTATAAACTACTAATTATCTCAATTTCATACTCATAGGAGAATATGAGCATAATTATCTCAATTTCATAGGAGAATATGAGCATAATTATCTCAATTTCATAGGAGAATATGAGCAATTTTTCTATCATTATTAACCCATTTGATTCTGGATACTGTTCAAACAGTATTTGCAAAGAACATAGAGCCAGATCAGCCGCCATGGAACGTGCCGTCTGATCAGGCTCTATGTTGCTTGCTATTCAGATGATCTTGCTAAGACACTTGACTATGTAGCAAACAACATAGATCCTGATCAGCACATATGATAATTCCCCCTACAGCATATAGATGGCAAGGCTCCCTACAGCATACATATGGCAAGGCCCCCTACAGCATATATATGGCAAGGCTCCCTACAGCATATAGATGGCAAGGCTCCCTACAGCATATATATGACAAGGCCCCCTACAGCATATATATGGCAAGGCCCCCTACAGCATATATATGGCAAGGCTCCCTACAGCATACAGATGGCAAGGCTCCCTACAGCATACAGATGGCAAGGCTCCCTACAGCATACAGATGGCAAGGCTCCCTACAGCATACAGATGGCAAGGCCCCTACAGCATATATATGGCAAGGCCCCCTACAGCATATATATGGCAAGGCCCCCTACAGCATATATATGGCAAGGCCCCCTACAGCATATATATGGCAAGGCCCCCTACAGCATACAGATGGCAAGGCTCCCTACAGCATACAGATGGCAAGGCTCCCTACAGCATACAGATGGCAAGGCCCCCTACAGCATATATATGATAATGCCCCCTACAGCATATATATGGCAAGGCTCCCTACAGCATACAGATGGCAAGGCCCCCTACAGCATATATATGGCAAGGCCCCCTACAGCATATAGATGGCAAGGCCCCCTACAGCATATATATGGCAAGGCCCCCTACAGCATACAGATGGCAAGGCCCCCTACAGCATATATATGGCAAGGCCCCCTACAGCATATATATGGCAAGGCTCCCTACAGCATATATATGGCAAGGCCCCCTACAGCATATATATGGCAAGGCCCCCTACAGCATATATATGGCAAGGCCCCCTACAGCATATAGATGGCAAGGCTCCCTACAGCATATATATGGCAAGGCTCCCTACAGCATATATATGGCAAGGCCCCCTACAGCATATATATGGCAAGGCCCCCTACAGCATATATATGGCAAGGCCCCTACAGCATACAGATGGCAAGGCTCCCTACAGCAAGCATACAGATGGCAAGGCTCCCTACAGCATACAGATGGCAAGGCCCCCTACAGCATATATATGGCAAGGCCCCCTACATCATATATATGGCAAGGCCCCCTACAGCATATATATGGCAAGGCCCCCTACAGCATATATATGGCAAGGCCCCCTACAGCATACAGATGGCAAGGCTCCCTACAGCATACAGATGGCAAGGCTCCCTACAGCATACAGATGGCAAGGCCCCCTACAGCATATATGATAATGCCCCCTACAGCATATATATGGCAAAGCTCCCTACAGCATACAGATGGCAAGGCCCCCTACAGCATATAGATGGCAAGGCCCCCTACAGCATATAGATGGCAAGGCCCCCTACAGCATATATATGGCAAGGCCCCCTACAGCATATATGGCAAGGCCCCCTACAGCATATAGATGGCAAGGCTCCCTACAGCATATATATGGCAAGGCTCCCTACAGCATATATATGGCAAGGCCCCCTACAGCATATATATGGCAAGGCCCCCTACAGCATATATATGGCAAGGCCCCCTACAGCATACAGATGGCAAGGCTCCCTACAGCATACAGATGGCAAGGCTCCCTACAGCATACAGATGGCAAGGCCCCCTACAGCATATATATGGCAAGGCCCCCTACATCATATATATGGCAAGGCCCCCTACAGCATATATATGGCAAGGCCCCCTACAGCATATATATGGCAAGGCCCCCTACAGCATACAGATGGCAAGGCTCCCTACAGCATACAGATGGCAAGGCTCCCTACAGCATACAGATGGCAAGGCCCCCTACAGCATATATATGATAATGCCCCCTACAGCATATATATGGCAAAGCTCCCTACAGCATACAGATGGCAAGGCCCCCTACAGCATATAGATGGCAAGGCCCCCTACAGCATATAGATGGCAAGGCCCCCTACAGCATACAGATGGCAAGGCCCCTACAGCATACAGATGGCAAGGCTCCCTACAGCATATATATGGTAAGGCTCCCTACAGCATATATATGGCAAGGCCCCTACAGCATATAGATGGCAAGGCTCCCTACAGCATATATATGGCAAGGCTCCCTACAGCATATATATGGCAAGGCCCCCTACAGCATATATATGGCAAGGCCCCCTACAGCATATATATGGCAAGGCCCCCTACAGCATACAGATGGCAAGGCTCCCTACAGCATATATATGGCAAGGCCCCCTACAGCATACAGATGGCAAGGCCCCTACAGCATATATATGGCAAGGCTCCCTACAGCATATAGATGACAAGGCCCCCTACAGCATATATATGACAAGGCCCCCTACAGCATATAGATGACAAGGCCCCCTACAGCATATAGATGACAAGGCCCCCTACAGCATATAGATGACAAGGCCCCCTACAGCATATATATGATAATGCCCCCTACAGCATATAGATGATAATGCATGGCTGCAGAAAGAGAAATTATATATTGTACAGCATGAGGATGTTATATATTGTACAGCATGAGGATGTTATATATTGTACAGCATGAGGATGTTATATATTGTACAGCATGAGGATGTTATATGTTGTACAGCATGCGGATGTTATATATTGTACAGTATGAGGATGTTATATATTGTTGAGCATGGGGATGTTATATATTGTACAGCATGAGGATGTTATATGTTGTACAGCATGAGGATGTTATATATTGTACAGCATGAGGATGTTATATATTGTACAGCATGAGGATGTTATATATTGTACAGCAGGAGGATGTTATATATTGTACAGCATGAGGATGTTATATATTGTACAGCATGAGTATGTTATATATGGTACAGCATGAGGATGTTATATATTGTACAGCATGAGTATGTTATATATTGTACAGCATGAGGATGTTATATGTTGTACAGCATGAGGATGTTATATATTGTACAGCATGAGGATGTTATATATTGTACAGCATGAGGATGTTATATATTGTACAGCATGAGGATGTTATATATTGTACAGCAGGAGGATGTTATATATTGTACAGCATTAGTATGTTATATATGGTACAGCAGGAGGATGTTATATATTGTACTGCAGGAGGATGTTATATATTGTACAGCATGAGGATGGTATATATTGTACAGCATGAGTATGTTATATATGGTACAGCAGGAGGATGTTATATATTGTACAGTATGAGGATGTTATATATTGTACAGCCGGAGGATGTTATATATTGTACAGCATGAGGATGTTATATATTGTACAGCATGAGGATGTTATATATTGTACAGCATGAGGATGTTATATATTGTACAGCATGAGGATGTTATATAGTGTACAGCATGAGGATGTTATATATTGTACAGCATGAGTATGTTATATATGGTACAGCAGGAGGATGTTATATATTGTATAGCATGAGGATGTTATATATTGTACAGCCGGAGGATGTTATATATTGTACAGCATGAGTATGTTATATATTGTACAGCATGAGGATGTTATATATTGTACAGCAGGAGGATGTTATATATTGTACAGCATGAGTATGTTATATATGGTACAGCAGGAGGATGTTATATATTGTACAGTATGAGGATGTTATATATTGTACAGCATGAGTATGTTATATATTGTACAGCATGAGGATGTTATATATTGTACAGCATGAGGATGTTATATATTGTACAGCATGAGTATGTTATATATGGTACAGCAGGAGGATGTTATATATTGTACAGCATGAGTATGTTATATATTGTACAGCATGAGGATGTTATATATTGTACAGCATGAGTATGTTATATATGGTACAGCAGGAGGATGTTATATATTGTACAGCATGAGGATGTTATATATTGTTCAGCCGGAGGATGTTATATATTGTACAGCATGAGTATGTTATATATGGTACAGCAGGAGGATGTTATATATTGTATAGCATGAGTATGTTATATATGGTACAGCATGAGTATGTTATATATGGTACAGCACAGGAGGATGTTATATATGGTACAGCATGAGGATGTTATATATTGTACAGTATGAGGATGTTATATATTGTACAGCATGAGGATGTTATATATTGTACAGTATGAGGATGTCTGCTTACCTGAGGAGTCATATGTGTGATAGTAGGCATATCATAGCCGGCCGTCATGAAGTTCTGATAGTATTCCTCATAGTTGAGATCCCTCAGCCAGGCCCGCAGCACTTCATGGTCCTGTAAGTAATATAACATTTCCATGTAAGTAATATAACATTTCCATGTAAGTAATATAACATTTCCATGTAAGTAATATAACATTTCCAAGTAAGTAATATAACATCTCCAAGTAAGTAATATAACATTTCCAAGTAAGTAATATAACATTTCCAAGTAAGTAATATAACATTTCCAGTAAGTAATAACATTCCATGTAAGTAATATCATTTCCGTAAGTAATATAACATTTCATAAGTAATATAACATTTCCAAGTAAGTAATATAACATTCCAAGTAAGTAATATAACATTTCCAAGTAAGTAATATAACATTTCCAAGTAAGTAATATAACATTTCCAAGTACTACCTCACAAACTTGTTAATATAAGGTTTTACTGTGACACATGATATCTTACATGTAACAAACCCGTGATTAACAACAGGTTGCTTTATTAAACAGTAAAATGTTATTGGCCTTATATTTAGTTCCCCTCAAATTAGGCCCTTTCCCTCCACACCCTTTCGGCCGTATTTGCATCATAACGATGATCAGATACTCTGACACTGCATACATGTACATTCAAATTTAAAATGAGAACACATAACATAATTATACAAGACATTTTATAATGAGAAAACACATGCAATATTCAAGCAACCCAATCTCTACAGTCGCACATCTTCTCCAGAAGTATCTGGTTAAATCTATGCTTTACTGAAAATTAAATGAATCATTTATCAATATAGAAGCTCTCTGTTTGAGCCTCAATGAAAATTGATTGCTGCCTCTAATTACCTCACCAGATAAATATCAGATTGTCTCCACAGTAAGTTCTAAGCTAATCATCCAATCATTTCTTGTAAAACACATACAACTATTATAGTTGCTTCATTGATTGATCTGCCTTTGAATGAGCTTTTAGACAAGATACATCACAAGCTGCTAGGTGAACAAGCATATTTGTTGAATTGGTATCCCCCCCCCCGCTGAATATGACCCTTTAACGGGGACAGACAAACCAAAAACCACTAAACCTATATCGAGCGTAAACATTTGTTTAGGTTTTTAAATTAAATAAAAGAGGGCATATAGTATGTACATGTATGTATGTATATTATTAAGCTATGTTGTATGTTGTATTTATTGTTAACTCAAGGGGAGTAACTCTGGTCAGATCGGCAGGGGATAACACACAATGGTGATATATGTTTTAATTTTTAAGTTTTATGGCATTACGGTTAATTGGTGATGGTGAAAATATTGAACTTTTAATCAATCCGAGGGCAATACCTCTGGTGTCACTATTGCAATTTGGGTCAGACTTGCTGTTAAGTTTGATGATATTCCATATAGCGGTTACTTAGTAATGGCCAATTTATTGACTATGTAATCAATTAAAGGGCCATTACTCTGGTGCTACTGACCCGGTGCGGACACAGTTATATGTGCGCAATGATGGACAGACGGACGGTCAACGCCAAACCAATATCCCCATCCGAGATACTTTGGATCGGCGGGGAATAATAACATGCTATACACATCATCCTATAATTATAGTCCCTATCATAGATTTATAAAATATTGCTACAAACAGCAACCAATGTGTTCTGAACATGCCATTTACACTAACATTTCCCAGTTCCAACTTTTTTATGATCGCCCAGAATCTAACAAGGCATTTAAATTCCACGTTGCCTCTTCTCTCTCACTCGTGGCGATGGATTCCATCAGGAAGGTCTCGAGAGGGATTAATATAAGTCGTAAGAATTTGTTTCGCAGTCGAGCTAAAATAAATTTGTATAAACTAAACTAACAAAGTGATGACACTATCCTCTAGATTGATCCTGATAGCTCCATTGTGGTCCTATTGCCAGGTAGAGTTTGTTAGTAATGTACACCAAATCTATTTCATAAGATTCTACTGTGAACTCTACCCTATATTTTTATTCAATTACAGGCTTACATCACTGCACAATCTCACTAAAGTACCCATCTTTTCTACACTAAGATCCCACGATCACCATCTTCTGGAAAAACTAATTTCCAATAGCGCTGTTTGTATATCAACAAAATGAGCAAATCAGCTTATCTCTCAAAACATCCTGATGGAGTAATCTTAGCATTTTTCAAAGAAGGCATGACTGCATATAATGCATTTATCAATGACAATGTGTTTCCTAGGCGTTGGTTCCACATAACCATCTTCCTACGTGTTACATTAAATAGATGAGACTATACAACAATGTTACAAGGCTGCTTGCTGCCATGTTCCATGTCATGAAAATAACAAATGTGTGTTAATTAATTAACCTTTAGTTGTTGGGACGATTTGAATGAAATGTCAAAATAAGAAAAATATTACACATTTGTTTTCTGCTCATTTCACTTACAGCATGCTAAAGGTTAATCGCAGTATGGGATCTGTCAGCTGGATAAATATCTGCTAAATATTCTACTTCTACTTTAGATTTTCAAATTCTTGAAAGCAAGTCTCTGGCTAGCACAAAGCTACTCAATGTAGACAGACCTGGGCACACACCATGTTGTCAAACCTCAATAGCCAAGAACTTGAGGAATTGATTAAATCACACTGCACTGTGTGGAGTGTAGTGGTAAATATGCATGTGTGTTTCTTCGCAATGTAACATTGAAGTTCTTAGAATTTCTTTTCCGATTTTTAATTATTGTGTACCCCATGTGATGCTTGGCTAATTGTGCTTAATCAGACATTTCTGATGAAAAGATATGAAATTATTAAGATTTGGTAAACAGATGTAGATGCAAACATGAAGATTTTGAATAACTCAAATATCATACTAGATTGATGTGTACAAATAAAAACAGCCTTATAAAATGATGTTGATTGACTACACGATCTAAACCTTACCAGTTCTTACACACAAAGTACAGTGCAATAACAGATGTTGAGCAATTGTAGCTATCTAGTTAGGTCAGGTCAAACTGAATTAAAACAGCCATCAAACTTCCCTTTGTTCTTACCTAACTTATCTCTACTACCTATTGTCAATTATGTCCAATTAACATCAGCAACTTCCACTAACGCCC
Source organism: Archivesica marissinica (assembly GCA_014843695.1). Classification (NCBI taxonomy): domain Eukaryota; kingdom Metazoa; phylum Mollusca; class Bivalvia; order Venerida; family Vesicomyidae; genus Archivesica; species Archivesica marissinica. The sequence goes on from CM026390.1 coordinate 52,038,402, forward strand.
ATTAAGTTCTCCTGTAGGCAGTGCAAGCATAGTTGTTGTATGTTTTCCATCAACACCACACAAGTTGTTGGGCCTTTCTCATGTACAGTTTATGATTGCCAAATGTGCTATGGATATTTCTTATATTTTACACAACAATAAACCTTGCTGGATATTACATTGTTTTGCACAATCTTGTTGGACATTACATTGTTCTGCACAATCTTGTTGGACATTACATTGTTCTGCACAATCTTGTTGGACATTACATTGTTCTGCACAGTCTTGTTGGACATTACATTGTTCTGCACAATCTTGTTGGACCTTACATCCTTCTGCACAATCTTGTTGGACCTTACATCCTTCTGCACAATCTTGTTGGACCGTACATCCTTCTGCACAATCTTGTTGGACATTACATGGTTCTGCACAATCTTTTTGGACCGTACATACTTCTGCACAATCGTGTTGGACCTTACATACTTCTGCACAATCTTGTTGGACAGTACATCCTTCTGCACAATCGTGTTGGACCTTACATACTTCTGCACAATCTTGTTGGACAGTACATCCTTCTGCACAATCTTGTTGGACCTCACATACTTCTGCACAATCTTGTTGGACCGTAAATACTTCTGCACAATCTTGTTGGACCGTACATACTTCTGCACAATCTTGTTGGACCGTACATCCTTCTGCACAATCTTGTTGGACAGTACATTGTTCTGCATAATCTTGTTGGATATTACATTGTTCTGCACAATCTTGTTGGACCGTACATCCTTCTGTACAATCTTGTTGGACCGTACATCCTTCTGTACAATCTTGTTGGAACGTACATACTTCTGTACAACCTTGTTGGACCGTACATCCTTCTGCACAATCTGTTTGAGAACTTCTAATCTATATTGCCCAAATTCTACCTTCAACCGAGGTAACAGTTTTCTTCAAACTAACCAAAATTTGTTTTCAATGATGGCAATTAAATATTAGACATCTAGTGTAAAAGGACTATGGTGAAAATGTGAATGCACTGGCTGTCACCAGTTACGTCAAATATATATATTTTAATCATGCAAACATACAATTTAGGTTATTATACAATAATTCTGGATATAAAAAACAACATTAAATGATGAAAATAGTTAATGTATATTTCCCTGGTGAAGAAGAATACATTTTATATGCAAGGAAAGATATCCATCATGTGATATTACAATTCTGATGGGTACTTCCGTCCCTCAGGGCGGCAGTTTTAGTGGGAGTTTCTAGAGATCTTAGTTCCTGCCAAGACAGTTAGTCAATACACATATCTACCTTGAGAGGGTCCCGATTCCTTAAATTCCTTATAATGTTTTTCACGAATATTCAAACATTTCCTCATTTTGTTGACATGGACCCAAACCTCATGTGCATGCCAGAGCCCCAAACCTCATGTGCATGTCAGAGCCTCAAACCCAAACCTCATGTGCATGTCAGAGCCCTAAACCCAAACCTCATGTGCATGCCAGAGCCCCAAACCTCATGTGCATGTCAGAGCCTCAAACCCAAACCTCATGTGCATGTCAGAGCCCTAAACCAAAACCTCATATGCATGTCAGAGCCTCAAACCCAAACCTCATGTGCATGTCAGAGCCCTAAACCCAAACCTCATGTGCATGTCAGAGCCCCAAACCCAAACCTCATATGCATGTCACAGCCCCAAACCCAAACCTCATGTGCATGTCACAGCCTCAAACCCAAACCTCATGTGCATGTCACAGCCTCAAACCCAAACCTCATGTGCATGTCACAGCCTCAAACCCAAACCTCATGTGCATGTCAGAGCCTCAAACCCAAACCTCATATGCATGTCACAGCCTCAAACCCAAACCTCATGTGCATGTCAGAGCCTCAAACCCAAACCTCATATGCATGTCACAGCCTCAAACCCAAACCTCATATGCATGTCACAGCCTCAAACCAAAACCTCATGTGCATGTCACAGCCTCAAACCTCATGTGCATGTCACAGCCTCAAACCCAAACCTCATGTGCATGTCACAGCCTCAAACCCAAACCTCATGTGCATGTCACAGCCTCAAACCTCATGTGCATGTCACAGCCTCAAACCCAAACCTCATGTGCATGTCACAGCCCCAAACCTCATGTGCATGTCACAGCCTCAAACCTCATGTGCATGTCACAGCCTCAAACCTCATGTGCATGTCACAGCCTCAAACCTCATGTGCATGTCAGAGCCTCAAACCTCATGTGCATGTCACAGCCTCAAACCCAAACCTCATGTGCATGTCACAGCCTCAAACCTCATGTGCATGTCACAGCCTCAAACCCAAACCTCATGTGCATGTCAGAGCCTCAAACCCAAACCTCATGTGCATGTCACAGCATCAAACCTCATGTGCATGTCACAGCCTCAAACCCAAACCTCATGTGCATGTCACAGCCTCAAACCTCATGTGCATGTCACAGCCTCAAACCTCATGTGCATGTCACAGCCTCAAACCTCATGTGCATGTCACAGCCTCAAACCCAAACCTCATGTGCATGTCACAGCCTCAAACCTCATGTGCATGTCAGAGCCTCAAACCCAAACCTCATGTGCATGTCACAGCCTCAAACCCAAACCTCATGTGCATGTCACAGCCTCAAACCTCATGTGCATGTCAGAGCCTCAAACCCAAACCTCATGTGCATGTCAGAGCCTCAAACCCAAACCTCATGTGCATGTCACAGCCTCAAACCTCATGTGCATGTCAGAGCCTCAAACCCAAACCTCATGTGCATGTCACAGCCTCAAACCTCATGTGCATGTCACAGCCTCAAACCTCATGTGCATGTCACAGCCTCAAACCTCATGTGCATGTCACAGCCTCAAACCAAAACCTCATGTGCATGTCACAGCCTCAAACCCAAACCTCATATGCATGTCACAGCCTCAAACCCAAACCTCATGTGCATGTCAGAGCCCCAAACCTCATGTGCATGTCACAGCCCCAAACCTCATGTGCATGTCACAGCCCTAAACCTCATGTGCATGTCAGAGCCCCAAACCTCATGTGCATGTCACAGCCTCAAACCTCATGTGCATGTCACAGCCTCAAACCTCATGTGCATGTCACAGCCTCAAACCTCATGTGCATGTCACAGCCTCAAACCTCATGTGCATGTCAGAGCCCCAAACCTCATGTGCATGTCAGAGCCTCAAACCCAAACCTCATATGCATGTCAGTTGCTTCAACGGGATAAATCTAGTCTACATTGCACCTGAGCAACAAATGAATGATATTTCCTTAGCCTTTATATGACTCATACCCTGGTCTAGTTGTACAATTATCTGGCCATCTTAGGAGTATTCTGTCTAGACTACCCATTGATTTTAATTACTTTGAAGGCATTAATCTGTGATCCACCTCATTTCCATAATTGTTATAGATATGGAACAATAGTACTTATGTATACAAACCATCCATGCTAGTTATTATGAGGGGAAAAAGGGTTCTTTCTGACATTTCTTATTTAGCCATGTAGATATATCTATATGTAAGAATCTGGTTGGTGCAGAGGTTAATGGATTTGAGGAAAATATGTTCTAGATTTATGCCGCACTCGTAGGAAAGAAATGTCGCTGCAAGCTATATCGTTGTAGTGTCTCTTGTAACATTGGTGACTGTCAGATTCTTTTGAACCCTCTGCATGCTATCAGTGAAAATAACGGTCAAATATGACATGCAATTTCAGTGTGTAGTAGCAACACAATAATAATGAAATTGCATGTCATATTGCCTACGACACACTTCTAATGAAATTGCATGTCATATTGCCTACGACACACTTCTAATGTAATATCTCATGTGATGTGCAAAATAGGTCACAGAATTATTCAGCAATCTATGTGATGTGCTTAATATGTCCTAGAAATTTGGCACCATATTTTAGGATGCAGTAAATAGGTCATAGGCATAAATATACTGCTCGGGGATATTGCTGTGGCCTAGGTTTGGTACGTTGCAATATAATTATGTAAGACATTTTACCGGAACACCAGCTTGGAAGAGTTCCGCCACGTTGATCTGACTAGAATAGCCGCTCTCCTCGAGTCGATCTAGGCTGCCCACACTGGAGCTGGAAGTACTGTGGTAGCTCTGCCTTGACGACACTCCGCTCTCATAACTTGTACCCGATAATCTGTACTGATTGTTCACCTGTACATTCACATAGTTGTGATGAACCTGCAAGAACAGAAACAGATGCTACATAAATAACCTTCAGTCAAACTAACACCTGTCAAATAAATTATAATTAGATTAAGCATACATGCCCTGGACATTCAAACAAACTAAGAGATGATACATAAATAGCATGGCCTGGACATTCAAACAAACTAAGAGATGATACATAAATAGCATGGCCTGGACATTCAAACAAACTAAGAGATGATACATAAATAGCATGGCCTGGACATTCAAACAAACTAAGAGATGATATATAAATAGCATGGCCTGGACATTCAAACAAACTAAGAGATGATACATAAATAGCATGGCCTGGACATTCAAACAAACTAAGAGATGATACATAAATAGCATGCCCTGGACATTCAAACAAACTAAGAGATGATACATAAATAGCATGGCCTGGACATTCAAACAAACTAAGAGATGATATATAAATAGCATGGCCTAATTGACTGCATGCCTTGACTAATATCTCCCACAAATCGTACAATTTCTCCCTAGTACAACCCTCTATACATGGGCTCACGCTAGAGAGCAACATGAGCGAAGTGGTCGCTTTTTTTCCAGGCAATTCGCCTAAAATAGACATCAGGGCGACATCCACTTTGCCTTATTTCTGTAGGGCATACTTGCTAATTAATGATAATCCGTATCGTCGTATGGCATTTTGACAGTCGAAAATACCGCCTTGAGCCATAAGATAATCTCCCCCGAAATCCGGATAATAAACTTAATAAAATCTATCAGACGCCGATGTAATACAATTTTTCATAATCATCGATGTTTTTTAATCCGTTTATTTGCTTTGTCGTTTGGAATACACACTGCCAGGATACCAATATATAACAATCAGTGTTGAAATACAGGTAAGTGCTAAAATTTAGTCATTGTTGAAAATATGTGCGAAAATAAAATAAAAAATCAATTTGCTGAAAATTGGAATGTCCCAAAGCTATTTACGGAAAATTTCTCGGGTCAAGGTAATATTCTGTGGTTGTGACTAAATTTATCACACTGGCTTTCAGTGCCTACATGTATGCAGCGTATATAAAATTGATAGAATCAAGCATTTCGAATATGCTGATGCCGGGGCCCTGATTGCAAATTATCTGATTGTAACAAAAACAACAACAATATACCCCGGTAATTTACGAGTTTCGGATTCGACTTTTTGTTGATTTCGCAAATGATACGAGTTATACATATTATAAATGCATACACATGTGTTTAAATTCAAATTTTCATAGATATTGAAGTGAATATGTCCGCTTTATATAAGAAATGCAACCAACGGCTATACAATATCGTCGAATCATACTCGATCCGTTTCGTACCGATTTCGTGCATAATAAAATTAATTGCAGATCAACTGTTTTTGGTATAATCAACATTCCTATTGGTTTGTCAAGATTAATCTGGACGCACGACCCAGAAGGCTCAGCTATTGAACTCAACTACTCATGATCATTTGGTGACCTTTGCAAATTGGATACAATGTAGAACTATACAAGTTACAAAGTAACATGAAACTTAGTTGTAAGGTCCTAAACACAACTCGGCAAAGTAGTCAATGTTTTCTCTAATTGTGATAAAAAAGGTAATTATATGGTCAGGGGGGGGGAAAGTTACCTGTACAGAAAGTACCAACATGTGTAATATTATTGACTCTTGAAATATACAGCTTGACACTCTTGAGATTTGACCTCAAGGGTCATTGACTCTTTCACTTTCAGGCTAGTGAATGCCCTGCAGCTTTTGTACATACAATAGTTCCTACAATGTATATCCTGCAAACCTCGACTAAATACGGTTTCACTATTTGCAGTCATTCAAAAGTGTCCCCACTTCTCCCTAAATTATCTGGAGGGAGATTTGGAGTCTAGCTTGAGCCCTGCTATATATCCACAAAGTTCCATCAAAATCCATCAACAACTATTTGCGGTATCTTGTCCACACAGATCAAGACGAATACAATAACTCCCATCCCTATGGTGAGGGTTGACAAGTCCAGCACATTACAAATATAAGCCAGTCAACTTGACTGTCACGGACATTCTACTTGACTGTCACAGACATTCTACTTGACTGCTACCGACATTCTATTTGACTGTTACCGACATTCTACTTGACTGTTACAGACATTCTACTTGACCGTTACAGACATTCTACTTGACTGTTACCAACATTCTACTTGACTGTTACCGACATTCTACTTGACTTTTACCGACATTCTACTTGACTGTTACTGACATTCTACTTGACTGTCACCGACATTCTACTTGACTGTTACTGACATTCTACTTGACTGTCACCAACATTCTACTCGACTACTTGACTACTACCGACATTCTACTTGACGGTTACTGACATTGTCGACAAAGGCCACCTGTCAACACACACCAGCGTCAACAATGAGCATCTGTCAACACAAAGGTCACATGTCAACAAAGACAACATGTCAGCAAATACCACCAGTCCTGTCAACAAAGACCACATGTCAGTAAATACAACCAGTCCTGTCAACACAGAACACATGTCAGCAAATACAACCAGTCCTGTCAACAAAGACCACATGTCAGTAAATACAACCAGTCCTGTCAACAAAGACCACATGTCAGTAAATACAACCAGTCCTGTCAACACAGAACACATGTCAGCAAATACAACCAGTCCTGTCAACAAAGACCACATGTCAACAAAGACCACATGTCAACAAAGACCACATGTCAGCAAATACAACCAGTCCTGTCAACAAAGACCACATGTCAACAAAGACCACATGTCAACAAAGACCATCTGTCAACAAAGACCACATGTCAACAAAGACCACATGTCAACAAAAACCACCTGTCAACAAAGACCACATGTCAGCAAATACAACCAGTCCTGTCAACAAAGACCACATGTCAACAAAGACCACCTGTCAACAAAGACCACATGTCAACAAAGACCACATGTCAACAAAGACCACATGTCAACAAAGACCACATGTCAACAAAGACCACCTGTCAACAAAGACCACATGTCAACAAAGACCACTGTCATTATTAACCGCCTACCTGAAACTAGTGCTGAACATAAAAAACACCTGTTTACAAAGACCTCCTATCAATAAAGATCACTTGCCAACATAGACCATGTTGGTCATTCCAGTGGTTGGTCAATATAGACAGCAGCCAATCAATCAATTTCACTTTTCTATGAATAGCTTCCACAAACATATACAAACTATTTGTCAGAATTATATTTGTCGGAATATGATCAATTATTACACTCGACTGTCAATCATTCAAACATTACACATGCTAGTTTTATGTATGTTATATAATACTCCAGTAGTGAACTCCTGCATACACACACCACTAGTCCATGCATTGCAAGCAACCTCATTAATTAATTAATAATTATACACTTAGTCATTACATACAAGCAGCATTTAGCAGCACATTGCTGCACATAATAATCAATAACACTGTTAATATTATTATTTTATTTTATTTAGCAAATGTAACGCAGAACTCACATTGCACCGTAATCATACCACATACACTCCAGAAGTGGCGGCAAAAATGTAATTTGACCAAATGTGATTTCCCATGAGCCTTCACAGAATTATTCAGAATACCGCGGATAAAAAGTAAAATTTCTCAGAGCACTATAAAATCCTATAGCATCCAGCTTTGAAAAAAGTCCAACGTCATATAAACGAAACAAATTTACATGTTTCTAGGTTAAAGTAATCGATGTTTTCCCTTATCCACCATCTTGTTTAATTCCAGCAATTGTAGGTAATTATCCACAGGGCAAAGTCTGATTCAATCATCTAGGAACATTGAAACTACATGTTGCCTTCCAACTGACATGCTCAGCTCACATGAGTCTGCATTGGGAAACCATATACATTGTGGACATGCTATCACTGATCAATACTTGTACACATTGCTATGGGCATCCACATCCTAATGATATTTCATAAAAAGAGAATATCTATTAGTCGTAAAATGCCTACCGATACCAGCTGGGTTATGTAATGCATGCTCATCCCTAACACAACAAAACACATTTACAACTAGAGGATACAACTTACAACAAATTTGAACTCAATCAAATTACTAATGACTTCTACACTAAAGCAAGGAGATGTTATTTGACTGCAATGTGTGAAACAGTGGTGGGCTCTTCAGTTCAGCACTAGTTTCAGGTACAGACTGGGGAGTTCAGCACTAGCTTCATGTACAGGCTGGTGAGTTCAGCACTAGTTTCAGGTACAGGCTGGCGAGTTCACCTCATGTTTCATGTACAGACTGGCGAGTTCAGCACTAGCTTCATGTACAGGCTGGTGAGTTCAGCACTAGATTCATGTACAGACTGGTGAGTTCAGCACTAGCTTCATGTACAGACTGGTGAGTTCAGCACTAGCTTCATGTACAGACTGGTGAGTTCAGCACTAGCTTCATGTACAGACTGGTGAGTTCAGCACTAGTTTCAGGTACAGGCTGGGGAGTTCAACACTAGCTTCATGTACAGGCTGGTGAGTTCAGCACTAGCTTCATGTACAGACTGGTGAGTTCAGCACTAGTTTCAGGTACAGGCTGTGGAGTACAGCACTAGCTTCATGTACAGGCTGGTGAGTTCAGCACTAATTTCATGTACAGACTGGTGAGTTCAGCACTAGCTTCATGTACAGACTGGTGAGTTCAGCATAGTTTCAGGTACAGGCTGGGGAGTTCAACACTAGTTTCAGGTACAGGCTGGGGAGTTCAGCACTAGTTTCAGGTACAGGCTGGGGAGTTCAGCACTAGTTTCAGGTACAGGCTGGGGAGTTCAACACTAGTTTCAGGTACAGACTGGTGAGTTCAACACTAGTTTCAGGTACATGCTAGTGAGTTCAACACTAGTGTCAGGTACAGGCTGGGCAGTTCAGCACTAGTTTCAGGTACAGGCTGGGGAGTTCAACACTAGTTTCAGGTACAGGCTGGGGAGTTCAGCACTAGTTTTAGGTACATGCTAGTGAGTTCAGCACTAGTTTCAGGTACAGGCTGGGGAGCAGCACTAGTTTCAGGTACAGGCTGGGGAGTTCAGCACTAGTTTCAGGTACAGGCTGGGGAGTTCAACACTAGTTTCAGGTACAGGCTGGGGGGATCAACACTAGTTTCAGGTACAGGCTGGGGAGTTCAACACTAGCTTCAGGTACAGGCTGGAGAGTTCAACACTAGTTTCAGGTACAGGCTGGTGAGTTCAACACTAGTTTCAGGTACAGGCTGGGGAGTTCAACACTAGTTTCAGGTACAGGCTGGGGAGTTCAGCACTAGTTTCAGGTACAGGCTGGGGAGTTCAACACTAGTTTCAGGTACAGGCTGGGGAGTTCAGCACTAGTTTCAGGTACAGGCTGGGGAGTTCAACACTAGTTGCAGGTACAGGCTGGGGGGATCAACACTAGTTTTCAGGTACAGGCTGGGGAGTTCAACACTAGTTTCAGGTACAGGCTGGGGAGTTAAGCACTAGTTTCAGGTACAGGCTGGGGAGTTCAGCACTAGTTTCAGGTACAGGCTGGGGAGTTCAGCACTAGTTTCAGGTACAGGCTGGGGAGTTCAGCACTAGCTTCAGGTACAGGCTGGGGAGTTCAGCACTAGTTTCAGGTACAGACTGGGGAGTTCAACACTAGTTTCAGGTACAGGCTGGGGATTTCAACACTAGTTTCAGGTACAGGCTGGGGAGTTCAACACTAGTTTCAGGTACATGCTAGTGAGTTCAGCACTAGTTTCAGGTACAGGCTGGGGAGTTCAACACTAGTTTCAGGTACAGGCTGGAGAGTTCAACACTAGTTTCATGTACAGGCTGGAGAGTTCAGTACTAGTTTCATGTACAGGCTGAGGAGTTCAGCACTAGTTTCAGGTACAGGCTGGTGAGTTCAACACTAGTTTCAGGTACAGGCTGGGGAGTTCAGCACTAGCTTCAGGTACAGGCTGGTGAGTTCAACACTAGTTTCAGGTACAGGCTGGGGAGTTCAGCACTAGTTGGTGGTGGGGTTCTTCAGGTACAGGCTGGGGAGTTCAGCACTAGTTTCAGGTACAGGCTGGGGAGTTCAACACTAGTTTCAGGTACAGGCTGGGGGGGATCAACACTAGTTTCAGGTACAGGCTGGGGAGTTCAACACTAGCTTCAGGTACAGGCTGGAGAGTTCAACACTAGTTTCAGGTACAGGCTGGTGAGTTCAACACTAGTTTCAGATACAGGCTGGGGAGTTCAACACTAGTTTCAGGTACAGGCTGGGGGATCAACATTAGTTCCATGTACAGGCTGGAGAGTTCAGTACTAGTTTCATGTACAGGCTGAGGAGTTCAGCACTAGTTTCATGTACAGGCTGGGGAGTTCAGCACTAGTTTCAGGTACAGGCTGGGGGATCAACACTAGTTCCATGTACAGGCTGGAGAGTTCAACACTAGTTTCATGTACAGGCTGGAGAGTTCAGTACTAGTTTCATGTACAGGCTGGAGAGTTCAACACTAGTTTCATGTACAGGCTGGAGAGTTCAACACTAGTTTCATGTACAGGCTGGAGAGTTCAGTACTAGTTTCATGTACAGGCTGAGGAGTTCAGCACTAGTTTCAGGTACAGGCTGGGGAGTTCAGCACTAGTTTCAGGTACAGGCTGGGGAGTTCAACACTAGTTTCAGGTACAGGCTGGGGAGTTCAGCACTAGCTTCAGGTACAGGCTGGGGAGTTCAACACTAGTTTCAGGTACAGGCTGGGGTGTTCAACACTAGTTTCAGGTACAGGCTGGGGAGTTCAACACTAGTTTCAGGTACATGCTAGTGAGTTCAGCACTAGTTTCAGGTACAGGCTGGTGAGTTCAGCAATAGTTTCAGGTACAGGCTGGGGAGTTCAACACTAGTTTCAGGTACAGGCTGGTGAGTTCAACACTAGTTTCAGGTACAGGCTGGGGAGTTCAGCACTAGTTTCAGGTACAGGCTGGTGAGTTCAACACTAGTTTCAGGTACAGGCTGGGGAGTTCAGCACTAGTTTCAGGTACAGGCTGGGGAGTTCAGCACTAGCTTCAGGTACAGGCTGGGGAGTTCAACACTAGTTTCAGGTACAGGCTGGGGGGATCAACACTAGTTCCATGTACAGGCTGGAGAGTTCAACACTAGTTTCATGTACAGGCTGGAGAGTTCAGTACTAGTTTCATGTACAGGCTGAGGAGTTCAGCACTAGTTTCAGGTACAGGCTGGGGAGTTCAGCACTAGTTTCAGGTACAGGCTGGGGAGTTCAACACTAGTTTCAGGTACAGGCTGGGGAGTTCAGCACTAGTTTCAGGTACAGGCTGGGGAGTTCAACACTAGTTTCAGGTACAGGCTGGGGAGTTCAACACTAGTTTCAGGTACAGGCTGGGGAGTTCAACACTAGCTTCAGGTACAGGCTGTTGAGTTCAACACTAGTTTCAGGTACATGCTAGTGAGTTCAGCACTAGTTTCAGGTACAGGCTGGTGAGTTCAGCAATAGTTTCAGGTACAGGCTGGGGAGTTCAACACTAGTTTCAGGTACAGGCTGGGGAGTTCAACACTAGTTTCAGGTACAGGCTGGGGAGTTCAGCACTAGTTTCAGGTACAGGCTGGTGAGTTCAGCACTAGTTTCAGGTACAGGCTGGGGAGTTCAACACTAGTTTCAGGTACAGGCTGGGGAGTTCAACACTAGTGTCAGGTACAGGCTGGGGGGATCAACACTAGTTCCATGTACAGGCTGGAGAGTTCAACATTAGTTTCATGTACAAGCTGGAGAGTTCAGTACTAGTTTCATGTACAGGCTGGGGAGTTCAGCACTAGTTTCAGGTACAGGCTGGGGAGTTCAGCACTAGTTTCAGGTACAGGCTGGGGAGTTCAGCACTAGTTTCAGGTACAGGCTGGGGAGTTCAGCACTAGTTTCAGGTACAGGCTGGGGAGTTCAGCACTAGCTTCAGGTACAGGCTGGGGAGTTCAACACTAGTTTCAGGTACAGGCTGGGGAGTTCAGCACTAGTTTCAG